>JARUPZ010000020.1:9405574-10005574 GCA_031213475.1 Nereocystis luetkeana
CCAGGTTTAGTGTAGGGCGGCGGACAGTCAAGGCGTCAAAACCCCGGCCTGCTGGCATACATTTGCACACAACCCACCGCATTATACTGGTTTTAAACTAGGCGGGCGGTCAGTCTAGAGGTCAAAGCGTTGTCTCCTGTATAGCATGTTTGCTGTGAACGGGCACCCACTCAGCCCCTCCCCCCCCCCCCCCCCCCCCCGAAACCCACCTGGAGGCCAGCCCCACCCGTTAGACCTGGCGTCACTAGACGCAAGGCACGCATCGCACAGGGCAAGAGGTCCGCGATGGCGACATAATCCTAGAAATCGGAGGAATCATTTCAATCGGCCACACGAAAGGCAGGATTTTGCGGGTGTGTGCACGCAACATCCCCTTTGCTTGTGGTGTATGCAGTCAGCTGCCCTCTCTCTGCTATCTGCAGACTCGCCGAACGAGGGAGAAGCCGGCCGCACGATCGAACGTCACCAACGCCGACATCGACACCAACACCCGCACCACCAACAACGAACAGCAGCAATAGCAACAATAACAACAAAGCCAAGAACCTCTACGTAGCACCCCCAACAAAACAGACATCAACAACGCCAACAAAATCAACACCGTCAACACCAACGCTAGCATCTACAAAACGAACGACACCAGCACCATCAACACCAAAGAAAATTAACAACACCAACACCACCAACACCACCGTCACCAAAAAATCAGCACTACAGTAAACACCAAAAACAAACATCAAAAACACTGAAAACCTAAGGCAAAAAATAAATAAAAACCAACTCTCACCTGATGCGTTCCCCGGCATGCAAAACGTCCCCGTCCGCCTTCGTCCCCGACCCGAGCCTCGCCCAGCGCCCGACTCCACGCTATCATCGGTCTTGTACACATCAGCGCCCCCCCCTTCCCCGCGCCCAAACACGCCTCCCGTTCTAAGCGCCTACCGCTCCACCCCCCCGTCCTCCTCCATTCCGACCGTCTCGCGCAGTAACCCCCCCGAATCGCAAAGACTTGGGCGTCCTAGGCCCGCCGGTGCTGCTGGTGTTCCCACTCCTGCTCCCTGCTGAGCTGCTCGAGCCCGCGATGCTTGCGGCGAGGTCCGGAGGCAACCCCTCCGCCCCCCCACCCTAGGTCTGCCTCTCCTGCCGTCGAATCTCTCGGCGGCAGGTCGGAGACGGTGGTCATAACCTTCCACGGTGGGGACCGGTTGCGCTCTGCCGGGTCCCCGCCGCTCTTCCTTGAGGCCGCGGCCGCCCCCAACGCGCCCCCGGCTAGCTCCTGCTGCTGCTGCAGCAGCTGCTGCCGTCCCCCGCCGAGCGCTACCTCCCTCGCCCTCCGCGCCTCCAACCGCGCAGGTAACGGAGGGGAGGACGGCACCGATAAAGTCAACGACAACGACGAGTCAGCGGGCGGAGCACTCGCCGAGAGCCGCAGCTCCGGGGGCGACAAGCTCGGAGCGCGTGGGTTCACCGGAGGCGGAGGTGACATCACGTCGCCGCCCGTACCCGTACCCGCGGCGGGCGGGGCGCCGGCAAACAGTCCACCCAGAACGCCCCGGAGCCTGATCGAGTCCCGCATGCGCCGGCCCGCGAGGCTGCCGCGCATGTCCGCCGCCCCAGAACCCCATGGACGCTGCCGGCGTCGCTTCGCCCCCACCGACCGGGGGAACCTCTTTGGACCACTTGCGGGGGGAAGGGGCCGTTGCCTCCGTCCCTCCGCCCACCGAGGATCCTTCCCCTCCCCTCGCAATCGAAGTCGCTTCCTCTTCCACCCCTCTCTCGCCTCCTCCTCCTCCTTCTCCAAGTGATAGCCCCCTCCGCGCCGCCGCCGCCGCCGCCGCGGCGCTCCCACCGAACAGGAAGATCCAACACCAGCTCTCCCAGCACCAGCAGCCGGAGGAGCAGCCCCAGCGGAAGCGGCAGCAGCAGCAGCCGCCATACCAGCCGCCCCAGCCCCCGCATCCCTCGAGCCCACCGACGCCGATTTCATCGACATCACCGCCGCCATCGCCGCCATCGCCGCCGAGTTCCGCTCCAACGACTGCGGCCGGCTCATTGCCGCAGTTTCGGCGGAAGAGGACATCGAATCTCGCCCGATCGAAGCGGCGGAGAGCAAGCTTGGAATCGCCCCCGAGCCCCCTCCCCCTCCTCCGGCTCCCTCTAGCGCTCCCGCCACCGCCGCCGCTCCAGTCCCAGCCAACTCAGCGGGTCGCCTTGTGGGCCCGCCCCTCTCCCTGCGGAATTCTCTCCTTCACGCCTGGCGATCCCTCTGCCTTGAGCTCCATCTCCGTTAAAGCTGACTTGATCGCAGCTGCCCCTTCTCCCTTCGCGATGCTCTCCACCATGTAACCAGAGGTGAGCTGGGCAGTCGACAGGGCGTCGAGAGCCCCTCCGCCGACCGCATGCCCTTGCAGAAGTCGCTGAATAACGAAAACGCAACCGCACGGTGAGGGGGGGGGGGGGGGGGCGGGGGCGGGGGGGGGGGGGGGGCGGAGGTAAAGCGTACGGTCCAGAACCATCCAAGCCCTCTAAAAGTCCAAGTGCACGGGTATCCCCCAGCACGGTATGCCGCACTGCGCCACACAGCACTGTATAGGACCGCGCAATACCGTATACCGCACCACCCAGTACACCGCACTACACCGGAAAGCACCGAGCCGTGTACCCCACCGCGCCGCACCGGACCGCACAGTACTGTATACCGCACTGTACAAGGAGTAGGGGGGGGGGGGCTCATCTGTTGCTTGCCTCAGTCATTTGACCATTGATCACGCATCCCTTTCGAGACGGACAAGGGGCGGGTACCTGAATGTTCTCAGGTTCCATGAGAACTTCTATACCTCACGCAACATCCCGATTGCGATGAAAACACGTGAACGCAATCCCATGAACAATCATCCCAATGGTAAAGTACTCCAAAAGCAAAAGTATGTCAGGAGGCATGTTGGGCAAGGAGACACGTGCGGCGTCAACAAGGGTGTGTGTACGGCCAAGTGTCCCACACAAAAAAAGACCCGCCAGGAATAATTTGGCATCAAGTCAAGGCAAACCACTGGAGTAAGCCAATACTGCTGTCTGTGGCAAAGGGGTGCACGTGCAGCCTCCTGACAATTTGTTCTCGGAGGCACAAACCACAAGCGAAAAAAAAGTAGTGAGACACGACACAGAAGGGAGGGATTCTGAAGCTACCGGCAAAAATTCCTGAGTTGATTATGAACAGGTAAAACCCTTTTACTACACTAACAACAGTGCGTCAAAAAAAACGGCATTATAGCGGCAACCGGCACTATGAACAGCACCCTATTACGGGGGACCATCGAAAATACCAGGTAGGACCTACGGTACACACAAAAATCTATACATTTCCCTTTTTTTACTAACAACATTTGGTCCTATTTACTATGGTCCCCCGGAACACCACACTAGTTAATCCCATCTGTGCCAAGCGAATTCACCGGAGGCACTACTCAATCAACCAGCACTACTTATAGAGGAACCACTATTACGGGGGACCATAGTTAATAGGACCAAATATTGTTAGTAAAAATGATTAAATATATAGGTTTGTATGTGTACCATAGGTCCTATTAACTATGGTCCCCCGTAATATTAACACTGTCCTTCAGAAATGATCCCGTATTAAATCCAAGTAATTTGTCTCCGGAAACGGCGGTGCAGTTTTTCAAGAGGTTGAGCGCCCCGTCAGTCACAAAATGCTGGGGCCTAAAAGCACCCCCTTTACAGCACTGTAGAGGAACCGCACGGTATTGAGGTAAGGGGTTAAGAGCCCCGTCAGTAACATGTTGGGCCCAAAAGCACCCCCTCTACCGCACTGTAGAGGCACCGCACTGTAGAGGCACCGCACTGTATTCAAGTAAGGGGGTATTATTAAGGTCCCTGTCAGTCACAAAATGTTGGGGCCCAAAAGCACCTCCTCTACAGCACTGTAGAGGAACCGCACGGTATTTATTACTGTTAGGGTTAGGGTTTCAGGGTACCGCACTGCTCTGTACTGCCGCGACTCACTCGAAAGTAACCTTTCCGTTGCCCGTTGTGTCGAACTGCTTGATCGCCGTTCGGACATCCTCCGTGCTGAGGTCCGAGCCCACCGTCATCATCAAGTCCTGTTCAAAGCATCGACACACACAGACACACACAACAAGCCAGCAAGAAAGCAAGAAAGCAAAAGGAGGACGGTGAGGACTACTACGGGTAATCAAATAATAAAATCAACTCCTTCCCGCCAAAATAAAACGAAAAACGCCACTCGACACATGTACAAGACAGCGATAACGAAACGTGGGAGTGTGAGGATGCGGAGAAGACGCGGATGGGGCGGAAAAACCAAGCGGAGACAACGAGAATCACAAAATCAACTATCGAACTTCCGATAAATCGTACCCTGGTATATCGAACGCCTTGTTCCCTCCGCCAACTGGCTTCCCGGCATTCTCCCGTTCCTGGCATACAGGAATACTATCAACAGGTACCAGGAATGCATTTCTGAACAAAACCCTGAGAAGTACGAGTATCGACCTTCGAAATCCTATCGATAAACATTCCAGCTGATCGAACTATTAATACATGACCTTTCGATGTCCAGTATTTGCTATTAATAGTGCGCAACATCGTATCATAGGATACGGTATGTCATATCATATCATATCAAAATGTATCATATCATGTCATACCTCGTAGTCCAGCTCGCCATTGTTGTCGTGGTCCAGTCTCTCAAAGGCATACTTCAGTCTCCTTTGATCCAACGTTTGCCTGCGGGAGCGGGTAGTCGCGACCCAATCGCACGAAACACACCCACAAAAAAAACAGAATAAAGCAAGACGTGGGAGGGGAGGAGGGGAAAAGGGGGAGGGGGAACATCTGAACTAAGCATTGAGCTACTGGCACGTATGTATGCAACGCGCATCTTACCGAGAGAAAGGACACCTTGGAAGAGAAAAAGGGAAAAGGCATGTGGTTCCTGTCCGGCGTCAGCCATCTCGGCCTATCGTCTGCTAGGAGTAAGCCAACCCACAGCCCACCCCTCCTCTTGCAGCATGTAGACCAAACACCAGGCATAAAACATGCTCTTGGGCCCAAGGCCTAGGCACCAAGCAGGCCATCAGACCATCCGATTCCGGTCCGTTCGGACCTCTTCGGGACCGTTCCGAGTCCCTTTGGGCTCTTCGGAGGTTGTTTGGGGTCCCCTGCACTGTGCACTGCACACAGGTGTACACTGTGTACAGGTATTCTGGGGTCCGTTGAGGTTCGTTGGAGCCCCGTCAGGCCCCTTAAAAAAAAATCAAAACTTCTGCTGTTGGCCAAAATAAAATCCAGGACCAGGGCAAACAGCATCTAGCGTCGTACTTTGCTTATCACATCGCGCGATTCGACGCACATCGAGCGATTAGACGCGAGTCCGCGAGGGAAGCAGGGGCCGAAGTCTTCTTGCGGTGAAAAAACGCGAGGCACGAACCTTACGCGGTGGGGAGGGGGGGAGAAGAGCCCGCTACTAACATGTGACCCCGGATCTGAGTTACGGCAATAAATAGTAGAGAAGGGAGAGAGAAAAAGAGGGCGAACCAAATGAACGGAAATCAAACAAAACAAAATCGCATCATAATCACACATACCCGTATATGCATAAGTGAGACTCGACATGGAGTTATGTCAGGCCAAATGTGTCAAAAAGTTGGCGGCACTCTTACCCCTTGACCGACAGCGGTCAAGGACAGCGCCCAAGGACAGCCGTCAAGCGGTCAAGCACAGCCGTCGAGGAACTCATCACACTAAAAATAGTATACCAAGTCTAACGAGGCCTCAACGGGTCAAAACTACAGTAGACCGTCAACAGGCATATCGCCATCAACCCACGTCTTCTATCGTCCGGTCGTCGCTTTCGCCATCATACGAACGGAAATGATATTTTTTCAGCTCTCGTTGGGTTTTTCATCCCATGGCCGTTAAAATGTCGTACACAACGAGAGCGTGTTCTCGCCTGCGCCTGCGGTCGCTGCAATGAGTCCATCAATGCAATAATTCCTAGAGGTACTGCCCACTATCAACAGACACAACGTCATACGAAGTACCCTGGTACCAGATACTGGGATATGCGTAACCAGATCACAAATACAACTTCTCCAGGGATGCACATGGCACATGTATTTTTGCCGCGAAGGACATATATGGAACCATCCAGGCAACAAAAGGGTGCATATCACGCAACGGTGTACGCGGATAACAAGCCTGGATAGGGTATATACTCTGGGGGTACCTCGGTACCTCACCAGGTAGGGTATACTCTGCGGTACCTATCTAACCTATCTAACCTACCAGGATAGATAGGGTATGTACTCTGGAGAACCAGGGTAATCTAGCCAGGTAGGGTAGATACTCTTGGGTACCCGGGTACCACACTCAGGTAGGGTGCATACTCTGGCGTGCCCGTGTCCTCCGATGTTTCGTCGGCTTGGTGTGGCTTGCCCTTCGGGGCAGTCCATGATATGGTACTACAGTACGATCGACTCGGGTCTGTCATACAAAAGAACGATACTACTCAAAAACCTGGTACAGGTATTGATGGAGCCAGCGATATCAAGATACGGCTCACTCCTTCGTTCCATACCAGGTTATGTCGTTAATTGACCCGGGTAGGTATCCATGTACCCATGAAGTTCCTTATTAAGCATGCCCTTCACACATCAGACAGATCATCTACAGATAATTCCCATTTCATGATATAGATCTTTAAAGGCAGATCTCTTCCCGACCTTGTGTGATCTAGCGAATGTTGCCTTCCTTGGATCTGCTCTAGGATCTGCCCTACAAGGCAGATCCTGCACAACCTCTCACAACGGCAGGTAAAGAACCAGATGATCTGCATCAGACAGATCAGATAGATCATCATCTGTCTGTCCGAGATGTGATACCCTTTGAATACTTACCGGTCTAGGGCGGCCGCAGTGAAGTCCGTGTAGGAGAGCAGCCCAGAGCTTCCTATGTCGAGACCATCGAAAATCTCGTCCACCTCCTTCCGATTGAACTGTTTCGATCTCAACAGGATGGCGCGAAAGTCTTCGATCGATATCTCGCCGCTCTTCGCGATGTCCGCCTGAAAAACAACGAACATCAACAACGGAAGAAAAAATTACAAGAAACACCGAAGATAAGACAAGGGAGCAAAACAATTAGGAAAGCAAAAATGATTCAGAACCTGGCGTACAAAAACAAGGAGAGCCAACAACAGAATGAAAAAAGGAAAAAGGAAAGCAAAACATTGAAGAAAGAAAATCGTTTCAGAACCACGACAGAGAAACAGCACCGCACCGCTCTGGCCAACAATATCATCACCGTCTGAACTCTGACGTGAATACTATGCGGTGAAGATACTACCGGCCACAGCAGTGGTACATGATGTAGTACATGATGTAGTACATGATGTAGGAAAAATAACAAACATAGCACAGGAACAAAGGCCATGCTACAGCAGTAAAAATACTCAAGACATTATCCACAAAGCTCCTGAGCAACAAGGCTCTCCTTCTCGGAGCCAGCGACCACAACATACAAAAACACACGTCGCACCAACTATCGAACCAGGGCTGTTGAAGGGCCAGGTCAACCCTCGTGGGTCAGGTCGGGTCGGGTCGGGCCGGGCAAGGGTGACCCGAACCGGCCTGTGAGAGTTTGAAACCTCCTGACTCGACCCGACCCGTGTGGTATTAAAAAAAAATCCTGATCATGAACCATGATAAGCCCTCAAACATTCTAGCCGACAAAAAGCCGTCCAAGGGTGGTAATAACCTTTGCCATGTGCTAATGCAGCGGCCGACTGCCGCACCAATGCGATAAATGTCTGGTTCAAGGACCCAGAGCGAAAACAAAATGCGCCCCACTATGTACAGTGGTCTCTACGCAGCCTCTCTCTGCCCATGCTGTACCGGTTTTGCAATCGCCGAACCTGACCGAAACAGAAAATACAAACATGAGTCAGTTTTGCCCTCGACGATCGACCAGGCACGATCGGCCATTACGGTCTCAATATATATCGAAATCGAACCGAGCCGGAACGAATTAGACCGAATTGAACTTAACTAAACCGAACCGGAATAAACCGAACCGGACAGAACTAAATCGAACCGAAACGAACCAAAATGAGCAGACCCGATCCGAACTGAACCGAACCGAAAAGCACCGAGCCGAACCGAACCAAAAAACATCGCTGTAACGGTTCGGTATCGGGTTAACCCTAATATCCGGACAAAAAAAAAGCACGTACCTTGTGGAACTCCTGTTCAAGATTTCGCATCTCAGACGCCTCCAACGTTCTCGCCACAACTCCCAACGCCACGCGCTGTAACGATAATCACATTAGGGAGGGGGGAGGGGCGGCGGTGCACACCCAGTTTCAGAAAGCCATGAGGTGAAAAAATACAGCAGTATACCTGGCAGTAGAGCTTACCACATACCTGGTATTCGATAAAAAGGTTGTGACACGATGTGTGCGAGACAAAGAGGCTATCGCGGACCCATGGTTGATTGGGTCCGATTGCCTTTGGGTTAGGCCGAGGGTTAGCTCTCGTTTGTCTCGTACAGTGACCCGCAACCATCTTCTCGAAAATGTGGTGACCTCCCCTCATACCTGGTACAATTTACGAGAAAATGTTGGTTGGAAAAGAGAGAACGGCGCGTTTTTTAAAAGCGCGATCGTAGCCCCTGCTGCATAGGCAGTACCTATTTATAGAGCAGTGTAGTCGTAGAAGCACGAGCGTGTGTCGTAGCATAGACAGCAGACTGCACGAGCAAACAATACCCCACCCCACCCCCCGAAAACCCGCCTCATAAGCGGTTCCTACTGTAGTAGAATGCACTTCACTCTTCATGCGACTCGCATGACACCTCACGGCGCTTCGCGCTTGGTGCAAGCCATGCCTACCTGATCGGTAAAAATACGACGCGCTCCGTCCCGGCATTGTGAGGATGCGAGGGTCTCAAGTCATACGACTATGGCCGCGCATGGCATAGGTTCACCCCCTACCCCACCCAGCCCGCCTCTCTGGTGGCCTTCAATGGGCTAGTAGGATAACGACCCCACCCCTCCCCTCCCCCTGGCGCCAACTTCAATAGGAGCAGGTTTTCGAAAAACGACCCCCATCCCCCCCCCCCCCATTCCGCATCTCTTGTCACCTTCATTACGTTTAGGTTCTTGAAAAACTGTCTCCCACCCCTTAAGTGACATCTCAACACTTTCGATACGAGTAGGTTAGGGATCTTGACCCCCCCACCCCCGTGCTACGTCCCGGCATTGTAGGGATGCGAGGGTCTGAGGTCACACGACTGCGGCCATGCATGATAGCGAGTACACCCCCCCCCCCCCCCCCGATCACGCCTCTATATTTACCTTCATTAGGTTTAGGTTCTTGAAATGCCTCAGGTTTTCCACCACCTTCGGGCTTAGCTTCGCGTTAACGCCTCCGTTACTCCTTGCCCTTGTCAACCAAGGGTGGTGTTGGGCCTGGCGGGACGCGACGCAACGCAACAACGGCAGAAAGACTGTCAAACACATTCTTACCGGTCAAATAAGAGGTAGAAGCAGCAGCAGCAGCAGCAGTGCCTCATCAGCTTGTTCGTTCTTTGCAAAATACCCAAAGTTGGGTCCATTTCAAAACAAATTGCGCATGGAATACCAACATTTTTCTCAATAAAGGGACGCCACTGGTACATGGTAGAGTTTTCTTGATAAAATTAGCACATACAAGCTTTTGCCCCAGCTGGCAGCTAGGACTATAGCCCAAGCAGGCAGACTTTTAGCGCCAGCAGCTGGCCTCTGGCGACGATGCCCAACCTTTTGAACACGAACACCACACGCAGGTTGGCTTTTAGCTGACAGCAGGCGGCGTACGCAACGCTAGACTTAGCCCGAAGCAGGTGGCGTATGCGCGGCACGGCAACCCCCGTATCCGTCTTAGATTTCTGGCAACTCATGTCAGCTGCCAGCATATGACAGCGTCGCAACACTCACCCCGCCACAACACGAGTCCCACGCCAACTAAGCAGCAGCATTCGCGAACACGACAGGAACACTGAACGCTGACAAGAGGTCGGGGAAACGGTCATCGTCGTCTGCGCGTCGTGTAGCCTCGGCTTCATCGCCTACCCAGGCAATGAAGCCGAGGCTACGCGACAAACAAACGGCGGCGACCACTTCTCCGACCACTTGTCAGCACCCATGGCTCCTGTGGTGCTTGCGGATGCTGCTGGTTGGTTGGCGTGCGACTCGTGTCGTGGCGAGGTGGGTGCTGTGACGTATGCTGCCAGCTGCCAACAGCAGTGCTCATAGCAACAGCAGCAGCAACAGCGCAACGACACATTAAATAGCAATATCATGGCGTACCACTCGCGGTCAACTTACTGCACGCCGCTCACCCTTGCAGGAAAATAGCAGGACCAATACAGCAATAGCAAAAGGCCAACAACAATAGCAAAATCAGCCGTACCGCAACAGCAACAGCACTATAACTCGATTAACCTTACCTAAGCGCTGCTACGCTTCCACAGGGAAATGGAAGGAGCGATAGAACGATATCAACAAAGAAATAGCGACGGCAACCGCAATCATCGTGCACTTGCCTGTTGCGCGGTTAGCCTTTTCTTCGGGTCCTTCTTCAACAGCTTCAGGATGAACTCCTTCGCGTTGTTGCTCACGCTCTTCCACGGCTCCTCCTCGAATGTCACCTTGCTGAAAACGCCATAGAAACAGGTACAACACCCCCGCACGACCCCGATACCGGCCCAACGAGGTCCCCCGCCAGAAAAACAAGGCAGCACACGCAAGAAGAACGACGCAGTTCAAGATTGGGCGATAACAGCTAACAATACACATTTCGTCAACATGCGGACGTACGGACCGAGACATAGCACAAAATGGAACAGCACACAGCGCAGACGACACACATATCATACAACACGATTGACACAAAAAGCGCATACCTGGTACAACACATACTTCGCATACAACACATACAACGCATACAACACATACAACGCACACAACAAACAAAACCATCACACAACACACACGACTCATACACTACATACAACGAAAGCAAACATACGGAATGCATACATCGCATATACCCAACACACACAGCGCATACAACGCAAACACATACAACAAAAGCGTACAACGCATCCATGGCATACAACACATACAGCGCATACAACAAAAGCAGCACATAAAGCGCGCAAAATACAACAAATACACAACACACCACGCACAAGTGATACACAACATACAACGCGAATAACACAAACAACGCATACCGCGCATACAACAAACTATAGCACCATTCATACACCACAAGTATACAACGCAAACAGCAAAAGGGTTAAAGATGCTCCAATAGGCGCATTCCTGCACACTATACAATGTCACTGATGTCCGGCAACATAGGGGCCGTTTGAATACAATAGAAATATCCGAAAGGTCTTATTATTGCGGGACAGAGTGGTATTCCGCACGTTGGACAGATCGGACAGGTCACGATCAATCTATCTGTCTGCTGTAGATCATCTACCAGATTGATCATCTGGTAGATCCTAGCCTGCCGTTTGGAGATGCTGTGCAGGATTTGCCTTATAGGGCGGATCCAGCTCAGGAAACGCACCCTATAGATCACACAGACTACACGGCTCCCACACGGCATCATGAGCTAGATCATACAGATCATGCAGACCATACACATCAGGAATAGATATACATATATAATATATATATATATATATCTGCCCTTAAAGAACTAGATAATAAACTGTGGGAGATCTAAATCATGCACTGTGGGGATCTGCCCAATCTTTCGTCTCATTTGTTTTGTCGCTATACATTGACTGTCCCAACCAAACAGTCACTCCGGACTGGCGGTCGCCCTGGGGTCCAAATCTCGGCTGCTGTTTTTTTGTGTTTTTTACGCACAGCAGAGGATGCACGTGAAACAAAAAACAAGAACGAAATCGCACTACCCAATACCAATGTTTGAGAACCAGACAGGGGGGGGGGGGGGGTATACTAAAACCTATTAATACCGTAGTGACTTGAAAAAACCCAGTGAAAAAAAAGTTGAAAAATAAATAAATCGTAATTTCATCCGGAAATGCCTCCGCACTACTTCTCAACGGTGTCTAGTTTTTTCATCTTGACCTCATTAGAAGTGTGCTGTCGTTCTGTCTTTTGGTCGTGCACCCCCAGGCACATTTTTATTGAATTGAGTCTTCTGCCGTCGCCTATGAGGTGCGAGACCGCGAGTTGGCAAGAAGAAAAAAAACGATGAAAATCGACGAGCGGTGGGAACGCCGAATAAACGTTCTGCGGGGCCAACTATCAAGGCACGTACCGGGCGGTAGAAAGGACGGGCCCAGTGACGACCGACGGCTTGTCCAAAAGCCAGCTAAGGTTTAAACGTAAAACCTTCTACCTGATACCTCGTACGGTCTTCTCCCGCGATATCTATGAGAACCGTTTAGATTTGACATGGACATGAAACAGTCCTTACATTTCGGGACAGAGTGGTGCTTCGTAACAATTGGGCTGGAAAGCAAAAGAGATAAAAAAAATGAAGAAAGAAACAAAAAAGCCGCACCTGTATAATATTTTTTCCTTGAGCCCCTTGAGGGTCACCGAGCGGAAAGGTGGGAAGCCCGCGAGGAGACAGTACGTGATGACGCCCATGCTCCATCTGCCGCCAAAACCGTTTTAAAAGCACGCACGTGCAGCACATACAGCACATACAGCACATACAGCACATACAGCACGTACAACGACAACGAAAACGCAAAAGCAAGCCGTCCTGTATTAGCGCTAGCAGGCGCATCGGAGGTTGGTGTACACAGGACACAACACGCTCAAAGTCGTCTTAGGCAAAACATGTCCGGAGACATGCCAAGCAAGGGAAAACCAAGGGTGCACGGCCGAGTGTTCCACATCAAAACCTTGGTATATACGCAGTCAATGGCAAATTAACCAAAATTCGGAAAATTGTCGAGGGGTGAAAGTGCTGCCTGCTGACATCAACCATCCTTGGCCCGAAGAGGAACAAAACGAGATGTACGACGTACGACACGCGCAAGGTTAGTAACGCGCCCGTCAACACTACGTCGCTATATATACCAGGTATACATTTAGTAGTATTATTTTTGCGCTTCGTTTTCTCTCCCTCCTGTGAATACGAGTAGTCGTGACTCAGATCCTGGGTCACGTAGCAGGTCCTTTCCTCCCCCCTCCCTGCCCACAACGGTACTACGTGCCTTGTACTTTTTTTGTCGCGGGAAAAAATCCGGATTTTTTTACCTCGCCGACTCGCATCTTATTGTGCCTATAATCCACACGGTATATAACAGGCGCTTTCAACAGTTGGTGCCATTTGGAAAAAAAAAGAAAAGCCGACACCGAGATTTGGATCCCATTCGAGGCTGACCACCAGATCACCGGGGCCGCTTCAACTCTATTGCTGCTCCAAAAAGTATCCCAGACGAATTTCTATTTTTTCCCAAGCAATGACGTGGTTCTGAATGGGTTTCGATTACAAGGAGGGGCACTTACAGATCGCAGGCTTGCGGGTGATGTGCCCTCTGTAACACCTCGGGCGCCATAAACGCCCAAGACCCCACCAAATCGTGCCGCAATTGCTCATCCTGCCGGGACAAGGGCACGGTCAACCAGGAGGGCGGAAGGGGGGTGAGGACTGACAGAAACTGCGCCAGCGAACAAGCACGTAAGAAATAGATGCACACGTGCGCACACATAAGCGGAGTAAGCACACACGCGCATACACGAACATGTACGCCCATGCACGCGCATGCACGTACGAGCATGTTACACACGCGCATACGCATGCACGCACACGCGCAGGCACGCGCAAAAAACACGCACACACATGCGTGTATAAGCACACATACATGCACACACAACAACACACAAGGCGCAGGGCAGGGCAGGGCAGGGCAGGGCAGGGCAGGGCAGGGCAAGCCAAGGCAAGCCAAGGCGAGACACGCCAGCCAAGCCAAATCAAACAATGGGAATCAGAGAGAGCAGAAACAGAGCGACTACGCGACCACATCAGTCGTACGCCGTGCTTCAGAGAGCAGCGGGCGACACTAACAACCCCTGCATTATTGTTTGCATCTCCGAAAGCTTTCCTGCGGCCCCCGAGAGACTTCAATAATCACGAATCCCGGTGTCTTCCTGTCGTCTTCAAACGCTCTGGTGGGGCCTCGGAAACTCCGCCTCTCCCCCCCTCGCCCAGCCCCGCCTCCAGCTCCTCTGCAAACCACCGACCTCTGAGCTTCCTTCATGGCGCCGTCGTCAGTGTCTCGTACAGGTAGACACCCTCATGTTTTACACTTTATTTAATACCAGGTAGTAGCGATTGATGAATAATCGATTTCACAGCTTTTGGCCCTTTCGCTGCTGCGCAAAACCCTCAACTTTTAGAACAAGTTGTTTGTCCCCGAAAATGTCTACCAGGTATGTACGAAGTACGTGCGTATTTTGTGTGTATGCATATGTTAATCATCACTTTTATTTTCCAGCTTAACTCACAGGAGGTTTTGCCCTCAGCGATCTTCTGGACAAGCCGTAGTCACAGGTGTCATCCCTTCTCCCCCCCGGTATGTGCCTTGCTTTTTTTCGTATCGCGCAAGGGTTCAGCATTCCCACTGCTCGTCGATTCCATTTTTTTGTTGCTATTAATAACTCACGCTCTCGCGCTTTCCGTTATAGTAGTCATTTTTTTATGCAGTGAAAAGTCCCGACGAGAACGTATGCTCTCGGTGAGACTCGAACCCACGAAAATGATCTTGATAGGCACGGACACCTTCCAAGCCATCGGGGGTGTATTCAATTATGAACACTTCAAGAACTGCAACCATTCTTGGAGGGGGGCATACCACTTCAAAATAGTGCAGGACAAAAACTGATACTGCACATTTTCGAGTGACAAGCACGCAAAAAAAGACACCAGTGGCGATCGGCCAAAAAGACTCCACCGATCGGACTGAGCAAAAAAAAACAAAAAAAAAGCAAGCAAAAAAAGCCAAAAAAAAGCAAGAAAAAAAAAAGCCAAACAAAGAAGCGGTGCAAGCAGACAAAAGCGGGTGTCCTCTCATGCACACACACCTTGAAGGAAGCGCTCAAGCCGAAGTCCACCAGCTTCACCTCCGCGTCGTCCGCCATGGACTCGAAGCAAATGTTCTCAAGCTTAATATCCCGATGCTGTGGGCGGGAGGGTGGGCGGAAAGGGCGGACGGTGGCAGTGGGAGGGGCAGAGGGGCGGGCGGGTAAGAACAAGAACGAGAAGAAGAAATAAGACAGCGAGAAAAGAAACATCAACTCGATTGCCATGGTTGGTGACCGCCAGACAAAAGGGGGGAGGGGTGGGATTGAGCAACAGCGGCGATGAAGTACAGAAGCGGCGAAGCGGCCAAGGACAAGACCTCCTAAAAAACGGTCCACCCCCTATATAGATTAACAACCACGTTTTAGAGTGGGAATTGTTTGGAACAAGGGAACATGTTTGTAAAGCAGTGGCCCAAGGGATAATCCTGTGAGCTAACACAGCAGTGACACAGGTAGGGCCGCAACAACAAACACTACGTACAGCAGTTGCGTTCGAGTCAAGCAAACTCAGGCCAGCCCAGCCCAGCCCAGCCCAGCCCAGCCCAGGCGAAACTCAACCAAAACCCAACCAAAATCAAACCAAACCAAATCGAATCAACCCAACACCATCCCAAAACCAAACAGAAAAAACACAAACACCAGGCCGAGCCAAGCCAACTTGACGCCCAGTCCCGCAAGCGCGCTACCACGCGTGGCCGCTCAACTCGTCCGCGCGTGTAAAAAAATTACAGGCCCGGTCTTGATTCCCCCTTTCAGTACCGCAGTCCCGTTTTGTGGACAAATTACTTTGAAATTGAGTGGTGTGTCCCCCAAACGGGACTGCAGTACCAAATGGGTTACACGACCTACACGAGGTTACACCCCCCCCCCACCGGACGCATTCCCCGCCGAGCGGGACATCCTTGACAACGGGGACAACGAAAAACGACGAGCGATGCGTCTATGAAAGCACCCCATCGCCATGCTTCCAAAGCCATCCTTCTCGTTGCTATGTGTGTGGCCCCCTTGTTCGGGCGAACGCCGGCCATGGTATGCTACAGTATCACAGTGATGTCATCCCAGGGGATGCGGCGTCTTGCATTTGATAGATAAACGAAGTAGTGTACCGTACATGGTAGGGTTTTCTACATTATCCATATATACAGTCTATAAATATAGCCTATATACATGGTCTGGAAACCTACAAACCCCCGTAGAACGCGCGATCGAATTACCACACCAAGCTAGCAAAGATAAGTTCTGAGTAAATCTTCGATCTCACAGCTTCGTTTTTTTTTTTTTTCTCCCTTTCATATCCGATATATATACTTGTAGGCATCAACGGACGTCAACGCACACATACTTTATCTCTATGCGGTTCAATATATCAGGTAAACAATATCGCGGAGATTTCGAGATTTCCCGCGGGCGGCGAGCGGCGAGACACGAACGGTATTAACCCAGCAGCGAATAGTTTCGTACCTTACCGTATCTGGCCATATCGTATCTTGCCGTATCGCACCATGCCGTACCGTATAGTATCGCGCAGTGCCGTATCGTACCGCCAAGATAAGACACCAAACGTTTCTCCGCATGCCCTCCCTCCCCATTACTGCCGCCGATTCAAAGCAAAGCCAAGGAATAAAAAAAAACACCTCAACCGAACCGAACCGAACCGAATCGAACCGAATCAACCCAAAACGAACGAAACAAAACCAAACGGAACGAAGCACAGCAACTCGGACCATTCCAAACCACCCTACCCCTCCCTTCCTTACCCGTCCTCACCCCACCTACTCCAGGCCAAGCTAAGCCAAGCGAACCCAACTGCAACAAACCCTACGAAGCCTCTGCCCGGTTCCCGTTGTCTCTGGCTGTGTTTTTATCTCACCAAGACGTTTCGATCGCGGCAGTGTCAGGGAGCAGCGCGTTCACGAGCTTGTTGACGATCTTCTCCGTAACCCTCCTTCGCTCGGAACCGAACCAAACGAGACCAAAGCCAAACCAAACCCAGCAGCACCAACCCAACTCGACCCCGACCCAACTCAACCCCGACCCAACTCAACCCAAATCCAACCTCTTTTCGTGTTTCCCACTAAATTTTATTCTCTTTCTCTCTTCTCTTGCCGCTCACCGCAACGTTTCGGTCGTGACAGTAGCGCAGCGCATTGATGAGCTTGTTCACGATTTTCGCCGTATCCTCCTCGCTCCTAAACTTGTACCTAGCGTACATGTCCCCCCCTGTGTACAGGTCCATGACCATGTAGTAGTGGTCGGGCGTGTGAAACACCTCCTGCACCCTGGAGAAAATAAACGAAACCAAGCAAGCAAATGGTCCATTAGGGCGGGAACAGCAGCAGCAGTGCGAGGAGATAAGGTAGGGGTACGCTATCATGACGAGCCGAAACAGTAGTCGCGGTAGCAGTGGCAGCAGCAGGAGGAGCAACAGCAGGGGAGCAGCAGCAACAGCAGGAGCAGCAGCAACAGCAGCAACAGGTACGGCAGAGGAAGCAGAAATAATCGGAGGAGCAGGCAGCTACTACAGCTGGAACAGCGGGCAGCAGGAGCAGCAGTAGCCGCCGTGGCAGAACACATACGGTGTATCCGTCCGGACAAGTGCACGCCTCATTCATGAAACCAATCCACTGAGAAGGGTTGACACACCATAGAAGCAGCGGTAAAACGACAATGATGAGAAAAACAATAGCAGCACCAGCAGCACCAGTAGTGACAAGAGACACGCGGTAGCGGCCGCGATGAGCGAAGGCTTCAATACCGGAATCAACCAGCGACAACAGCAGCAGCGACAAGAGATACACAGTAGAGATTAGCCTCGAAGGTATGCTTTAGTAACGGACTTAGAGCGCGGTGAACAGAAGCGGCAGCATCAGCACCAAAGAGGGAGACAGCAACGGAAATGGCCAGGGTATACCTTTACGTACAGCACATGGTACCTGGTATATAGTATCTGGTACACATCATCGTTCACCATCGTGAGCGCACAACAGCGTTCAGCCAAAAGGCTTTCTGGAGCCCAAAATACCACTCAGCGCTATTGGTTTGCAGTGCATTGAACAACACAATACAGCAGAGTACAGTGCAGCTCAGCACGGCACAACCCAACCGAACCTAACCCAGCGCAGCCCAGCCCAACCCAGTACAACCCAGCCCGAAACAACCCAGCCCAATACGACCCACCTCAGTCTAACCCACGGCTACCCCACACCAATACCAGCCCAGCCCAGCCCAGCCCAGCCCAACCCAACCCAACCCGACCCGAGCCGAGCTAACCAAATACGACCCACCCCAGTCTATAATCCAAGGCTACCCCATACCAATACAACCCACCCCAACCCGATCCAACCCAACCAAGCTCAGAGATACAAGCAATGAAGGAGGGCGACGGATGGGCCTCACACCTCACCTGGCGATGTTGGGATGGTCCAACTTCTTCATTATCTCGATCTCGTTCAGAAGAAACTCGTACTGTTCGTGCGTCTCAACGCATTTCATCTCGATCGTCTGTTCTCCGAAAACACACACAAACACAAAAAAAAGAAACCGAACATTCAAAAGGAACGGAAAGAGCGCGGGCACAGCACCGCAGACAGAAACGGCAGAGGAAAAGGGTCGGTCGCGAGTGGAAGAGGCTAACCATCCGAAGAAACACAGGACGAGCCCGCATCAGCGGGGGGAGTCACCCGTCACGCATGGTCAGAAATTTGATGAACAAAAAACAACCTCATGCCGTGACCGATTGGCAGTAAAACTAGACAACGAGGTCAGCAACAACGACAACGTCCACGCCAACGGCACCAACATCACCACCGACAACACCACCACAACACGTCAACAACGATAACAGCCCCTCCACCACCACCGCAACCACAAACAACAACAGCGGCGGCCAACGGAGCCAGCGAAGCCTAGACGCGGAGTAATCCCGTCACCGCAATCTGTATACTGAGAGGCACAGCAACACCAGCAGCAACAGCAATAGCAGCAGCAGGCAGTAGCCGAAGCAGCAACAAACAACAACAATAACAACACCAACAACACCAACACCAACACCAACACAAACAACAACAACAACAACAACACAAACAACAACAACAACAACAACAATAGCAACAGCGCCAGAAGCCTTCCGGAAGTGGGTATACATCATGAACAGGCTATCTCCTCTGTGTCCCGTTGGGGCGGGATTCGAACATGTTTCCCGAAACCTTCGTGCTGGGTTTCTATGAGCCGTTGTAGCCGGGACCGGGTCTCCACCGGAAGTGTTGTGGCGGGGGTTGGGTTTTCATCGGCGTTGTTGTGGCGGGGGTTGGGTCTCGATCGACATTATCGTGGCGGGGGTTGGGTTTCCATTGGCGTCGCTAGGGCGGGGGGCGGATATGCCATCAGCGCTTTTGTGGCGGGAAAGGGTTTCCACCGACGTCATTGTGGCGGGAAAGGGATTCCATCCACGTTATTGTCAACGCGGCGGGTCCCCACTAGCATCGTTGTGGCGGGGGGCGGGGTCCATGAGTGTTCATGTGGAGGGGAAGGGTATATATCGGCATTATTGTGGCGGGGATGCGGTTTCCATCGGCGTCATTATTACGCGGAAGGGTCTCCACCCGCATTGCTGAGGCGGGGGTGGTTTCTGATAGCAGTAAGTATCATTGTGGCGAGCACAGGCCTCCTTTGACCTTGGGTGAAGGACGAGCCTGCACTATGACGGGGGACCACAGTAAATAGGACCAATTTTTTTGTTAGCAAAAATAGCTTTTTTTTTTGTTAGTAAAAATAGCGAAATATAGAGGTTTTGTGTTTACCGTAGGTCCTATTTAATAAAGTCCCCCGCAATATTAATAACAAGGCAGGGGTGGGTTTCCATCGGCGTTCTTGTCGATGGGATGGATCTCTGGCTAAACCCGAGCGCCGACTGGAGGAAAGAAGGTAGGCGGTCAGCATATACCCCCTTCCGGCCATCCTGCGCCGAGCAAACTCGAGTCGTCGCAGAGGCTACGACGTGCGTCCAAAACAAAAAAAAACAGCACACGACATACACACGTTCGCGAGCAAACAAACATTTACGCAGGGTATGTATACACATGTACATGCTCGATTCACACCACCCCATAAAAATACCACACCACCAAGGTATATATAAACCTTGGAAACGTCACAACACAGAAAACATCCGGCAGCACAAATGTTTTCCACGAATCACGAAACACTACCGGTACGTATGGCATCATACACACATACCTGGTACACAGGGTACGTATTATACAAAACGTTAACATTTGAAGCGCATCAGAACACAAACCTTCTCAGAACAACTATAAAACGCGTATTACAGTATCAGGGCGGGGCTCGGGGCTCCAGGGTTCCAGCGTAAATATGTTCTCCGCGATTGAACACACGCAGACACACACACATGAAATATAGCATGACCTGATATTAGTGTAAGTAGTGTACATGAGCTGGGAACACGTCATACAGAAGCCCTTTTCACCAAGCGTGGCACGATGAACTAATCTGACCCCTTACTTCGCACCCCAAATTATCTTGACCATTTTAGTATATACGGCAGTCGCGTTTGGGGGGCGAACTGCTTAGCAGTGTCTCGTCCCCAAAAACGGGGCGGTGCTACCAAGGGGGGGTAACGCCACGTACTACAGTAGTACGATTATTATTAATAGTGTCTGTATACCCAAAGCACGACCCGAGCGTAGCGCGCTCATGCGTTTCCTACAAACTACGGACCCCAATTTTCGCCGAGTGTTTCGATTTCCTGACAAATGTGTGCGGACCACCAGAAATCGAAGTATTTTTCCGCACTCTATCCCGCTTCATCCGGTATATTTAGCCAGAAGCAGTGCTATTAATAGTAGCGTGAAGAAATATTCTGAAGAAGGTGGTGAATGCCCCCCCCCCCCCCCGACGCGCTTGGTGCAAGCAATGTCTGCCTGGTCGGTGGAAACCCGACATGCTCCGCCCCGGCATTGTAGGGATACGAGGGTCTATGGTCATACGACTACCGCCATGCATGTACATCTCTCTTATCGAGTACATTCCCCCCCGACGCCTTCGCTATTCCTGGCGTGTCCTCCGTGCCCGGCCGCGCCTCACGGATCTGCGGCAGAAATGGTGTGATATGTTTAGTGTGCCACGCGCCAAAGCCGCGCCGTGAACCCTACCTGGTATCATACACAAGCATAGGCTACTACTGTGCTTACTGACTACCAGGTATGTACTAATACTGAGGTTTAGGCTACTGACAATTTGATACTGAAGTTCAATGTTGACGCTGAAAGCCACGTCCGCGCCTCGACCTCCGCTAGCCCAGCGTGCATACCGCACCCTTGCCATCTCAACGCCGACGCATTGCATCGTCAGAGCAGACATTCACGAACCCCTACAGCTTGCACCTACCACTCTGGCCGGAAATATAAGGGACTTTGGGTATTACTATTCAATTCTAAACATTCCTTGTATATACACGCTCAGGGGTGGTCGGTTTTTGGGCCGAATTCCTACAGGGGGCCCATATCTCCAGTACACGTATTAATATTACGGGGGATCATAGCAAATAGGACCAAATATTGTTGGTAAAAATAGGTAAGTAAATATATATATATATATATATTTGTGTGTACCGTAGGTCCTATTTACTATCGTCCCCCGTAATAATCAGAACCCACGACGCACCCAAAAAGCAGGTATCCCGGCGTGTTCACACACCAAATTTGGTTCTGGATTACTACGAAAATGCTCGCCCAAAATACTTGAAATCAGATTCGGATTATGCTTCCACCGCACCCACGTTTTCGGCGCCAAAGTACTCGAAGTTAGAGTTGGACCGTACTTGCGGTACTGTTTCTTAAGGAGCGCCGAGCTCGCACAGGGGTGGGTGCTACCGTTGTTCTTGCACAGGGGTGCGTGAGATCGTTTTTCAGCGCTGTTGGTAGTTTGCTCGACAACGAACGGCAAGGGTGGCCGCTATATATAAAGTAGCGAGCACTCAATATTCGGCAGGTTCTCAACCAGATGTCTTCCCCCGTCAAAACAGCAGCCCCGTTTTGGGGACGAAGTACTATTCATAGCAAATTGAGTGGTTTGCCCCCAAAAACGGGACTGCGGTTCGAAAACGGTTCGTTTTGGGGACGAACTACTTGAAATTTGAGTGGTTTGTCCCCGAAGCGGGACTGCGGTTCTAAAAGGGTTACACGTAACCCTTTCAGGCCCTTTTAGGACCGCAGTCCCGCTTTGGGGGCAAACAAGTAGTGTGTCCCCGAAACGGGACTGAGGTTGTTCGGTATTATATAGCAGCCTTCCCGTTGTGGCACTCCCGCCCGAACTTAACGGTGTTCACAGTATACTTCGTGTATACAACCGCACCCACATTTTCGAGGCCAAACTGCTTGAAAATCAGATTTTAAGTACGCTTGCAGTCCTTCACGACTAGGTCCACGTTATCGGGGGAAACCATCTCACAAAATAACAATTGGACCAGTTTTTGCAGCACCAAGTACTCCACAAGTGCACACACGTTTTTTTTCCGCCAAACTACTTGAAAATAGAGTTGAAGCAAACTTGCAATTTGTCACAACTGCACCTACTGTATGTACGTTGTTGGGGAAAAACTGCGACGAGTATATACTTGAGAATTAACCCATTTTACCATCTGCACACCCACGCTTTCAGGGCCGAAAAAACTTGAAATTAGAGTCGGATTTTTTTTTGCGGTGCGTTCTCACCAGCTGCGCCCACGATTTCGAGGCGAAAGGACTTGGAACGAAAGTTGGGAGTGTGTCTGCAGCAGCACTTTCACAGCTGCACGCACGCACGCTGTTGGGGAGGAAATGCTTGAAATTCACGAGTCGGGGTTATGTTCGCAGTGCTCTACAGCTACAACCGACGTTGCTATTGAAGAAATCTTGAAATCAGAGTTGGAGTATCTCTGCAAAAAGCGCTTCGCAACTGCAGAGCCACGCCTCCGCGGTCAAAGTACTCCCAACCCATTTTAGGACTGCAGTCCCGCTTTGCGCACACTGCACGAAGAATTTGAGTGGTTTGCCCCTAACACGGGCCTCCAGTTTGCCCTAAAAGGTATATAGCCCGTGCTCGCAGTACTTGTGACAAAACCGCACGCACCCACACTCTTCGGGGAGCAAACCATATACCTGGTACTTCAACTTGGCCATTTTAGGACTGCAGTCCCGTTTTGGGGACAAACTACTTAGACTTTGAGTGGTTTGTCCCAAATCGGGTCTGCGGTTCTAAAACGGTCAAAGAGTGGAGGCAATATCGAAATCCTTCACAACTTGCGCCTATGAAACAGCACTTGTTGGGGGGAAGCTGCTTGAAGTCAGAGCTACTGTCGACCCTGCTCGCAGTAGTTCGAACAGCCAGCCGCACCCACCTTTTCGTGGCGATATTACTTGATTTTTTAGAGCTGGGAGCAGTGTTTCACAGCTGCACGCACGATTTCGGGGCCAAACTACTTGGGGTTAGAGTCGGGTTGTGTTTGCGGTACTTGGCAGCTGGACCCGTGTCTTCCGAGCCAAATTGCTTGCAACTACACTCGGCCTACGTTTGCAGTTATTTATAAACTACACTCACGCTGTTGGGGAAATCTAGTACTCATAATACTTGGAACTATTAATAGTAATAGTAGAATTAGAGTGCAACCATATTTTGGAGAAGTAACAGGGTCAAGGACATCAACTACAATTTCATACCATACATAGTTCCAGGTACACGGTACACGTTATACCCAAGACCTGGTATACAGTACCACGTATTAAATAGTACAATAGTACGGTCAGATGGTTAGTGTCCAAACCGGGGAAGGAAGAACGACCTACCCAACCAACGAACCTCAGCAAGAAAGAAAAGAAAAACTCAAAAAGCCCTCCCTCCAAACCTCTGCGCGCCTAGTTATCTTCCCTCCTTTGAGGACTTCCCTTCCCTTCCCTCCCCTTCCCTTCATTTCGCGCTTACCCCACTCTCCTGGCTTCCTCGGCTGAGGACAAGCAGCGACATTGCAGGCAACAGCAACGCTTACTGCTCATCACCTACTGCTGTTGTATACCTGGTACTGCCTTTGTATATTACTGCTCTGTGTTGTTGTACACGTCTGCTGTGTGTAGTTGTATAATACTGCTGTGTGCTGTAGTGCGCACCATGTGCGTGCGTGTGCTCTTCACACTAAACCATCCTTTCTACCCGTCGACATCCAGCACGCCCAGTGTCCACGCCGATTCTCCGATCCTAGAGAGATACCAGGTACAAGCTCCGTGGTATCAAAACTACGACACAAAGATGTTAATATTATACATTGTTGTGCAGTAAGAAGAGTAGACAGTGCAATGCCATGTCATCGTACTGGATACGAAAGGCACAGCAAACACGCCAGCAATCCAAATACATTTGAGCCTCGTGTTGCGGCAGGATAGTTCTATGGACTTTTCCCGTGGTACCGTTGTTCTGTGCGCACTACTGCCGCCGAATTGTTCCACGTAGCGATGCTAATAGAAAACATTGATAGGGGCACTACTACTGCTGCGCCGATTGATGTCTGCGCGACTGCTGCAGCGACACGCTCTTTTCGGGGGTGCGGTCAAGCTTTGGCTCGTTCCATTGCGCGTTGCGAAAACCGAAGGGCGGCTATTAATAGTCGACGAGCGCAAAAGGATATACGTACGTGGCAAGCTCAAGTCGCCCCCTACCATCGATATATCAAGTTTCTTCTTTATATTCGTCCCATCTGCAATATCCGCCCCGTATTTTTCTCTCTTTCCTATCTATGGTTGTGACTCAGATCCGCGGTTACACACCAGGCTCTCTTCCCCCCCTTCCAACTCGAATGCAACACCTGCAACAATAACAACACCAACAAGCATAACAATAACCATGACACAACCACCAACCATCACCACCACCACCACCACGACCACTACCAACAGCCACCACCACCACCACCACTGCCAACACTCAACAGCGGCAGCAACGCTCGACCGCGGCTTCCGCCGATTGTTGACGTCTTTGGATAGACGCTAGCGTCAGACAGGACGGGGAAATCACGTACCTGGTAGTCGCGAATCACACAATCAACAGCCAATACCACCCCAAATCACGTTGTTATATTTCATCACGTTTCTCCCATATTTGTAGTTTCTCCGTGGGTACTGGGCGGCGAAATTTCCCATCGAAGTGAAGGAAGAAAAAAATACGACCCCTTGTTCAACTCTATGAACATCTATTCATAACATACCTGGTATACCAGGTACCAGGTACCCTCTAAACCACTCCTGACAGGAATACAAGGACCGTTGCGGTATAAATATGACGACAAATATGTCCTAACATTTTCGCCCAAAGTGGCTTTTATGTAAAGAGATTGGGAGATGAGAAGCGGCAACACACGCCCAGCGCAGACAACGCAAGGCCAGGCCCAGGCCAGTCCATCCACTCCAGCAGTATTTAGAACATCTTTTGAGATCGCGGACTATTACGGGGAACCATAGTAAATAGGACCAAATATTGTTGGAAAAAAAAGCAAAATGTATAGGTTTTTGTGTGTACCGTAGGTCCTATTTAATATGGTCCCCCGTAAAAGAATATGGCGATGGACAAAACGCGACAAATAACTTGAAACAGCAACAATGGAACACGCGACTACCGTATTACACGGGTGAAACGATAACACACCCCCTGGGGCTAAATTTCGAGCCGAATTTCTCGAAACCCATGGGGGGCACGCACAACAATTAACAGGGTAGCTTCGGAAAACGAGATGTTTCCGTGCATGAACACATCGCTCGGCGTTTACGCCTTTCCCAGTCAGGAAAACCAGCTTCGAAACTCGTCCGAGGGGGTGTGATATATTATCACCCGGATGATAATAGTATATACCTGGTATGCTCTACGATCGCGACTGCGACGATTGCGAACGTAGACACTAGCCGACAGCCTCGATACACGCACTGCAAATACAATTCAAGTTGAAAGAATATTGGCACTAACAGCAGCACACACCGACCTACACCAGAGCTACGAATATGAGTTCAGTGTCGTACACTGGGAGTCATAAACTAAGAGCAACACGACAACGGTACAGAAGTTGGTCCCTCTCCGTCGTGCAAGTACGCGCCAGCCAACAACATCGGCACTGCAGCGGCAACCGGCACTCACTACTCCGAAACCTGCCACACTCATGAATCTCATCGGCGCTAAGCGATTCCACACGGGCACTCTAGCGGGCAATCGGCACTACTCCATCAACCGGCACTATAGAGGGACCGCTATTGTACTCGCATCCCTGTGGCTGTGGCTGTCACAAGATAATTCACCTTCCGGCATTTCAAGCGTTCGAAGAGCGGCGGGGGAGCTGTGTCATTTCTGTCCCGCCAGGCATTTATCTTTCCATACCCGACGCCCCTTTCGAGCACGGAAACATCACTTCTCAAAAAGTTCAACATACCGCGAGCCGCAAAAAGCGCACAGAAAAAAGAAACACTGAAAACGACGGTATTAAAAAAAGGCCGCGGGTTCGAGAAAAGTCGAGTGTTGGGCATGGTCGTGAGATACCCGTCAGTAGAGATACTGTTGTAGGTATGCGTCGTCATGTTTGCTCACCATGGAACTAACAGAGTTTCAGCACACGGGTTTAATTGAATACTCTCCGTGCGTTCTCCTGTTGACGCCGGATTATGTCCCGGAGATACCAGAGGACAAAGTTGGTGTTTTTGTTGCCGGCGAACAGGGTTCAACAATACGTCTGCTGCTACTGCCTGCTGCTCCTATTGCTACTGGCACTACTGCCGCTGTAATACAAAAACACTACAACATTAACGCCAACACTACTCGAAACTCGAGAAATCAGCATACGCAATAGTACAAAGTTTCGGCTGGCGGTAAGCGGGGAGGAGGACGGCTGACATACCCTTACTACACCGTCCGCTAAATTGAGTGTTCGACTCGTGCGCCCAGGCCGGTCCCCTGGTGCCCTAGTGGTTCAACTTCTGATTACTACTACAAGGTTGACGTCCAGGGTTCGAGTCTCCGTACGGAGTTGTGTATCCTCTAATGCCGCCAACTCTCGAGAGCGCTCATTCTAGCGTGGATAGGCGCAATTCGACTCGACCCTTGGCGAGGGAAGAGAGGGATTGAATCTCCTTGCGATAACAATGCCACGCACGGCACGTACCAGAGCGGGGAGGGGGGAGAAGGGCCTCCTTATTGACCCTGTTGACCAGGAAAGCCTTCAGAAGTGCAACACCGTACAGTACAGCAAGCAAGACAACACACACCCTTGGACGAATGTTAAAAGCAAATTTTCTAGACAACGGGGAGGGCGTACTGAATACGCCCGAGAGATGCGTTCAAATAAAGGTCTCCACGAGACCTTCCCAAAGGCCACCATTTTTTTTTTCGTTTGTGTGTGCCCTAGGACATCAATGCATGCTTTGGAGAAAATCGGGACGGAAAAATTCAGCCCAGGGGGTGTCACCTTACGTGTTATACGGATAACGTTGGGGGTGTAAATTGCTTGGAAAAAAGTGTCGGTGGGCTGGAAAATAATTGCGGTAGTAGAATGGGTAAAAACAGCTGCAATAGATCTACCAACGCCTCCTTAGTGCTATAAAGGGCAACGGTGTTTGATCCCTTGACTGACCGCTCCCAACACAATACCCGTAAAATGAGGTCTGGAATTTGGACTCCTCGACAGGCCGCCCCTGCACTGACCATGGCATAATAAGAGCCAAAAGAGGCCTGGACCCGACGCGCCCAACAAAGGCCGGTCTTCTACATCTATCATATTTTCTCCTGAGCATGCATCTCTGCACAAGGGAGACTCGACGTTTGTGTTTTCTGTACACTCGGCTCAACGTCCCTTTTCGAGACCACGAGCTAGATTGGAGCAACTACCAAATGGAAGTTCCATGGCAGCAGCAACAGCACCAAGACAACCACCACAACAACGACAATGACACCAGCTACACCAACACCAACAAACACCAACACCTCCACCCCCATCAGCACCAAACCATTAGGAAAAAAACACCCACACCAACCAGCACGTAACTGTACCGCACCAGTGCATATACCGCACAATACCGTACCTTCAGCGCGTACTTGTTCTGCGTCTCCTTATGCGTCACGACTCTCACGGTTCCAAAGCCTCCCTTTCCGAGCAGCTTCCCGTTCCTGGAAACACATGATGGGACAAAAAGCACCGACAAGCAACCCCAAGTACCGACGCCAAGCGCAGCAAAAAACGACGACAAGCACCGACGGGCCGAAGCAGCGAAAACAAAAGCGGACTTTTGAGAGCAGGACTTCTGGGGGTTGTCGAGAGATGTTGAATTAACAGTAAACCCTGTTACTTCAGTACCGCAAGCCCCATCCTATTTTAGTTTCACGTAGTCTGTCCCCAGAACGTGTGTGCAGTGTTAAACGGTTTTATACCAGGAGGCATGTTTGGTGAGGGGGATACCTATTGGACGCTCAACAAAAAATCCAGATTCATGAATGCACAACAATAAAACCACGCAACAACGACGCATGTTTGGGTAGGGGCAAGATCTTAGAAACCCAATCAATCAAGACTCCAGATTCATGAAAGCATCACGAACACATCAACACCAGGGACCCAACAAACAACAAACACCTGGTAAGAGAGGGGCACAAAAGATAACAGGCATAGGACTACTATTAATACCAACAAGTCCAGATAAATGATCGCAAAACTAGAGACAAAAAGAACAACATGCCAGGTGTAAGAGAGGCGCGAAAATTGTACCAGGTACCTACCATGGTATCGTTTATCTACCATTAGCTCTTTATTGACATGCTGTACTGCAGTACATAGTCTAGCTCGGGGTCGCGAAAAGGCGCAAGGAGTCTACATATAGTCTACAGGTATCATATTTATAGGTCGGAAAACAAAACAAAACATAAACTCAGTCCGGGTACCGTACCCGTACCCGTACCTTTTCCATGACCAATCGTTCGTACCACAAAAAAAGGTACACGGGTACGACGTACGAAGAGAACATATTATAGCGCTCTGGACCGCAAGTATAATTACAGCAGTATTACGGGGGGGCATAGTTAATAGGACATATGGTATTCATAAAAAACTATATATTTAACCATTTTTACTGAACAATATTTGGTCCTATTAAGTATGGTCCCCCGTAATAGTTTGAACTCTGTTGTGAACGTCAAAATGCGGATTATTTATGGCCACAGCAGCGCTATTAATAGCTGTGTGTGTTCTTCAACTCGTCGAAATCAAGCACTTGACCCTATTAACCCTTTTAGAACTGCAGTCTCGTTTTGGGGACAGTTGGGAAAAAATTACTTGGAATTTGAGTGCCTTGTCCCCAAAACGGGACTGGAGTTTTAAAGGGGTTAATAGAGAGAACACGACGACCTCTATTAAATAGTAGTCCCAAAGTACGACACAGGGCACAGGTTTATTAGAGAGCGATACAGCAGCAGTAGCAGTTCTTTCTTACTCGCAAGCCGATTAGACAACGCAAAACCTTGCCATCGTCCTGTGTACGAAAAGGACGACGTACATACGCCAGCAACCAAACATTGAGAGAGAGAATATTTCAACAACATATAATAAAACTAAACAAGAATAAAAAATAAGTAAACTCGAGAGAAAAAATGAAACATAAAAAAAGAAAGAAAATATGCGTACGTACCAGGTACAGCAGTATTGCCCTTGTTTGGGTCAGTCCTATTACTACCATTAATAACAGCGGCCAGACAGCTGGAGGGACAAAAGTAGGTAGACTTGTGTCGTACACACGTAAATTCTATGTGGAATGATTTTGTTTTTTTGTCTTCATCAAAAGAATGCCCGCTTTCGGGTCATAAAAAAAAATGAAAAAAATGAATCATGTTTTACCCACACTCCACGCCGCGTACGGGAGGATCTCGTATTTTGATTTTTATGGTGTCACGGTGCGCTGGCCCTGACGTGGAGTGACCGCGCGTGACCCTGTCTTCCTCCGTGTATACAAGTATTGATGAAGAAATACAATGTCAGGATTTTTGTTTTGTTTCAGTCTTGCTGCTGTCGCACTCCCTCCCCTGTCTCGGGAGCGTCGAATGATGTGTTATTGCAGGGTGTGTGCGGTGTGAGTTTTCAACGTCAAAAGCGTACCTGGTATCCTATGTGAAGAACACACACACATCGTACGTACACTCTGTGACCACAGAATTATTATCTCTCAGCGATAAAAAATCAGGGCGGACACTGGGTGTACTTTTGAAGCTGGGTTCGTAGGAATGACGATTTAATGTTAAGACAAGGAACACCAGGCACATCGTAAGTACGTATTAACACTAATATTAGTATTAGAGTTCTATAACAAGGGGAATCACCGACGGCCCCTCGCCCCTAAACCCCTAGGTCCCCCATTATACATGAAGAGAGAGGAGATTTCAGACGACGGCGTCAACGTCTGCTACCTCCGCGTTCCGCAATCAACCAACTAATCGACCCAATTTATACCAAGTACTATAACCAACCAACAAAACAACCTTCCAACTCCAACCAAAGATGTCGGTTGAGGGTCTTACGAATAGTTTTGGCACGCCAAGTCCTCTTTAACCTGAATGTACTAGATTTAGAATAGGGACTTCCTTGACGGCTGTCCAGCTGACGACCTCCACCTGCGATATCTACCTCCGCGTTCCGCGATCAACTATTCATAACGAATTCCAACTAATAATACTGCAGTATACCTGGTGACTAAAAAAAATAACTACGAGTAACAAAACCAATCGAAGTAAACATATCTGACTAAACTCCAACCAAAGATGTCGGTCGACGGCGTGGTATATATAGCCCCGCCAAGGCCTCTCAAGACATGCAATACCATTTTTGGAACGAGGAGTTCGTTGACGGCTGTCCGTCCTTGGCGACTTCCCGTCCTTGACGGCTGCCTTTCCTTGACGGTCGTCGGTCAAGCGGCAAGAATTTCGTCAATCGGCATCTTCGACTCCAACCGAGCATCCCATAGGGGATCAGGTACCAATCAACAGGTCCTGTTAGCAAGGACCAGGCCCTCAGATAAAGCCCACGTACGAAGGACGGGTGCAACTTTTCGTAGAAATCAGCCTGTCAGAGAAATTCACAGGTCCGACATTACTATACCACTAGTTTTAATACTGATTCCCGCCTTTGCTGTGGCCGTTCTGGTGGAAACCCCGATTATGGTTGACAAAGTCGCGTGGGAGCAGGGTGTTTTGGTGCGCCCTGCCGGCGGCTAACTATATTTCTGTATCGCTATTATGGGGGACCATAGTAAATAGGACCTACGGTATACACAAAAACCTATGAACTTCCCTATTTTTACGAACAATATTTGGTCCTATTTACTATGGTTCCCCGTAATATGTGGGAGCACGGTGCCAAGTGGGATCAGGCCTGGTTGGGATGAGAGTGACACGTGGGAGCAGGGCCGGTGTCACCGTCGGCCTGCGAAACTCTGACAGCCTCGCGTCTACAAATAGTTCCTGCCACCAAGGAAGTGTAGCCGCAACTCAAATGGTTGGGGATTGAGAGCGTCTGTTCGAATTTGGTATTTTGCGAGCACAAATCAATGGAGGGAGGAGGGAGAGCATAGACATAGATGTCGGTTGACGGTCTAGTTTTGGTCCGTCCACGCCTCGTTAGACTCAGTATATATTCGGGCACCCCTCTGGCCGGAGATATACTCATACATTCATATCATCCCCGTTATGTATTCATATGAGAGTGAAAACGGGGAAAACATTTACCAAACAGAGTGGTCCCTTACTTGTTATAGTTTGGGCACTTCCTTGCCGGCTAACCTTGACGGTTGTCCGTCAAGCGACAAGAGTGCCGTCAATACGCGCGACTCCAACCGAACATACCACAAGATCAGTCGATACCGTATGTAACACACGGGCGACAAGATAACACAATCACTGGGAGAAAAAATCAGAGACTATGTTCTCCTAACCATGCCTTAGGGGGGGCACACGTAAACGAAAATGATGGCTTTAAAAATATATCGTCCGGGTCTTTTCTATGGACCCATCCCTCGTCGTATGCACTCTTCTCCCCATCGTCAAAAAAATCGGCTCGGATATCTGCCCAATGACGGTGTGTTGTCATGCGCGTTATGTACACGGTAGGTATGATTTTATACCCTGATACATGGTGCAGCAAGTACACAGCAGTACCTGGTACACAGTCTCGTGCCCGGTGCGTTGGCGCTTCACGTGCTTTACAGCCATTTATTTGCGAATATTTCTGTTTTAGTTTTTTTTGTCTGACGTCTGTGACCAACGAGTTTGTATCTCTCTAGGATAAGGAATCAGGACGGACACTCAGTGCACTGGTTAGTTGGGTAACAAAGAACGGTTCAATGTGGAGACAACATACAGCAGTATCTGCCATCGAATGAAAAACCGGCCGACTGGCCTACCAGGTAGGCTTGATTTCGTACTTGGGAAAGGGTGTGCTCCACATCAACTTTCAAGTAGAAATCGCTCTCGAAATTCTTCGAAATACATACATTCCCAAAAACTAGGTGTATCAGACTGAGGCTGTTTCCTATGCGGTTCGATTTTTGAGCTTCGGATTTTGACCCGATCGTATTATCAGATATGAACTCGGTAAATCGAAACAGTCTTCGGATTTATTGTGCGTTCAAAGCTTCGAGCAAGCACCAAGACCAACTGTTGCTGTTGTGGTCTGGCGCCGCCAAGAGACGCGCTGGATGCGCCCCACCGCGCGTAGGACCCAAGCGTCCGAGCCAAGGCTGATTGCCTTTGGTCTGGTGGCGAAAAGACGTGCCGAGTGCGCTAGAGTCAACTTGGCTTTTCTTGTTTTTCACGATGTGACTGTCTACGAGTACACATCCACGGAGACGAGGTGCGCGCCGAGCGCGCCTCTCTTGATCTCGAAGCCCGGGCCCGCGCCAGCCGACTGTAGTTTGGCCACGGGGAAACGCGCCGCTCGCCGCCCGCCCGCCGACCGCGCGTCGGGCGCGAAGCAACGTCGCCTAACAGCTGTCACCATCTAACTCGTCGATCGTTCTGCAGCTGCTGCTTGCTGTCGTCGATAACATCTTGAATTTAAAGGCCATGCCATTTTCCTATTCGACAATCTGATAACCCACGCCGTCGGATTTTGGGCCAAAATCTGACGACTTGCGCCATCAGATTCTCAAACCGAAAAAAGTTCAAGTCATATTTGCATATTCGGACTGCGTAGGCAGATGCTTTCAAATTTCGGATCGAGAAAACACAAATCTGACGCTCGAAATCGAACCGCATAGGAAACAGCGTAAGCATCTTGCGGGGTAGTCAAAAGAGAAAGCCGGTCGTGCAGTACATACCTCAATATAGGCTACACTTCCTTCGGACTCCATGTTGCCGTACACCAACCGTGTTATCTCTCAAGATAGCGTACCGCCCGTGGGAAAATTTCAGGTACCAGTGTCTCCGAAACTAGGGACGCAACACACAAACAAAAACATGAAAACATGGGTGTTGGGAAGATCTCGCCGATCCCTTCCCGTGGACACGTCGCCCGGCGTTTGCACCTTTCCCCTAGTCGAGAAAACTAGCTTGGAAAATCGTCCTGTTATTAATAGTAGGTATACTATTTTGCGTGCCATACGGCACTACTGCTGCCGTGTATCATACACCATACTTCGTACACCACACTTCGTGCTTGCCTTCTCATAAAAAACAGCCCGACAACCGGGGGTACACGAAAAGATACGAAAACGGAGCCGCATTCACCACCCGTGTGGGAGTTCAAAAGAAAACCAGCGGGTTGAGATTTTTGTCAGAAATCAAGTACCAGGTAATATTTATCAAGTTTGGTTTTACTCGATTCTATTAACAGTATACCCCTCCAGTCTGGGACCAAAAAAAAAGTGTACAGTCATGAATTATTTTTTTTCTCCATGCACCCTTGCGACAACACTATCATGCAATAAACTGTACCTGTACAGCAACCAGGGAGTCCGAAGAAAGTGAAGCCGTGGACCTTACACTAATGGTTGAGGACCGATAAGTTTTTTTTTTCGCATTTTGCGAACACAACAATGGAGGAATGGAAGAGTGAAGAGCGCCCTCAACCGGCACCTTTGGGGGGCAAGATGGGGGAGGGGGGGGGAGATTTCCCCAGGTTACCGTCTCGACAGCGACCACAGCATAGCAGCAGCGACCACTCGCGAAATCGCAAAATGCAAAATGTTCTATCCATCCATCCACCCGGCCCACCGTTTCGGCGCGTCGGGTCGTATAGGAATCGTATAGGAATTCACGGACCATCCTCCCTCCCCCTCCGCATGCGCGCTCCTCTTTCCGCGCTTAGATGCTCGGACATACGTACACATATTGTATGTACGCACAGCAGACGAAGCTTCAGAAAAATAAATTATTTCGAAATCGCGGAGAAAACGACACGCTTCGCCGACCACATGAACAAACAGGAAACGGTAATCGAGAGGCATCCTTTCGATTATCATTCCTCCTTTTTTTGCGCAAACGGTATAGTAAAAGTGCGGTTCCTTCCACCCCCCCCCCGCCCCCCTCTTTTGTCCCACTCCCCCTTCCTTCCTCGCTCCCGCTCACAGATGTTGTATTTATAACCCCCTTACCTTACTGACGAGAAAGTATCCTACACTACTCGTACTTCCAGGTAGTTTGTCTCGAAAAAATGGTCGCAGCCATCAAGGGGTTATATAACCATTTTAGGACTACTGTAGTCCCGTTTGGGGGGACAAACTACTGCAGCTATTAGCCCTAACAGGCGCGTCAATTTTTTTTGTGAGGCCAATCTAGACCGATTCTACTATAAATACTATTATATTAATAGTTTCTACTAATACTATTAATCGTGTACGCCTGCGGCTACTCGAGGGATCATATTTCGGTCTCCTCTACCGCAGATATTTGCTCGCCCCCTCCTCACCTACAATATGTCTTCCTCTCCTCTCATCCAGGCACCAACACACTACACGACTACCACCACGACTGATCTGATGTAACTCACATAAACTTACCAGACCAACATGATAATTGTGATATCAATTGTTAGCCCTCTTGGGGCCTAATGCTAGGCGCAAGCAACCTGATAGTAGGCACAAAAAAATCACAGCTGTTTTTGACTACAGTAGAGACGCCCAACCAACCGTCTAGGGTGGGGGGTCTGCATGGCTACTGCTGTCCCAGGTGGTACTTATAATATAGAACAGCAGCACTGGCCCCTCTACAGTGCCGGTTGAATAATGCCGGCAACCCGCTACAGCGCCTGTCAAACCGGTTGGCACACAGATGGAATTCATCAGTGAGGCAATGGGCGGAGTAGTTCCGGTCTCCGCTACAGTAGTACCGGAAATATTGACTGGCGCAATCCGGCACTGCTGTGTAGAGGAACCATTGCTGTATGAATGCTCGTGCGACAGTGCTGTACGAGCCCTTGCAGTGCGGCATCATACGAGTGACCAATATATTCATTGACACTGTCGCTTCTCGCCGCGTCTCGTTTCCCTCTTCTCTCGTGAGTCCAGAGGAAAATCGAAAGAAACAGCGAAAACAAGGACCACTAAAAAAGCAGGCGTACAAAACTATTACGTGGGACCATGGTTAATAGGACCTATGGTATACATAAAAAACTACCAGGTATATATTTAACCATTTTTACTATGAATATTTGGTCCTATTAACTATTTTTTTTTTTATTTTTTTTTTATTTGGTCCTATTAACTATGGTCCCCCGTAATAGCAAATACTGAGCATATATATTGCTGCTGCTGAACCTGCACAAGGGTTAATGAAACTTACAGCCGCACGTTTTTTTTTGCTCAATCCTCCGGCGGATTGGTAAGTTATGCACAAGGCCGACCGACGCGCCCCCCCCCCCCCCCCCCCCCTCCGCCACTTGCCTAGAGAGGCCGTGCTTTCCAAAGTCGTTGGCGTGCGAGTCACGCGGCCTCCTCCATCCTGGGCCCTTATTCAGACGGGTTCGTCGTTCGCTAGAGGGCAATCATTGAATGACTATTAATGTCTAGTCTAGTCTACAAAATAAAAATAGCGGACTATCAATACGCGTGGTAGTTATATACTGTTAACTACCCAGGTACCACTCGTACGTACTAAAATACTATTATACTACTATTAATGTTATAAATACCGTTTTCAAATACTAGGCATGTCCTGTGCTCGAATAAGTTGTACAATATGGCAGCATACTCTACATACTGATGCGGCTGTACTTCAACAGCAACACTGCCATCAGCATCAGCAGCCGCGACCACACAGAAGCCCAAAGCAATACCAGTACGTAGCAGCAGCAACACCGCAGCGGCAGCACCACAACAGCAGCATCGACATCAACGCAAGCCAAGTGAACAGCAGCAGCAACGCCGCCAACAGCGGCGGCGGCGGCGGCGGCAGCAGCAGCAGCAGCAGCAGAAGCAGGAAAAGCACAAGCGGCTCGCTTGTAGAAATCAGCTACTATAAAATAACAGTGAACTTACACCTTGCACCTGCAATACCTGGCACCGCTGTCTGCTACCTGCGATATCGCATCGGCGTACGAGTACACAGGGAGGGATCTCGCTCTTACGTAAGGGTGGGACTGTGCTCCCCTCGTGGGTACAAAACACTTGGAAATAGAGTCCAATTGAGGTTTGTGTACGTACGTACAGCAGCAAAAGTGCACTATTAATACTGAAAAAGGGTCAAGAAGCGGGGCCGTCAGAAATTGAGGCTCATTTTCTCACGATTGTATAGGTAAGAGGTTTCACCTGAGAGAACGTGTTTAGGGCCGGGCGCGACATTAAATCCCCTATAATAACCAATATTAGCCTGCGCTCAATAATGGCAGCACAATAAGAAATTCAGCCTCGACGCCAACTTGACGGTTCTTATCATTAATAGTGGGGGCCTCAGTGTGATACCTAGTACGTACTACTCTGCTCTTTGTATCGGACGATATAATACGAGGCAGTGAGTATCGATATCATAAAGCGGTACCCAAGGCACTACTACAATTAATAGACTATACTCGTAGCGCTGCCATTCGATATTTACGGGGTAATGTACAAAGTAAAGTACAAGTGTTAGGAGCACTCGTAGCAGATTGAACGAACAGCAGTTACGCGGGTACATGAGCCGACAATCGAAGCAAAATCTAACTCTTAAACCAGCTGCCCACAAGTCGCGACCCTAGCCGACCGGCCGCATCATCCGAAAATATCATATTGCTCATACAGAAACAGCCACTTATTCATAATAATATACCAGGTACATAAAAAAATCGGACCATAATCATACAAACCACAATCAAACATTACATCTACGGAAACATCAGAGCTGGAACTAAAACAAACACGTGGTATGAATAAAAATACCATGAAATCGGCTCGAATACCCGTATCACAGACACCAGAATTCGATCCAATACAGCGTATGAACACAACTACGGAAAATAATATACTCGTTGGCTTCGATCAGCCTCTGGACTACAGCACTTTGGCCAGAGGCTCAACTGAAGGCAGTTACGTACTGGTATGTACGTATCAAAGCTTCAATTTTAGAGGTGGAGATGAGCAGGAAGAGGGGGGGCAGAGTGGGGGCCTTCGGCAGTATCGAGCCCCCCGGGTCCCCGCCATGGATCGTACGTACGAGTAGCTCTCGCAGTCAAGTGGCAATGTCTTGAAAAACGAAAACATTTTCGGCAATGATTATCGTAAAAGTCGTAAAAGAGGGTCCAAGGTCCGGAGGGCCCAGCGCTTAGGTTATTGGATAGCTATTCTGTATCACAAACGAGATACTTCGTACCGAATGATATGAGCAGGTGTAAATGTATGCTGCTGTTGTATTGGTGTATTTATGGTACTGGAGATTTCAACCTTCTAGGGCTGCAGTCCCGTTTTGGGGACAAAACGATATACCTGGTACTTGAAATTTAACTGGTTTGTCCCCAAAACTACGTAGAGATTGTTTTGTACCCAAAACTGGACTGCAATTTGCCCTGTAAAGGTGATACACCAGGTATGCCCCTTTTGGTGTTGAAGATAGTGACCAAAACAACGTTAATTTCGGTGATGCCAGCCGTCTAGGAGCAGCGTCAGCGCCCAGCAGTGAGTGCGGGTAGGATCACGTTGCGCCCTAGCCGTGCGACTCCTTGCCCGGACAGCAATCGGTATCATCCCCCAATCACGCAGTAGCCGTACTGTAATCGTCCTTTTTTATCGTCAATTTTCAGTTTTCCCTCTGAAAGTATCAATCTTAGAGACGGCAACACCATTGTGAGGACAAAACATTCGGTATTTGCGTCATAAGTAGGTAGGTTTCAGTGCAGTGCAGTGCAAAAGTAACCTTCAGAACACACACTATGAATAGGGGCTTTTTAGCCAACGTTGAACCAGTATAAAAACGAGTACGTCAGCAACATCTGCGAATCTACGCACAAAGCAAGTCCTACTGCTGTACAGCAGTAGCTTTCGTAAAAGGAAGTATAACGTATACCACTCTGTCCGGAAATATAGGGATGGTTCAGGTATACAAAAATGAATAAACGATTCCTTACATTTGCGGACAAATTCGTGTAAGTTTTGTCCTGTACAGGTCTACTGAAGGACGACCACAACTACCAGTAGAACGATCAGAAGATCTTGGACCGGTAAGAAATGTTACCCTGACGTAGAGCTCCAACCATAGCCATAAAAACTTCCAAAATTCCAAAATAAAACACAAAAGGAAGGCGAGGAAAATCGAAAAGCATCAATTTCGCGGCCGCGCAAAGAGATCGTCAAATCGAGCCGGAAATTGGCATCCATCTGCTTCCAAATGGCGTTGCGTCAATAGGGGGACGCACTGCACCGCAGCACTAAAAATATATTGCGAAATGCTACTGAATACCTGCTGTGATACATTGCGAAATGCTACTGGGATGGGTATCCAACTATTATTCCAAGTAATTTGTCCCGGAGACGTGAGACGTGGGTGCAATCCAGCAGGGGTTTCGTGATTCGTGATACAACATGCCTCATAAATATCGCACTGATCCCGTATGCCTATTGGCTACCAGTACCTGGTACCGGTATGACCCTAAAAAGTCGTATCCTATCTTAGCACAACAATAGCAGCCACAAATGTAATAGCAAGTGTATTAATAGTAGAAAATCTGGAGATTATGGGCGGGATTGAATCCCACCATACAGTTGTGTATGGAAGGCATAGTTGGTTAGGGGATGCATACATACCTGGTATATGAGTACGAGAGAGAGCGAGTCTGGTCTGGTTGAGGTTAGACTCGTTAAGCAGAAAGACACAGATGACACGGGGGGTAATAGGCAAGCATAGCATATACGGCAGAATACAAGAAGCTGGTGATTATCTGGCTGGCCCAGAACATTTTCATTTGGTATCAAGTACAGCATTTCAAGCTACAGTAGTAGTAAATAAGAGGCAAAGCTGCAGACTTTTGGGCCAATAGCCAATAGTCTACTGGTGCAGCAGCAGCAAAGCAGGAGAAGCAGCAAGCAGCAGAGCAACGAGAGCTAACAACATATGATAATGCAGTTGCCAAGGATCGCAAAAAGGTTGCCATGAGACAGCGGGGCTGGGCATCGTGAGCGTGCTCGATTACTGGTACCACGCCAAGCCAACTTCAGGCTACCCTCCCCTCTCCGCTCTCCGCTTCCAGTGATGATTAAAAATGAAGAAATAAATATCTAGCGGCGTCGGTGCGTCGGTGAACTCAGTGATGAATCGATGACGACGACATAAAAAAGAAGAAAAATATATACCAGGTATAATGAGAAGCGGTACGTTAAGAAAAAGAAAGAAAGAACATAGGCTCTCTCGTACTGATGATGAATGATGATGACGATTCCATGTTGCCACATGTTGATGCTCCACTAGACAACAGCAGTGTACCAGGCACCAGGTATCATGTTAATTATACGGCATCAGCTCATTTCCCTGAAACCTATGAGCCCGTGGCAAGAAGAAAAACAAGAAAAAAACATTTCCGGTACTACAAGCTCTGCTGCGAAAACATAGGCCAGGGTACCAGGCAACCAGGTACGTATGTACTGCTGTCCGTACAAAACCAAGTACAATAAGCTAGGCACGATAATGATAACACACGTAACTACGGTATATTATTAATGATGTTGGTACAAGGTACCTGGTACAGGTAGCGACAGCAAACGTTAATAATCCCCTATTTTGGCTAAGGCTCGCGGCTAATCGTGACGCCAACATAGAGCACACCAGTTAGCTGCTTGAGATTTCGAAACATGTCAGCCTGAAATATCAGCTACCAGGTACCAGGTACAGAGTATCAATGTCGCGTACTGCCGTATGCAAAACGATTAAAAAAAAAACGAACATGATAAATGAAAAAATATATATTGCGATGACGGGTGATGATGGAAGAGATGAATGACCCTAAAAAAATAATGATGTTCACGTCGCTGGCAGTCCATCTTTTCGCGAATGTCTCCCATCTCGCGTTAATTAATGCAAAAAATCGAAAAATGAGGGACAAAAGGGCGCACCCAAATACGAGGCAGTGAGTACCGGTACCTTGGCGAATGTAGCTAAACAGCACCCTTTACTACAGCATTACCTGGTAGTATGTATCATAGTTAGATTACTTTGAGTGCACGTCTACCTGGTACAACGTATCGGTACATACCAGGTAGACGGATATGCTATCATGGCATCGCTTGTTGTACTACGTCGTCGCCTAGGCCACGCGCATGCTCTCGGCATCGGGGCCAGAATGTAGCGATGTAGAGAGAGGGGGCATTGGGGGGGGGGGGCACGGGTTCTGACCTGCAGCAGCAGTATGGGTCGTGCTGAAGGAAGAGCCGAACCGGACAAAAAAAGGCGCAACCACAGCAGCAGCAGCCGAAGTACCTACGAGTACGTTTCTCCTCCATTTCAGATAATCTCGTTTTTAATAATTTACTATTAATACCATGTATTAATACCAGGTAGACTGATACCTGGTACTAACCCTTTTAAAACTGCAGTCCTGTTTTGGGGACAACTTCTTATTAATAGAAATTGAGTGGATTGCCCACAAAACGGGACTGCGGTCCTACCACAGCAGTATGTCGTGGTACGAGTGTAGTATTACGCACGTACAGCACTGTACATTATAGACGAGTGTATCGGCACACCACACTCGCAGCTTGCATTTACTATTGAAATGTACTATTAATATTAATATCAGCGAGTACTGCTGTGCGTAGCGTACTATTAATATTAATAATACCAGGTACATGATAGTGTAAATCAGTGTAGTACCAGGTATGTTATATACTTGGTATTTACATACCAGGTATACTTTAGACCAATGTATAATTTCACTCCTATTGGTGTATCGTTGTTGCAGCCTTCGCAATCCGATCTCAACGTAATCGTACAGCAGAGGCATACACCGAGCAGAGGGGGGCGATTTTTGGGGCGGTTTTCATAGTTGTCCCCCTTCTTGCGTGTGCAGCAGCAGTCCAATGTCACGCCAACTGGCGGACCATCGGCGGGGAGTGAGGGGCATGGTGAGAAAGGAGTTGGGTGGGGTGGGCCGGGCGGGGCTTGTTGTCTCGTGGGCAACACAATTGGGAAGGCGGGGGTGGAGAGGCAGGTCGTAGAAGGTATCGGACGGACGGGAAGGCATTCCTTCTGCTTCTTTTCGCAAAAAAAAAAAAAAAAAAAAACAGAAACTTCCCTCTTGAACAAACAACGTCGCACGAGTTTATTCCATCTCATTCCGTTTTCATGTTGCGAACGAACCAAGAAAAAAAACGCATCGTATGATCGGTAGCTGGCGTATCATTGACCTAGTAGTATTGACTAGTTTTTAGTGTGTACCCAGGGGTACCCAGGTGTACCCATACACACAGTGTGCATACTCCTGCTGTAGTGCTGGCGGTGTGCAGACGCTGTACGGAGTCTACAGCAGCAGCGTGTTTTTGAGCAGTCGTATTCAGAAAGAAGCATGTACTTTTGAACTGATCGCATGCTCCAAGTCGTCAATAAATATTTTACATTTCCGTCGTATTGCGCACCCAAAGTGCACCCATCAGGACAAAGTTCCATTCATTTTTCAGTGTACTCGTCGAAAGGACGTTGACCTCTTCTTCCATAGGTAAATTTAAAGACGGTATCATACGCGTACACACAAAAATCAACACACACAAAAAAAAAACATCTCGCAACAACCGAACCCGCGCCTGTGGGCTTCACGAACGACCGCAAAAAGCAAGAGGCTCCGAACCAAAGCCGAGCAACGGCCCACGATGGGGCGACGCCTTGGGGCTCACCTCAAGTCGTAGACCTCCTGGATGTCCCGATTAAATTCCTCTCTTACCTGGATAAACCAAGAACCAAACAACCACCACCAGCGGCACCAGCAGCAGTAGAAGAGCAATAATAGCAAGACAAAAAGCGGCAGCAGCAGCAGCAGCAGCAGCACGGCAGCGACGAGCGGAAATTAATAAATGAGCTGCTTATATTTTGGATGAGATGTGAGCAAAGCGCGCAGCCCCCGCACAACTCCCCGACTATTTGCTATGGTGCGTCGCTCCGGAAAGAGGAAGAGGGGAGACGAGAGTGTCCCTCTCGCGAGGCGCGTCGGCATGCGCCCCTTGGCGAAGGACGCGGTGGAGATGCTCGACGCGGTGGGTCCGCGAGTCGATGAGCCCTTGCAGCAAAATTTAGGTCCGCCCCCCGTTCCGTTTTTTTGTCTTGCAAATAGAACCACAACAGAGCGGTATAGAAACCTGGTAAACCAAACACAACAAACAAACGCAATAAATGTTATAGCTCACCAGGTTCATGGCGAGCGAGCCCTGCTTGCGGTGTTCCGTGTTGCTGCGCTCGCGCTGCTCCATGAATACCTGACTCTTACTCACGGGGTTACCCATGGTGGGTAATGCGAGCTCCCGCTCCCGACGATGCGCGCGAGCTATCTAATGCCCAGCGCCTTGCGAACAGCGTGGGTTATTATCCCCCAAAATCCCAAAATGGGAGCAAGAGGTTTCATTGTAGGGTGCTTTATTATGTAGGGGTTGGAAACGTTTCACAATGCAGCCATCCCCCCTCAACCTACCCCCTCTCCTCCGATCAAACCTCTACCTACCGTGCTAGACGTGGAGGTCGCCAAGCCATGATTAGGGCACAGTCTCTCGCTTTGCAATGCGCACGAGAGTCCGCTCGCTCCAGGGCTTTCGGAAAAGCGGGAGGAAAGGCGTGTGCACCGTGCCAAATTTTGCGGTGCTGTGGTGGAAGTAGTACTCGTCAGGCCTTTGTTGACGGAGGTGGTCGGCGCGCACAGCCGGCCGAGGGTGGCGCCGGCAATCGCTACCACACTGCCGCACGGAGTCTACACTGGAACGAAGCTGTGAATAGCGATACAGGGGGCATGATATATGTGAGGCACCCTTTGATAAATGGCAGCAACAGCAGTAGACCTAAGCACGAGAACTACAGCGGTACAGCAGTACGTATGATGGTAAGAAGGGCAGATCCTCTGAAATACAGAGATTTACTACTGCTGCTGTGTTGGCGTTGTGCGTCTTCGGATGATCTTGCTGTTTGCCTTTTCCTGATTCATGGTTTCCGGGGAACTTTACGTACGAGTACTTTACCTGTACATAGTAACATGCGATTTACTCCTGTATTGTCACTCTCACTCGCTCTTCGTGACGATATCAGCTCGTCCTAGGCGTACTTCCTGCTGATTTTCGCTGCAGCCGCTGCACGTGTGCACGTTTTGTTGCTTCTGGAGTAATGCAAACCACCCGTACTCCAAGTATAGTCGAAGCATACCGTTCATAGTCTGTACGTACCTCGTACCAGGTACCAGTACGATACAAGGTACACCTGGCAGCCTGTATCCTGTATCATGTCCTGCTTTGTTGCGTATGACTACGTACACGTACCGAGATCTCGGCACAATTTGCCAACAAATGTTGTAGGAACATGATGCCCAAACAAAAACATTGTTATTTCCAATATGGAACCAACCTTCAAGGCCGCCTCCATGTCCATGCTGCTCAGTAGAGCAGTCTTGGACGTGATTCCGAGGGCGACGATATACCATACCTGGTACGAGTTTTGGGCCTTCAACGAACTGTGCTGTACCAGGTACCTGGTACCTTTTTTTTTTCTTTTTTTTTCTCAACCCATTCATTATCTTCGCACATCTTCTTCTCTCTCTCCTCCCAACTCGTAACTCAGATCCGGGGTCACATAGCAGGCTCTTCTCCCCCCTTCCCGCTACGGTACGTGTCTTCATTTTTATCGCGAGAAGATTTCAGCCTTTTCTTCCCTCGTCGACTCGCATCGAATTGTGCCTACCCACGCTGCAAGGCGCTCTCAACAATTGAATCCTTTTTATTTTTATTTTTGCAAATAAGGTCAAAGTCCGACCCACCTGGGGCTCGAACCCAGGACTCAAACAAGTAGAAATCGAGGTTAACCACTTGAACCACCGGGGCGACCTGGTATCTATTAATAATAGTGTCACATGCCAACAAGTAACTAAAGAGTGCGTACGTACGCTACAGCAATCAAGAATATGGGACTTTACAAAATTTGGCTCGACCGTTCGAGGAATAAGAGCAACATTTTTGGATAGTGTACTGAATTTAGTGTAGTACACGTCGAGGCGCAAGAATTTTGCACTCCCGGTGTGGGGGCAAATTACTTGGAATTAGAGCCAGATAGATACATGTTTGAGGAGTGCCAAGCCTTGCCCAAAATCAGGGGGGAAGTGCCGAACAAGCGTGACGATTTACAGCCCGAGCTGCTGGGTAGAGGGTAGAGGGTAGAGGGTGCAGCGTAGGGAGATACATCACGATACTGCTGTATGCACGCAACACGATGGTATCATTCTCGCTGCAAAAATATCCCGCGTTAATTCCAAGTGTTGGCCCCCTAAAATGAAGACGCTCGTAAAGGGGTTGCTGAAGGGGTCTTCTCTGCAGTAGTATTCTAAGGGTGCCGCCAGTACCGACAGCGCTGTAGATTGCAGTAGTCTAGCCATGTGCCAGTATATTCCTGGTGAATCGCAAAACACCGAGTAAGCCTTGATCGGCTCCTACCACAGCAGTCTCGTAGGTCTGTAACAACAGCAGCACGCTATTGATATTGCCAGGTACAGACTAGAGTACCGGGTATGCAGCAGTACCTCTTTACCTCAACGGCGGATGGCGTTGTGCGTGGCACCGCCGGTAGAATCCATAATATTCCTCATGTGCAGCAGTATGGAGATCGTCATACAGCTACAGCAGTAAAGCTGGGTACAGGGATACGCAGCAGTAGTACACGTGTATTGGTCGAGAGCACCAGTATATCGAAAATTACGTACGTCCCGCAAAACGCCATCCAACAGAACTGAAAACCCCACCAAAAGTGTGGTGGAGAGCGAGTTTAGAACCCTCAAATTCGAGTAGCGTTTGTTACGTAACATTTTTAGTCTACATTCCCTACAATGGCGTCGCAGGCAGGGTGTGAGATTGTGAAGAGCGAGGTCCGTGGTTCGATCCTCGCCTTCATCCCCCGAAAAAAGGAAAAAAGGGGAATATATCATTCATCATATTCAAGAACCTGTAAAACTCACTCACTTAGAAAACACCCAGGAAGGAACGATGAGAGCAATGCGATCATTGCATATTGAGTCCGGTACCGAAAAGTCGGAGGTAAAATTGCATACCAGGTACTCAAGAGTATCATCGGGGTTCCTGACTTACTCGCAAGGAGAGACAAGTCAGGTTTAGTGAGGGAGAATGTGGTGGAAAGCGAGTTTGGAAGCCTTAAATTCGAGTAGCTTTCGTTACGTAGCATTTTTAGTCTACATTCCCTACATTCCCTACAAAAGAAGAAATGAGTAAACGAGAGGGGCCCAACGAGAGAGGAAGAGACGGGAAATTTGCCCCGGGTTTTGATGGAAAGTGACGCGAAAATGCCAAACGAAACGTCTTCGGAAGAGTCCCCTCACCGGCCACGGGGGGGGCGATGACTCGCGGATTTGCCGCCAGGGTTCACTGGAGACATCTACCGAATATACTGGCTCATGTTTTTTATGGCGTGCCAGGTGTATTGTACTGGTTGCGTCAGCCAGTACCCAGCACAACAAAAAGCAGTCTCGTCTGCGTATATAAATACGTCAAGACCTGTTGTAGTACAGTAGGCACAATCACTTATTTCTTCATCAATATTTGGTGGCGAAGCTTCCAGTAGTTTAATTCTGGACTGAGCTTCGGCGGGGAGAGCCGCACGCGATGATGGCTGTTGGTTGAAACAGGGGCTGCGTATCTCTGTGATCGTTTCTTCGCACCGCTGGTCCGGATAACGCAGCGTCGGCATGTTACCGTTTTTGAAGCCCACATTCCAGCATCCAGCACACCCGGTGCCGTGCTTAATCTTCCTATCATACAACATGCCAGGTATCACAGAGAGACACCAGGCACTAGCAACAAGTGATGTAGTCACAACAGTCTACGAGACATAGTAGTACATATAGTAGTTCACAAGTCGGACAGATCACGATCTGTGTGTGTGGATCACTTCCTAGCCTGCCGTTAGGAAGTGCTGTGCACGATCTGTATAATACAGATCCAATCCAGGAAGCATGTGCCAGATCATGCAGATTATATTGCTCCCACGCGGCGACACGAGCTAGATCCTACAGATCAGGAAAATATATATCTGCCCTGTAAGATGTAGATCATCAACTGGGAACCGGTTATCTGCCCGAGGTGTATAACAGTTCCTATCTATTGGAGTGTGTGTTCCAACATGTACGTGTAGTAGCTACATACTATAGCAACCCCTTTGGTGCTTCAGAGGGAAAAATTGCCGGAAAAAAATGCCGAAAAAAAATGCTGATTAGACTGTTACCTGTGCGGTTCGATTTCGAGCTTCAGATTTGTATTTTTCGATCTCAAAAACGAATGACCCTGCTTATGCAGTCCAAACATGCAAAGTCCGACCGGAAAAAAATCGATTTGAGAATCCGATGACCCGACCTGGGTCATCAGATTTTCAAATCGAAAAATGGCATGCTCTCTAAATTCAAGATGTTATCCATGACAGTAAACAGCAGCAGCAGAACGATCGATGAGTTGGATGGTGGCACAGCTGTATAGAGACGTTGCTTCGCGCCCGAGGCTCGGGCGGTGGGCGGCGTGTCCCTCCGTGGCCAGACTACAGTCGCTTGACGCGGGCTCGGGCCTAGAGACCAAGTAAAGCGCACTCGGCATGCACCTCTCCGCGGATACGTACGAGTACTGGTAGACTATACACTGCTGTACAGCAGCAGCAGTCAGTCACAAAATGGAACACAAAATACCAAGACAGGTTGGCTCTAGCGCACTCGCCACGTCTCTTTGCCGCCAGACCAGAGACAGTCAGCCTTGGCTCGGACGCTTGGGTCCCACGCGCAGGGCAGCGCACCCAGCGCGCCTCTTCTCGGCGCCAAACAACAACAACAACAGCAGTTGGTCTCGGCGTTTGCTCGAATCTCTACACACACAATAAATCTGATGTTTACGCATAGGAAGAATGTTTCGATCTGCCAAGTTCACATCTGAAAATGCGATTGGGCCAAAATCTGAAGCTCAAAAATCGAACCGCATAGGAAACGGCCTTACTTACTACTTTCTACAGCATCAGCCACACTAAGCAATGTACCATTCTGTCCCAAAATGCAAGGACTGTTTTCATACTACTGTAATACTCAATAAAAATGGTCCCTGTACTTCGGGGCATATTAGTAGTAGCAGTGCATTATCGTAGGCTGCCGGGGTAGGGTGTGTCCCCGAACTCCGAGTATAGCGAGGTTTAAGACACCCGCGCATAATGATGATATATACCCGTACTGTAGTGATCCCTCTATAGTGCCGGTTGAGTAGTGCCGGCGGCCCGCTAAACCGTAAATATCATCGAATTCACACAGGAGTGCGATGGTTTTACAGCGCTCGATTTCCCCCCCGAACGGGAAGGTTAAGGTTGCCATTACTGAAACAACGTGCTTTCGGAAAGAGGCTGGTCGGGAGAGAGAGCCCTCCGAAAACGTTTTCAAAGCAACGTTCGACTTCAGCACCCTTAACGAAACCCTGTTAGAACTGCAGTCCCGTTGTGGGGACAGACCGCTCTATTGCCAAGTTTTTGTCCCCAAAACGGGACTGCAGTCCTAAAACAACGAGCTGTGAGACACCCCCGCAAAAGGAGGATATGATACAGTAGTGGTCTGTAGTGGTGCTGCTTGGAATGATGCAAAAAGGCCGGCAAATACCGGGTAATAAGTGTTGGGATCGTAGTTAGTAGTAGTAGTACTTGCAAAGGGTATCTTAGATAGAAAACAGGGGTTTTCGAGGCAATCACCCCCCTCTCAGTCTGCTATCGTGATCGAAAAGACTGCAGCTGCTCTTCTTCTGTCTCTCAGCAATCAACACACGTGAGTACCAACGACGTCCTTGCTCAATAGGCAAACCCGGCGAGGGGTACAAAGTGTCCCAACCTGAGCTCGTTAGAAGTGGCATCGTCTTGTCGAGGCCTGGGCTGTGCTTGGTAAGCGTTGCGTTGTTCTCTCGTTTTTGGCCGTTTACTCCTCTTGATTAAGTTTTGTGCTTGCTCTTTCCACCACGCACAATGGAGACCCAAGAGGAGGGAGGGTCTGCTTCCCCTCGCTATGGGGAAGGCACTGAGGCCCAGGGCCCCTCGGTGGGCCACCGTCCACGACTCGCCGATGAGGATCGCGACGGACCAGGTGGAAAGGGGAGACGTGGGAAGGGGGAACACAGCTTGAGTGACGGGCGCAAAGGGCGCAAGCACAGGAATCACCCGCGGGGAGATGCCTCCGGAGCCAGCAGCTCAGGCTCCTTCACGGGCAACAGCAAGCGAGCAACCGTCCCCGAGATCACTGGCTTGAGCTGCAAGAGGCAAGTGATGCCGTTCACGCGAGTGGTCTCGGGGACCGTAGCTTGTTTGCGTGAAGGACCCTGAGCTGCTGACTCCGTCGGTGGTTCCTGTGATTATGCCCTTTGCGCCCGTCACCCTTTACCTCTTGCTGCTCACGCCAGTGATCTTGGGGACGGTAGCTCGCTTGCTGTTGTCCGTGAAGGAGCCGGAGCTGCTGGCTCCGCAGGCGTCTCCCCGTGGGTGGTTCCTGTGCTTGTGCCCTTTGCGCCCGTCCCTCGAGCTGTGTCCCCCCTTCCCATGGCTCCTCTTTCCCCCTGGTCCTTTCCTCCTGGCGTTGCGACCGCCTTTCAAATCACCGGCGCGGAGGTGGGATCCGCCGTCCTGACCTGCCGAGCCCTCGCCTACCCCTGGGTCCTGATGGTCCCGACCGTGGGCGCGGCGTTAGGACCCTGGAGGCCATCGAACAGCTGAGGGATGTTCTCCGTGAATTTCTCGACGTTTTATCAAAGTCCAACACGGATTTTGGTTCCTGCTCCTTGATGCCTTTCGCGATTTCGGTCCCCGAAGGAAACGCGCCTGTCACGTCCCTGCCGCACCGCGTCATTCCCATCATGGCTAAGGAAGTTGACGCCGTCTTGAACCAGTACCTTGCGGCAGAGGCCTGACCCAACACTCGACCTCCCCGTATCGAGATAAAGCTGGTGGTCATCCCGAAGAAGTCTGGAGGCGTGCGGATCATCGTAAACTACAAAAAAACTCAGCCAGATCAGCAGCCTCAGCCGACTGCCTATCCCCCGCGCGGATCAGGTCCTCGATTCCTTGGGGAAGGGGCGGGTATTTTCCTCGTTCCACCAGATTACCGCGCACAAGGACACCGTTCCTCTGACCGCGTTTTGCACTCCCACGGACCTCTGGAAGTGGCTCGTCAAGCCCCAGGGCAGCAGTGCTTCGCCCGACTGGTTTGTTGAGGTGATTCACGAGGTTGTTGAGGGCTTGGAACAAACAGGTGGCGGCCTACCTCGATAAATCGATCGTGTTCGACTCTGGTCCGACGGCCCTCATCAAGAAGAAACGAGGCCTCTTCGAGCGGCTGCGCAAGCACGACCTCAAGCTCTCCCCCTCGGCGCCACTGATGCTTATTTTCTGAGTCACTCCATTTCGCCCGCGGGTGTACGCCCAAACGCGGAAAAAAGTATCAGCTTTGATGACAATGCCAATGCCCCGGAATCTCAAGCAGGTCCGCGCGCTGATGAGCGGAGTAGGGTACTATCGCAAATTCCTACCTGACGTCCCCATCGGATACATCCCATCATCGCCCTCTTCCGGAAGGGCGTGAAGTACGCATTTACCCTGGCTATGGAGGTCACCGTAAACGAGAGTCTCGCCGAACTCGCCGCTCCACCCATTTTGGTCTTCCCCGACTGGGACACCGTAGCCGATAGGCTCCCGCCCCTTCCACGTGTTCTGTGACGCCTGTATCGACGGTTTTGGTGTCGCGCTCGAAGAGGAACAGTCGGACGGCTTGGTGCGGCTGATTGCATATATCAGCCGCGCTACCCTTGATCCCGAGAGGCACTGGACCTCGCTGGACTTGGAAGCTGGCAGCATTGTCTGAGCCGTCAAACGACTCCGAGGCTACCTATGGGGGACGAACTTTCGTAAAAAATCGGGCCACAGTTATGAATCATATAAACCAACCCAAAGTTGCACACTTTGGGCACATAGATCATGGATTCCCACTTCCTTCATGATCTAGATTTTTCAAGGCAGATAGATCATCTCTTCCTGGTCTTGTACGACCTACTGTAGCTCCTGTTTCCAGGTGGGATCTGTATAACCTGCAAGATCTAGCACATGTGTCCTGGGTGGGACCTGTACTATGCAGATCCTGCACAACCTCTCACAACGGCAAGTTAGGAACTAAATGATCTATCTGTAGATGATCTAGATCATGATCTGTCTATCCGAGGTGTAAAGGGTTGTGTGCGCTCGCAGCAGTACGTACAGGACCATACTACGGCCGTGTCGTACGACTCCGTGCTTTGCACATACCAGTCCAACACTTGTTACAGCATGCCCCCCCCCCCCCCCCCCCAACCAAAAAACACCTATTCTGAGCAGAGCCTTACTTTCATCGTGCTGCCGTATGGATTCCCATGGCGCTTTCGTGGCGGTATTGTTCGCTTTTGAGGCGCTCCCACGGACCGCGACCACTACCGTGGACTCCCATGGTGACTTCATGATGCTATTAATATGCGCCCTATTTTGCCGCCATCTTGTTGAACAACCGTGATCATGGGCTATTGTAAACCGGTAGGATTTAATGTCGCGCTCTCCGCTGAGCACTAATTTGCGGATCCAAAATTCTTAGCGTCCCCCCGAAAGTGATCATTTTGTTCTTGTTCTTAATACTGTACCTGGTAGGTTGTTTATTATGTGTGGGTCTATGCTGCTGGACTTCAGACCCCAAATCCGACGTCCCCTTTAGGCCAAGCAGTGGCCGATGCTGCTGTCGTCATTTTGTGCAGTTACTTGTTCCCTCGGGGATTGCAATGTGTACGCACGCACGTACGTACGATACGTACGTACGCGTTTGGAGCCTGAACACATTAAAGCTGCCCACGGCCGGCGCTGTGATCCTGTCAAGGCTGTTATCTCAACAACTCACACTCACCTGTAGTAATAGGAGAATAGTCTCAATTGCCAATAAACAACATTAGTACCAGCAGCTACCGACGTGAAGTCAGTACGTCACACTCTCTGGCGGTAATGGTAAAAAAAAAATAGTATTCTAGTATTCCACCCCTCGGACAGACCATGATCAAGATCTACACTACAGCAATAGATCATCTACAGATCATCTAGTCCCTCGCCTGCCGTTGTGAGAGGTTGTGGAGGATCTACATAGTACAGGACCCACCCCAGGAAACATGTGCTACTGCTGTAGCATCACGCGGATACGGCTCTAACCCGGCATCATGCGCTACTGCTGCAGATCATACAGATGAAGAATCTATCTGCCCTGAAAAATGTACTACTGGTGTGGATGACGCAGCAGTAGAAATCGATTATCTGCTCGAGGTGTGTAAACGTTCTGACCTGGTCAGGAGTACGTGCTCGAAATCTAAAGCTTTCCGAATATATACAAACAAGTTTTTACGATTGAAATACGGCTGGAATTCGCTCTCCTTTTCCCGCTGTGTCTCGTTCGTGTCTAGGCTCTTACCAATATTATATATTGATAGGATTTTTACCCATTGATATCGCAGGGAAACAATGTATCAATAGGCTACGTATATACCAATCCAGCAGTAGGCTCCTGTGGCCGCCTTCTTGCTTTTTTTAAACTCCGAACTATTCATACTACGGAGAACCATAGTAATCAGAACCCATCATATGCATAAAAACCTACATATTCCAGTGTTTTTACCAAGCATATTTGGTCCCGATTACTATGTTCCCCCGTAATAGTCAAAACTCTGAAACTCCACGAGCGTGCGTACAGAGTATGTGTCGCTTTTTCTGACTGCATGCAGCAAAATATGCGGGGGACCCTAAACTTTGTAGTTTGTGCTGATCATGCGAGCTTTGTTACATACCTACTCGTTCTGTATAATCAATAATCAGTACTCAGGAAGAAGTAGAGCCCCAGCAGCTGCACCAATGATGCAGTAGGCATCAGTTTGTACGAGTAGCTCAAGTACGTACTTGTGGACAGCATGCCATGATGCCATTGTCTGATGTACGTGGCTCCCCGTGTACGGACGTTGTGCGACACAGCGCTGGTGCATAATACCTGGTACGAAGTACAGCAGTACAGGAGGGCCACGGTATGATATCGTATGTACCAGTTTTAAAACAGCTTTAACGGCAGTCATTATCTGCACCAGGTACTCTCACCACTGGCTAAATTATCGCAATATGGCAATGAACTATTGATACAGTAGAACAATAACAACAACCACCACAACTACGACAACAACAACAACCACCACAACAACGACAACAACAACAACAACAACAACAACGACAACGACACACAACGGCTACAACAAGCCTTGTACCTGGCACCTGGTACATTTTTTACGATTTTTTTCTAACCCACGTACGAGTTACGAGTAGCGTTTTTTTTTTGTGCTTGTTCGAGACTCCGACAACGATGCCTCTGACTCCGCCGCCGCGGCGACTCGGCATGCCAACCATGGTGATAGATTACATGGAGTACAGCAGTAATTGCCCCTCTATAGTGGCGGCATGTATGCGCCAGCCAACAATACCGGCACTATTAGGGGGCAACCGGCATTATTAATAGCACACTGGTTACACCCATCTGTGCCAAACGATTTCACGAGCATTGTTAGCAGGCAGCCGGCAAGGGAACATTACTCCTTGAATAGTACCGGTACACCGGCACACAGCTGAACGTGTGTGTGCGTTGTTCACAATAAGCCGTTATTTCTACCCGTCGACTTCCAGCATACCCAAGTAATCTCCGGCTTGATTCTTCATCCTAGAGAGATACCTGGTATGAGGCTGTTTCCTATGCTGTTCGATTTCGAGCTTCAGATTCGTATTTATTTCTCGACCCCAGAAATGAAAGCATCTGCTTATACAGTCCGAACATGCAAAATCTGACCGGATTTTTTTCGATTTGAGGATCCGATGGCCCAAGGCGTCAGGTTTTGGCCCAAAACCCGACGACTTGGGTCGTCAGATTTTCTAATTGAAAAATGGCATCGTCTTGAAATTCAAGATGACATCCACGACAGCAAGCAGCAGCAGAACGATCGATGAGTTGGGTAGTGACACAGCTGTATAGCGACGTTGTTTCGCCCCCGACGCACGGTCGGCGGGTGGCACTTTTCTCCGTGGCCAGACTACAGTCAGCTGGCGCGGGCTCGGGCCTAGAGACCAAGAGAAGCGCACTCGGCGCGCACCTCTCCGTGGATACGTACTCGCAGACTACAGCAGCAGTCAGTCACATTGTGAAATACAAACTACCAAGACACGTTGACGCTATTAATAGCGCACTCGGCACGTCTCTTCGCCGTCAGACCGAAGGCAGTCAGCCTTGGCTCGGACGCTTGGGTCCTACAATGCAGCACACCCAGCACGTCTCTTTGCGGCGCCAGACCACAAAAACAGCAGTTGGTCTCGGCGTTTGCTCAAATCTCTGCACACACAATAAATCCGACTTTTCCGCGTAGGAAGGCTGTTTCGGTTTGCGAAGTTCACAGCTGAGAATGCAATCGGGCCAAAATCAGAAGCTCAAAATCTGAACCGCATAGGAAACAGCCTAAAGTATAGTACCAGCTCTGTGGTCACAAATTACGAGACAGAGAGGTACTACAGCGCAAATGCAGGAAGGGGATTAGGCAATGCAATGCCATGCCATGCCAACGTCCTGGATACGACAAGCTCAACAGAACGCCAGCAAACCAGATATGCACATGTACATGCTGCAATCAGAACTAACCCTGCGTATGGGTATATAATTAGCCGCCGGCAGGGCCCACCAGCCGCCTGATTCCAAGCCGACCAAAATCGAGGTTTGGCCACAGGCCAGCACCAAACGTGTAGGTTGACGGCACTCTTGCTCCTTGACGGACAGTCGTCAAGACGGTCAAGGAACTCCACAGTGAAACTGGTACACCAAGAGAGGTGTTGATGGGTCAAATCTAGAACCGTCAACACTTCCCCCCTCGACGGATAGCGGTCAAGGGGAGTCCCCACACTAAACTTAAGTGTATTTAGTCTAAAGAGGTATTGACGGGCCAAACCTAGACCGTCAACCGACATTTTTCTCATTGACGGGCAACCGTCAAGGATCTCCCCACACTCCAATTTGTGCATCAAGTCTGAGGAGGCATTGACGGGTCAAACCTAAACCGTCAATATTGACGGGTCAAACCTAAACCGTCAATCGACATTTTCCCCCTTGACGGACGGCCGCGGAGGACCTCCCTACGCTAAACTTAGTATAACAGATCTCAGACGTATTGACGGGTCAAACCTGGACCGTCGACCGATATTTCCCTCCTTGACGGATAGCCGTCAAGGTTAGACGGATAGCGGTCAAGGACACTATAACTGTATATCAAGGCGCTGAAGAAGTATTGACGGGTCGACACTATTGATAGACCGCCCCAACCGATACAGCCCACGGACAAGCTCGCCGAATAAATGGAGGATTGCCCTCCTGCAATCTGTAGCAGGTATCATTATCATTGGGGTGATATTATGTGATGATGGTGACGAGTAAGGGTGTGAGCTGACTGGACCTCACGGCTAGTTATCAGGTAGGTGATGGCAATGAGCCAACTGATAGTTGGAGGGCGAGGTAGTCCAACTTATAGCTGACACACCTGGTATCTGGTAACTCTTGTCAATAATAACCACATCACCAAGCCACAAACGCACCAGTCAGATGCTACAATAGGGCGCATACATAACTCAGCGATTTTCCCCACGCAACCAACTGGTATACCTGGCCAACTATTGCCAACGAATGGCTAGTGGCCGACCATAATCTGCCGACTCACAGCGCTATTGATGGCAGCATACCGGTAAAGTAGGGGTCCCCTTATGAGGCGGTGGTGTGTGCCAGAGCAATATGACCGCCTTATTGGGGGAAGCCGCCTCATTTATTCCAGGTTGTGGGTGCCATTCCCCAGTCGTGCCAAGCGATTTTGACTGCCTCATATCGGGATACCGCCTTGCTCAGACCGCCTTGCGGGGATACAGACCCCTACTGTTCACCATGGTATATACCTGGTAGGAGGCAGGGTAGCGTAGTATTAATAGGGCCTTAATATAAGCTGTTTGCCAGGAAGCGGACAATTAAGAAGGGAAATCGTCTTGTTGGAGATACTGCTGTTTTGTATTAATAGGATTGGTACAAAAGGGAGAGGGGGGGGTGTTTGGAGATAATCCTGTTTTGTGAGTAGAAAGTGGATCAAAGGAAAAGGGAACGTGTTCTGCTGGAGATCCTGTTTTTGTAGGGTTGGAAGAAAGGGCAAGGGTATCGTGAAAGGGTTACTCACCTCCGACAGATCGTCATCTAGATCATCTAGATCATCTAGATCCTAACCTGCCGTTATGAAGATGCTGTGCAGGATTTGCCTTTTAGGGCAGATCCAGCTCAGAAAACCTGTCCTAGATCATGGAGATAATACGGCTCCCACGGGGCGACATGAACTGGATCATACAGATCGGGAATGTATATTTCTACCCCGAACTATCGAGATCATCAAGTGGGAATGGTCTGTAGATGATCTGTATGATCTGAAGATGATCTGTCCAAAGTGTGAAAGTTGACGGCCCTTTTGGAAACTTGAAGGCGTGTGCCTTGAGGGTGAAAAGGTGTCGAAAAAAGGTGACTGATGCAGCATCGGCCACACGCAGCAGTCCGACCTACGAGTACTGAGGTAGAGAGTGGTGTTGTTGGTGTTGTTGTTTTTGTTGTTGTTGTTCTCACATTAAGTCATCGTCGCAATACAATGCAGTCCGTGGTCGCAGGACAGTGTCCCCGAGGGTAGCGCCTAGTTGGGACCCGCTGGTTGATTTTTAGAACCGAAAAATCCGTGCTGTAGTGGTCTTCATATAACTACCCAGGAAACATGTATGTTATGTTCCCTTGCTCAGAATTTTGAAGTTGAGGCGGAAAAACACAAAGTGTTTTCAAAGAATAGACTAGAGAAACGGTGACAGCAGTGACACCACCGCCGCCAGCAAGCGGGGGGACAAAGTGAAGAGACTATGGGGGAGACGAGAGCGGCGGGCGATGAGAACACACCGCCTGGCGTGGGCATGCACCGCTTGGCGCCTGGCGCGGGCCCGTAGTAGGCAGGAGAAACGGCGAGAGGTGTAGCGCAGAGATGCCACCGATGAGACACCAGCAGCCGTCTTTCCGCAGACTCCGACGAAACTTGCGACTGCTCGCTTTGCCCTGTGCACTTGACTTGTGATGACCTATGTACTCGTGCTTCCCTCAGTCTAGGCCTATATTGCCCAGAAAGCTAGTGCATAGTGCCCTCCTCAACTATAGCAGAGGATGCCGCGACCGTCGCTCTCGGCGATAGGGATACTTCAATGGCATCACGCACCGAGTATCTGACGGCCGAGACAAAAACCACATTTTTTTTTTTAATTCTGTCTGGGGTACAACGTTGGGTACTAATTAGGAGTATATCAGGTACGGGGTACATCGTACGTATTTATACGAACTGCTCGTACTGCCGTACAGACGCCAATACGTATATAACCAGGTACGTACATGTCATACGTAGAAGACGTACTTCTGATAATGCCTGCCAGGTACAGCTGTATTGTGCTTTTTCACCTCGAATTGAAATTCTGAGCAAGGGGACGGATAAGACATGTTTCCCGCGTATTTGTCTGGAGGCCACTACGGATTTTTGGTTCCAGAACACAATCCGCGGGTTATACACATGGGCGCTCCCGTACCCGAGCTATATACGTATAATACACGAAAAAAAACGTACACCCACTTCACATGGTGCTATTAAGAGTCGGACTACTTGCTACGCGCCCCCGCTATTCCTGGGGGGGTATAGTAATATCTACTGTAGTAGTCAGTAACCATGACGGATCCAAAAACCATGTATCCCCCCATGCTCACACGCAATATCTGGTTCTGATTACTATGATCCCCCGTGAAAAACAAATAGAAAATGGGGGGGCTAATGTTGTATTCAGAACCCACGATAGACCCAAAAACCTTGTATCCCCCCACGTTTACAGAGTATATTTGGTTCCGACTACTACGGTATGTTCTACCGTAATAGACGGTTGATCAGACCGCACCTGGCGTAGTTTGGTCGTCGTCTCATTACGGTCAGCACCGCTGGTCATCACCTGTCGTCGCCCGCCCTCAACTACTCTAGAGCCTGAGCCCACGGAACGATCGTCCGGGCCGTGAAGTCGGACGAATTCACTGGAGGGGCTGCCAATCTGCACCAGTGTACTGGTGTAGCAGTAGAGTTGCTGCTGCTGCTGCTGCAATAGTCAGCTGTCAATAAGCACGTCTGCATCAGTCAGTCTCCTGGCACAGCAATAGAGTGGCTGCCGAGGTGCTGCCCAGCTGTCAGCACGTCAGCAGTAGTACGAGTAGAATCATGTACTGCTGTGCCAGTACTTGCCTTGTGCTACCTGGAGTAATTGTGAGCTACAACAGGCCTCCGCGTCGTGGGCTCTCGCTCTAAATGCAGGATGGCCCGGCAAAAAACTTGCTGCTGCAATAGCCAGCTGCCAATATTTCTGTATCAGTCTTCTGATACAGCAGCAGATGTGCTGCTCTACTACCAGCTGTCACTACCAAGCACTGCTGTAGTACGAGTAGCACCACATACTGCTATACCAGTGCTTGACTTACGCTACCGGCAGTCTTTGTGAACTATAATAGGCCTCCGCCTCGGGGGTCAGCCCTAAATGCAAGAAGGCCCGGCAGGAAACTCCTTGCAGGTCGTCGGTGATCAATTGCAATTTTGCACGTCGGCCCAGACAGTCGAAAACGACCCCACACGCCCTGCTGTAGTATCCTCTAAGCCAGCCCTAGCTACGATATGGGTATTATACGTACCTGGCAGCGACATACGTACCTGGCACTCGTAGCAACTAATCCTCAAAGGAGCTCCAACAACGATTTTTGATGAAAAGTACCGGTACAAGCTGAAGCCCGCTGCAGAGTACGCGACATGAGGTGTTCATCTCCTATTTTGGCCACGTGTGGCTAGTGATTTATTGTGCTGTCAAGTTTGAGCATACATAGGCTCTTCAAGGCCTTTGCATACCAGGTAGTATTTTGAGTGGCGTTCCTCCGCTGAGCACGGAATACGTATCAATACATAGGTTGGTGAAAAATCTTGAACTGTGTACCTGGTATATGATTTGACAACAAACTCTAAAGCCTTCAGTATTCTTAGGCCTTTTAGCACCGCACTTCCACATGCGGGGACAAAATGCTCAAATTATAAGTAGCTTGTCCCCGAAACGGGACTGGGGTACTAAAAGGGGTAACAAATGTCGCGTACGTACTGGACACACTCCCACGAGTTTGTAGGTCAAATATTTAACGAATAATGTACCTGGCATGTACATCGGCTCCAACGATGTTGGGCACTTTGTGGGGCTGTGAGTTGGCTGGGGTTCCCGCTTGGTTATTAGTTGGCTGGACACTTTAGTCGAAGCCAGCCAACTAGTCAACTAAAGTCAGGCGAGCGTAGCGAGCAAAGAAAGCCCCCCCCCCCCGACCGAGGGGGGCCCGCTGGAGGCGCCCCCGGAGGGCCCTCCGGAGGCGCCTCCGGAGGATCCCGCTGAAGGCGCCGTCGGAAGCATAAAAATCGCTATTTTGGGTTCATTTTACACTAAAAAATCATATGATAAATTGGCCAGATCTATCTCTGGTTTTGATCACCCAACAGGTATTTTTTTTTTCAAGTTCGTCTCAGTTTATCAGACGTTATAGACATGCACCAGAAATGTGAACATGTCGTCCCCGTGTTGGGGGGTCTCTCGCTGGTGTTAACATTTTGTCGTAACGGTAAATATCCGTTCGGCACGCATTAGCACACCACCAGTAAAATAACAAAAAAAAGTAACATGGAAAACAGTTGAGACCTCTTCTAGGACAGGAGCATAGAGAATAGATTATTCATCACCGGCGATTCTGCCATTCAAGAGCGGTTCGTAGTTAAGCTGGCGAATACTTGCCCTTCTCCACACGGCAGCAAACCGCTGCCTTGTCGCACGCACCCAGCCGCAGAGGAGCGCTCGGAACGGCCACTTGTTCGACGGACGCTCCTACACTGCTTTGGTCTGGTAACAGGTCAGGCTCAGCGCTGCCGGCACCTTCGGTCCTGCCATCGGCACCGGCACAGTCAAGGGCGATGGGTTGATGCGCCATGAGCTGCAGAAAACCTCTTTGTGTGCTTGCGGCATGGTAGTACTACTTGGAGACGCCGGGAAATACGTACCCCTTACCAAACAAGCCTTCTTACAAGCAAACCAACCCGAATGCGCAAAATAGTTGGATAGTTGGCACCCCCGCAACTAACTACAATACCTAGCCAAGCAATAACTAGCTGGCGCCTACTAATCAGCCAGAGCTCACAACCCTGTTAAAAGCAGTTTGAGAGTTGAGGAATCCCGTCACTGAAAAATGTTTGGGCTGAAAAAGTGCAAACCCTATACGAGATACCGTAAGCAAGAACGCCTCCATATTGGGTGACTTCTCGGTTCAGGAAATTCCGTCAGTGATACAGTGTTTGGGCTATACTATATTCAAGTGAAACCCCCATATATACCGTAGCACGGTTAAACCCTTTTGGGGTGCAAGAGGTCGCCAGGGCGGTCGTGCTCGCGACTCTTCACCATGTGCTGGTCGCTGGTGATGTTTTTTGCATAATGAACTCGGGCGGCCTAAAGGCCAGCTCGTCGACCTCAGATCGACGACCAGGGGTGTACGTAAACCAAAACAATCCGACACGCGAGTACATGCTACTGTTGTGGGTGTCCGTTTTCGAGGCGCAGGCAAGGGGTATACTAAAACCAAGTAGAAATAAAAAAGGTCTCACAAAAACGCTTTCGTACATCCTTCCTGAATGCAGTGCCACCCGACTGGTTTTGTTTTTCGTTGTTATGACCGACTCAGGATTATGGTGTCCTTTTGCCGTTTTGTCGTGCGCCCCTGCGACGACCAGTAGGATTTTTTTTTGCCGCGCCGCCCTGCATCTACTGTAGCGCGAGTGAGCGTTGGGTGGGATATCGTTTTATCCCGTTGTTCTTGTTTATCATGCCCGTGCAGTCGGGTTGATGTAACGGCTCTCCGTCTCGTCTCGTAAAGTTCCGAGAATTTTCGCTGAAGCGGACGGCCGGACGCCACTGGTACAGGGCTCCACCATCACCACTATTAATAACATTATTCTACCCTCGGGTACTTTTCTGTATCGGTACTGCAGCTAGCAGTAGTACACGTACGTTTACTACAGTACTAAACTGCTGCTGCTATCTGTACTGCTGCTGCTACTGCCTGTACTGCTATTACTGCTTCTACTACTACTGCTGCTGCCGCTACTACTACTGCTGCTGCTGCTACTAATCCTACTACTACTACTACTACTACTACTACTACTACTACTACCACTGTTACAACAGATACTACTCCCCCTAGTACTACACCAACATCACACCAAGACCATCACGTCAGTTTTGTAGGTATCCACAGGAGCATGAGAGTCGGAGAAAAACTCCGATAAACGAGAGCGGCAGACGCAGTCTGGGAAGGCGTTGGTGTTGGGTGCGATGGTGTTGGTGTTGATGGTGGTACTGGTGGCAGTGGTGGCAATGGTGTTGGTATGGAGTTTTTGGTAGTGGTAGTGGTGGTGGTGCTGGTGTTGATGGTGACGCTGTTTTGGTGATGGTGGTGGTGGTGCTGGTGGTGATCGTAGTGTTAGTGGTGGTGGTGGTGGTGGTGGTGGTGGTGGTGGTGCCGATGATGGGGGGGGGTCGTGCTGTTGGTGGGAGGGATGATGATGGTGTATTCCGTGGTATTGCTAGTGGTTGTGAGAGGAGTGATGGTGCTGATGGTGGTGGCGTTGTTGGTGGTGGTGTCGGTGTTGGTACCGGTGGTGGCGGTGCTGATGCTGGTGGTAGGGGTGTTTGTGCTCGTAGCGGGTGTTCGCGATGGTGATATTTGTGTTGTTTGCGGTGGTAGTGTTCATTATAGTGGTGACAGTGGGGGGTTGTAAGAGTGGGGGTGATGGCAATGGTGGTCGTAAGTGGTGGCCGTGGTGGTATAGATTATGATAGGGTCTTGTTTTGTAACGCTTTTCTTTCCGTATGCTGCTCATGAGCCAGATCAAACTTCGCGGGTCAGGTCTGGTCGGACCAGGTGAGGGCGACCTGACCCATCCCGGCCCGACCCGTATGATTTCTAATAACTTCCGGACCCGACCCACGGGTGTTGCTCATGACCATGAAAAACCTTTATTTTTTGTAGCGCCCTGAGGTTGTGCTAAGGTAGGGAGGCCTAGATTTTCTTAGTTTCCTGACATGTGGGGCCTCCATTCCTCGCCAACGATTAAACTTGTAGAAACACAATACATGATATTGCGCAAGATGGTGGGTATTTCCTTAAATAAGCCGTTTAGGACTGTACTCCCGTCGTGGGGACGAATGGGGACGTGTTACTTGGAATTTGAATCAAATTTAGTTTAATGGGCTGTGCAGTACTCAAAGGGTTAAGAAGGTCTCGTCAGCCGGAAAATGATGGGCCCCTAATGGTACTCCTGCTACCAGCCGCGCCGTGGCTTTCACCTAGTATCGATTTTTTGTTACCCTTTTGTCGTTTGTGGCTCTGTTTTGTAACGCTCGGTTGCGATGCCTTCTTGTACGTACGTAACAGTTTTTATGTAACGCCTTGTTTGGCACATTTTTTATTGTTGTTGTTTTTTACTTTACGCAACAGTGGAGAAGGCGCGGGGGGGGGTACTCGATAGGAGAGATGTACTCGATCTCATGCATGGTCGTAGTCGTATGACCATAGACCCTCGCATCCCTACAATGCCGGGACGGAGCATGTCGGGTTCTCACCGACCAGGCAGAGATTGCTTGCACCAAGCGCGAAGCGCCGTGAGGTGTATGGCGAGTCGCATGAAGGATGAGCTGCATCCTGCTAAGAACCGCTTATTATGAGGCGGACTTGCATATGGATGACAGCTTCAATGAGTTGATTTATTTTTCGGTGTAGGCATCTCCAGAGACAGCAATGGGAGCACTATGTAACTGCCTCGCGGGTGGCTTACCATTAACTCAACGTGATACGAATATTCCCGCTTGTGCGGAGTGAAGGTTGTTCACCTCGCACCAACGATCTAACTCCGCAACCAGCTGTGACCGACCGACCGCCTAAAAAAGGAAAAAAAAAAGAAGCGGTACCCTGGTTGTCTAGCTCACGTAGTGAGCGGCATGTTTTACAGTGCCGTTGCCAACCGACACCAACCCAACCTATATATAATAGGGGGAGGGGGGGGGGGGGGGGGTGATTGGTGTGCATGAGGAAACCTTTCTATTGCCGCACCCTCGTTGGAACGGTTGTTTTGTACCTGGTCAGGAGGGGGCCGACGAACGAGGGACTGTACCGCAAACGGCGGAGGCACTCGTTGAGCGATTGAAAGGCCTGGGTAGGAAGGGTGGCCCCCGCGCCGCCGGAGAAGCTCTGCGACTGCTCGAGGATGGCCGCAAGGAGGGCATCAAGGACGCTCGGGCGTACAACGCAGTATTTCGGGTGAGTGCGTGTTTGTCGGTGGTGGTACTGTGACTTTTTCTTTTTCTTTTCTTCATCCCATCTATTTCTAGGGTTTTCGCGAAGAATTTGGTTGAAATCAATTGGGTTAGGCTTCTTGTGGTCTGTTTCCTGTATGCAAATGCCCCCAGCCCACGAGTCTTTGGGGGGCCTTCCAAACGTGGCAAAAAGTGCCCGACAACGAGGCTTGTACTTTTATCGTGCGTAATTATCTTGGGGTTGGGATCATTTTAGTACGAGTATCGGAAAGCATACCGCGATAATCCCAACCCAATTTTACGCAAACCCCGAAATATTGTCTTCGCCCTGGGGCATGCTTTCATTTTTGTCGCAATGAGAGTCCGACTTCTTCTTCTTTCGTCAACCCGCGCCGTATGGTATGTATGACCCCACAGTAGATAGCAACGGTGATACTTCAAAGTTCGTAAAATATCCGGGGGAGGCATTTCTTTGAAGTAACATGTCGCTGTCTTTGGTATAGAATTGGAGTGTGTCGCATCTAGAGGTGGGCACCTTGAGACAAAATAATACCCGGTAGGAACGAAAACCGGATGATGAGGCGCTATTATCAAAACAAAAAACCTGCTATTAATATACCAGGTAACCTTTTTTCGGCCGGTTTTTACCGGTTTTCGAACCCGGTTAACCCTTTTAGAACCGCAGTCCCGTTCTGGGGACAAACCAGTCAAATTTCAAGTAGTTTTGTCCCCAAACGGGACTGCGGTTCTCAAGGGGTTAATACCGGATGGTGACGGGAAACGCCTCCGAATCATCCAACAGAAGGATGTATTACATCCAAGTCGTGGTGTTTATGTGATCACTGGTAGCGTGCAACTAGAAAACGAGGTGGTATGTTACTTCTATATACGAGGTATACACAGTAGTCACCCTCAACCGTAGTGCCGAAAAGGTGGTGAACTCCCCTCTCTCGGGAATTGTTGAGAAGTTTCTTCAACTGTTGGTTGTGACTGTTCGAGTATTCGGACGCTTCGGCATTGTTTTTTGTTCGATGTTATACGATATAGTATACCTGGTATGTATATATACATAATGCATCGACTTGGCCGGCGGGTTTTGTCTACTGTGGTATTTACAGGAGGCAGGTTGTTGGAGTGTGTCGCTGTGTGTTCGGATACAACTGAAACGTCGAGGAAGTTTATGAATGGTCAGTTGTTGTAGGGGTGCGAGTCGTGAACATTTCAAGACTGCTGTAAGAACTACCGTATATTACTATCACACTAGGGTGATAAGACATCACACCCCCCTCGGACGATTTTCAAAGCTGGGGTTCTCGACAGCGGGGAGGGCGTACTGAATACGACCAGCGATGCGTCTATGCAACCTTCTCGACGAAATCTTTCCAAAACCACTATTTTCGGTCTGTGTGCCCCTCCCATGTATTGGAGGAAACCGGGTCTGAAATTCGTCCCGGGAGGGGGGGGGGGGGTGTTATATTATCACCCTAGTGTGACACGGTAGTCGCTATTAATAGTCGGCTTCGTCGACAAGCTGACTTCAGTCGGGCCAGCTGACTTGCCGGTTAACAAGCCAAAACAATCCTGCCCGGAAGAAAGGGGGGGGGGGGGGGGGGCTGGAGGCAGAAGGTCTCGCTGAAGGCATCGCCGGAGGCGAAAATTGCGCTACAGTTGGCTTCGTTTTACATAAGAAAAGCGCGATAAATATGGCCTAGATTCACGGAAGTTTCAACACTAAAAAAACAAGCGGCTTCAGTGTACACAAGAAAAAAGTACGAAAACGAGGAGAGCAAAAATGTAGCTCTCTAACCCTGACCACTATCGAGAACCGTGACGGCATTTGGTTCGGTCGCAGTATCAACGGAGGGGAGCACGAGCGAACCAGCGAACTCATGACCAAGCCTCGTGCGGTCTTCAACTGTTCAAAGGCAGAGGTGCATCGAATACTCCCAGGAGAGAAGGTCTTGGATCCCTCGGTGATGTTGCTCGTGTATTAATGTCTCCCCCGACCCTACGCGAAACGCGCTCGCCTATGAGGACGGCGAAGTCGTAAACCGCCTACCAGAGGATCACCTATCGCTACCTATCACACAATATCACATGAAAGATTGGGCGTTTTCGCGAAAACGAAAAACGTTCTGGAATAATATCCAACGAAGAAGATTATCGATAGCCCCACATAGCTAAAATACGACGCAAGCCCTGACGATCCGTCGGATGACGGCGTGCTCTACTTACTGCCCCCGCGTACCTTCCCCACTCCTCAAATCGAGATATCGCCGCCTTTAGCAAAACAAATCAGAGCGAGTTCAAGCCAAAAGACCAACGCCCGGCATTAAAAGAACCGTCAAGCGTCAAGCGAGGCAGTTCTATTAATACCTAACGCTGCCATTCCTCTGCAGCCTCCCAGTGGCACCGGGGAAAAACCAGCAATTCTGGGCGGCTTGATGCACCGCTTCTCGTGCTCGACGCGGTAGAGCGCCTTTTCGGGGGTACATAGCGGGCGCTCGCCAGTGTGGCCCGCGGGCCGCTGATAGCAGCAACTCCGCCGACGGGATCTCCGCCCTCGGCGCTGACCTCGGGTGCGCCAGAGCTGACGCCGCCGGCAACGTCGAGAAAGATGGGCTGTTCCGCCATGTGCGCGTGTGTGTATGCGTGTAGACCTCCCGCCGCGCGCTGCAGTGTCACATGGCATGGAGGTGTCCGCAGCCCGCAGCCGATGACGTTGAGGGGCTGTACTCCGTATAAAAGGCGCCTTCGTACCATTGAGGAAACCCGATAAGTCGGAAAGTCGGCACCTCCATTTCACGACTGACTATTGGCCCGATTAATAACTAGTCGGCGACTTAAGTCGTCTCGACTCGCAGCCCTGCTATTTTTTTGGGTAGAAATGGTTCGAATGTCTGATTATCTCACATGTTGACCTTTCGGCATTTTCGCTTTTGTTTCGGTGTAATATCAGAGAGCCGACTGTATATGGTTGGTGGGTTTACCTTGTGGTTTAGAGTTGCTTCACGCGTGTGTGGTTTCCCCCCCCCCAAAAAAAAAGCATGTCCCTCCGGTGGCAGACACAGGAAACCAACGTGTTCCGTTCGAATTTTGCACAATAACTAATTGGTGCCAAACGAGTATCCCAAATGGTACGGATATACCTAACGGGAGCAGGGTGTCAGGTGGGCCTCCGGCGGCTCCTGCAGAGAGCAGAGTGTACGTCTGCACCTTGTGGGTGGGAGCAGGGTGCCAAAGGGGATGGGCCCACTGCGGAGTGAAAAGTACCGATTGGGAGCAGGGCGGAGGTACTCGTGCGGCATAGTATTACGAGGGGCCATAGTAAATAGGACCTATGGTACGCACAAAAACCTACCAGGGGTATATATTTACCTTTTTTTACGTACAATATTTGGTCCTATTTACTATGGTCCCTCGTAATAGTCACATTATATCCGATCGGAGCACGTTTGTTATATCTGCCCCGTCTCTGGCAGTGGCTACACCGGAAAGTAAATTAACTCATTAAAGCTGTCATCCATATGCAAAGTCCGCCACACAAGCGGTGCTTGGTAGGATGCAGCTCATCCTTCATACGACTCGCCGGACACCTCACGGCGCTTCGCACTATTACGGGAGACTATAGTTAATAGGACCAAATATTGGTAGTAAAAAAGGTGAAATACCTAGGTTTTTATGTATACCATAGGTCCTATTAACTATGGTCCCCCGTAATAGGTGCAAGCAAATGTCTTCCTGGTCGGTGAAAACCCGACATGCTCCGTCCCGGCATTGTAGGGATGCGAGGGTCTATGGTCATACGACTTCGGCCATGCATGAGACCTTGTACATCTCTCCCATCGAGTACACTCCCCCCCCCCCCCCCCGCGGGGACATGGAAATTTATTTTTTCCGGTGTTTTTCGCATTAATTTTTTGTGATGTTCTAAGTTCGGGAAAAAAATCATGCCTCCCCGGGACATATATCAGAAACTTGCTCCGATCGGATACACTATAACTTCTACCATGGTATGCTGTACAAGCACCTCCGCCCTGCTCCCATTTGTTACTTCGGTCGCGCAGTGGGCCCTTCCCATTGGGCACCCGGGTCCCACCCACCCGGTGCAGAAATACAATCGCCCCTCCCTCCGCAGGAGCCGGCGGAGGCCCACCTGACACCCTGCTCCCATTTGGTGTACTCGTACCGGAGTAGTTATTGCACGAATCCTATGGGAGCACGTTTCTCGTATCTGCCGCCGGAGGGACAAGTTTTGCTTTCGTGTCTAAGTTTGATGTTGTTGTGTTTCGAGTATAAACGAGAATGTCAAGGTTTACTGTATTGTTTGGTCAAAGAGCCAAAACCTTCGGCGGTATGACATATATTTATATATACCTGGTATTATTATATATAATATTATATATATAAATTGTTCAGTTTTTGTTTTTCGTTTTTCGTATATTTAAATGGTTCAAATGTTTCATGTTTGGACCTTTTCGGCTTTTTTTTTCGAACCGGTCGCACGCGAGCGGTGGGCTGTGTTCTATGATATCATAGCATCTACAGCAGTACTCAAAGCAGGGATGCATGTTGCGACCAAAAACTAAAAACAGATCGAAGAGTGCGAACGGTATACGCGTTTCGCACAAAAGTTGTCCAAAGTTCAAACGGCAACCAACGTCGAATCTTGGAAGGCGTTACTGCAGAGGATGGGACCCTATCAACCCCTTCCAGGACAAAGCAGGCGTTCCCCAGTATATAAGGAGGCGTTTCCCCTGGACAAAGCAGGCGTTCCCAGTATATAAGGAGGCGTTTCCCCTGTTTTTTTTGTTTTTTTTTCTTGTGTTTCCCGCAAGAACGGCCAAGAGTTTTGCGAACGGCGCGTTACATCAATCCTTGAGTCAAAGGACGCATGCATCGTGCATGCATGTGGTCGAAAAAGGATACCGCTGTGTTTCGGTTCGAAGTGAAATATCGAGTAAGTCCGTACGAGCACTCTTATTCGCGTATCTACAACTTTTTCTGAAGATCGACTGTTCGCTTACGGTAGTTCCTAGCCCTCTTGTTCCTGAGTGGTGGGGCCGGTTGGATTTTAACTATTCTAGGCGCAAATAGAAGGGCCGATTGGTCTTCATGCCATCATAGAGTCTAAACGGTCCTTAACATGTCCGTTGGGAGTGCTACAGTCGTAAATGTCTTGGAACGGAGGGGTGTTTTTGTTTCGCGCGCTTGCGGAAGGCGCGACCGTTACTCGTGGTGCTTCTTTGTTTCATCATTTTTTTTGCCTGGTATCGAGTGTTCCGCGCATGGAACAGCACAGATCACTTGAATAGTTCATCTACTTCGTAGATCGTTCGCGGCAGGCAGATCTCTGATCTGTGTGAGCTGTGATCTACAGCAGTTCTACAGCATTTCATGTTATCGGGTGGTCGCAGCCGTGTATGATCGGCATGCTTGTGTTTGGTTAGACTTGTACCGCTTGTGGTAAAACCTCGAATGCTGCTGGAGTTGATCTCTCGAGGTCAAGTCCCACCGTGCGTGGCGATCATTTCTTTATTTTCGAAAATAAAATGAACGGAATCAACTGCTTAGAGCGCGTAGCGTGGGTATTGATAGGCGCAGTTAGACGCCAGCCAAGGAAAGAAAGGGCTGCAGCCGTCTCGCGATCAATAATGCAAGGCATGAACCGTAGTGGACAGGGGGGGGGGGGGGGGGGGGGGCTGCTATGTGACCCCGAATCTGAGCTACACGACTCGGAGGGAGAGAGATGAAAAGAAGGGCGAAAATAACTACTGGTAGTATATAAATAGGAAGAGCGAACAAAAATCTGCACGAGATACCAGTAAATGATAGAACAGATGTTATTGTAGAATGTAGAGTAGATTGTTTAGATCGTGATCTCCCCGTCGCGTGAAGCATTTGAAGGAGGCATGCTTTCTAGCAGCTGACAATATCATATAAATAGTACCATACTATACCAGCACAGTGTTTCCATTTGGGATTATGGTTGACTTGGAATTCTGGGGGGTGTCGCAAGCTGAAAAGGGAGATCACAGCTTAAAGGCGTTCTTCCTGTGTGTACGAGCCTGTGTTAGATTCGGTACTACTGCTGGTGTACCGCAGCTGTGTTGCTGTTGGACCGCGACTTTCTTCTGCGCGGGTGGTTTTAAGTTTCAAAGGAAGTGTTCAAGGGATGAGCTACTGCTGCCTGAATGAGCTGCTGCTGCTGCTGTGATGACGAGGTTGGGTTAGATGTGGTTCGAGGTGGCAGCTAAACCAAACATGAAATTTACCAGATCCACAGCAGTATTTCCGAAGCGAAACCACTTGCGCCGCTGTTTGTGAGATATTTCTATTTTTCATATTTGAACACATACCTGGTACCTGTTACAGAGAAGCAGGGGGACACGAAGAAATGAGCTCGAAGCGTAACTGCTGTTGAAGGCGAGGATAGAGGCCACTAGGCCACCACGCTCTAGGTGCGAGGTCGCCGCGCGACCAGGCAAGGTGCGAGCTGCAGTACACAGCAGATAATGCGAAAACCTGCTGCTCACTTTCTCGCGGGGGTTTCCGTCGTCTTGCTTTGCTCGGGCTCGGCGGAAAGCGATCCCAATAGAAAAGAGCCAGCTCGCGGGACACTTTTGAATGTCCAGAGCACGCGCCACGGAGCCCGGCCGGAACCGAAATTAGCGAGGTATTTATTTTCCACGCGTGTTCCCTGTGTGCTCCACAGCCGAGAAGGCGAGAAAAGCCCCGCGGCCGGAAGAGAAAAGGTTAGCAATGTGCCAAAAGAGTCAATTTCTGACATATACCTGATACGAAGTATATATATATATGTTCATACCTCTAGCGCTGTTGTTGCTGTCTTCGCATTGAACCTTTCTTTCTCTACCCAACGGCATCGGTACACCCAGTCTCCGCCCTGATTATTCGTCCTACCGGTACTTTTTTTGTGGTCGCAGACTCTGTACGTATGACGGATCCGTTGATATTCGCATACGGATCAAGATACATTTGGCGACAACGCACCGGGTACGAAACACAACGATGATGTTACAGAATAGGGCCGGCAACAAGAGACAACTGGTGTTGATATTTATATGGATAAACCTTGATACCGTCTTGTACCACCAGGCTTGAACGCCCTCGAGCACAGGCTGCTATATACCTGGTTGGTTTTAGTGTAGCGGTCGACGCTGATCACGTTTTATTGGTACAAATTTCTTAATGTCCCTCGAAAAGCGGGCATTCTGTTCTTGTCATGAGTAGGCTGTTTCTTAATTCATCGGCTCTATACTGTAAGCAAATGAGGTGACAACGTACCGGGTACGAATACACATCATAACAAGCTTGAACAAAAAAATGGCAACTAAGAAAGCATACGAAACCAAAGGGAAGCCTGAAAACATGACACAAAATACCTTCATACGAATGACGCAAGAAGGCCGATACCAGGTACAATGCAAGAACGATTGCGTACTATTTATTGTGTCGGATATCGTATCCAGCGTTTCGATAATATCGAAGTATCGAACATCGATATATCATATATCGCAATATCGAACATCTAAATATCGAATTTTCGATATATTATATACCCTGTCGAACTTTCAATATATCGGAATATCGAACATCCATGTACCGCGCTTTCGAATACATCGTATCGGACGTGTTTTGCAGTCCATCCCCCTGGCACCCCCCGTCTTTTTTTTCGCAGATAGTGAACGAAAGCTTCCATGTATCAAATATCGGAGACCGTATCGTATACGATTAGTTTTACCGTGTTTTCGGTATTGTATCGGACTCGGTTCTCGTTCAATATCCAGCACGACTTTCACGGGGGGCCATAGTAAATGGGGCCAAATATTGTTAGTAAAAATAGCGAAATATACAGGTTTTCGCGTATACCGTAGGTTCTATATAGTACGGTCCCCCGTAATACTGTAACTAATTGCACACACCTATTTCATACGTGCCGAAGAGAAAGATATAATAGTTACTGCGTGAAAAGAGGCAACACCAAAGCAGACGGAGAGGGGCACCAGTAGGGAGCAGCTCGCCGCCTTCCTCCTCCGAAACATGATGGAATTGACTAGGTTATAGTATGGGACTCGAGGAAATGAATACCAGGTAGGTTTTTAGGTATGGGATTCGGAGAAATGACAGGGTTTTTAGTACAGAAGTTGAAGAAAATGATAAGGTTTCACCGTAGAATCCGGGGAAATTATACTGTTTTAGTACAGGATTCGGGGATCTGGCCAGGTTTCAGTATAGGAGTCGGGGAAATGACAATGTTTTAGTATAGATGTAGGGTTAGGATTAGGGTAGGGGCATATAGCACCCAAATATTGTGAGGCTCCTCCCTTGACTATATATAGTACAGGAGCTCCATACCTCACACAAAACTTGCCCTGAGGAAATAATATCGCGTAGTCCGATGAGCCCACTACTAACGGTGTCACACAAATGGGATGCCGGGTAGTTTTTGAGCTTTCAGGAGCTCCGTAAATCAGATTTTTTTCGGCCCGAAAATTGCCACCAGGTTACGTACCTCCATCGTGGCACGTGTCCCTCTCCGTGTGGCTCCAGTATTATGAGACGATGTCATATCTATTACTCTCTGGCCCACGCCCTACCCTACCCGAAGGAGCTTGAGGGACAGAGAAGGTACAAATACGATACAAACACGCGAAAGAAAATCAATGCCAACATGGGCATAACGGGTGTACCGTTGTGACAAACATAGGTTGTTTGTTTGCAAACAATTTTTGCTGCAACCTATTTGGTTGCTTGCAAACCAATTTACCAATTTTGCTTGCAACCTATTTTGGTTGTTGGGTTTCTTGCACATAAAGTCTGTTTCATATGCGATACGTATCAACTTCAACCCACCAAAACAATGAGGAACCTCATCGTGAAGGTTGTCGGGAGAAAGTGACCAAAACGACTCCTTTGGCCTAGTTACTCCTGGGTTGGGTCAAATCTGTGGGTCTTCGGCGTCGCGTGCTTTAGCCGACCAGCTTCTCGTGTCCGTCGGTTTTCAATTTTTTCACGAGGGTGTAATTCAACCCAATTGGATTGTCGCAGATACGCACACTGTAGTGGTTCGGACTTGGGACACCATTGTGACGGGAAAATCGATCAAGTTGGGGTGGGGGGGGGGGGGGGGGGGGGGGGGGAAGTCTGGTTGTGCGTGTAATTGTTCGAATATTAATATATGGACAGGTCGGTATTTATGTTTCGTTCTCGTATATGTTCTAAGTCGACCATGAGGGGTTGGTGGGTGTTTGTTTATTGTTTATTCATACTAATGCGAAGGAGGCGTGTTTGTTGAAGTTTGTTTTTTTGGCTTCGGATAGAACTGAGGCCGTCGAGAGTTGTATGCATGTTTCTTGTTCATGCAATAACTCTGACAGCCTCGGTAGGGGTGATTGCTCCCAGATTTTCGGCATTTTTGTGTCTTTTGTTTTGTGGCATGGAACCGACCGCAAGTAATTTACGGTTGAATCGATCATTATCGTACACATTTATGTAGTGCTTGAGATAACACATCCCCCGGGACAAACTTGCCTCCCTACGAGTTCGTCCGAAACTACTGTGAGAGGGCACACGCGACGAAAAGGAGAACTGGTCACCACTTCCTTGATGAAAAATGGTTGAGGGTCACTGTGTACAGTACGAGATGGATAGAATTAACCTTAACCCGTAAGCCAATGAGAGTAACCCTGGTGTCGACCCTGAGCCAATCGGACCAAAATCTCGAGCAAGTGGTGAGCTTTACTCACGAAAATACCGGCGTTGGGGAGTTTTTTTTTATCGAGGTATTTCCAAGAGAGACATCGCTCGGGGTTCGCAGCCCCCTCCCTCGTCGAGCCGTGCCGGGAAAAACAGCGCGGACGTTCTTCTTTATATAGGGGGGTGTGCTATACACCACCTGTGTCATAATTTTGCACGGTAACCTAACCCCTTCCTTTTTTTGTGTTGACCCTTTTTCAGTGCCGCAGTACAGAAACATGTATTTGACTCTAATTTCAAGTAGTTTTCCTCCCCAAACGGGAGTTCGATCCGAAAGCGGATTTCATGCAGGGGGGGGTGGGAGCAAAAAGAAGTGTCGAAAACAAAACAGGTGCCGATTTCAGCTTTGGCGACATGGAGCGGCAGTCAGCCAGGCAGCCGAGGCTGCTGGCTGCTGGGGTGGGCTGTGGTATATATGTGTGGAAAGTGCAGGGGAAGGAGATGCTCGCTAGGCGCGCAGGATGGTGGTGCCCACGTAGAGCTGCGAGTCGGGGCACGGATTATAACCCTCTACCGTAGGAACCTTCAGACGGGGAATATATATATACATATATATATATATATTATGTATATATTATATATATATTGCATAAAGCGACTATTACGGGGGGCCATAGTTAACAGGACCAAATGTTGTTAGTAAAAATGGTTGAATACATGGGTTTTTGTATAAACCATAGGTCCTACCTGGTATTAACTATGGTCCACCGTAATACTGTATGTATGATTACAGCGACGGCCACTGCGTGAGTGATCGGGGGATGATATTTCTGCAACATGGTGTCCGAGTTGCAATGGTTGAGTGCGAGGAGTGGTGCGGCACGGGCGCACCGTGATCCCACACGCTTAAAATGGTTGGTAACACCAGAGCTGCCAACCATTGTTTCGGTCGCTATCTCTACACACCCCAAGGGCTCAAGTCACCACCTGTATACGGTATTAGACGGTACTTATTGGTCAGACTATTACGGGGGTAGACACACCAGTACATAGTCATCAGAGAACCGAATAGGCTTGGTAGAAATACTGAAATACGTTTATGTATACTTTTTTGTGTTTAGGGTGGGTCCTGCCTACTACGGTCCCCCGTAATAATAGTCACTCGTTTCCCGAAGGTACCGATTATCCGACTTTTTGGGTTTCCATACTGCAGGGAAGGATTGTTGAATGCGGGGTACATTTTTTGTTTTGTGAGTAGGGGCCTCCCTGGCGTATATGTGCACAGATAGGAAATACCCTGGTACGTATCATCTACAGATCATCTGCAGACCATTCCCACCAAATGATGTAGATATTTCAAGGCAGATAGATAGGTTCCTGATCTGTGTGGTCTACAGCTCGTGGTGCCGGGTGAAAACCGTATAGTCTGCAAGATCTGGCACATGTTGAACTGAGTTGGATCTGTACTGTACAGATCTTACACAAAGTCTCACAACGACAGGCGATGAACCATAGTAGATGATCTATTTGCAGATAATGTAGGGATGCAAGGGTCTATGGTCATACGACTACGGCCATGCATGAGATCGAGTACATGCTTCCTATCGAGTACACCCCCCCCCCCCACCTCCTTTCTTATGCAGGGGCACCTTCCCTGTCGGTGGTGGAGCAATCGAGCTGTCAAAAATCGGTCTAGGGGGTACGATGACTCACATCCTCAAGCCACTATTCTTAGTACTACAGCGAAGGAGAGTAATCAGGGCCAACTATGCTTCGTGTAAAAATATTGGAATGTATACCTGGTAGTTTTTTGTGTAAATCATGGGTCCTGATTAACATGGTCCTCCGTAGTAGCGTTGATGGAGGGTCCGATTTTTCGTGCTGTATGGAGTTTTTTTTTTTTTTTGCTCGAAGGACACGAACTACCGAGAGCGCCTAGCTTGGGTGAGCACGGGAAGAAAGTAACGAGCCCTCCTCGCGATAAAAATGCATGGCGCGTGCCGTAGTGGGGGGGAGGGGGGGGGGGGGAGGCGTCTATGTGGCCCCGGATCTGAGTTACGACTATACTTCCCGGCTCTGAGCACAAGAGGGAGAGAGAAAAAAAAAGAAGCGAAGGATATATATATGAGATGGAATGAAGAAAATGAAATAAACAGAGGGATGATTCTTGAGTACCTTGAATGAGACGGGGTAGGATGGGGCTTGGTTTCCAACTGTATCCCGCGCTCCTATTTTTGTGGTGCAATGTTCGTGGGCGAAAAAGAAGAACGGCGCGATGAGCAAACTGAAGGAGAAAATGAGAAACAAGGTTGCCTAGGGTTGGGTTTCCAAGTGCAACCTGGCGTTAACGTGTTTTTTTTTCGTGCAGTGTTGCCGGCGGATAAGAAGGACGACACAACGGCCGAATTGACGGAAAAATTTGAGAAACAGGGCAGCGTAGATATGGTGGGGTTTCCAGTTGTAACCCGGCGTTTTTTCTTACAATTCGGGCAGTGTTTGTCGCCGACGAAGAGGAGGAACGACGGCATTACCGAACTGACAGATGAGATGAGAGACGGCATTGCAAAGGATTGGGGTTCCCATTGTAAGCCAGCGTTAATGTCTTTTTCTTTGCGCAGTGTTTGTCGGCGGTGAAGAAAAACGTCGCCATGACTGAGCTGATGGAGCAGATGAAAGGGGACGGGCTGGAACCCGATGTGGACACGTACAACTACGTCATCTACGGGTGAGAATTCGCCAGGATGAAACCGCCCATCCTGACCCTGGGTTTTCTTGGTAATGTGTCGGTACTATCGTAAAAAGGGGGCGGCGGGGGGGCGGGGGCAGCGAAAACAAGCATGCGACTTGCTCCGGTCCGGTATTGTAGGGATGTGAAGGTATGTTGTGTTCATACGGCTGCGCCCATACTTGGCATGGATACACCCCCCTCCCTCCTTGTATACGGCCATCGATGACATGGGTATACACCCCCCCCCACACATTTCGCTTCCGAAGCTTCCGTTATGGTACAAGATCCATCCCAGGAAAGTAGATGATACGACCCCCACGTGGCAACACGAGCTATTGCGGGGGGCCATAGTAAATGGGACCAAATATTGCGAGTAAAAATAGGTAAATATATACCTGGTAGGTTCTTGTGTGTGCCGTAGGTCCTATTTTCTATGGTCCCCCGTAATAGATCATACGTACAAATCAGGAGAACTATGTTCCCTGAAATATCTTGATCATGAAGTGGGAATGATCTGCACGATCTGTATGATCTGTAGTATCTGTAGATGGCCTGTCCGGTCTGTGCTCTAATTCCGAAAGAGGTTCGTTTTGGGTGCACGGCAGTGGGAGTACCGTGGGATGTAACGCATGAAATTGAAACGGCCCGGGGAATACGTAAAGGCAAAAGGCATGTCTAACCAGGGGGTGCTTCGGTACATACACATGCAACCATGCGATCCCGGTGGCTTCCGCAGGCTTGGCATAACTAGCCAGTCACTCGTGGCGAGCTGCTTCGAGGTGTGCAACTTTTTTTTGTTTCTCGTGCATCATCGTATAGCCGTTGATCGTTTGCCGTTATTCGTTACGTAACCGTCGTTCGTGTGCTGCGACAGCCACGCGACGGGCAAGGATGTGGCGGCGGCTGTGCGAACGTACGATGACATGCTTGCCAACGGCTTAACGGCAGATGACAAGACGCTCTCCAACATGGTCATCGCGCACTCCTGGGAGAGCACAAAAGACATGACCAGGTCAGCCCTTGCCTCGCTGCACCTTGCTTTGCCTTGTCTTGCCTTGCTTTGCCTTACCTTGCCTGAATGAGGACAAGGTTTTTTTTGGAGTTCATGTGTTTTATGGTAGCTTTTTTATTACAGGGTTAGGGGTCATCGCGCACTCCTGGAGGAGCACGGTCGTCACACACTCCTTGAAGAGCACGAAGGACTTGACCAGGTCAACCGTTGCTTTGCCTTGCTGTGCCTTGCCGCGCCGCACCGCGCCGCGCCTTCCGTCGCCTCTCGCTGCCCTGCCTAAGAAAAAAGGGGTAGGGGGAGAGAGAGTTCGCAGGCGAGAGCGGAGGGGAGGGGAGAGGGGTCATCCGGTACTGCTGCTGCTGCTGCTGCTGCTGCTGCTGCTGCTGCTGCTGCTGCTGTGTGTCTGAGTTGCAGACAACCGTGATTGACCTCATACCACTTGCTCATTCCCCACGCACGTTTTACTACCTGATATCTCGATAAATTGGCACCATTGTTAACGTTACACACATGTCGGACAGATAGATCACGATCTGTATCTGTAGATAATGTAGATCATCAAGATGCTAGGCTACCGTTATGAGGTGTTGTGCATGATCTGCACCGTACAGGTCCAGCCCAGGAAACCTGTCGTACAGTAGATCATGCAGGTTATTCGGCTCCCACGCGGCAACATGAGCTAGATCATACAAATCATACAGATCATACAGATCAGGAACCTATCTGCCCTGAAAGAACTAGATGATGAACTGTCAGAGTCGATCACCCGTACGAGGTGTGCAAGGCTTTTTTTGTTGTTTTCTCCTATTTGTTGCGCTATGTGGTGCGATGCGGTGGGGGGCAGGACGTTCGAGGAGCTTAGAGCAAAGGACCTGGAGCCGTCAAGGGCTTCTTACCACAGCATGATATCGGCACTGAGGAGGGACGAGAACTGGCAAGCTGTTCGCACCGTGAGTTTTTGGACTGCTGTGATTCCTGCGCCCCTACTTTTTTTTTTGCTTGGCGTTGTCTTCGCGACGGCGTCAGCACACCCAGCGTTCGTCCTGATTCTTCATCCTAGAGAGACACCTGGTACAAGCTATGAAGCAGCAAGAAATGGAAATACATTGGTCGTTGAAGAAAAGATGTTTATATTTATATACATACCAGGTATCTGGTATATATACGCCGTTTGGGTGTTGAAGGTAGTGACCTAAACAATGGTTGGTATATTGGTAACTTTGGTGCTATCAACCATTGAACCGTCTAGGGGCAGCGGAAGCGCCCAGCAGTATGTACGGGTAGGAGGTGAGATCACGCTGCGGCCGTGCCGTACGACTCCTTGCATTCAACCACTGTATCATCCCCTTGTTATCACGCCGTTAGTTAGTTACGGTCGACCATTTTTCCCGCTTAAGTCCTAAGAGGGATGAGACGATGTTGTGTACCAGGTAGTTAAGAAGCCGTGCCTACGCTTTGGGACACAAGCTACTGGGAAATAGGTTGAAGATATAGTGTGGGATCAATTTTGCAGTAGCACTAGGGGGAGAAGGGAAGGTGTGGACGACACAATGCCCCGACAGTACCCTTCAGGTTGTACCAGTGGTACCGGTGCTTTATACCTTTTACTGTTAGCCCTGCTCGTGAAGTTGATCGTTTTGGGTAGACCTTTGCGCACATTTCATCATGCCACATTCTTATGGTCGTCAGTCGTCAGGCACCTTACGCTCAGGGCTATATCCTTGCACGAGTGTTGCACACCTCGGATATATCAGACATATCAGACAGATCAGATTCTCACTCGATGATCTAGATGTTTCAGGGCAGACATAAAATATTAATCCCTGATCTGTATGATATGTATGATCTGTATGATCTGTATGATCTAGCTCATGTTGCCGGGTGGGAACCGTATAAACTGCATGGTCTAGCACGTGTTACCTGAGTTGCATTTGTGTTACCCAGATATTGCGCAACGTATTACAACGGCAGGTGAGGATGTAAATGATGATCTATCTGTAGATGATCTATCTGTACATTATATATCTGTACATGGTCTATCTATCCGACGTGTGCGGAGTATCGCAAACCCATAGCATCTGCGATTGTTTTGAATTTCTCTGTCCCGATGTCTGTGACACAGGCGATGACCCTCCGTAGCAGTTTCTATGCAGATGACAGGTTCAATACTTTGCGACGCCCACGTACAGTACCTGTAGTGGAAATGCGCAGCAGCAGTTCGATTGCTCGTAATGCCATCCAGGGTGCGTACGTATGTATACGGCGGGCCGTCATCCCCCGTTTCCCACCCTTGCCTGCTCTCACCCAACCCACCCCAAGCCCCCACCACCCGATCCACCATCCTATCCATCAACCCATCCATCCACCCAACCCCTGCACCCTCCTCCAACAACCCCCAACAGACTAATGTGACGTGGAGATGACCACGACAGACGAATGTGACATGGAGAGATTTGGCACACTAGATGTTAGCGAGAAAACGATCGCTATCCTGAGAGATAGATGGTGGTCACAGAAGGCGAAAGAAAAAGGGGATAAGATAAGCAACACGTTTTTTTGTGAATGCTGTAAATCGAAGAAAAAAAACGTACATGAGCGCCCGAGTGTTGGAGGTGTCTCTATTAGGAGTAGGAACGGTGCTCTGTCTCGAAAGGGATGCGCGATCAATGGCCAAATTATTAAGGCAAGCAACAAATGAGTACCCCCCCCCCCCCGCGCGCCTGTCTGCCTGGTCGATGAAAACCCGACGTGCGCCGTCCCGGAATTGTAGGGATGCGAGGGTCTATGGTCATAGGTCATACGACTACGGCCACCGTGCATGATATCGAGCACCCCCCACCCCACCCTCGTCCCCTCCTCCCGCCTCTCTCACATACGCCTGCCCAACTCCCGTGTGTTTCCTTGTGTGTGTGAAGTTGATGCACGCGATGATAGAGGAGGGGAGAGCACCGAACGACCCCGCGTTCGCCGTTGGGTTCATGACCGCAAGAAAGCTTGGAGACCCCGACTTTGCGAAGTTGCTGCTGGAGACGCGGGGCCGGGCGGGTTTGCCTTTGAGGCACGATTTCTTTGTCAACGTGGGTGCTTGGGTTATTCGATAGCAATGGTTGGGGTTCACTGTGTTCGAGACGAATACAATCCATCCTATCCTTAACCCCTTTTAGGACCCCAGTCCCGTTTTGGGGACAAACTACTTACAATTTGAGTGTTTCGTCCCCACTCATGAGAGTGCGGTGCTAAAAGGGTTAACCCTTTTAGGACCGCAGTCCCGTTTTGGGCACAAACTACTTATAATTTGAGTGTTTCGTCCCCAAAACGGGACTGGGGTCCTAAAAGGGTTAACTTAACCTCAAGCAAGCCGATCAGGGGGTTTGCGAATACTTTGGTTTTGGGTTGGGTTTCTCGTAGTCTGTTCCTTACTGGTGTGCAATATCCGCTCTGTCTCTGTATGTATTGATCGTTTGTACGCTAATATTGAAACAAAAAAGGTGCTTACGTTTACGGTGCACCCCCCCCCGGTGGCTTGGTAGGTGGTCCGCGTGCCTGCTAGGATCAATTTCGCGGACTCGAGCCTCACCCGAGTGCATGCTCGTGAGGACTTTTTCTTGTATAACAACTGATTAGCGGAAAGCGCGAGCGTGAGTAAACAACACTCGATGAAAATCGACGAGCAGTGGGAATGCTGAACCCTATGCGCGATAAAAATGAAGACACGCACGGGCGGGGAGAAGGGGCGAGACCTGTGACCAGGGCTCGTCCAGTAGAAGATCGCTGAGGGGAAAACGTCCGACGGGTTAAGCTGGAAAGTAGAAGTGATGATAGAAAGAGTGGTAGCAACCCCAACCGACGAGAAGTTAATTGCTGCCGGAAAACAAGTGACCCAAGTGACGGTTTTTAACTTTTAAGTTGGATAACTTTGCGCGTTGGTTAGTAGCAAACGGAGCAGCTCCTGGTTGGCTACGTAACGCCTTCGGATTCGCCTGTTTAACCAATCAGCTCCTCGTGAATGTTTGCTTTCAAATATTTTTCTAATCGGGTCGTCGCGAACACCCTGTATAGTCAGACCCGATCAACCATTGGTCAGCGTTATTAGGGTGTTCGCGAAGAATTTGGTTGGAACCAATTTGTTTGGGTTTGTTGTGCTCTGTTTCCTATTCAAAAATGGACCCCAAACCCAGGAAGCTTCACAATCTTCCTAACGTGGCAAAAAGTGGCCAAAATGCTAGGGTTGGGGTATTACTCTTCAGGAAGGAAGGTTCTACGTATAGGTTGGGCTGATTTTTTTTAATCGGAAACAGAGCACAAGGATCCCAAACAAAGTGGCTCCAAACAAATTATTTGCAAACACCCTACAAGCGCTGTGTATTCCCTTTGTCTTGTACGCAGTGTACCTCAACCACTTCCTCGAGTAAGCGCTACCAGGTAAGGTAAGCTCTACTGTTACTTTGCACCCTTTTGGACCCCTGTTGGTAACGACCAAAACAATGGTTGATAACTTTTGGTGTTACCAACCATTCAACCATCTGTTTAGGATCATGTCGTGCCCGTGTCGTGCGATTCCCTGCGTTGTATTTGTATTCCCCCCCCCCTATTATATATAGGTTGGGCTGGCCTCGGTTGACAACGATACTGTAAAACATGCCGCTCACTACGTGAGCTACACGACCCGGGCACCGTTTTTTTCTTCTTTTTTTTGACGGTCGGTTGCAGCTGGTTGTCGAGTTAGGTCGTTTGTGCGAGGTAAAGAGCCTTCGCTCCGCACGAGGTAATTTATCGTATCACGTAGTGTTCATGGTAAGGCACCCAAGAGGCAGTTACATAATACTCCCATTGCTGTCTCTGGAAGTGGCTGCACCGGAAATTTAATTAATTCATTGAAGCTGTCATCCATATGCAAGTCCGCCTCACAAGCGGTTCTTGGTAGGATGCAGCTCACCCTTCATGCGACTTGCCGGACACCTCACGGCGCTTCACGCTTGGTGCAAGCAATGTCTGCCTGGTCGGTGAAAGCCCGACATGCTCCGTCCCGGCATTGTAGGGGTGCGAGGGTCTATGGTCATACGACTACGGCCATGCATGATATCGAGTACCTGGTACATGTTTCCTATCGAGTACCCCCCCCCCCCCCCCCCCCCAATCATGCGGTGCCCGTCGCTGTAATCAAGTTGTATCATCAAATGCTAGAGGGTCAGTCCGTTTATGACTGCACTCCCTTGTACAACACAATTTAGGACTATTTACTCGGAATTAGAGTCAAATTTAGGTTTCTGTACACTGCAGTCCTAAAAGGTTAGCAGGCGGTCTGGGGTTGGGGTTGCACTTGTACAGCAGGCCCCTAACAGTTCTATTGCTGTAGTGGCAGGGCTGCTCGCCTGATATAACCGTTCCGGATGGTAACGGTCGCTGCTGTTGTTTTTTACCGTTGGCGTTGGCGGTTATAGTCGGTCCTTCTGGGTGCGCGTTGCTGATGGTACCCGTTGCCACCGGTGGCCGTTGTTGCTGTTGACCGTTGCCACCGGTGACCGTTAGCTGGTGACCGTTATTGCTGTTGACCGTCGCTGCTGGTAACCGTCAGCTGTTGACCGTTGCTGCGGGTAATTGCTGGTGGTTGTTGCTGCTGGTGCGGTGCTCTTTTACTCTGAAAAAGGTTCAACCCTTTTAGGATTGCAGTCCCGTTTTGGGGACAAACTACTTGTAATCAGAGTGGTTTGTCCCCAAAACGGGACTGCAGTACTAAAGGGGTTAAGAGGCGTGCTGCGGTAGGGGTTTTACTCTTTTAGCCCCCAACCGGTTTATTGCTGTAGTGACAGGGCTCGTCAACCGATATGACCGTTGCTGGCGGTGACCGTTGCTGCTGTTTGTTTTTACCGTTGGCGTTGGCGGTTATGGCCGATCCTTCTGGGTGACCGTTGCTGATGGTAACCGTTGCGCCTGGTGACCCTTACTGCTGGTGACCGTGACTGCTCGTGACTGTTACTGCTCGTGACCGTTACTGCTCGTGACACCGTTACTGCTGATGACCGTTGCTGCTGGTGACCGTTGCTGCTGGTAGCCGTTGCTTCTGCCAATCGTTGCCGCTGGCAACCGTTGCTATTGGTATCCGTTGGTGCTGGCAACCTTTGCTGGCAACCGTTTATGTTGATAACCGTTGCTGATGGTAATAGTTGCAGCTGGTGACCGTTCCTACTGATGACCGCTGCTGTTGGTATCCGTTGCTAGTAGCCGTTGCTGCTGGTAGATGTTGCTGCTGATCTTCCCTCGGAACTATTGCTGTGTATATTTGTCGATAACCGTCGCTACGTACCCGTTCCTTCTGGTAGCTGTTGCTGCTAATACTCATTCCTTCTGGTAGTTGTTTCTTCTGGCAACATTTGCTGCTGGTAACCGCTGATGTTAGTATTGTTAGCCGTTTTTTCTTGTGACCGTTGCTGATGGTTACCAATACTGCTGGTGACCGTTGCTGCTGATAATCGCTGATGGTAGCCGTTGCCGCTGGTAGCCGTTACCGCTGACAGCCTTTGCTGCTGGTAGGTGTTGCAGCTGGCAACCGTTGCTGCTGGTAGTTGTTGCTACTGATCTTTCCTCGGAGTCGTTCATGGTTATCTTTGCTGGCAACCGTTGCTGCCGATAACGGTTACTTCTGGTAGCTGTTGCCGCTGATACTCCTTCCTTCTGGTAACCGTCGCTGCTGGCAACCGTTTCTTCTGGTACCCGTTGCTGCTTGCCGCCGTTCATTTTATTAATAGTAACCTTTACCTTTCAACTTCTGGTGGCTGTTGCTGCTGATAACGGTTGACGTATACCGTTCTTACTGGTAACTGTTGCTGCTGGTCGCCGTTCTTATTGGTAACCCTTTCAACTTCTGGCGACTGTTGCTGCTGATAACGGTTGACGTAAACCGTTGCTACGGGTAACCGTTGCTGCTTGTGGCCGTTGTGCTGGAGGTCGTTGCTGCTGCTAATTATTGCTGCCGGTAACCGCTGCTGGCAACGCGGTAACCGTTGCTGCTGATAACTATTCCATACCTCGGATGACAGATGATGATCTATCTGATCTGTCTACAGATTGATGATCTAGTTCCTCACCTGCCGTTGTGGGAGGTGCGGGATCTGCATAGTACAGATTCAGCGCGGGGAACATGGCGCTAGATCATGCAGATTATGCGGACCCCACCCCGCAACACGAGCTAGATCTTACAGTATAGATCGGGAATGTATGATCTATCTGCCTTGAAAGACCCAGACCATGAAATGGGAATCGACCATCTGTACGAAGATGTCAACCTTTCCTTATGGTAACCCTTCAATCTGTTGACCGTTGACGCAAGCCTCTCACACGCCGGACAGCTCCTAACCAGCCGCTATGCTATTTTCTGTAGGCTCCCAGAAGACGTGTGCTTGAAGTAGATCATGCAAATCACACGGCCCCCACCAGGCTACGTGAGCTATACAGATCGGTACATACCAGGGGTTTCTCTGCGCGCTGAAATACCTAGACTACGAATCCAGGGATCAATCCGCCGCGAAATATCTACAGTAGATCGTTAACTGGGGATCGATGATCTGTCCGATGATTCGTGTGGAACATCGCGCAGGTGATGGTGACGCTCGCTGAGGCCGGCCGGCCCAAGGAGGTCCTAGTACTGTGGCGGCAGCTGGTGTGCGTGCAAGGGCTGGGTTCGGTGGACATCAAGCCGGAAACCTACGCTCTTACCATCCGATCGGCGACGAAGCTTCGCGCGTGGGAAGAGGTGGAGACGATCCTCGGCATGATGGAGGTAAAGGAAGTGGTGTGGGAGGGGTGGGGGAGGAGGAGGGGGGGGGGGAGGGGGCGCCCTAATTTGGGGGGGGTGTGTGCTCGATAGGAGAGATGTACTCCATCTCATGCATGGCCGTAGTCGTAAGACCGTAGACCGTCGCATCCCTACATTGCCGGGAAGGAGCATGTCGGGTTTTCACCCACCAGGCGTACTGTTTCGTTGCTTGCCTTAGTCATTTGACCATCGACCAAGACGGTGGGGGAGGGGTGCTCATTTGTTGCCTGCCTTGCAGTAGTCGTTTGGCCATTGATCGCGCATCTCTTTCGAGACGGAGCACCGGTCCTACTCCTAAGAGAGACACCTCCAACGGTTGGGCGCTCGTTGCGTTCGCTCCATGTACTACGTACCAGGCAGAGTATTTTTGTGGGGAGGGGGGGCATACTTGTGTCGTGCATGGCCGTAGTCGTATGACCATAGGCCCTCGCATCTCTACAATGCGGAGGCGAAGCTACGTCGGGGGGGGGGGGAAGTTGAGGGGGCAAGGAGGGGTGTGATGAACCCTTTTCTTACCGCAGTCCCGTTTCGGGGACAGACTCGTCAAATTTCAAGTAGTCCGTCCTAAACCCGGACTGCAGTCCTAAAAGGGAGGGGTGGGATGGGGAAGCGCGGCGTGAGATGAGGCGGGGTAGGCTTGAGTTTGGGCGAAAGGGAGAGCGGAGTAGGGTGGGGCGGGGTGTAGCGTGACAACCATCTGCGAGAGGTGTTTTTGCCGCGTTCGGGGATCTGTTCGGGATAGGACTGAGGTCAGCTGCGGGTTGCTCGCTTGTGCCCTCTTGTTTGCCGAGCTTCGCTTGCTCGCTCGCTTGCTGGTGGTGTTTTTGTTCATTTCTCGGTGTGGGTGGCACGCCCGGGGGAGCCTACACGAGTGTCTCTGGCTCGTGTAGAACCTCAGCCCTGCCCTGTTGGTAGTTCACCTTTGTGTTGGGGTGCTCATCACAATGACAGGAGCGTTCGATGCCCATCGACAACTACCTCCACATCGCGGTGGTATAGCCACACAGGCCCATACGGGACGAGGATGGCGTTGAGTGCGCACGGACACATTTGTATAACCAATAAAAAATAATAGACAAGCTTAAGTAGAACACACAAGATGGAAGACAGCCACATGCGCCAGAAAAAAACAAAGAAACGAACAAACAAACGCCGGTCAGACCGACGCATATTTTGTTTTTAACAGATACAAATTCAAACTAAAGAAAAATCCCATAGACATGTCTTACGGGGGACCATAGTAAATAGGACCTACGGTACACACAAGAAACAATATATTTACCCATTTTTGCTGTTGTATTCTGTCTCTCTACCGTAGATCATTAAATGTAAGATGAGGCTCCTGCGCCGGGCAGGAGGTCTCGTCTGCTATATTCCCCCCGCGCTGAGTAGACTAGTGTATCACGTACTCTGCGCGGGGTTAGTACCTGTAAATGATCTGGGTATACAAGAATGAGAATACTACAGTAATCCTACTGCCGGGTGGGTGGGATGGTCTCATGAAATGTTGCGACCAACTCTACTCCCGAGGTTTCGGGAGCGAAAAGAAGAACTGACCTCGTTGCGATACAAATTCCGAGACATTTCGATATCATCGATGATTCCATTATTTGTGATAAATTTGAGCCCATCGATTGGATCGCCATTTTACGAAGAATATTTGGTCCTATTTACTATGTTCCCCTGGTAAAACACAAAAAATTGAACAGACACAGTTTGGACGACGACGGTTTCACACCGGCACTTTTCTATTTTTCAAAACCAATTAAATCAAGGGACATATTTGTGAAAATATAACTTCAATACTTCGTACAATGCGGGTACTACTAATATGTTTCAGGTATCAACGCGCACAAATCTAAAACCTCCGTAAACAAACAACACAGGCGCGCTCGATGCCCATCGACGACAACCTCTACCTAGCGGTGATGGGACCGCGTTCGCTCCTGCGGGATAAAAGTGATGTTGAGCGGGTCCTGAAGTTCGTCGGGGAGCTGGAGAGGCGCAGCGGGGCTACCATGGCGCCGGCCCTGCAGCTGCAGCTGGCGGTTGTGTGTACTTCGGCGAAGATGTACGAGCGGGCGACGCCGCTCTTCGAAGTTGCGGTAAGGAGTGATATTTGCGGGGGGGGCGGGCGGGCCGCCGGGAGGGGGGCGTGCTCATGTTTTGCTTGCCTCAGCCATTTGACCATTGTCCACACCTCCCTTTCCAGACGGAGCAACGTTCCCAAACCTAGTAGAGACACCTACAACAGTTTGGCGCTCATTCCCTGGTACGTTGTTTCCATGTATTTCATCGGGGTTTTTTGCCAATCGTATCCCCTCCCTGTTTCGCCGCCTGTGGCCACCATCCTAGAAGGGGGGGAGGCTCATGTCACGCATGCCCGTAGTCGTATGGCCATAGACACTCGCACCCCTACAACGTCGTGATGGAGTCGGTCGGGTTTTCAACGGGGGGGAGTGGGATTGGGAGGGGGGGGGGGGTACTCTGTTGAGTTTGGTCTGCCCCAAAAAAAAGGCGGCTGTATTGGTGGGCCCTTTTCCAATATGTACGGGAAGGCGTTGACTCTCTCCTCGAGCGGTAGTGAGGCTTGTTACTATGGCCGGGGGGAGGTCCCATTACAATCTGGGAGAAGGGATCTTTAAGTTGGTAGGCTGTTCAGGTACTTTGGTTCCTGTTGGGATCAAGGTACGGGCGGAGACCCAACCCAACCCCTGACTCTAGCCCTAACCCCGACCCCAAACCGCAACCAAAACGGGTCAAAACTGCCCATAAACGCGGCTGCGCCGCGTTTGCATCGAACCAGGAATTTCTCAGCTGCGGACGACGATTCCGAAGTGCAGACCGCGCTAGGCAATTTTCAAGTCAAAAACACCCCTAAAGATCCCTTCTCCCAGATTGCTAAACCTGCTTGCCGGGGGGGGAGTCGAGGTTTGGGTTTTTGCGGGGGGCACGGGGGGGGGGGGCTAGGAGGTGGAGGGGGCTACTATACCCCATCCTGTCTACGTAGGTCTCGGAAATAGGAGTGGGTGTCGAGCATTGTTGTTTTCGAGTACCGAACTGACAAACGCACAAACTGTCCTCCATTACGAGTATGTATTCATAACTAACAGACAGGCAGACGCACAAACAAAACCTTTCCCTCCTCTGCCCTCCTTCGCCCTTTGGGCTGAAACCATCTCAGCAAAATGCGGAGGTGCGGATAAGCGGGTACCGCAAGCAGGCCCTGGTCCAGAATCTCGTCGGGCTCGGGAGGCACGAGGCCGTCAGGGCCGCCTGGAGCGAGAGCACTTCCAAGGTGGGGCAAAACTTCCATGGCGCTGTTTCGCACTCCGCCGCGGTTAATCCCCTTCAGACTCGAAACTCGATAATGACGTAAGACACGCGCTTACCGCATTTCAGGTCACTGTACTTGAACCAAGCCAACCCCTCTCGGACTACCCTTCTGGTGTGGGCACCGGCCGCTAGGAACTAGACTCATATTTCGGTTTCGGTATACAGCAGTGCGGTATCAACAGGGTTGGTAATTTAGTTGCGTATCAGCAGAAACAAATCTACAGCAGTGGCTGAAAACTGAAAAAAGTAGTATTTCGTGCGGGTAATCGAGTAAGAAAGGACTGCAGTCCCGACTTGTGGACAAAATACTTGGAACTTGACGGGTTTGCCCCGCAAAACGGCGCTGCACTCCTAAAAAGCGGGTGCACGTGAAAAACAAGTCCGACACTCCACTGTAATACCCATTCCCGTGGCGCAGACAGGGAGGGGGAGGGGGGCGGGCGTACTTATTCGTTGCTTGCCTTATTAATAGTCATTTAACCATTGACCACGCATCGCTTTCGAGACGCAGCACCGTTCCTACCCCTAGTAAAAACACCTCCAAAAATTGGGCGCTCTTTACAGCGGGGGGGGGGGTGTACTCATTATCATGCATGGCTCTTTACTGGGGGCGGGGTATACTAAAACGAATTGAAAAAACGAAAACAAAAACCACCACGTACTGCTGTTTTATGTTTTGTTAACTTTGTGCAGAAATCCTACTCTTACTGTTTTTTTTTTTTGTTTTGACACTTCTAGGAGCATGGTGTCGTGTGCCCGCCCCTGTATGAGGAAGCAAATATTCGTATACCAGGTATATACCAGGTACTGGTGAGGGTTGTTTATGTTCGTGTTTGTGTTTGTGTATGTGTCCTGTGTCCTGTATGTTTGGGTGCGTGCTTCTCGGTGCATGTGTCCTGTGTGTTTAACCTCCTGCGTTTTATTTTTTTGTGTTTTTACTGCTTCCTGCTGCTGTTGCTACTAATATTGCTGCTGCTGCTGCTTCGTGCTGCTACTGCTGCTGTTATTGCTGCTGCTGCTTTCGCTGCTGCTTCCTGCTGCTGCTGCTGCTGAAACTGATGTTGTAACTGCTTGCTGCCGTTACTGCTTCAATTACTGCTGCGGTTGCTGCTGCTGCTGCTGCTGCTGCTGCTTCTGCTGCTGCGGTTGCTTCTGCTGCTGCTGCTTGATGCTGCTACTGCTTCCTGCTGCTGCTGCGGTTGCTTCTGCTGCTGCTGCTGCTGCTGCTGCTGCTGCTGCTGTTTGTTTATCTCTGCTGCTGCTGCCTCTGCTGATGCTGCTGCTGTTTGTTTATCTCTGCTGCTGCTGCTGCCTCTGCTGCTGCTGCCTCTGCTGCTGCTGCCTCTGCTGCTGCTACTTTCTCTATTGTGTCCCCCTGCTATTGCTGTTGCTTTGTGCTGCTGCTGCTATCATCCCACTGCTGCTGCTGCTTGCTTATCTCTGCTGCTGCTACTACTTTCTTTGCTCCTCCCCCCTGCTTTGTGCTCCTGCTATCATACCACTGCTGCTGTTGCTGCTGTTGCCTGAGAAGGACCGGAAGGAGTACATCGGGTCGATGTACCTGCTCTTCATGACGGCGGCAGAGAAACTGGGGGACGTCGACTGGGCCTTGCGATTGCACCAGACTTGCCTCAAGGAGGGCAAGAAACCTAGCCGCTGGTTTCACCCCATCGCAGTAAAAATGCTAGCAGAGGCAGGGAGATTGAGAGAAGCCGCCGATATCGCTGAGGTGCTTTTTTTTCTCATCTCTCACGTAGTCCGATACCTGCTGGTACCCGACGATATCCCTGAGATGGATTATTTTTGTTTTCTCGCACGTAGTCCGATACTTGGTACCTGGTACCGGGTATGTTTTATTGCCCGATATTTTATTCCGCCATCTCTGTAAACATAATCCCCATTTGATTTCTGATTTGGACATCAAACATTGCTTATATCCCCGGCTACTAGGAGCGTACACGGTGCGTGGTTAAGAAGCCCCCACAGTGCGGGTGGCGGCGCATGTAGGTTGAGAGAAACCTCCGATATCGCTATGGTGATCAGTCGCTCTCTTTCGAGTACAGTTGTTCGTTTTTTTTTGCTTGTGTCGGATACCTACATGAAGAAACAGCTCGTTGGTTTCTAACGGTGAAGATGCTGGTGTAGGCACTGAGCTTGAGAGAAGTTGCCGACACCGCTGAGGTGAACTGTTTTTTTTCCCTCTCTGGGGTAGTCCGATACATGATATGTTTTTGTGTCCGATAATTCATACCAGGTACCAGGTATCACTGTGCACGCAAATGTAAGGACCGGTTGGTCTTCGCATTAACGTATAAATGGTCCTTATATTTCCGTCCAGGGTGGTACGTCGAAGTGTAGTGTATGGTTACGAATCCCACACGTTTGTTCCATCCCACCGCCGCTGCGATAGTGACGGGGGGCAGCAGGTTCAGAAAAGCCGCCAGATATATCTTTGCGTTGGTTAGTTTTTTCTCTCTCAAGTCCAAATTTGGGGAGGGCGGAGAAGAACCTACTACCAGTACGTATGTGAGAGCCCGGATCTGAGTTACGAGTAGGAACGAACAGGGGCGAGAAGGTCGAGCTTAACAGATGGGATGAAGGAGCGATGACAACAACTAACCGAACGCGTGGTGGGTACCTCAACCCTTCTAGTGCTTCAGTCTCGTTTTGGGGACAAACTACTTTGAGTTTTTGTCTGGTTCGCCCCTAAAACGGGACTGCAGTCCTAAAGGGGTTGAGAGCGTTGAATTCGCACGGGGATGCGATCGTTTTCGGCGCTCGTTTTCTCGACAGCGGTAACGCTTGTTTGTTGAAGCCGGAAAAAAATGTGTTTTCGCAAGGCTCTTGTTCGGTGTTGGCAACCTTAACCTTCCCCTTCCGGGAACATCGAGCGCTAATAAAAGATCGTAGCACCACTGTTCTGCGAGCTGCAAGGCCCCTCGCGGTATCTGTGGAACCATGTTGGAAACTTACATAACTCGAACAGCTCATGATCTAGATCATCTACACTTGAAGCAGTTCCTCACCTGCCGTTCTGAGGTGCTGTGCAGGGTCTGTATACCTGGTGTTATGGCACATACCCAACCCAGGTAACTTGTCCTGAATCGCGCAGATTACACGGTTCCCACCTGACAACGTGAGCTAGATCATACAGATCATACAGATCAGGGATCTATCTATCTTCCCTGAAAAGTCTTGGTCTTCGAATGGGAATGATCTGTGGATGATTTGTAGATGTTCTTCAGAGGTGTGTGAATTTGTAAAATAGACATTGCGTAGACCCAACGATTTTGGGTAGCTCCTCTACAATATTTTGGCGCCGAACTGCAACCCCAGCTATAGAACGACTCCAAGGTGGTCATCGTGTGGGCATCGCGTGTCTCGCGGCATTTGTCACGAGTTCTGTTTACAGGGTTGCTCGCAAAAAAACAGAAGCGACACCACACTCGTGAAAAATGATCACGGTCAAAACAATCAATGGGGTGGGATTTTACGGACGGAACTGTGAAGGAACATTTTATTTCATTGGTTGCATTTTACTTGGCTTCAAGCCCCTCTGCATGAAAACGATCGCTATCCTAGGAGATAGGAGGTGGCCACAGGTGGCGAAGCAGGAAGGGGATAAGAATAGCAAAACGTCTCTATGGAAGATAAGGAAATAACGTTATGAACGCCCAACCGTTGGAGGTGTCTCTTACTAGGAGTAGGAACGGTGCTCCGTCTCGAAAGGGATGCGTCGTCAATGGTCCAATGACCTAAGGCAAGCAACAAATGAGTACGCCCCCTGTCTGAGTCTCGCAAATGCGTAGAGGGGTGTCGGATTTTTTTCTTCTTTCTCTTGTGCACCCTTGGTGTATTGCAGGAGTCTTGGACCTTGCATGCATTCATCCTTCCGAGCAGGCGGGCTGGCTCATGGCCTAGTACATATCGCAGGCCGTCTATCTGTGACGGGTGGTACGTAATTCGTCCGTTTTTGTTTGTTTTTTTCTTATCCCGCAGACTTTGCGAGCAAGCACCCACCACAAGCTTCCCCCGGAGAGCTACAACATCCTGTGTCGGTGTTGCATGGAGGAGGACGACAAGGAGCTGGTGGTCCAGATTGTCCAGGTGATGATACTGCTGCTACTGCTTCAAGAGTACTTGGTCATGGTTGTTCGTGATGGTGGTGGTTTGTGGTGTTGGTGTTGCTGCTACTGCTTGTGGTTGCTCTTGTCCCAGGTGGTGTTGCTGCTGCTGTCGCGTTTGTCGGTGTTGGTGGTGGTGTTACCTCTGTGGTTGTTGTTGGTGTTGGTGGTTGTGTTGCCGCTTTTGTTTTGTTGTTCGATGGTGTTGTCAAGGGTACACGAAGAAACTAAAAAAAAAACGCACCCCCGCACTCTTTTTTTTTTTTCGAGTCCCAGACAGGGGAAGGTTAAAAAACGAAACTGAAGAAAAAACATATTTTATTCAGTTTCAGACGAAATATCCCAACCCGCTATACAGTTTGTTTTGAATTCCGACATCGTGGCGAGGTTTCTTTTTTTTGTTTCGTGCACCCCTGATGTTGTTGTGTTGCTCGTTCGTGGTGGAGGTGGTGGTGATGGTGGTGGTGGTGATGTTGCTGCTGTTGTTTACGTTGCAGGTGCTGTTTGCTGCGGCTGGTGTTGTTTTTTGTCGGTGCTGGTGATGGTGTTGCTGTTGTTCGTGATGGTGGTAGTGGTGCTGTTGTTGTTGGTGCTGGTGTTGGTGATGGTGTTGCTGTTGTTCGGGGTGGTGGTGGTGGTGGTGGTGGTGGTGGTGGTGGTGGTGGTGGTGGCGGCGGCGGCGTTGCTGCTGGTGTCGCCGTCGATGGTGTTTAGTGCCGTTTTAACCTTTTAGTGCAAAACTGCAGTCAGTCCCGTTTTTGGGAGAAACCAGTCAAATTCCAAGTAGTTTCCCCCCAACACGGGACTGCGGTCCTACAAGGGTTTATGTGTAGTCCGTTGTCACGATCAAGGCAGGCTCCACTAATTCTGGACGGGGAAGCTCCGAATAAACCAGCTATCTTTCATGCGACACGCAGGAGGGCGGGATTTTCTGGTGGCAAATTCCACCAGAAAATGCAGTCCCCCTGCGTAGTGTGAGTAGTCTGTACCCGAAACGTGGGTGGAGTTTTGTTACGGAAAGGGTTAAGATATATGTAAGTGCGGATCTGACCGAAGATTTATACCGAATAGAAACGATCACCATGACCATGAAGTGCGATATAACCGTATTGCAACTGTATCCACGTAAAATTTGGGGAGATAAGCTACTCGTACGTGGACCTTTTGTGTGGGGTCTCTTTTTCCCTTTGGACCCGCACGAGGCCTGCCTGATTTATAGCAAAGAGGGGAAACTTGATCCAAAACGCGACTACGACTACAGCAACCATTGTGGCCACTGCGTGATTGCGGGATGACGCGGATGAGTGTCCGAGTTCCGCTGCGGGGAGTCTCACGGCAGGACCGGGTGCAGCATGATCCTCTACCCGCGTGTAGTGCTGGTGGCTGCCCTCTGGTCGAAGACGATTGACACCACCAAAGGTGCCAATCCTTGTTCCGGTCGCTCATCTTCAACACCCAGAGGCGTTACGCTCCGAAAACAAAGTCCCCTCTTTTTTTTACCTCGTACACATTCCAGGCATGACAAATAGTGCGTTCACCAAAAACAAAAGTGTGTGGAGTTTCTACTGGGGCCAAAATCGGAACTGACCGAATGTTTACCGAATTAAAACGACTGGCAGGAAATGCGCAGGGGCAAGGGTGCCCTCTACCTGCCGCCCCCGGGGGCACTGGGCTTCGTGGTAGCCGCGTTCATCGACCAACGACGATCGTCGGAGATCCTGAAACTGTTCGAGAGGATGCGGGCACAGGTGCGCGTTACTTCCCGCGCTATTCATAGCGCCTTTGGGACACTGGATAGAGTAGGAGAGCACGCGTCGGACTGATCACACGATCTATCTATCTGATATGTATGTCTACTGTAGAGCCTCTAGATCACGACCCTAAGTTTTTTACATGCCGTGCGGGATCTGTGTATAGTACAGATCCAATCAGGGTCCTGTACGTGGATCATGGAGGTTATACGAACGGTTCCCACCCGGCAACATATGATCTGCTCGTATGTGGATCGAGCATCTATCGTAAAAGTGAGAATCGACAATCTCGACCGCAAACGCGGGAATCGAGATTCTGCTCTTCCAAGTGTCGGAAGCGGCTTGACGATTTATCGGGGGGTAGCTTGCCACTTACCAGGTATTCGAGAACATGGTTGAGGTTCGCGTGGTACCAGGTGAATAGGACGACTGTAACCCTGATCGCAACCCTGGGCCAAATCAGACCCGATCGACCTTTGGTGTGTGCCAACCATTTTTTCGAATATGTGGTGAAAAAAAAAGAGGTATTATTGCTATATTAAGGCGAACACGCTGTTGGTGCATGGGAGAAATACTCAGAAAGCGTTGGAGCGCGAGTGCTTGAGTCTAAAAGAGGCACGGGGAAACCACCGGAGGGGGGTGTTCCTGTGGTACGTTGGCTTATTTACCATTTTCCAAGTGGGCCGGCGCCCCCGATCGTATAGTGGTTCAGACCATGTCACTGATGCGCCAAGGTCATGCTTTCGAGTCCAGCTATGACGTTTTTTTCTTTTTTTTTAATTGTGAAAAAGAAAATGCGGAAAACGCCAGCGTGGTTTTTTGCCATAGATCGACGCGAGTGGAAGAGGGAAGAAAATGCTGAATTGTTCTTGCGATAAAAATGAAGGCACGTAGCGTAGTGGAGAGGGGGGGGGGAGAAAAAAAAAGCATGCCATGTATGTGACCCCGAATCTGAGTTACTACTGGGGGAGAGGGAAAAGTAGGGCGAGAATCACCGATAGGATGGAAAAAAGAAGAGAAAAAATGGTACATGAAAACATCAGCGTCGGTTGTACGAAGTAACCCGGAGCTTCGGGGGTAGGGTTTTATAGACGGAGCAAGCAATGCCCGAAGTTGGATGCTATTACCGGGGAGCGCAGCAATACCACTATGTTCTGAATTATAGGGATCATTTGAAAAGGGTCCTTACACTTTGAGACAGAGTGGTACACAGTTATGATAACCAAATATGGTGCGTAACTCATAGGCAGCAGAGCTTTTTACCACTAATTCGAGGTTTTGGTCTGATTGGCTTAGGATCGGAGATAGGGTTGCTGTGATTGGCTTACGGTTAGGGTTCGGGTTTGTTCTATTCGTCTCGTATACAGTGTGTGTCAGCCATTGTCTCGAACATGTTGTCAGCAACCCTCAACTTTTTTTATCCATCGTGATTTCTGGTCACGCTGCCCCCCCCTATGGTCATACGACTACGGCCATGCATGAGATCGAGTACATCTCTCCTATCGAGTACACCCCCCCCCCCCCCCCCGAAGTTTTGGGAGCTGCACGACAGGCGCCCTGTGTTGTACTTCTTGCACGGCGCGCCCACACACACATTCACCACAGAGGGCGGCTGATAACACCACACTCGTCTTTTTGCCACTCCGGACGGAGAAAGACGTGGAACGTTTTAGCATTAGCATGGAGACTAAACGGTCCTTACACTTCCGTCAAGAGGGGTGGTATACGTTTTGATTTCCATTCCATTCCTTTTTTTTGTTTATTTTTACGAATGTGGTGCATTGGTTTTCGCAGAACTTTCGGCCCAGCGGGTGGTTGGTTTTGGATCGTTGGTTGCATCGTTGGTTGGATGGTTGATATATCGATTAATCGAGTGACTGAGTTGATTGGTTGGTTGATTCCCATCCCTCGGATGGATCATCTACAGGCAGATGGTGAACTATCTGATCTGATCCATGAACAGTAGATTATCTAGTTCCTCAACTGCCGTTGTGAAAGGTTGTGCAGGATCTATCTGCCCGCATAAATGAAACATGAGCTAAATCATGCAGATTATACGGATCCCACCCGGCGGCATGAGCTAGATCATACAGATCATAGAAGATCGTGGATAGATCTCCCTTGAGATACGAATCTAGATCGTGAAGTTGGAATCGATTTTCTGCCGGAGGTGGTGCCCACCAGTTTTTTTTTTTTCGTTTTTCCCCGCCTCATCCCCCCGCAGAATTTCCAACCCAACGGGGACGTTTACGCCCTCCTGGCCGAGGCTGCGGTGGAGGCAAAACACAGGACGAAGGCGGTCGAGTTTGTAGCGGAGGCGAAGAAGCGCGGGGTGGAAGCTAGCGCAACGGCGGTGGCGTTCACGGGGGGGGGGGTGTTCGCACGTGGCGTTTCGAACGCCTCTGGCGCACCCGCTGGAGCAAGAGAAAGGTGCGCGACGCTTCGTGCGCTGCGTTTGGCTGTGCTTTAGGCTTTGCTTTTGCCGTGCTGTGCTGTGCGGTAACCCCAACAAGAATCCGTCTTAGCCCTCCGTCATGTGGTGTGCGCCACATCGCGTATTTTGCTATCCTCACCGTGCATACCGCTGTTTGCAGAGGGCCTGTTTTGTTACCCCTCGCGCCTGTTCGTTAGATTGTTTGTGCACGGTGGAGAGCCGTAGTTCCACAGAAGGAGGAACTACTGTAGTGTGTACATGGTGGGGCGCCCACGAGGCAGTTGCACACCTGGTATTGTATACCTGGTATTCATTGCTGGCTCTGGAAGTGCCCCAAACCACACAAAAAAAACAAATAATTATTTCGAAGCTGTCATGCAACGCAAGAAATTAGCTCGTTGAAGCTGCCATCCTTTTGCAAGTCCGCCTCACCAGCGGTTCTTAGTAGGATGCAGCAGCTCGCGCCCTTCGTGCGGCCAGCCCAAAACACCCCACGGTGCATCGCGCTCGGTGCAAGCAATGTCTTCCTGGTCGGCGAAACCCGACGTGCTCCATCGCGGCAGTGTAGGGATGCGAGGATCTATGGTCACATGACTATGTCCATGCATGACATGAGTCAACCCACACCCTCCCACCCCACGCCGACCCTCACTCCCACTCACCCTACCCCAATTCAACCTACACCCCGCCCCCACCTTACCCCGAACTCACCCCTCCCCCACCTCTCCCCCACCCCTGCCCCGTCCTCCGGATCGCCAGCACGCCAGTTAACGAAGACCGTTCGTTGTCTGGCTAACAATGGCACTAGCCTTATGGGGGCAATGCTGTAGCAGTAGAGCGATAATAGCACACACACGCGTTTGCGAGCGGCTGAAAGGGGGAGGAGGAGGGGGAAGGAAGGGGGGAGAGGCGTTCTCGTTTGCCGCTTGCCTTAGTCATTTGACCATTTCACCGCGCATCCTCTTCGAGATGGAGCACGGGGCGGGGCGGGGGGGGGGGGGGGGGGGGGGGGCTGCTCATGTCATGCATGTGTGTGTGTAGTCGTGTGAACATAGACACTCGCGTCCCTAAAATGCCGGGACGGAGCACGTTGGGGTTTCACCGACCAGGCAGACATTGCTTACACCAAGCGCGAAGCGCCGTGAGGTGTCTGGCGGGTCGCATGAAGGAGGAGGAGGAGCAGGCGAAGGAGGGGGGTGCGGGGGAACGAGCGCGACGAAGCTGGACAATGTCGATGCGGAGGTCACCAGCCAGCCGCGATCACACATCGTAATTAGACGAGAGTCGACGAGACAAGAAAGGACCATGATTTCTTCTCGCGATAGAAATGCGAGGCACGCACCGTAGTGGGAAGGGGGGGAAGGAAAAAAAAAGCCTGCCATGTAGTATGTGACCCCGCATCTGATTGAAGGCAAGGACGGAGGGAAAAAAGAAGGGGAAGACAATAAAGGGGATTTAACTCAAACAAAAAAAAGAAGATATGTACCTGGTAAATACTTGAGTAACGAAGCGATTTCCAGCATAGCAGCATCAGCGGCTTCCTGCAGTATCCTGTGCTGTGTATGCTGTATGCTTAGCTGGGATGAGGGTGTTGGAGAAGGTACTCGATGGGTAGCGACCGAAGGAGAAGGTCTCTCTCCGTGTTTTGCTGAAGTTATTGTTTAGTACCAGTAGGTTGCTTACTACCATATATCTGGTATCTGGTATCGTTTAGCTGGTACTGCGCAACTATTGGGGGTGTTCGATGTCCGGTGGCGATGGGTTTTCTCCTGGACATGCTGAAGGGTGCTTCTTTGTGGTACCCCCCCCCCCCCCCCCCCATATGTTATAGATAGGCTGGGTTGGCGTCGGTTGGTAACGACACTGTAGAACAGGCGGCTCACTGCTTGAGCTAGACAACCAGGGTACCGTTTTTTTTGTTGGCGGTGTGTCACAGCTGGTGGTCGAGTTAGATCATCGTGCGGGGTGGAGAACCTTCACTCCGCACAAGGGGAATAATCGTACGACGTACCAGGTAGTGCTTATGATAAGCACCCAAGAGGCAAAAACATCCTACCCCCATCTGTCTCTGGAAGTGGCCACACCGGAAACTATATTTACTCATTGAAGCTGTCATCCATACTCAAGTCCGCATTGCAAAACGAATCTTGGTAGGATGCAGCTCACCCTTCATGCAACTCGCCGGACACCTTTGTAGGCGTACAGCAGATACAATTTGTGGGGCTGCCATGGGGCTGCCTACTGCTGTGGCGCTGCTGCGGAGCGACAGTACCTCCCTCGCGGATTGAAAGTGTCTTGTCAAGAAACGATTTTGAAAAATCGGCAAATAATCGACTTGATAAAAATCGTTTCCTAAGAGGGTGCAAAACTCTTTGGCTCTCCACCGCGAGTCCAAAAAACAAGACTACTGGCTGTACGAACGTCTTACCGAAAGTCGAAGCAAAATTCTGTGTTTGTTACTGCACAACACTCTTTTAAAACTCGCGCGTGTACATTTGTTTCGAGTCGATTTTTGTTTTTTTTCATTACACGTCCGGCGAGCACGACACGCGAAAAATGTGCGAAAAACGGCACACTACACATCATGACGGCAAGTTAGCATCTACTACTGTAGATAGATGACCCATTTGCCCTTTTAAAACCGCAATAATCCCGTTTGGGGGGCAAACAACTTAAAATTCGACTGGTTTGTCCCCGAAACGGGGCTGCAGTTCTAAAAGGGTTGATAAATCGTGATCTGTCCGGCGTGAACCTGTACCCATACCTACGAGAAGTTAACCGCTCCGAAGGCAGGTCTTTTATGTCCCATATCCCCAAAAACAAGACAAATCGCGCCTGAGGTTTGCTGTACGAGTACGGCGCAGATCTGGGGTATAATAAGCCAACCGAGCCAATCAGAATACTACTACTGTCTGCGATTCGTGATTTCAATATTCGGTACCAAGGTACGAGGTAGCGTCATCTGTGTAGGGCGATGGTGCCAGTCTTTTGTGGTGCGGTACCGATGGCGAAGAAGACCAAGACCAATCCAAGCCAATCTGGGCGTGGAAGTAAGCGCGGTATTCGTGGTCGTGTTCCGTACACATACATGGGACCCCCGAGACAGGGGCCAAAACAAAATGGTTGATAGATTGATAACTTTTTTTGTGTTTCAACCATTGAACGGTTTACTCCCAGCAGTAGGGGTGGGATTATGCCTGCGCCCCCGTGCCGGGTGCCGTACGAATCCTTGCATTCAACCAATGCAATTCGGACACCATGCCGTAGAATACCACACCACACCCCAACTCATTGGTGCTTTCACCTACCAGGTATATATATATGTATGTATGTCGCCCCGGTGGTTCAAGTGGTTAACCTCGAATTCTGCTTGTTTGAGTCCTGGGTTCGAGCCCCAGGTGGGTCGGACTTTGACTTTATTTGCAAAAATAAAAAAGGATTCAATTGTTGAGAGCGCCTTGCAGCGTGGGTAGGCACAATTCGATGCGAGTCGACGAGGGAAGAAAAGGCTGAAACCTTCTCGCGATAAAAATGAAGGCACGTACCGTAGCGGGAAGGGGGGAGATGAGCCTGCTATGTGACCCCGGATCTGAGTTACGAGTTGGAAGGAGAGAGAGAAGAAGATGGGCGAAGATAATGAATGGGATGAGAAAAACAAAAAAAAAATGTAAGACAATCCGCCTCACAAGCGGTTCTCAGTAGGATGCAGCTCACCCTTTATGCGACTCGCCCAATACCTCACGACGCTTCGCGCTTGGTGCAAGCAATGTCTGCCTGGTCGGTGAAAACCCGACGTGCCCCGTCCCGGCATTGTAGGGATGCGAGGGTCTATGGTCATACGACTACGGCCATGCAGGAGATCGAGTACATGTCTCTTATGATATCACACAGTGGTTTTCGCTGCAATCGTAAGTCACATTTTATCGTCAACTTTTCCCTCTGACGTCCCCCAGAGCGTTATTAACCTTTCAGGAGTGCAGTCCCGTTTGGGGGGAAAGCCATTCAATTTTTAAGTAGTTTGTCCCTAAAAAGGGACTGCGGTCCTAAAAGGGTCATACCACCCGTGTTTGTATACAACTATATACGATGATTCCATAGCATCTTGACCAGTATCTGTGTCTGAATCCATTTTGCAGTATATTGACCAGAAATATCAACCAGCATGATAAATCGATTCATCAGTGTTTTGACCGGTGTCTTGACCGGCATTCCGGCATCTGGATTGAGCAACGAGTATCTCACCCAGTATCTGGATCGATTGGCCAATATTTTGACCATTAACATTACTAGCAGCTTAACCAGTATTTCGAGCGATTGGCCAGCACTTCGACCAGTAGCTCACCCCGTATGTGGTTCGACCGACCAGTATCACGACCAGTATCGGGATCGATTGACCAATATCTCAGCAAGTATCTGGATCGATCGACCAATATCTCAGCACGTATCTGGATCGATGGATCAGTACTTCAACCAGTATCTGGATCCCGCACACGACGACTATCGATAAAAATAAATCACTTTATTCTGTACGTCAGGAATGAGCTTGCTACCTCCCCCTCCCGTCCCTGCTCATGCACGCCGATCATAGTGCTACCCCGACAAGCAAAACAAAAGCTCGATTCGTCCCGGACACCCAATCTTGCAAGCAGAGATCTTATCCCAGCATATCTGGCACCTGGTAGAGTATTATCGTGCCGACACAGGGTTTACCCCGACGAAATAAAACAGCTCATCCAACGAGAGCCACCGAAGGCTCGCTCGCTCAGAAGCAAAACTATCGCATCATAGTCTTCATAATGTTGCGAAAGCCTACCCTCCGACGAAAAACACAAGCTAGCTTAACCTGCCCCCCCCCCCCCCCCCCCCCCGCGCGCCAGACGACTACGGCCATGCATGACATGAGTACACCCCCGTCCCCACCCCCGACTGCTCTACCGTTTGCTCGTTTCCACTCCCCCCCCCTCTCTTATCTACCATACAGGAAGCACAACAATCCCGACCCAACCAAAACAGCAACCATCGGAAAGAGGTGGCATTCAAACGCGACCTGCTACTACATTAACGTAAAAGCGAGAGCGGCAGAAAGCAGCACTCGCACACACTTTTCGTCTTGCTGCTGAAGGGTCAACCCATGCAAGAGCGCGATGAACCCGCGGCGTGACGAAATAGAGTACGACCAGTTTCGCAGTCAGTAACAGCAGAATCACACTCCATGAAGCGGGAGCAAAAGAGTATCCACTTTCCTCGACAGCATGGCACAGCCGCGCATACAAACGGTAGTATTTCCTACAAAGGAATCAGGACACTGACCCTGGCAAGGTTCCGCTTTCGAGGAGCGGTGTGTCCCACACTTCACGTCAAGTACAATAACCGCTCCCCCGGAATTCAGAAGGCTTGGGTTCTCTTGTGGGGCTCTTTTTTACGCCTCATTTTGCTATGATAAAAAACGCCGTGTCGTCATGGAAACCCTTTCCAGCCTCTTGTACTCGGCTACATATGATAGCACCCGATCGACGCAAACAAAAAATCTTCCACCATATTATGCTACACGCCATATCGAGATGGAAACCCCCTAAGGATGTGTCTAGTAGGGTGTATGCTCTGAATATCCCCGGGTATCTACCCCTACCCGGGTATGACCAACATAACCAGGTTTGGTACCCAGGCATCTACCCGGGTATGGCCAACGCAACCAGGTTTGATGCCCGGGTACCTCGGAGTATATACCAGGTCCGATACCCGTATATACCAGTTTTGATGCCCGGGTACCCATAGTATATACCCTACCTAGCTTTGACACCCAGGTACCCCGTGTACCCTACCCAGGTTTGGTACCATGATACCCAACAGTAAATATACCCTACCTAGATAAGGTACCCGGATACCCAAGAGTATGTACCCTGCCTAGACTAGGTAACCGAGTACCCCAGAGTATACCCCCTACCTAGGTTAGATACCCGGGTACCTCAGAGTATATACCTACGTTTGGTACCCGAGTACCCCAGAGTACATGCACCCTACCCTACCGGTCAACACCCCCTTGAAAGCAGCCCTCTTACGCCTGCTTGTACTCGGCTAGCACCCTGTCAACAAAGGGGGGATTTCCGATGACGATCGGACAGCGCTCGTGGATGTCCGTAGGGGTGATCTCGAGGACGCGGCCGATAGATCCGTTGAACATGCCCGTTGACGCCGTCCCTCCCGCCTGCTCGATGATCAGCGCCATGGGGAACCCCTCGTAGAGGACGCGGAGCTTGCCTGATTCGTTTTATTCAGACCATTGGTTCCAAACGGAGCATAAAAGAGACGACGTTTCGGCGTCAGTTTGAAAAGAAATACAACAAAAAACGAGAACATGCGAAAGAAAAATATAGTGATACACATGTGGGAGGACGTGAAAAACAGAAAGATTGGAATAATTACATGTGAAGATCGATATCAAACACTGCTCGTAAAATAGTACCAGGTACTATTTTCCTCTTCCCATCCTTCCTCCAGTCCTTCGAACCCCCCCGCCCCCCTTCAAGCCTCTACTATTAATAGGGAAAAGAAACAACTCGCCTTAGTAACAGCAGCGTCCAATGAACATCCAAAATGTATGCACCCAACAATAACAGCAGCAAACACATCACCAACTCCGCCAACACTAAAAACATAACCAACACCACCAACAACAATTCCACCCCTAATAGGGTACTGAGGAGTGCTACGATACAGTACGGGTACTGTACCTTTTTTTTCAGCGTGCTACCGCGTACAACAGGGGTGCTGTACTTATTTACGAGGCGTGCTACTGTATATTTTTTTAGGCGTGCTGCGATAGGGGTACTGTACCTTTTGAAACAAGATCCCCCCCAGTAGGGTACTGAGGCGTGCAACAATACGTGTACTGTACCTTTTTTTTTTTAGGTGTGCCACAATTGGGGTACTGTACTTTTTATGAGGTGTGCTACGATAGCTACTTTCTTTTTTTGGCGTACTACGAAAGGGGTACTGTACCTATTTTAAGTCTTTCAAGCCACACTATTTCTGACTACCGGGGGCTCCTCGACTGCATAGACCGACCGCCTAATATCGTTGGAAAACGGTTACACTACTCTGCATACTCTACTGTAGGCCTTCCACGATGTTATTCGTCATGTACTTACAGTAGGCCACGCCAGGGATTTGCTCATGATACGGTCAAGCTCTCATTTTATTCATTTAAAGCCGTGAATAAACCTCAAGTCGAAGAAAAGAGCTTTAAAAAAAAAACGCCTCCCTCTCTCCCTCCCTCCCTCCCTCCCTGCCCAAGACTCTGCCAGTACATCTCACCCTTGGTGGATTTCTTGTCAGCAGGGTAGAGGAACAGCCCACCGTACAGCAGCGTACGGTGAACGTCCGAAACCATGGAACCAACGTAGCGCTGGGCCCACGGGGGAGATTCCGACTTGAAGCCCATCACCGCCCGCTTGATCTCCTCGTCCCAGCTGTCGAAGTTACCCTCGTTACACGAGTAGATGGTCTGGTTTCGAGGGTTTGTACGTTGATTGGGAGGCGGGGGCGGGGGGGGGGGGGGGGGGACGTGTGGTGGGCTGTTGTCCCAGCTGCTGAAGTTACTCTCGTTACACGAGTAGGTAGTCTGGCGTACGAGGGTTCTGTATAATACGTAAGGGGCAAAACGGGGGTGGGGGTATCGTCTGGTTTGGGCATTTAGAACGCTGCGTGCGGGACAAAGAAAGGGTGGCGTGGGAGGAAGGGGCGGGGTAGTAGCGCGCTCGCGGGGGGGGGGGGGGTTGCTCACTTGTTGCTCGCCGTGGTCATTTGATCAGTGACCACGCATCCCTTTGGAGATGGAGCAAAACTCACCTTCGGCTGGGCGGGGATTCGAACGTTGGCCTCGATGTGGATGAACTCTCCCAGAGAAGGGTCCAGGGTAAACCGGTGCACGCCCGAACCGTAGAAAGTCATCACCAATTCCGTTGCCGACCCGTACATGCAGTATCCGGCCACCTTTGCATGCGAGGAAAAAAAACATTCCACAAAGGGTTTCGTTTTCCAAGAACAAACACGAAAACAAACATCATGATTTTTTTTCTTTTTTTGAAAAAAATGTGAGGCGTGGTTTTCGCGAGTCTTGTAATTTTTCACGAGTCCTGTCATTTTTCACGAATCGGGACAAAAATCGTGGAAACAACAACAAAAAGGTTAGATCACGCCTGTTCAAGTATTGTCACGTTGTGTACTACGTTTTGCCATGCTGGCAAGACAAGATAAGACTAGTCAAAAGAACCCAACCCGAGCCAACACAGCCACGAACAGTAGGGCTGGACACTGGCACAGTATGTACTGGCAGGAGTAATCTACTGATTGACCTGGCCAGCACATTCGCAAGTACTTTTACCAGGTATGTAAAATACGTACGCCCAAACAACACGCCGTAATACAATGCGGGGGGCTATAGTAAATAGGACCTGCGGTAGACACAAAACCTGTATATTTCGCTTTTTTTACTGCCATTATCTGGTCCTATTTACTGTGGTCCCCCGTAATAGTACAGAAACCCACCAATAGCGAATCGGGAGGAGAGAGGAGAGACAGTATACTGCTGCAGTCTATTAATAGTGTACTGATATTGACGACAGTATAATTGCTACTGATTGATAGATCGGGTGGCTAGGTATCGGTTCGACTATTACGGGGGACCCTAGTTAACAGGACCTATGTTAAACATAAAAACCTATATATTTAACCATTTTTACTAACAATATTTGGTCCTGTTAACTATGGCCCCCCGTAATAGCTCTTACAGACTTTTGCCTGTATCTCCCTCTCTCTTTCGTGTTGCTTCATCCGTGCAGCAGATACCTGCCCTTCCTGAGTACGTATGATTTCCGTCTATTAATAGCAGCCTTTCTGAAGTCCTCACGTCGTTTGCATTCCGTTTTTTTTTTCTTTCCTTTTTTTCACTTCAGATTTTCGTTTTTTTCGTTTTATTGTATTTTGCTCTTATTTTTCCGGTCTTGCTTGTGTTGTTGTGTTCTCGTACCCGGTACGCTGACACTTCACTTGCTTGACACTTGAATTTGCGATGTAGTTTTATTTTTGGTATTTTCTCTGTCTCTCAGTGTGTGACCACAGAATCAGTATCTCTCTAGGATAGGGAATCAGTACGGACACTGGGTGTACTGATGAAGCTGGGTAGAAAGGACGATTTAATATGAAGACAACAACAATTGAGTCAGCCAGAGCCCAGGCCTAAAAACAACGACAGCCGAACCAAACCAAACCAAACCAAACCAATCCAAGCCCGACAAAAAAAACACCATACCCAGCCCGAAAATAACGCGACCCTACCGAACCCAAACCCGAGGCCGCCCTCACCTTGATGTCGGTACCCTTGCGCAGAACATCGCCGATGTTCCCTCCCACCTCAGAGATTTTGTCGTACACGGCGAATATGGTGCCGGTGGAGACGTTGCAGTCGATGTTCGAGGACCCGTCCAGAGGGTCGAAAGCCACGCAGTACTTGCCTGAACAAAAAATCAGCAACGGTCGCAACGAGCAGAGAGAGCAACAACGGCGAGTAGCAGAGGGATCACCAACAGCAGGAGCAGCAGCAGCAGCAGCAGCAGCAGCAGAAGCGGCAGAAGCAGCAGAAGCAGCAGCGGCAGAAAAAAACAGCAAAATACAAAAAAGAGGCAACGAACGAGCTCAGAGACGAATTGGCACCGTCCCGATTTTTACTTCAGGGGAAAAAAAAAAATGAAAGAAAACACTCGTCCTCTCATCGTGTTCATCTGAATTTCCTTATTGATCGTCCTACAAAAAAAAAAAACTACGAGGACGCACGTACCTCGAACAATACACAAGACTTCCCCTTCGGAATTTATTGTTGACTTGAAATACCGAGGGGGGGGGGGGGGGGGGAGGACACTCAGTATCATGCATGGCCGTAGTCGTACGAAATACCGGAGGTATCACAATACCCCAGAAGCACCCACTCATTGGTACAAACGCCTCGAATCGCTTATTACTCCAAACAAGGAAAATCTCCGACTTTGCGACACAATTTCGGGAGTGCCGGCGTGATGGTGCTGAACTCACGCGGGTCTACAATAAGACTCGAGCTCTCTGAGGCAGTACGTACCAGGCAAGAATCACCATCTCTATGGAGCCGACAGAGAGGAGGCAACTCTCGAGACCTGCAGCAAAGCAGGCAGTCCCGACATTCTGTGGGAAGTCCGAGAATTTCCCTGTTTGGAGTACAAGCGATTCGAGGCGTTGCTGTTCTATTCGTTCCGGGTTCGACACCAGCCGTGCGATTTTTTTTTTTGTTCCTTCTTTTCTGCTTCTTATTTTGTTTGCTTCTCTTCGTGGCTATAGACGATCGCTGCTGCCTACATGGGATCAGGGTATAGCCCGGAGGGGTCCCTGTGGGTGCAACCATGGTAGCTGTTGGGCCTCCCGCGGCTCCTGCGGAGGGCTAACTTCATTTCTGCGCCTTGTGGATGGGAGCAGGGTACGAATGGGATAACTTTCGGGTGAGGTTCAGGGCGCGGCTGGGATTGGATTGGGATGGGAAGGCCCAAAGGTCCGCACCACCTATGAAATCATTTTCCTCATTTTTTTGGTCCTCTATCGTAAGTGGTTCATAGGTGCCGGTTCGTGGATCAGTGTTCAATGAATGCCCTCCAATCACCTGACTTCTTGTTCTCGATGATGATTGGCTCCTCGTTCTCCTCGGATACGAGCACCGCGCACATGTGCGACTCCTGCGCACGACCAAAAACAAAAGAAAAGAAAACGAACGGGCAGCAGGGTGGGTAGAGGCTGTTCAGCTGCAATAGCTCCGTCCTGCTTTTGCGGGGGGGGGGGCTAATGTTGTAAGAATCAGGATCCGCGATGGACGCCAAAACCATGTATTCCCCCATGTCTAAACACCATGTCATGCTCTTGCGGGGGGGGGGGCTAATGTTGTAAGAATCAGGATCCGCGATGGACGCCAAAACCATGTATTCCCCCATGTCTAAACACCATGTCATGCTCTTGCGGGGGGGGCTAATGTTGTAAGAATCAGGATCCGCGATGGACGCCAAAACCATGTATTCCCCCATGTCTAAACACCATGTTTGGTTCTGATTACTGTAATATGTTGACTTGTAACCCCCAACACTAGGGCAGAGAGGGTACCGTCGGCGTCGTTTTTTTATTTACCGACGGGACTCCACTACCACCGGGGACCATAGTAAAGACGACAAAATGTTGGTTAGTAAAAATAGCGAAATAGATACCAGGTAGGTTTTTGTGTACACTATAGGTCCTGTTAACTAGGGCCCCCCGTAATAGTATGCTGTTGCAATTCCCTTCGTCTTGCTCCAATTATCTGTGCAATCCCCAGTGTCTTGCTCCGACTATCTTTGCAGTCCCGTTTGTCTTGCGCCAACCGTATTTGCAATTCCCTTTGGCTTAGCTCCAATTATATTTGCGGTCCCATTCGTCTAGCTCCATGATTCTTTTGCAATCCCATTCGTCTTGCTCCAAATAGATTTGCAACCCCAGTCGGCCTGCTCCAATAATATTTGCAATCCCTGATCCCACTCGTCTTTCACCACCGTGCTAAGAAACGTAAGTAAGGACCGTTTGTGTATGATCACGAACACCCCTACAACTACAATCGTGATAGCTACATAAATATCCCATGGGACGTTTTCAACTTCATCGGGTTCCGTGAAGATTCGTATCAAAATCGTTTTTTGGTTCATCAGGTTAGGTATAGACGTGAATAAAATGATACCAGGTATAAATTAGGTACGCCGACGCCCCGCCCCCCCCGGATTGTACCATGAACAGAACAACATTATACACCATCCACATTTAAAACCGTGATAGTTTGAACACCTCTCGACCGACCCGTCAGCGCTTGAACATCCCTCCTAGCCCAGCCCGACACGACCCGTGAGCGTTTGAACATCCCTCCCAACCCGACCCGTGAGGCTTTGAACACCCCTCCCAACCCGGCCCGACACGACCCATGAGCGTTCGACCTCCTGCCGACCCGGCCCCGGCACGACACGACACAACACGACCCGTGGGCGTTTGAACACCCCTCCCGACTCGGCCCCACGCGACCCGTAAGCGTTTGAGCACCCCTCCCTACCCGGCCCGACACGGCCCGTGAGCGTTCGAGCACTCCTCCCGACCCGTGAGCGTTCGAACACCCCTCCCGATCCGGCCCGACACGACCCATGAGCGTTTGAACACCCCTCCCGACCCGGCCTGATGCGACCCGTGAAGAAAATGCCACGTCCTTGATGCGTTGAAATACTCTTGTTGGTTGTGGTTTTGCTCACCGTGAGGGCGGAAATCATGATTTCATTGGACAAGATGTCGAGCTTCTTGACGTGATCCCCCGACGAGTTGTCCGTGCCGGCCAGACCGTAAAGTCCAGCAATTCCTGGCGGAGGGGGGGGAGGGGGGGGGGGTGTACTCATTATCATGCGTGACTATAGTCGTATGACCATTGACCCTCGTATCCCTATACAACGCCGGGACGGAGTACGTCGGGTTTTCATCGACCAGGCAACCATTGCTTGCACCAAGCGCGAAGCGCCATGGGGTGTTCGGCGAGTCGCATGAAGGGTGACCTGCATCCCACCAAGAGGGGGTGCTAGGAAACTGACGCGTGCTGCCTTACCATAAACACTACTAGGTACCACGGTACGTGATAGGATCATTCCCCTTGTGCGGAGGAGTAAAAGGTTCTCCACCCCGCACAAACGATCTGTTCACTCGATCGCCAGCTGTGACCGGTCGTCGAAAAACAAGACGAAAAAAAAACGGTACCCTGGTTGACTAGCTCATGTGAGCGGCATGTTTCACAGCAGTGTCGTTGCCACCTGACGCCAACCCAACCTATATGGAATAGATGGGGGGGGGAGCGTACTCATGTGTTGTTTGCCTTATTAATACCAGGTAGTCATTTAGTCATTGACTACCCATCCCTTTCAAGACGGAATACCGTTTCTACTCCTACAGTAATAGAGACACGTCCACACCAACAGTTGCCCGGGCGCTCAAACCTGGGGGGGGGGGGCGTGAAGCACGTTGGGATTGGAGTGACACACGAATGAAATATCAATACCAGGTACTCGTCAGTAAAAAGTATAAATATACATACGTGCGTACTATTTATAATATCGATATCAATATCAGCATCAAGGTCAATACTACTAATATTAATAATACCAGTATCAATGTCAATCTCAATTTCAGAATCAGCACCAAACCATTGATAAAAATATCAACTTCAATTTCAACACTAGTCAACTCCAATACCAATACCAGTACCAATATCCTTGAGGGATACCTGGTATCAATATCCACGTATCAACGTCAGTTTGCAGTATGACAATGTATTAATAGTACTATTAATAATACACCCGCAGTAGTACGTAGTGGAGTTACTTGATATGGTTCTCCATGAATATCGACTCCGTGTTTATTACCGTGTTTATTAATAGTACGAGTACGGGTGACAATTGCGCCCGGCAGAAGGTTCTTCATGGTACCTAGTATGTGATATCATAACTTTGCGTAATATTAATACCAGGTACAATCATATGTATGCAGTATTACAGGGGACCCTACTGCTGTAGTAAACAGGACCGAATATTGTTCGTAACATTAGTGAAATCTATACCTGGTAGGTTTTTGTCTGTACCGTAGGTCCTATTCACCATGGTCTCCCGTAATAGTGTTCATACATCACGACTGCTTTGAATAATGCTGCTGCCCACCATGCAATATGTATTTGATATTGAGCTTCATCTCTCAGATTCCGACTGGCGGTGGTATTGGGCAGGACTTTCTGATTTGGTTGTTGAACGTGCTGTGATGTTGCCCATCAGGGTTACAATTAGGCTCATTCTTATCGGAGAGGCATTTTTCCAAATTTTCCAAAGTTTGGAAATAATTGGAGATATGTATCAATAAACGGACGCGTTCTGTCACTATATATTCGTGAAATTCTCCAGAAGCAAAAATATCAAGTTTGTTACCATTCCAATATTTGGAAAAAAAAACACACAGGAAAATACGGAAGATTGAAAAATTGCGCGGAAAAAATGTCGAAATTTTGGGGGAAAAAAACTCTCCGATAAGAATGACCCTCAGGTGGTGAGCAGTGTTGCGCTGGCGCACCTTTTTCGTCGCAATTCCGCTTAGCGAACCATAAACAAACGCGGGCGCACGAGCGGCTTGCCTTGCCGCACCTCCGTTGAGGCCCCATTACAATCTGGGAGAAAGGACCTTTAGGTTGGTAGGCTGTTCAGGTATTTTGGTTCCTGTTGGGGTTCAAGGTACGGGCGATGACCCAACCCAACCCCCTAACCCTAACCCTAACCCTGACCCCAAACCGCAACCAAAGCGGGCCAAAACAGCCCATAAACGCGGCTGCGCCGCGTTTGCATCAAACCAGGAAATTTCTCAATTGCGGACGACGATTCCCAAGTGCAGACCGCACTATTCACCCCTTCAGAACCGCAGTCCCGTTTTGGGGACAAACTAGTTGAAATTTGACTGGTTTGTCCCCAAAACGGGACTGCGGTGCGAAAAGATTTAATGGGCAATTTTCAAGTCAAAAACACCCCTAAAGATCCCTTCTCCCAGATTGCTAAACCTTCTCCCTCCGTTTTGGAGCACCTTTTTAGGCCGAGTGTAGCGAAAACCAATGCGCGGGTCCAAAAACGCCGAAGCCCAAAACACGTCTGTGGGGGGCTGTTTTGGACACACGAGGCGGTTTTTGTTTTTTGGTGATTTTAGCCGCAGGGTCAAAATTTGTCCTGTTTTCTCTTCCAGGCCCCTCTTCCGAAAATTCGTTCCGATTTTTTCGTGGCTTTGCGTTTTTTGGGAAGTACATCCTGTAAGTTCACCCTTATGACGTTTTCCTTTGTCCAAGCCTTAGACAAGCATGCAACAGCTCGCATACATAATACAGAGAGGGAAAGGGCGGTTTCAAGGGTATTTCATGGTTAAATGAGGAACCACACCTAGATGAGTACCAATTGCTCCGAAATAAAAAAAAAAAGCCTCGTGAATACACGGAAACCCTATTTATTTCTCCAATATTTACTATTCGGCAGGGAACAGTGCACGGCATCGCACATTCCGAGTAAATCTACCCATAAATATTACATGCCCAAAGTTTTGCTCCGGCGACCCTCCGGGTCGGAGCCCTTACACCCCTGGCGAACGCACATAGAGCAACATCATTGAATACCATTACATAGTACCACCCGTAAACATTTACGAAAGTACGTACATAGGTAGGCATACCGCACACCTGTTTTTGGCTTTTGCCTTATATATAGAAATCGGCGGAATTGTGCGCCGCACACATAACCCCGGATTTGGGACAAAGGGACAACGGGACATCGTAACGTATTTTCCCGCTGGCGCATTAACCCTTTTAGAACCGCCGTCCCGTTTTGGGGAAAAAACAGTCATACTTCAAGTAGTTTGACCCAAAAACGGGACTGCGGTTCTCAAGGACTTAACAGCAGCAGTACTGCCTGCATAGCTCGTGCATATGTTGGTATGTATACCTGGTAGTATTAAAGCTATTTCTTATAGCGGGCTTGCTTTTGCTGCACAGGAAGAACGGTTTAATTTGAGAACACACACACACAAGCGGATTGAGAAGCATTTTCCATCATTCCAGGGGAAAATTCTGCTGTGGTGGGTGTCAGTTGAGTTGTGATTCATCCTGCTCTCTTGATCTTGATAACTGAGCGACTACACCACCGATAAAACTACCTGGTAGCTGCGGACGAGTATGATACGAAGCAATTGGAATAATACGGTATACCTGTCCACTACTCTGCTACTATAATAACTGTATACCTGTCCACCCGTCGCGAGGCAAGAACTCTACAGTCTATGTGTGTTCTCAAAATATGTTCGTATACGAGTTCATTTGTTCTCAGGAGTTTTTTTCCTTATGCGAGGAAATGGTTGGCACGAGATCAGGAGGCGACGTATTGCTTGTTGTGTGTGTTCTTCACATTAACCCTTTTAGAACCGCAGTCCCGTTTTGGGTACAACCCAGTCGAATTTCAAGTAGTTTGTCCCCAAAACGGGACTGCGGTTCTAAAGGGGTTAAACCGTTCTTTCTACTCGTCGACATCCAGCACAACCAGTGTCCGTGCCGATTCTTCAATCCTATTAATAGAAGAGATACAAGTTCTGTGGTCACAAAGCTACGCCGCAGAGATACTACTACTGTACGTTGCCACGTACCTGGTATGCAGTAAGCACAGCAGTGGGCAATGCAATATGCAATGCCATGTCATCATACTAGCCGGTCGCCCCGGTGGTTCAAGTGGTTAACCTCGAATTCTACTTGTTTGAGTCCTGGGTTCGAGCCCTAGGAGGGTCGGACTTTGACTTTATTTGCAAAAATAAAAAAAGGGATTCAATTGTTGAGAGCGCCTTGCAGCGTGGGTAGGCACAATTCGATGCGAGTCGACGAGGGAAGAAAAGGCTGAAATCTTCTCGCGATAAAAATGAAGGCACGTACCGTAGGGGGAAGGGGGGAGAAGAGCCTGCTATGTGACCCCGGATCTGAGTTTCGAGTTGGAAGGAGAGAGAGGAGAAGATGTTCGAAGATAATAAAAGGGATGGAAAAAAAAAAAAAAAAAAACTAGATACGACAGGCACGACATACACATTCTATAAAATAGAGAAACGAAAGGAAACAATCGAAGAGAAAACAAAAACAAAGAAGACAAATCGAAAGAGAAAAAGAAAAACATGTTGTTGTTCATCACATCACATGATCAAGCCGTTCTTTGCAGTGCAACCCGTCGACATCCAGGACAATCAGTGTCCGTGACGATTCTTCAATCTCTAATTAATAGAGAAATACGAGCTCTGTGGTCACAAAACTACGCCATATATAGAGATACCAAGTACTATTTAATAATATTACTACATTTTTATACACCTGGTATTGAATAGTAGACCAAGCCACCGAGGGGTGGCAACGTAGTATCTCTGTGGCGTAGCTTTGTGACCACATAACTTGTATCTCTTCTATTAATAGGATTGAAGAATAGGCACGGACACTGGTTGTGCTGGATGTCGATGGGTAGAAAGAACGGTTTAATGGGAAGAACACACACACACTCCCCTCTGCTGTTCGGAGTAGAGACGGTGTTATGGCCGAGGGCGGCTAAGAAGAGCGGGAAGTGGTACCGGGGGGTCGTCGAAGCGGCGGGCTGTTTCATGGCGAGGTGACACAGGGACGAGGCACAGAGGAGACGGCTGCGCCACGCAGCAGAGGACGCCAAGAACGGCGACAAGGGGAGGGGGGGAGGGGGGAAGGGCAGCCGTACTGACACACCTGTCGACGAATGCAGAAGAGAAATGATAGATCGGGTGGCTAGGTATCGGTTCGACTAGCTTTTACAGACTTTTGCCTGTATCTCCCTCTCCTTCTTGTTGCTTCGTCCACGCAGCAGATATCTGTCTTTCCTGAGTACGTATGCTTTCCGTCTGGCAGCCTTTCTGAAGTCCTTGCGTCGTTTGTATTATGTTTCATTTCAGATTTTTTTGTTTTGGTTTTTGTCTTCTGTTCTTATTTTCTGCTCTTGCTTGTGTTGTGTTGTGTTCTCGTACCGGGTACGCTGGCATTTCACTTGCTTGACACTTGAATTTGCGACTACTTTTTTTTAATTTTATGTTTTTGGTATTTCTCTGTCTCAGTGTGTGACCACAGAATCAGTATCTCTCTAGGATAAGGAATCAGGACGGACACTGGGTGTACTGATGAAGCTGGGTAGAAAGGACCATTTAATGTGAAGACAACAACAACAACATACCATGCGATGTTCATCGTACTGGATACGACAGGCACGGCCTACATTTGTGGGTTGTCTTCACATGAAACCATCCGGTTAATTTTGCCATCTTGTGGCCCTCACTTGTTCTCGCTCAATTTTTAGAGTTGCGAGACGAATCAAAGTTGGCAACAACCGTGGGGTCGAGAGGAACTCAAATACGGGGTCAATTTTTTTTTAATCTGTCTACTTTCGAGCAAAAGTGGCCCGGGATTCGGGAAAGAAAGAAAAAAAAAATCGACTTTCTGCTTTGTGTTTTTTTTCCCTGTATGCGGTAAAATAGAATACCCACATACCTGGTATATAGAATATGTATAATATACTGTAGGTATTCTACACCATCAGGGATAGCACTTGCACGATAGATGAAATGTTGATGCCAATCTTGACGAATGTTCTCGGTCCCATCATCGAGACGCCTGGCCTGCAGCGTCGGGATCAACTTCCCCGCCGTTGCCGTCGTCCTCGGCGGGAGTCATCCTCACCCGCGAGCGCCAGCTCCCGGCTCTGCCCGCCTTGATTGCACATTTTTGTCTTGTCCTTGATTGCTTTGGCCTATATGTTATGCGCCGCCGCACATCCGAAAAGCGGCGGGATTTCTGGCGGGGCAAACTTTCCTCCAGACGGTGGCCTCCTGCTGCGACGCTCTCCTCTGGTATCGCTGCTGCGAGCAGCGCGCCTCTCCTCTAGTCCACCGCTAAGCGGTTCCGTTTCTTCATCTTCGTCGTCACTCCGCTCGATCTGCGAGCCTTCGGAAGACGCGCAGTCACCCGAGTAGCCAGCGTATCCCCCCAAGATCATGCCTTCCGATTCCGAACTGTTGTTGTTGACTTCAACGCACCTCAGTCCCGGGGGGCATCTTGTCCTGGCCCGGCCAATCGCCGAGAGCATCTGGCTTGCCGAGGACGCCCTTTTCCATACCTCCCCGAGATCTCGAAGGCCATGTTGTCACAACAGAATCCTGAAACTTTCTCAAGAGTCTACTTACTCACTCTACTCCGCATGGGGTGCATGTGTGCAGTGTGTGCAGATCCAATACGCCCGAATCCGTTGGGTTCGTCGGGGATGTCGCGTCAGATACTGCACATAAAAACGAAACTCAACCCCGCCCTCCATACAAGGTTTTGTTTCTTTTTCTCTGCCAAAACTCGGCACAAAATAAAAAACAAATCACTTGACATGAAGCTCGTCGGCGAGATCTGTTCAAAACCGGCCTCAAAAAAAAAAAGGCTCGAAGTTCGTTCATATAAAACCAAACGAAACCACCGGGAAAATCAACTGATTTGGGAATATCTCGCTAGCAAAAAAAAAAACAAAAAAACTGATCGTTGCAAAAGATCCGCCTGAAACATGGCTTTTAAACGGCAGTATATTCCATGGCACCATTTTTTTTCCAGCTCCTTTTTTACAAGTGTCTGCCACATCGCCTGCGGGGGGGGCAGGACAGTTTGTTTCTATTTTTTTTGTTATGTTCTTTCGATTTGTCTTACTTTGTTCTTGTGTTTTCTTTGTTTTTTTTTTCGTTTCTCTATTTCATAAAATGTGTATGTCGTGCCTGTCGTATCCAGTATGATGACATGGCATTGCATTGCCCACCGGCTGTGCTTAGTGCTTAGCTTAGTGCATACCAGGTACGTGGCAACGTAGCATCTCTGCGGCGTAGCTATGTGACCAAATAACTTGTATCTCTACTATTAATAGGATTGAAGAATCGGCACGGACGCTGGTTGTGCTGGACGTCGACGGGTAGAAAGAACGGGCACACACGTAGCAGTGACCCTCAACCGTTTCTGGAATACTTGGTAATCTCCCCTCTCCGTTCTACCCGTCGGCAGGAATTTTCGTTTTTCTCTCTCTCGAATGTACAGTGTATCTGATTGCTGGCGTGTGTATGCAGTGCCTCTCGTATCCAGTACGATGAAAGGGCATCGCACTGACTGTCTACTCTTCTTACTGCAATACAACACCAGGTATACCATCCTTGCTGCTGTGTCCACGGAGAGCTTGTACGTATCTCCGTACATGTACATAGGGTGAACAGTCAGCACGGACACTGCTTGGGTATGCTGGACTTCGACGAGTACAAGAACGATTTAATCCTTCAAGGATAGCAGACCCGTCTACGGGATAAAATTATAATTTGAGTGGCTTGTCCACAAAACGGGACACCAGTACTAAAAGGGCTTAAGGGCGACTATGATCGGAGAGTTTTTTTCCAGAGTTTCCAGACTTTTCGCAGTTTTTTTTTTGCGCATTTTTTTTCATCGTCCATATATTTTCCTGATTTTGGTGCTTCACAAATAAGTCTAAATTCAACTCTCCCGATAGTTTGACCTCTGTTACATTTTTAAAAATATGACAGAACGCCTCCGTTTCTCAATAACAGATTTCCAACACTTGGAAAATTCTGGAAAGAAAACTCTCCGACAGCAGTACCTCGTACTGCTGTCTTTTTGTTGTCGAACCTTCGGTGGATTGATCAAAAATACATAAACCCCTTTGGATGCAAGCTGATCGAAACAATGATTATTTTCAGTGTTATCAACAGCGTGAGCGGCCAGCATTGCCGGCAGAATCATGTTGCTCCTATATGCTGTGCGACTCCTTGCGTCGAAACTCGGACACCAATGGCAGTAGTATTATTTCCCAATGACGCAGTGAAGTGACCGCGTTGCTGTCATCGTAGGCGTCACTTTTTCCCTCTGACGTCGTGCCAGGGTCAAGGTACGTGTCGTGTGTCAATCCAAACCAGGGATGCGTGTTAGGCGTTACGCGTTCACTCGATCGCGTTGGCATCTTGACAAAAGGCGTTTGCAAAAAAAAACTACCTTCGCGATTTAATGCAACCTGAGTCTTGGCCAAAAAAAAGCCTCGATACATTGTGGAACTTCCTATTCATACGCACCAGGTGTTTGTTGTTATGGCTGCGTTCGCTGTATACAGGTTTTGCGTTGACGTTCGCACAATCGGCCAATTTGATGCGACGCCCGATTTTTGCACTTTTCTTGGCCGCAACACGCATCCCTCATTTAAACCGTCGCTCCCGTCCTCCCGTTGTAACAGCAGAACCGGCTGCCGCTACATACAGTACTACCCTCGGCGGAAATCTAAGGGAGCGTTTATACATAAATGTGAAGAGCCAGCGGTTCTTATATTTCCGCCAAGAGGGTACCACAGGTGCGTTGGCAATGTCATACCTGGTAGCCCATACCTGATAGCACCCAGTGCCCGTGCTGACTCTTCTTCCTACCGGTATGATGTGTATTGATAGAACTCTGTACTCACGAAACTAAGGCACATAGAATGCTACAGCTTGCTGTGTCATGCAGCATGTAGGGCGTGCTTGTGCAGCAGTGTAAGGATGAATGAAAGCAGACACTACCTGGTACCAGGGGCATAGTTGATGCAGTGAGCAGCAAAAGGAGAGTAGACAATGCAATGCCATGCCATCGACCATCGGACTGGATACGAAGAACAGCATACAACATGCCAGCAACACACAGATGCGTTGACATCGAGGAAGACATAAAACAGAAAGAAAACAAGGACAAAAAAACACAAGATATTCAAGCAAAAAAGGAACACATTCTTCTAGAAAGAAAATAATCTATACAGCAGTACGTACAGCATTATTAATACAACAACAGCAAGGAATAAGCAGAGGGCGGAAGGGAAAATCCTCGTGCTTGAGGCAAGGCGGGTAGGCAACGAGGAGACGGAGGCACCCCGGAATAGCGTGAGACATTTGGGAAATAGTCACTGATGGTTCCAGCAATATGAACAGGGTTACGAGTACACACAGCAGTAGTCTACACGAGCTTTCCCGTCGGGATTCTGGTCGGTTTTAAACCCCGAGGGTGTCTTGAGCTGAAAAGGGAGATCGCATTCGTTCGTTCATCGTACATAGCTACGGGCAAAAACGAACAACACAACAAAAACCCTTGAAAACAAAAAAACAAAGAAAGTGCTCGCAGCCACCATCCAGGGCAAAGTAACCTGGCAAGCAACACCGATCGAACGAGTTCATTCTTACAGGTACTCTGCTGTAGTTCTGCATGTACTGCTGATACCAAAAGTAAGGCGCACTACCGGCTTTTGCATACAGCGAGCGTGATGGCCGTACAGGAGATCGACTTACGGGCAACGGGTATACGGCATTTGGAAACGACAAGGCAGCGCGTGCAGTGTGTGAACCCACAGGACTATGAAAAAAGGTCCAGAGTTATTGGAGCCTGTCCTGCGACCACGGACTGCATCGAATTGTGAGTTAATGTGAGAACAACAACAACAACAACAACAACAACAACAACAACAACAACAACAACAAAAAGGTCATGTCAATCATGCATACCGGCTTTGCGAACGGCGCGCGTGATGGCCTTGCAGGAGATCGAGATCGCGTTCATGAGGATGGCCAGCTCGTGGTCTCCGGTGCTCCTCATCACAAACGCTGACAGGGTGGGGGTGGACGCCTGGTCCACCTGGTCCGGGTCTTGGGGTCTCGAAGCCATGTTTTCTACTGGAGGTGCTGCTGCTTCTTTTGCTGCAGAGCTTCAGTAGGAGCCGTGATAGTCACCATTTTCGACAAGACAGACACGGGAAAACGATACAACAGGTAGCAGCACCAGCAGCAGCAGCAGCAGTTTTAAGCAAAAGCAGTAGGGCGAAGCAACAGCAGTGCAGCGAAAACGTGAAGCGAGGACAACAACAACATCAACGAAAAACAAGTACCAGGTACAATTACTACGTGCCCGGCAGGGACCTACTGTAGGCATGACGAACACACTGCTGGCTCCCTCAACGGTGGGCCATGTGGTTCCCGTGCGCAGAATCAACCCTCTTTTCTTTTTTTAAAATCGTCCATCAAGCCCCCCGATCCCACGTCCGCCTAAAAACCCTAGGGGATCAATCAGGCTGTGTGGAAGCAGGGTGCCACGCGGGAGCAGGGTGTGGGTTCACCAAGTAAACATCCCGAAAAAACAATAATGGAGCAATAAAAGGGTAGTTTCGACCAAGTGGTAAGTGATGCGTAACGCACGTGTTGTATGCTCCTCACGTCAAGATTGATCGGCGACGATGAGTGAGAGTGAGGAGGCGCGTGGAGTACGACACCGATGCTTTGGGGCAGCCGTGCGGAAAGCGAAATGTCCCGTGTGTCCCGAAATGTCCTGTGTGTCCCATGTCCCATCCCATGCCACTGGCGGTAACACAAGTTACAGGTACGTACGTACAGAAGTCGTAGTTTTCAGTTTTTACACCACAACGTGTCCGCCGCTGGAAAATTCCGGATAGCTTCTGCTGGTCAAGACAGGACAGCAGCAGTACACACCTAACATTCTTCTTGCCCCTTTTAGGACCGCAGCCCCGTTTTGGGTACAAACTACAGCATTACTTAGAATTTGACGGGTTTGTCCCCAAAACAGAGACTGCCAGCAGTCCCAAGAAGGGCTGAGAAGAGATCTTTCAAGGGGTGGATTATAAAAATCTTCCAGGGGTGGACTGCTTATAAACTTCCGGGAAAATTCCAACTCACTACTGTTCGTGGTATACCGGAGGCTAATCGTGGCCATCGTGGGGTCTGCATTCCGGAAATTGTGGTCCACAACTCGGAATAGTTTATTTTAAAACGAAAGCGGCGAAGCCGCGTAAGCCGCGTTTGCTTCTGGCCCGTGTTGGGGTCAGGGATGTTGTTATTAACCCTTTTAGAACTGCACACCCGTCTTGGGGACAATCCACTCAAAGTCCAAGTAGTTTGTCCCCAAAACGGGACTGCCGTCCTTAAAGGGTTAAAAGGTTACGGCGGTCGAGTTCGGGAATTCCTCGCTCGATGCGGCAAGCGAAATACAGCAGTATAAGAAGTTTTTCATACGCCGGATAGTTTGTTTTGAAGCTTGTTGACCAGGAAGACGGCGAATCGTGTTCACCGCAGTTCAGAAAATTCTCTGCAGCAGTTTTCGACAGCGTGTCTGCAACCAGGAAAAATCCGGATTCTTATGGTAGTTCTCGCGCCCTCTGTGCATAGTACATCATTCAAACGTCGTACAGCAGTAGTCGGTCGCCCCGGTGGTTCAAGTGGTTAACCTCGAATTCTACTTGTTTGAGTCCTGGGTTCGAGCCCCAGGAGGGTCGGACTTTGACTTTATTTGCAAAAATAAAAAAAGGGATTCAATTGTTGAGAGCGCCTTGCAGCGTGGGTAGGCACAATTCGATGCGAGTCGACGAGGGAAGAAAAGGCTGAAATCTTCTCGCGATAAAAATGAAGGCACGTACCGTAGCGGGAAGGGGGGAGAAGAGCCTGCTACGTGTCCCCGGATCTAAGTTACGAGTCGGAAGGAGAGAGAGAAGAAGATGTGCGAAGATAATGAATGGGATGAGAAAAAAAAAAAAAAAAAAAAAAAAAAAAAAAAAAAAGTGACCAAATAAAAGTACCAGGTACGTACGTATACGTCTTGTTTTATCAACCGTCTATTTTTTTTATTTTTTTTTTGCTCATCCTATTCATTATCTTCGCACATCTTCTTCTCTCTCTCCTTCCAACTCCTAACTCAGATCCGGGGTCGCATAGCAGGCTCTTCTCCCCCCTTCCCGCTACGGTACGTGCCTTCAATTTTTATCGCGAGAAGATTTCAGCCTTTTCTTCCCTCGTCGACTCGCATCGAATTGTGCCTACCCACGCTGCAAGGCGCTCTCAACAATTGAATCCTTTTTTATTTTTTCAAATAAAGTCAAAGGTCGATGAGCCGTGTGAGCTAACCAGCAACACCGTAACAACCAGCAACACCATAAATATCATGCTGCGCCTGTGTTGTACGATTGCAACGAATACTACTATCAATGGTGATGCAGAAATAAAATTAATACTACAGTAGTTCGCGTACCAGATTTATCACCCTCCCGCATAGTTGACGAAACAGGGCGGAGACGGCAGTCTGGGTAGCAAGGTACCAGGCGGAAAATAAGGGGGAATCTGGTTATACTACTCGTACCACAAACTGCTGCCGCCACCTGGAGGGTGCTTTGGGCTTTGGTCTGCCTGTTATTTTCCTTTTGTTATTTTTTTCCTTGGTTCTTTGTCTTACTCTGTTTACAAGCAATGGTGTTTTTGTTATTTTTTCTTTTTTTTGCCAGCTCTTTCTTTTTCAAGTGTTGGCCACCTCTCGCCTGCGGGGGGGCGGCACGACAGATTGTTTCTTCCAGTTTTTGCTTTCATTTTTTTCTTCTTCTCTTTCGATTTGTCTACTTTGTTTTTGTTTTCTCTTTGATTCTTTCCTTTCGTTTCTCTATTTCATAGAATGTGTATGTCGTGCCTGTCGTATCTACTCCGTATTTAATAGTATGAAGACATGTAACTAATGACATGGCATTGCATTGCCGGTCGCCCCGGTGGTTCAAGTGGTTAACCTCGAATTCTACTTGTTTGAGTCCTGGGTTCGAGCCCCAGGTGGGTCGGACTTTGACTTTATTTGCAAAAATAAAAAAAGGATTCAATTGTTGAGAGCGCCTTACAGCGTGGGTAGGCACAATTCGATGCGAGTCGACGAGGGAAGAAAAGGCTGAAATCTTCTCGCGATAAAAATGAAGGCACGTACCGTAGCGGGAAGGGGGGAGAAGAGCCTACTATGTGACCCCGGATCTGAGTTACGAGTTGGAAGGAGAGAGAGAAGAAGATGTGCGAAGATAATAAATGGGATGAGAAAAAAAAAAAAAAAAAAAAAAAAAAAAAAAAAATTGCCAACTGCAGTGCTTACTGCATACCAGGGTACCTGGTAAGTGGCAACGTAGTATCTCTGGGGCGTAGCTTTGTGGCCACAGAACTTGTATCTCTTCTACGATTGAAGAATCGGCACCGACACTGGTTGTGCTGGATGTCGACGGGTAGAAAGAACGGTTCAATGTGAAGAACACACACACACATCCCACAGCTACGTAACCCCTTTAGAACCGCAGTCTCGTTTTGGGGACAAACCACTCAAATTTCAAGTAGTTTGTCCCCAAAACGGGACTGCGGTTCTAAAGGGGTTAAGTGACCGGGCAATTTTCATCGTCATTTTTCAACTTCGCAGTCCACAAGAAAGCGTCTCGTGGACCGCTGCTTTGACCTCTCTCGGGGTCTCTCGATCGATGCGATGGCCGGCAGCTTTTCACACCCGCTTCAAACCCTTGTTGGCCAAGTAAAAGGTCAATCGTAGTCCCCGCAGTTTGGCAAACTACTCGCTCGACACCAAAGCAGAGAAGCCGCCCCTAAACCGCGTTTCTGACCCGTCTTGACTCCGGAGTGGGGTCTGGGTGAGGGCTAGAGGGTTAGGGGCTGGGTCTACGCCCGTACCTTCATTCCACCATGACTACGTTAAAAATATATTTTGTTGTGGGTATCCCATTTACGTTTTGCCCTTGCTCTCGTACCTCTCCAGCTCCCTCCCCCCCTTTCGTGACTTAGAGCAGAACAGGTGCGTCTTTTCTGTTTCCTTCTCATTCATTATTTTCGCCCTTCTTTTGTTTCTCCCTCCTGTTGATAGTCGTAACTCAGATCCGGGGTCACATACATAGCAGTCAGTCTCTCCTCCCCCCTGCCCACGACGGCTTGCGCCTTCAGTGACATTTTTATCGCGAAAAGACTTGAGCCCGTTCTTCTTTCTTCCTTCCTTGGTCGACTTGACTCAAAATGCGCATTGATAGTGAACAGCCCGGCTTCTGGAAGATCCAGCCGGACACGTTGTAAATAAACAACGATGCAACCCAAGTCTTTCTTTTATCGCGTCAAGGTCTCTTCTGGCCTTCAGAACCGTATACAAGTGCTTTATTGAGGGGGGGGGGGGGGGTCAGTCACGGGGTTGAAACCTCAGCCTCCTTCTGCCGGTTAAAATATACCTGGTACCTGGTATATATACCCTGCATGAAGCCTTCTAAAACCCGTAGTACGCGCGATCGAATTGTCACACACAGCCTTTGCAAAGATGAGCTATTTACGGGGGACCACAGTTAATAGGACCAAATATTGTCAGTAAAAATGCTTAAATATATAGGTTTTTATGCATACCATAGGTCCTATTAACTATGGCCCCCCGTAGTAGCTCCGACGAAATCCTCGATCTCGCAGCTGTTGCTGAGATAATTTTGTACGCATACCACAGCAGGTAGGAGGTAAAAGGTACCTGGTTCGTAGCAAACATCCTTGGTTATGAAAGGGGGTCTCCACTCGACACTTGCCACCGGACCGGTAGTAGCGTTACTTGCGGAGGGATATATAATCGAATAATCCTCTGGTCGGCGCGAGAGACGGAGAGACATCGGGGGAAGTCTTATGTACGTTGTTGTTGTTGTTGTTGTTGTTGTTGTTGTTCTCACATTAACTCATCGCCAGAATATAATGCAGTCCGCGGTCGCAGGACGGGCTCCAATAACTCTGGAGTGGAAGAAATACGTACGGGTTCCTGGGTCCTGTGGGCAACTAACCTTGTATATACCTGCTGAAGTTATGTACGATGATGATCTTGAATGCGGATTTTTCTACGGTAGTAAGAGTAGGGCGTCGGAGGTGGTGGGTCGCGAGACTAAACGGGCGGGTGCGAGCTGCGCGGGTGCTGCTTTTGACTTTATCGACGTTATGACGTGGGCTTCCGTTGCACCGACCGATGGCCCTTCAACGCGTGCACCTCCCGTACGTACGCTGTACCCTTCAGGTATGGCAGGTACGTACGTACATACATGGCACGTACGTAAATATATGGCACGTACGTACATACCTGGTAATTGATACCAGGGGTATCAGTAGTTGGTGCCTAATCTGCGAGCCATTATTTCAATCACGACCTGCCACGGCCATGATCATTGTGAAGTGGAGGTCAAGACACCAGCTGGAAGAGTGAGGCATCAGCCGCCAACTTGACCCTTTTAGAGCTGCAGTCCCGTTTGGGGGACAAACCACTCAAACTCCAAGCAGTTTGTCTCCAAAGCGGAACACCGGTCCTAAAAGGGTTAAAGCTTACGGAAGCTGTTCGTACGGTATGACAGGTACCTGGTAGAACCAAAGACGCCAGATAACAGGCCCCCTCCGACGAATTTCAAAGCCGATATTCTGGACGGCGGGGAGAACGAGCGTGGACGCCGAGCGGCGCGTTTTTAATGGGAAGTTCTCGACGAGATATTTATTTCGAAAATGCCGCTGTCGCCATTTTCATTGGCCGCGCCCTCCGCTACTTTTGGAGGAAATCGGCGCTGAAATTCGTTCAGGGGGTGGGTATTTGCTGTGTACTGGTACTCAGGTACTGCAGCTACTGCTGCTGTGTTAGGCGTTGCGTGTTTACCGGACAACAGCAGTCGTAACACACCAGCCGCCGAAAAAATCACTTGTTCTTACTTACTTACCCCTGGTATTGTACGAATACACTACTCTTACGTCGTACCAGGTATACGCTCTGTCTGCTGCTCTGTGGCCGTACACAGCAGCAGTGGTACTGCAATCCTGCTTGGGTAACAAACTACCCTTGTACTCGATAATTTGTGTGGTTTGTCCCCAAAACGTGTACCAGTAGGAGACAAACCACTGAAATTTCAAGCTTTATTGTCATAGTGTGTCCGCAAAACGGGACTGCAATCCTGAAAGGGTTGAGATCTCTGTACCTCACGTGCGTACATATTATATCAACATCATACTGGTACCTGGTACAGCAGTAGATCGCATCTGGCAGAGGATGGGACGGTGAGAGATGGGGGCTCGTCTGCTCTTATGATCGGAGGTTTGTTGCTGCTGGCTCTTTCAATACCGTCGGTTGATGTAAACTTTCGAATTGTGCGATCGGTAATTTATTAATGCAAGCTGCGAGATTACAGAGGTCTTGTCTTGCGCCCCCTGCATTCCTCTTGAAGGACATGCAATATACAATGGCCGGCGATTCCTCAGGCAGGGTCGTGCCAGCAAGGCGATGCCTAACCCTTCGTACGAGGGTAGACTACTCCTGTACGGTATTAATATCAGGTACCTGGTATACTGCCACTTGTATTAAGTGTACGAGTACGTATGTCTGGTATGATACGTGAGAGAAAGGACCTTACGAAGCCCACAGCTCCCCATGTCTGCATGTCTGATGATGGAGCCGATTGGCCGAACTACCGAGAATCTCGCATCGCTTGCAAGTGCACGACGAGAGCCCTACAGAAGCAGTACTGGTATGTTGATGAATGTTAAAAAGCACCGCATCACGCCGCGAGATGGATTCCACTGCTGCTGCTGCCGGCTGTGTACCTGTGTGTGCTTGCTGTTCTACATGCATCGCAACATCGCAACACACACGCATGTCTGCTAGTACTGTACGACCGATATGCCGACAAGGATAGCCCGCACCCCGAAAATCGGTGCAAACGAGGGCAAGAAGCGCCTAAGGCGGGTATATACTCTACAAGCCGTTGTGCTCGGCTATGCCGAGCAGCGATGTAAGGTGAGCCGGAAAAGGAAGAAGGCTAACATGGTGCGTACATCAGAGTAATCGCTCATGTTGTCGAGATAAACAAGCGCGACAGAAAACACGAACGTGCAAGCGACGTCCGTAGCGGCAGAGCCGGAGCGTTAGAGTGTTTAAAACACAGATCAGACTGCGTCCTCAGCAACTTCGGCCGCCTCACCTCGTGGAAGATCCTGGTGCCTCGTGGAGTGGAAGGATACGTCTGTTGCGCGAAGGTTCTTGGCTTCAAAAGCGGCAACGTCACGAGTGGAACCTGAAACATCTACGAACTCGCTTTCAGGAGAGTTTAACATGAGACCATTGTCTAACAACTAAGGGGATAGGGGGATATATAAGCTTTATACGTTGTTCCATGATTTTGCTTTGTTCTTGTGAAGTATGAACGCCCCTTTCAGATAGGCCACTCAAGGTGCTCAAACCTCCTGCTCTCCTCTGCGCTAGCTATCCGCGCTATCTCAACGAGTACGTAAGGGGTAGGGGCAGGAGGCCATGCTAAGGGCACGCTGGTACGCCGTGCAAAGTGCCCGGCGAGCCGCTGGGTCTCCTTGTCATGGAGGACGAGGGCGAGGAAGAGAAGCAAGTGCATTAGCGAAGCCGCTGGCTGACAGCAATTGCCAACTACCCATAACGCGATCGCGATTCCAAGGGAATCATGTTGTTGACCAGCAGAGGGCCCAGCAAACCTTGCAAGACAGGGCAAAGGATGTAGATGCGTCGGGGGCAAGGAATGAGAGTCGCGGTCGACAGGATCATGATGGCGAAGGGCGTTCCCTGGGGGTGAGTCCATACGCATATGCCTACAGCTCTAGCCCTGTCTGCTGAGTTATGGTCAATGGATTCAATGGTTAGTGGTTTGTGTGCCCCCCCCCCCCCCCCTTATCTACCTGGTACATTACATGCATGTCATCAGGTACGGTAAGTACCGGTGCGACAGGTGAAAGGTACGCACGGCAGTACGAGTAGCCGTGATGTCCACTATAATGTTGGTGAGCGCTGGACAGGACGCGGTTAAGATTCCGGAACTGCTGTACTGCACCGGCCCTGCTGTACTTGCTGTACCAAACGTCCTTCTTCGCAATCGGTAGGCATCAAAGTGGCTCTTGGAGATTCCCGACTGCTTGCTACAACGTACCGTGCAGCAGCACTGCAGTTGACAAGAGGCTCTCGGGGTGGGGCGCCTCTGAATGGCAACACCACCTTGAAGCTATGGTCATGCAATACCTTTTGGTCAATTTCTATCTTTCACGTCGGCCCAGACCCAACCCGACCCCAACTCTAGCCCTAATCCTAACCCTAACGCCAAACCCTAACGCCAACCCTTTGGGGAGTTCGAGGTCAGCAAGGGCGCAGCGTGAGCTTTACGGATTATCGCTGTCCCTAAATATACAAGAACTTTAACTTTTGTATTTGTTGTTATTGATAATACAAGAGTAATCCTCATCTTTGGAGACATAGTAGTGGTATACAACTCGTAAACCAAGTACGAATGAGTACCTTGTAATATCCTCTGTCAACGCCCCCTTGGGCGAGCGTTTTTTCTTCTTGATTTTTCAATAAAACGTTGTCCATGGGGAGAACAAAGAGATAGGGGGGGACTTCGTGAAACGAAGAAAAAAAATGCCCCGGAGAGAAAACGCGCCGGGGGTTTCTTCCAAAGGACGATGTTCTCGATACACCCAGCACAGACTCGTGCGTAGCTCGCCTGCCCCCCCCCCCGCCGCGTACCTCGCGCTCAATAACCAGCGATGTCGGGTCTCAACAGGATCTACAAGCAAGCACATAAGAAGCAGAGATCGGACAGCACTTGAGAATGCTTGCACCCTTCGTCCGGGGGTAGCCGTGTGACGAGGAGCAGGGGGGTTGTCCCTCTGACACCGAACGAAAGGGTCCAAAGACTAAGAAGACAACAAACAACAAGCAACAACAACGGATGTGCATGGAGTTCCTCAGACATAGCCATGTTTTCCCCCCGGGGTGACGTCGTGTTTACGTGCTGTCCCCGAGGGGACGGCAGTTTATGTTGATACTAAAGTTGTCCCCGGTGATACCAAAGAGGTAGGGGGGGCTTCGTCAGAGTAAAAAGTCAACTCATTCCCCAGGGATAGCACAAGGTTTATCCACTTTTCCGGCCTTTGGGGGGGGGGGGGGGGTACCCATTTGTTGCTTGCCTTAGTCGTTTGACCATTGACCACGCATCCCTCTCGAGACGGAGCGCCGTTTGTACTCCGAATAGACACCTCCAACAGTTAGGCGCTCACTACGTCGTTTTCATGAGTTACATAATTTTTTTGCTAGTCTAATCCCCTTCCTGTCTCGCCGCCTGTGGCCATCATCTACGTGCTAGGATAGCGACCGTTTTCTCGCCGCTATCTATTTGGGGGGGGGCACAACACATAAACGGGGGCGTTGACAGAGGATACTACCGGTGCTCGTTTACCACCGGTACAGGGCAAGTCGAATGCACACATTTTTATTGATGGAATACTACAGACTGCGGTAGTATAGAAATAGCGCCCGATGCATTAACGCAGCTTGCTAAGTTAAGTATCAACCATTCAAACGGTCGAACTCACATCTAACGTGTTTTGATCAGTTTCAAGATATGTCGATATTATAGCTGTCGCTAGGAACTCGCGCAGCAGGATTTTAATACTCGTGTGCGTTGGGTGTGTTGATGTAAAACAAAATACAAAATCATCGAACATACAAAACGTACTATTACGTTGGACCCTAGTTAACAGGACCTATGGTATACATAAAAACCTATATATTTAACCATTTTTACTAGCAATATTTGGTCCTGTTAACTATGGCCCCCCGTAATAGATACGAAAAACAAAACATCTGACAACTACTGTACACGAGAACGCCGATCACACATCACCCCCACCACCACCACCAACCACCATTGACCCGCCCGCCGCCGAGGAGATCCCAACACACGCCTGGCCGTCCTGCGCTTCGACGTGCAGCTGCACCGTTCTCGACCGGCGTCACCTTTCAAAACTTTCTCTACGTATCCTCTGGAGTACCCAAGTGTAAAGTTTGTTCGGAGGTAGAGGCTTTACGGGTGCGACAACGGCCAACAGCTGCTGCGCTGGTGCTGATGATGGTCCGCGGACTCTGTAGGAGGGATCGCACAGCAGCAAGCACGCGAGATACTAGAGTAGCACAGCAGGTTCGCCCAGCGAGCCGTCCCCATCCGAGCCGTCCCCATCCGAGCCACTGGGTGCGCACGGCCTCGGCGGCGGTTGTCCTGCCGCGTTGACGTATTTGTAGTTTTACTAAAAAACTAGTAGAAGCTCACTGCGTGGGGTGAGCGTTTGAAGGTCATAGTCGAAGTCCTGGCGACGCTGCAACTGTGACTCCCGGGGCGTCTCCTTCGCGGAATGAGCTCATACATACCGAGTGTTGAGTACACCTTGCGCCGAGATTGTACCAAGTACGCGTTGTGCCGAGATAATACCAGACACGCCTTGTGCCAAAACCGCACCGAAGAGGCCTTGTACACAGACCTAACCCTAAGCGCGGCTTAGTTGTTTTTTTTGTTTTTTTTTTTAATGCGCTAAAGGCTACTGCCGTGTGCGCATAAGACCAGCACATCAGCATCACCCTCCCCGGTGCTACTGATGAATTGGTGCTGTTCGCTTCTGTTCCGTCGGACGTCATCAGATGCGCCAAAGGACACCCGGAGCAGCCCTGACGACCCGCCTGAGGGGTATGTTTAGTCACAAGGGAGGCGGGCCGTGGAGACTTGCAGTGCACGTGCTGGAGAAGGGCCGAAACGAGGGCATCAAGGATGCCAAAGCATACAACGCCGTCTTGAAGGCAATGAAGGACAAGTTACTCTGTAGTCAACCAGCGGTACAGGGTGGGGTGGCTACAAAGGCAGGAATAAGGATGTCATGGGTGTCAAGAGCTACTCGTAACGCCGCCGTCTTGAGAAAATTTTCGTTTTTGTTCTTGCTTCGAATGCCAAGGGTAAGGTAAGGTGCCTAACAAAGCTTACTACGCGGTTCTTGAGGCAGAGATCATTTTGGGATCATTTCAGCGTCGTTTCGAACCCTTGTGCCACCCAGGTACTGTATTGTGGCAACAAAAACAGAAAAAATAATGTGCGTGCGTGGCAAGCAGTGCTCGGTACAATTATGACACATGCTACGATCGGGGTCGCACCGACTTTTGCCTTCTGGGGCTCGTGGCTTGATGAGCTCTATACTATTAGTGAGTCACCCAAGCACTGACTTTGGGACAATAAATTAAGCGCAACCCGATGGTCTAAGTATGCAACAGATAGCACGTATAACCCTACTGCTGAAATGCTGTTCCAACTATATACTGGGTAGGTTTGCTCGATTGAGGAGGCGCCGACGTTTTATTTTTTGCCCAAGTAATGCTGCCCCCTGTCATAACACGCGTCCCATGGTATTGCAACTCCTTGTTGCACTCGTAGTTTGGACACCCACAGCCTCAACCCCCGCTGCTACTGCTACCGTTGCTACTGCTGCTGCTGCTGCTGTTGCTGCTGCTGCCTCCTGCTGCCTCTTGTTGCCCTCAGTAGATGATAGCCGTCGACGAGTGGATGGGCGAGGATAAGCTGAAGCAGATGGAGGGGCTGTTCCGCCAGATGAAACTCGACGGCCTGGAGCCTGAAGTGCACACTTACAACAGCCTCATACACGCGTGAGTCACCCTAACTGGTTGGCATGACCGCCCCATTTGACTGACCGTCCCCTACATTCAAACTATACAACATGCTAGGAGACCGCGGTTTGACCCCTTGACTGACTGCCCTCTATATTATAGCTAGTGTGCAATGTGCTAGGAGACCGCGGTTTGACCCCTTGACTGACCGCCCCTACACTGTAACTAGTACACATATGTTACGAGACCGTGGTTTGACGCCTTGACTGACCGCCCCCTACACTAAACCTACAGTACTTTGCTATATATGTGACTGACGCCTAGCCATCTCCTGACATCATCGGTTTTGACGGGCCCTGTTTGCCGGGTGACAGGTATGGACAGGCGGGAAAGGGGGAGGGAGCGGTTCGTCTCTACGAGGAGATGGTCAGGGGGGGCGTCCTGCCTGACCGTAGGACCCTGTCGAGCATGATCGTGGCGCATTCCTGGCGGTCGGTTAACTGTATGCGGAGGTATGTCTGCAGCCTTGCGTATGCCCCTCCCCCCCCAAAAAAAGAGCAGATGATTGTTAGAGGTCGGACGCCGTACCAAGAATAGATCCGCTGTTCGTTGTACGAGATACAGAGGCGTGTTGGTATAAAAGGAGAGGATTGTTTGAGATAGGGAACCTTCCGAGGTTATATTCCGTTGGTTTCTGTAACACAGAACGAGGCGTGCTGGTTCATAGTTTGTGTGCTTGTTTCGTATCTGACCTTGTTGGTAGACGTGTATTTTTCTACCCCTGCAACATTTATTCCATGCTTCGTCCAGCGCTTCGTCGCTAAAAACGAGGGTGCAGTTTCAAAGGGGTTGGCGTGTGTTTTTGTACTTGCTGGTTATACGGGGGACCATAGTAAATAAGACCAAATATTGTTGGTAAAAATAGGGAAATATATAGGTTTTTGTGTATACCGTAGGTTCTATCAACTATGGTTCCCCGTAATACAACAGAAGTGCCTTTGTGTGTAACGGTTCTACCGTCTCTCTTTTCTTGCAACGGTTCTGCCGGCTCTTTTTTTTATCACGACGGTTCTGCCGAGGTCTCTTGCCTTGTAACGGTTCTGCCAGATCTCTTACCCGGTATATATCTTGCAAAAGCTCTGCCTGCTCTCTTGTCTTGTACAACGGTTGTATCGGCTCTTGTATCTTGTGACCGTTTTACCGGCTCTCTTCCCTTGTAACTACCGTTTTTTGTACGTTGGCGTTCTTGCTCGCGCCCCTTGTTTTCGCGAACTGCAGGGTAGCGGCGGAGATGAAGTCCAAGGGCTGGTTGGCTACACGCAGGGCGCACTCGGCCATGATCGGCGCCCTGCACCGAGTGGAGGACTGGAAGGGCGTGCTAGATGTGAGATATTATTTAGGGTTTTTACATACGCACCGATTAGATCCCGGTCCACAGATCATCTGCAGGTCACCTAGACCTTAACCTGCCGTTATGATTCGTCGTGCAGGATCTGTATAGTGCAGATCCAACCCGGGAAACATGTCCTCAGGTCATGCATATTTTACGGCCTCCCCCCGGCAACATGAGTTAGTTCATACAGATCATACAGATCAGGATTGTGTATGCCCTGGAATATCTGTGAATTAGATAGATAATTGGTCTATGTGGGGCTCGGTGATCCATACCGAGTGGGGGGCTGGAAGGGCGTGGTTGATGTCACGTTTCTAGGGCTGCTATTACGGGGGGTCATAGTTATCAGAACCTGTGGTACACATAAAAACCTATATGTTTAACCATTTTTACTAACAATATTTGGTCCTGTTAACTATGACCCCCCGTAATAGTTGGCTTACTGCTAATGACTTGGCGGCAAATTGTTGTATACCTGGTACCACATATAAACAAAAATACATGGACCGTTTGTTATTCGTATTATTAGTGTTTAAACAAACCGAATATTTCCGTCCAGGGTGACAGTTGTTACAGTACTTGGGCGGCGAAAGCAAGCCAACTGGCGCAGCCTTTCATCAATGAAAAACACGCGTCGAGCTTGAAGCGGCGGCAGTCAGAGGCAGTCAGAGAGATGCCAATACAAAAAACTCCGTAAAAATACCGCACGCAGCCAAAAGCAGATGTAGCCAACTGTAAATACCTATTAGTAACCAACTAAATAACTAGATGGTGACTGATAGTCAGTCAGCTCACGGCCCTATTTAGAGATATTATCATTATTTGAGGCGTATGCTTGTCCACTCTCATCCAAAATACCTGGTATATGTTTATCCTGCTATTAAATAATAGATTAGGCTAGGCTACTCGTATGGTTTACGCTTTCAAGCTTTCTTAGATTTTTCCCCAGTTACGCCTCTTGCGCTCGACAAGAAGTCAAATTCTGCTATTTAATCCAGGTCCTTTTTTTACGCAGCAAAATTCCAACTGAATATACCAGTCGGCAACTTACAGTCAACTGATCAACTTGCCGGCGACTTGCCGTCGGCCAACTCACAGACGTACCATACCAAGCAAGCTGTCTTGCTCGGCTCGGCCTTGTCTCGTGAAGTAGATCGCGAAGGCTCAAAAGCTGGAAAGCGAGTAAACGCTGACCGAGGCTACTGCGGTACGGTCGCCTCTGACATCATTCCTTTTTACCATTGCGCAGTACAGAAGCACACATTATCACTCTACTTCAAAGTATCACTGCCCACCTCATGAGACCACAGTCGCAAAGGGATGGGGAGCACTTCGGGCCTCGCGTTTTGATAGCTACCTAAAACAAGGATAGATTTACTCTGATGCAATTGTTTTTTTTAGGATACTCCGCCAATCTTTTTTTCGTTTGATTTGATTTGAATCTGACTGGTCGAAAAGTGAATCACCACGCAGGCATTTTGACATTCGATTCGACTAAAACGAAACAAAACGAGTGCGACAAGAAGTCTTTTGGGGCTTCTTTTGCTCTTCGTGCTATTCGAATTGGAGAGTTTGTCCAACTCGACCTGGCATGTTCCGGAAACCGAAGCAAGCCAGGTAATTTTGCGCCGTGTTGTCGACTGATTCCCAGGTGAGATCCACCATTCCCGAGAGAAAGGGCCACCGGAGTAGCCCCAGCTCGAGGTCCGACGGCCCCTAGCACAGAGTAGACCATCCGCGGCGCCTCAAAAAATTGCAAGGCCGTCGCAAACCCAGTTTTGCATCCCTCTTTGCCTCGCAAACCACGCGAGCACCGACCAGGTCACGACTTCGCTCAGAAGTTCGATCGCTGTATCCCCGTCGCTGTGCCTGCGTTGGGCTTGGGGGCTGCGCCAGCCATCCAAGGCGTCCCAAGAGCGATATAGCCTCTTCCGCGGTGCCGGCAGAAACAATCGGCCGCTGACCGCGGCGCCCCGGGGAGGACGCGGGCCGTCGCTGGCCTCGTTGGTTGCCCTCTGGTGTTTGTTGACCCTTGTGCGTTTTTTTATTTATTTTTATACGCTATTCCTCGATAGGACCCAAAGGCACGAAATTCCGGTCAATTCGAATTAAATTATTTTTTTCCTATTCGCTTATCGTTAAAAAGGTTTCTCGTTAAGACTGGCCCTAAGTCCCACGAGGGACACCACCCTTATACTATACCACTGCAGACTGCTACAGCTGTACTGCTCCACAGAAAACATGTCTTGACTCTAACCTCAAGAAATGTGTTCGCCAGATAAGAGCGTAGTCGGTCCTGCAGAGATTGTCATGGGCGCGAGGAGCCCCTAGGCAAGACGACCTACAGCAGGAAGTTTTTTATTTTTGTTTTTTTGCCGACCACGGCAATCGTTTTTTCTTCATATTTCTGAAAAAAGAAGAGGAAGAAAAACCAAGTATCAGCTGTAATGAAATCGAGGATTTCTCGTCAAAACTCATCTTTGCAAGCTGTGTGTGATGCTTCGTCGATCGCGCGTTGTGAAAAAGAGAAAACGAGAGCCGCCAACGTAGTCCACGGACAGAACAATTTTGCGCTACCAGGTATTCGGCGGAGATGCAAACCAAGTCCTGTACTCCCACTCTGTCCCAAAAATTAGGGACTGCATGTATCCCAGTATTCAATCAAACTGGTCGGTATTTTTTCGGTAACATACTTAGTAACCTTTTTCTCGTGTTTTGTGTCATAAATAAAATCGAACCATTTTAGTTTTTATGCTTCTTCAACTCCCAATTTTGTTAAATGTTGTCGCGTCGTACACCTATACACTGCTCGTGTTGCCCCGTCGGATTATCATAGGTGGCGAAAACCATGGTGGAGAGCAAGCAGACGCTCACCGAGGCCGGGTTCGCCGTGGCTATGAAGGGCGCGAGGAGACTAGGCCAGGCGGACCTGGGACGGAGATTCCTTGCAGACTACGGCAAGGCCAAGTTTAGGCCGAAAGAAGCCCTTTACGCCAGCGTGAGTGGGCTCATCAAATATTATTTATTTGACCTCCCTTGTTATTAATAGGACGGCAGTCCCGTTTGGGATAACTTGCTTGGAACTTCTTGTAGAGTGAGACGTATAACATGTACGTGGAACTGACAATAAACTCGTTTTGGGCTGGTCGGCGTCACTTGCTGACTACTGTAGTTACCTGCCCTGTAGCTATGTGTTTTTTTTAAAAGCGTTCTTTAATAGTTTTTTTTTTCTAATATTTTGTCGCGCATAGGGTTCAGCATTCCCACTGCTCGTCGATTTTCATCGAATGTTGTTTACTCACGCGTTCGCGCTTTTCGTCAATCATTGTTTTCAGAGAAAAATCCTGACGAGTATGCACTCCCTGAGACTTGAACCCACGAAATCGATCTTATTTAGTAGTAGGCACGCGTACCAGCTACTACTACAGTAAGCCACCGGACCGGGGACCGCCTTCTTTTTTCTTGAGCAGTCTTCAATACAGTAGATTCTTTTGTTTATGTGTTTCGTTTTTGCCGTCGGTGGCTACGAGGAACGCCTGCTACGAGGAACGAACGCCAGCTGCTGCTGTTGTTGCTGCTGCTGTGTTCTCGGTTTTGAGCTTGCGACACCCCCGGGATTCCAAGTCGATCACACTCCCGGAGGGGAAAAGCCGTACCAGGTCCTGCGATTTATATGTTCATGTGCAGCAGCGCAGTACTGCAGGGGTTGAATATGCTGATAGTATCTAGGAGACCGATCTTTTTGGACGCATCAAGACCTGTTTTGGCCTCAATACATTTTTAGTGTAGAGGCGATCAGTCAAGGGGTCAAACCGCGGTCTACTAGAATCTTGTATACCTAGTTTTAGTGTAGGGACGGTCAGTCAAGGGGTCAAGCTGCAGTCTCCCAACATCTTGTATGTCTGGTACTAATAGAAGATTTAGTGTAGAGGGCGGTCAGTCAAGGGGTCAAATCGCGGTCTCCTAGCATCTTGTATGCTGGTTCTAGTGTAGGGGGCGGCCCGTCAAGGGGTCAACCCGCGGTCTCCAATATATACTAGTTACAGTGTAAGCAGCGGTCAGTCAAGAGGCCAAACCGTGGCCTCCTAGAAGCCACTATTATATGTAGCCAAAGATGCTCCGTAGGAGAGCGGTCTTTTTGGACGCGTCAACGCGTATTTTGGCCTTACTGTAGTGTACAACAGTAGTTCTGTTCTAGTGTAGGGTAGCGGTCAGTCAAAAGGTCAAACCACGGCCTCCTACCATTTTTGTGCAGGAGGTGGGGAGGAGGGGGGGGGGGTTTCAGTGTGCTCACGGTAGAAAAATGCTGTGGAAACCCTGAGTGCGTCCGGTTGTTGGTTGGTTCGTTGATTGCTTGGCTTACAGGTTGGTTCGGTAATTGGTGGGAAATTGATTGATCGTTCGATGGATCGGTTGATTGCTTGGTTGGTGATTGATTGATCGATAAATCGGCTGGTATCTTGGCATGTGATTGATTCGGTTGATTGACTATTGACTGATCGGTTGACTGCTTGGCTGATTGATCCGCAAGCTCCAAGATGCATTCCCATTTTCGTTCATTCCAGGATTTCACTCTCCAATGCGCTCGCTCGCTCGCTCGTTCCTGGGTTAGATCGTTCCAAAGGGCCGGGTGTGGTTCCTTATTGCCGATCCGTTTTGTTTTGTGCCTCACCCGCACGCAGGTTTACTTTCCCAGTTTCGTAGGTGCTACGATTTCATCTTTCCATACGCTCGTGCCAACGTTAGTTTTTTTTCGCCTGCTCGCTCGCTCGCTCTCTCGCACATTGGGCCCAGGATTTTGGATCGTTGGGCTGGTTTTCACTGTATTTTGTTGTTCCTCCGCCTGCAGGGTTATATGTTATATCACCTTGTATGGTCGTTCCAGGATTTCTTTTTTTCATACGCTGCTTTTCACGGTTTCCCTTTTTTTTTCATACGCTCGCTCCCGCGTTAGTTCCAGGATTGGGTCGGTCAAGGGCGCAAGGATGGACTATTACGGGGGACCAAAGTATATAGGACCAAATATTGTTGGTAAACATAGCGAAATATAATAGGTTTTTGTGTGTACCGTAGGTCCTATTTAATATGGTCCCCCGTAATAACTCGGGTTTGTGGTGCTGATTTTTTGTTCTTGTGTGTATGCCTGCTTTGGTGCTGCAGGTGATGGAGGCTTTCAGGAGCGCGGGTCGGCATGAGGATTGCCTCGCCTGCTGGAGGGAGCTGGTCGTGCTGGATGGCCTCGGTGATGTTAATGTCAGTGAGCGGACCTATAATTTAGCGCTCAGGTCGGCGGTGAGAGCAGAGTGCTGGGAAGAGATGGAAGGCATTTTCGACATGATGCAGGTGGGGTTTTTTTTTTTTCTGGTTGTGTTCGACCACATATTATATTTAATGCACCGGTCGACCCCGTAGCTCAGCGGCACCCTCGAACGCTGCTCTTACGGTGGGCAATAGTTAATAGGACCTATGGTATACATAAAAACCTATATATTTAACCATTTTTACTAGCAATGTGTGGTCCCCCGTGATAGAGCTGCTTCCGTGAGTTTAAATCCTGCTGTGATGAGGAATTCACAATTAAAAAAAAAATGTGGATACCAGGCCCTTTCCCCTATATAGAGATAGTACCGCCTCATTATACAAAATTTCAAGGTCACCAGAGGTCCTCCACTCCGTTCCATGAAGACCCGAGGCACCCACCCACCTCGGTGTGTCCTCCACACCACTACCACGTAAGAGAGAACCTGCCCGGGGGCTCCGCCGTACATTGGCGTCGTCGGCTTGGTCTCTTTCACCGGAGAGGAACCGGGTCTGCTCATGGAACGGAGTGGAGGACCTCTGGTGACCTTGAGCTTGTGTGCAGTGAGGCGGTACTATCTAGGGGAAAGGGCCTGGTATGCACAAAATAAAAAAAAAGGAATCAACTGTTGAGAGCGCATGGTGTGGGTAGGCGCAATTATAGGTAGACGCGAGTCGACGAGGGAAGAAAGGGCTCTAGTCTTCTCTAGATAAGAATGCTACCTTAAAAGGACAGAACCTTAATGGGGAGGGGGGGGGGAAGGGCCTTCTGCTATCTATGTGACCCCGGATCTGAGTTATGACTATTTTACGGGGGGCCATATTAAATAGGACCTACGGTACACACAAAAACCTATATATTTCGCCGTTTTTACTAACAATATTTAGTCCTATTTACTGTGGTCCCTCGTAGTAGTAGGGAGAGAGAAAAGAAGGGTGAACATGATGGATGGGGAGAGAAAAAACAAGGAGAAAAAGTTTATCGTAGGCATAATACATATTTGTTGCAGTTTTAGGTCTGTCTGTTGCTATGTTTGATGTGTTTTGAGGTTTGAGGTGTACTGCTGAAGATTGTTTGTTGTGTTCGAATACGTCGTTTGAGAAATCCACCTAAATACCACGTAGTCTATAGTGATAGCAACAACCCTGACTCAGTCAGCAACAACGGCATCAACAACAGCAGCAACAACAACAACAACAACAACTACAACAACAACAATAACTACAACAACTACTACAACAACAACAACAACAACAACAACAACAACAACAACAAATTCAGACACCCCCTCTGACACGCGAAAACCCTTAATATTTCGAGAGCGTAGAAATTGTGAAGTAAGAGTGCAACACCCCCTGTCTCACGTAACAACTCGACGTCTAGCTCAACATAAGAGCTTCGTAATCCTTTTGCTACTGCAAACATACACCATACACTAAATCCAAGTAGTTTGGCCCCCGCAAACGCGAGTGCAGTCCTGAAGGAGTCAATAACCCTTTTACTGCTAATGCATTACCTGGTACAAAGTATCCCCCACTAATTCCTAGTGGTACCAGCTAGTGTTTTTGTGTCAGCGAATAATTTGGTTGGGACTAAATTGGTTGTTCTTGTATTCTGTTTCCTACTGTTGATGTAAAATGAGCCCAACCTATGGAACTTTTCATAAGAGTGACCTCCAGCCCTACTGTAGATCAATTTGGTTATGAAGGTGGCCTTCTGACCACTTTTACCCGCCACCTTAACCACCTTTTAACCCTTTTAGAACCGTAGTCCCGTTCTGGGGACAAACCACTCAAATTTCAAGTAGTTTTGTCCCCAAACGGGACTGCGGTTCTAAAGGGGTTAAGTAGGAAAAATATCCTACGTCAATAGTTTTGTAGTGGGTTTGGGGACACCTTCATATGCGTAAGAAGCATTCCACGCGAAACCCAATCCAGTTGGTTACAACCAAATCCTTCGCAAACGCGTAGTTTTATCGAGGTACCAGAAAATATGTGTTTCGTATGTACGGGAGAAGCTGACCAATCAGATCAACACGGGTTGCTGCACACTCGTGTTGAGTCTATGAGGTGCACCTAGGAACAGTTATTCTTCCGATTTTGTCGGTGGAGAACCAAAGGGGGGGTCATACGTAATACCATCACCCTTTGTACCACTGCAAACATGATCCCACACTGCATACGAATACCCCACTCTAAATCCATGTATCCCACACTTAATCCAAGTACCACACACACTTAGTCCAAGTAGCCCACACTTGGTCCGAATATCCCACTCTAAATCCATGTATCCCACACTTACTTCATGTACCCCACACTTAATCCAAGTAGCCCACACTTAATCCAAGTAGCCCACACTTAATCCAAGTAGCCCACACTTAATCCAAGTAGCCCACACTTAATCCAAGTGGCCCACACTTAATCCAAGTACCCCACACTTAATCCAAGTACCCCACACTTAGTCCAAGTAGCCTATACTGAATCCAAGTGGCCCACACTTAATCCAAATAGCCCACACTTAATCCAAGTGGCCCACACTTAATCCAAGTACCCCACACTTAATCCAAGTACCCCACACTTAGTCCAAGTAGCCTATACTTAATCCAAGTAGCCCACACTTAATCCAAGTGGCCCACACTTAATCCAAGTAGGCCACACTTAATCCAAGTACCCCACACTTAGTCCAAGTAGCCCACACTTAATCCAAGTAGCCCACACTTAATCCAAGTACCCTACACTGAATCCAAGTGGCCCACACTTAATCCAAGTACCCCACACTGAATCCAAGTGGCCCACACTTAATCCAAGTAGCCCACACTTAATCCAAGTACCCCCCACACTTAATCCAAGTAGCCCACACTTAATCCAAGTAGCCCACACTTAATCCAAGTGGCCCACACTTAATCCAAGTACCCTACACTGAATCCAAGTGGCCCACACTTAATCCAAGTAGCCCACACTTAATCCAAGTAGCCCACACTTAATCCAAGTACCCTACACTGAATCCAAGTGGCCCACACTTAATCCAAGTACCCCACACTGAATCCAAGTGGCCCACACTTAATCCAAGTAGCCCACACTTAATCCAAGTACCCCCCACACTTAATCCAAGTAGCCCACACTTAATCCAAGTAGCCCACACTTAATCCAAGTGGCCCACACTTAATCCAAGTAGCCCACACTCAATCCAAGTGGCCACACTTAATCCAAGTAGCCCACACTTAATCCAAGTACCCCACACTTAATCCAAGTAGCCTATCCCCGAAAACATGGGTGCGGCTCTAAAAACGGGGGATTCCAGCAAATCTCGCACTGAATCCGCGAAGTTTTCCCCATAAACGTGGGTGCAGTTCGGACTTTTCTACTGCCACTATAGTTCACTTTCAATCCAAGTAATTCGTCCCCGAAAACAGGGGTGCAGGAGCGTTAAATGAGCTGCTGCCAAAAATATTCAAGTTTAAATCCAAGGTATTTCGTCCCCGAAAGCGTGGGGCGCCGTGTTTCCTGAGGCCCCCTCCTTATTTGAAGAGCTTTATAGTACCCGCACCAAGAACCTGGCGCTCGAGGTGACTGAAACTGTACCAACCCGATCCCTCAGTACTGTCAATGCCCTTAAGGGGCCCCGTCTTGTTAGAAATGCTTGCCTCAGAAGGCAAAAGTTAGGGCTGGGCACTGTCTGACTCACTCAGCAGCGATTGTACTACTGTCCTCGAAATCAATCAGTATACTGGGTTGCTGCAGTTATACTGTCTCTCCTCTCTACTCTCTCCTCTCGAAACGCATTCTGTGGGTTTCCGTAGTATAATGTGGCGTGTTTCTTCAGCGTACATACGTAAGATAGAAACCACTGGCGAATACGCTGGCCAGGTCGATCGGTAGATTATTACTTCCGGTACATACTGCTGTGTCAGCCCTTGTCATTACAGTAGAACAGTGAAAAAACACACACACACATGCACATGATATTCCGGCGAAAAAGCATGCCATATTGTGTAATTCCTCCACTTGAGGAGCCCCGTCAATTCCAGCGACAAACAAAATGGCCAAAAAATGGTATAAGCCATCAAGGCGATAAGGCATGCCCTATCGTGGCTCGCGTCTGCGGTGCGGTTACTTCTGAATGGGTTTCGTGGTGTCATTGGCGTCCTTCTGTCAGGCAAGGGGGGTCGAGCCCAACGAAGAGACGTACAGGAGCTTGGCGGGTGCGCCATCCGGGAAAACCCCGGGAGGGGTCGCGCCGGTTGATCGAACGGCCGGCGCGGTGCAGGAGGGGAGGTGGCGCCAGAGCAAAGAAGAGCAGCAGCAGCAGCAGCAGCAGCTGCTGCTGCGGGCAGCCGCGGTGGACAGGAGTAGCACAAGCGATAGAGCGTGGCCTAGGGCGAGGGCATTGATGGAGGATGCGGTGAGATTTCTTTTATTTTCTTTTTGGTGGTGGTGTCGGTGTTGTTGTGGTTGTTGTTGTGGTTGTTAAGGGTGGTGAATGTGTTGTTGTTACTCACGTTGCAAAAATCTCAATTTTTTTAAAGGTGTCGCGTACTGCAGTGGCTAAACCCGCATTCGGATAAACGCGCCACCTCTCTTATCTTCGCTATGTAACAGCGCGCGACTCGCCAGCCCCTCCGTTCCTAGGGGTAAGCGTACAACCTCCGTTCCTAGGAGTAAGCGTACAACCTCCTCCCTTGCCCTCATGTCTGCTTGTGCGTGTGTTCTGTGCATATCCCGTTGCAACACTATTTCACGCCCCGGGCAGATCATAATATATCTATCTACACATAGATCATCTACAGTAGATCATCTACAGTAGTTCCTCGCCTCTTGTTGGGAGAGATTGTGCAGGATCTGCTTATTAACGGTACAAAATCCAACCCCGGAAACATGTACTGTATGTATCATGCAGATTGTACGGCTCGCACGCGACAACTTGAGCTAGATCGTACAGTTCAGTTATCTAACTGATTTATCTTCCCTGAAAGATCTATATGATCAAGGGGGAATAATCTGTTGATGATCTGTACATGATCTGTACATGATCTGTCCGAGGTGTGAAACTAATCCCTTCGGTGCCGGCGTTTGCGCATTTCAGATCCCCGCCTTTCCCCTCCACCTCCTTCTCCCTCCCTCCCTCCCTCCCTCCCTCCCTCCCTCCCCTCATCCCTCCCTTCCTCCCCCCCCATTCTTGCCTTCCTTCCCGCTCCCTTCCGCTCCTTCTCACACCTCGCAGCGAAGGGAGCCGATAGCACCCCCAGGCGCCGTCGTTAATATCCCGATGTCTCGACATCCTATCGAAAAATCGAACGGGGTCGCCTTGGCGGACGAGCGGCGGCCGAAGGTGAGAGGAAACGCCTCGTTACAAAAAGAACCCCACGTTATTCCAAGTTGTTTGTCTCCAAGATTTCGGGCGGATATGAATCGAAGAGGCGACGCCTCATTTGCAAGAGCAATCGTACAGTAATGTCCCAAGTGAGTCTGTTTCCAAAAATGCGGGTGGAGTTTAAGAGCAGAAGTAACAACGCCTGATTACAATAGTGGTCCCACACTGCGTAATTCCAAGTGTTTTGTCGCCAGAAACGTGGGTGGGGTTAAAGAGAAGAGGCAACGAGCGCCTCGTATGCCAAACTAATCTCATGATAATATTCGAAGTACTGTATGTAGTTTGTCTCCAAAAAGGTGGGTGGAGTTAAAAGAGCAGAGCTAACGCCTCAATACAAAAAATGTCCCACCCTAATTCAAGTTCTTTTTTTCTTGTCTCAACGAAATGTGTGCGGAGTTAACCCCTCAAGGGACCTAGGTATGGCGGCAAAGAAAGCATGACAAGAAAGGAAGTGTGGCGTTATCAACCGTATTATCAACGGTCCTCTGCGGTGTGGCCGCGCCGTACGTTTGGTGTCGTGCAGCGCGCGTGCCGGAACCTCTTAAAAGGTTTCACAAAACTATTAAATACGTCAGCTATGAAATCGACTGATTGAGTAGTTGATGAAGGTGTTAATGTGGAGGACAGGTGTTGGGAAAGGCACGCAGAATGATCGTCACACATCTACACGATCGGAGGATCCCTGCAGCAGACGGTAGAACCCACCTGAGGATCTTGCAAGCACCCCCGATCCCCATTTCATGTGGTGAGGGAGGCTCTCTCCTTGCCTCTCAATCGTACGCGCGGAAGAAAAGTGCCCCTGGCCGTGGGATACGCCGCCACGCCGCTTGGGACCCTCTCGTGGGGCAGGGGCTTCACATTAACTCTTGTGTCATTGCGTCAATTCGCCTACTCTCGATTTGAAGAAGTTTGTCCCCTAAAAGCTTGGGCGCAGTGCCAAGCCAACCCCCCTTAGAGCGTCCCGTACGTCCGCGCCATCACTTAAGAACTTGAGAAAATAGTATTTTGGGCCAGGGTCTCGAGTTCTTATTCCTATTCTCGCGTGAGGAAGCACGCGTCCTACACTAGTTTCAGTACAAACCAATAGTTTTATTTAACTGTCGTGCAAAACTAGTTGAGCCGTTTTTTATTTTGTTTAATACTCCCGACACAATTTCTCAGTACTGCCTCTTCCGTCGGGCTTCTGGCACTCGTGTGTAAACTCTCACGGCCCAGGGTTTCGAGCTTAACGAGGCGTGCGGCGTAGGTATAGTATCCGCTGCTCCACCTTCTACGGCGGGAGGCAGAATAGAAGCGGTCGAGTACCTTGCGGAGGCGAAGGGTTGGGGGCTGACCACGGGCACAGGAGGAGGAGGAGGAGCGGCCGCGCTCGCGGCGGAGGGTGGCGATGTTGTCGAGATCGCTGGCAAGATCGGAGGAGGCGTTAACAATGGCGGGGATGGCGGGGGTGCAGAGGGAACAGTCAGGGCGGAAGGTGCGTGCGGCGCGTCGTTTTGTTGCGATGTTTTTTTTGTGTTTTTTTGCGGTTTCAAATTATCATTAGAGCGATGTTTTGTTGGCATTTTGTGATGGCTTGTGTCTGCGGTGGTGACATGTATGTGTGCTCCTCGCGTATGTTTGTTGCGATGTTGATTTTTTTGTTTTAACACTATTTTTGTGTTTTTTTTCTTCGCGGGGTGATTGTTTTGTCTGCGATGGTGTCATGTAAGGTGGATGAATCGCGTCTGTTTGCTGCGACGTGGTCATGTTTTCTTTTGCGATGTTTTGTGCTTTTTTTTGTTTGCAGGGGTGTGGTTTATTGTCGCCGGTGGCCTTGTTGTTCGCCATGGTGTAGTGTCTGCGTTTTTTTTTAGGTGGCTCGGTCTCAAAGGAGGCGGATGCGAAGGCGGGGGTGGCGGCAGGGTACCCAACGGTCGAGGAAGAAGGTTTGCGCGACCCGCGTCTGTTTTTTCTTCTCCTTTTTTTTCTTGTTTGTTTGCGGGGAGGTTGTTGTATTTGGGATGCTTTGGTGCTTTTTTGGTGGTTTAAGGAGGTGGTGGTGGTGGTGGTGGTCATCCAGCAATAGCGCTGAACAAGAATCGGTTGTGTTGCGAGCACTCTTCGCCAAACCCAACAAGTGAACGCCAACCTGCGCTCGGTGGCAGCATTGTGCAATAGGCCGTGCATCATGGCTGCGATGCGATGCGGCGGAATATTCGTAGCCCAACCGATGAGTGCAGGCGCTCGCTGGCACTGTGGATGATGATCACAGGATGGCTGTGATGTGAACGCTCTTCGTGGTTGAAGGCCTTAGGGTTAGGGACAAATCTTTGACACCTCGGACATATCATCGACGCCCACTTGATGATCTAGATTTGTTAGGGTAGATAGATAGATAGATCATTGATATGTATGATCTGTATGATTTAGCTCATGTTGCCGGGCGGGAGCCGTATAATCTGCATGATCTAGCACATGTTGCCTGGGTTGGACCTGTACTACGCAGGTCCTGAACAGCCTCTCACGACGGCAGGTGAGGAACTGGACGATCTGCAGAAGATAGATAGATCATGATCTGTCCGAGGTGGCGAAATCTTTCTCCTTCGTAAAATCTCCGAACCCAGGCCCTGCATGCACTCCCGATTGCAATGGAAAGCCCTCGCGAAAATGATTCCTTATTCCCGACAACAGACATGTCTGATTCCAAATTCCCCGCGATATACAGCCGCCGAAATACGAGGGGATGTCAGAGGAGATGAAGGAAGTAGACGAAAGGGGACATGGAGAAGTTTGGTACACTATATAGTAGCGATAAAACGATCGATATCGAAGGAGAGGAATGGTGACCAAAGGCGGCGGAGCAGGAAGGGGACAACACTACAGTACCAAAAAGTTTATATGTGCGTAGCATATGGAAGATAATAGTGACCGCCCAAATTTGTTGGAGGTGTCTCGATTAGGAGTAGGAACGGTGCTCCGTCTCGAAAGGGATGCGTGGTCAATGGTCAAATTATTAAGGCAAGCAACGAATGAGTATGCTCACCCCCCTCCCCCCCCCCCCCCCCCCCTCCTTCGCCCCCCACTTCCAGATGACTACGAGCATTACGCCTCCTTACGACCGGAAAACGGTGCCGCCCTCGACATGGGCAGTGCGGAAGCGGTTGGTTTCGGGTTACGGGATCCCCCTGCATGCGAGAGTCCCTGGTTCCGCGAAGCGTGGAGCCAAAAAAAACTGAGAAAGCGAGACGAGCTATTGGGCTGATCGCTCGCCGCGCTCCTGGAGTCTACACTGGTGCGGTATAGACTACGTGTATCACAACTGCAGTACGTAAAATTGTGGAGTGCTGACACTTCAAGGCAGGGAGGATATCACATCTTAGAACCCTTTCAGTCGTAAAGTTGCAAACCGTGATCTTCGGGGAGAAAACCTACGGCGCTTGGAATTTGGTTGGGGGGGGAGGGGGGGGTTACAGTACTATCCCCTTTAGGACTGCAGTCCCGTTTGGGGGCAAACATACGTGGACTTTGAGTGATTTGTCCCCAAAGCGGGACTGCGATCCTAAAAGGGTCTAGAGGGTTACCTACAGCACAGAGTGCTGAAAGAGTCCGAGGAATCTGGACGAGTTTACCCCTACGATACAACTGTACGCTCTCTTTGGGAACAAAGTACTTGGAATTAGGCTACATTTGGATGTGTGAAGTAGTGAAGAAACAAAGCCTGGGTTGATCGTCCGCACGCTCAAGGGAGCCTATCACAATGGCCCGTGCCTTGCATGAGGCCTGTGCTGGGTGTTTGCAGGGCACGAGAGGCTGTCGTTTACGAAGTTAGCCATTAGCACGTCTTGAAAGGTCATCACAATACCCCTTGCCTTGCAAGAGGCCTCTATTGGATTTACACAGGGGTACGAGAGGTTGGATTTTACGGAGTTAGTCGTTAGCACGTCTCGAAAGGTTATCACAATGCCCCCAGGTTTGTACAGAGGCACGGGAGGCGTTTTGTAGGGCTAGGGTTACGGTTACGGTTGCGTTCGGAGCGCAGGAGGCGGTACTGCTTTGCTGTACTGTAGGTATTCATAGGTGCAAGCGGAGGGGCAGAACCGATGCGCGCGGTATTGCAAAGCAGAACTTCGCGGGCAACCAAACCTGTATTAACTTGGGCTGTGACTTGGCCAGATTGTCGGCGGCTAGTTTTGAGTCGGGTGGCGAAGTAAACCAACTAACGTAGTTCTTTTTCAATAAAACACACACGTCGAGCCACGGATGCGCCACCCCCCTATTGTTAGTGCACTGGGGTCTCCTATATCGCGGACCGAGGCCGCGGTCGACCGTAACGCCGACGGTATTATAGCCGTCACACGGCAGAATGTTCTGCGAAAAATCGACGTGGTTTTATTCATTTTTTGCGACCAATAATGATCTACCTCCTCATGCGAGCGTCCACAATCTTCGCAATCAATCGTTAACGCTACAACCAGTACACTGCGGATCAGCAGGGCAACGCACATATGTCGTTGTCGCTGCTCTGCGAGTACAATGATCTGCACGTCGGACTGATCACGATCAATCTATGTAGACCATCTAGATCCTAGAGTAACAATAGATCATCATGTACCTGTGGCAGATCCTACAGTAACAACCTATTGTTACGAGATGTTAGTGCAGGAACGGTATACGTGGTACAGATCCAATCCCTGGAGGAAACATGTGCTATTAATACAACAACGGTAGATCACACGCCTCTCGTTGGCGCAGCTAAACAGCAACCGAGTAGCACGTGCTATAGTAGTATCATCTGATGATGCAGTCTGATGTCCAACGTACACGAGGAAGAGCTCGGAGCTACTGCGCGCTATGTTTTGCTAAGCTCATCCCCTTCCTGTCCTGAGCGGGGGGGGGTGGGGGGTACTCGATAGGAGAGATGCACTCGACCTCATGCATGGCCGTAATCGTATGACCATAGACCCTCGCATTCCTACAATGCCGGGAGGGAGCATGTCGGGTTTTCACCGACCAGGCAGACATTGCTTGCACCAAGCGCGAAGCGCCGTGAGGTGTCTGGCGGGTCGCGTGAAGGGTGATCTGCATCCTACTAAGAACCGCTTGTGAGGCGGGGGTGTATGTGATGTGGTGTCTGAGCGTGGAAATTCACACGCGGGACAAATGAGATCCCCATTTTTCAGGGCTAATCACGGGTCAGAACAACCCTCGCGGATCGGGTCGGGTGGTCCGGGTCAAGGTGACCCGGTCCGACCCGTGATATTTTTTTAAACCTCCCGACCCGACCCGTCCCGACGCGTGAGTTTTCGAAGACCTCCTGAACCCCACCCACGGGTCGGGTCATGTCCCGTGAAGAGCCCTGCCGTTTTCATGATTGAGATACTCGTACGTACTCGGGGCAGATGTACCACTATTAATAGTATCTATGATAGATGCAGTCGTGGTGTAAATGAGGTGTTCCTGATGTATGCGAGCATGTATTGTTAAGGTATTACCTACTGAGCTACCTGGTATACTGCAGGGGTAAAAGATACCAGGTACCAGGTATGGTCTACAAGTATCTACAGCGCAGTAGATCATGTTTTTGCCTTACGGGATCTATCCGGCTTGGTATGATATGTGGGGATGGGACATTTGCTGACTCGTCCCCTAATCCTGACTCCATACCGCCACATAATGATACCCAACGGCAATGGCGAGCGAGCAGTGCACCCAGCAGTGACAAGCCTGCTCTCCCTTTCGCGACGAAGGTCCGACCCCCAAATCACCCCCTCGTCATTGTCGTTTGGTATATACTCAAACTCACATCATGGGAATTACTATTAATACGACTGTACGTATATTTCCAACCAACGGGAATGACATTCCCATTGTCTCCAACTAATGGGAATGATTGGATGTCATTCCCATTGGCTACAACCAATGGGAATGTTAGTCATTCCCATTGGCTGCAACGGGAATGACAGTAATGGGGAGTTTGATCCCACTTGGAAGGTCTTACCACAAAGGGGTCGAGTTTCACTGGGTTTCCTGCCAGCGTCCAAGTGTTGTTGTCGCCAGCGTGCCAAGGACCTGGCAAGCACTCGAAGCAGGGTGATCGAAAGGCTATGATAAGGGTCCGAACGATCGCCGCGCAATGTGCTCGAGAGTTTGCGCGCTCTGCGCCAATTGCAAGGGGCGTAGGCGATAGCAGAGGGTCCCATGTTGTTGTCCGAGCTTTGACCGATAGCAGTCAGCGAGTACCTGCAGCAGCAGCACCCCAGGAGCCGACAAAGCAGTTTCAAAGGGTTCATGTGGTTGCTCCGGATTCGGAGACGCTTGAGCCGCAGCACACGGGAGCTGTGGTACAGGATAAGCTGAAAGATGACGGGAAGAATCATGCGGGGAAGGGCAAAAGGCCGAAGCAATGGGACGTGAGTTGATGTGATATTGTGCTGTTTTACGCGTTCCGTCAGGCGGCAGACAATGGTCTATTAATAGTACATACCAGAGTATGATATCATGACCAGATGCTGGTACAGCAGTGGGCTGCACAGAGCTGCTGCTGCTGCGTTACTGCTGCTGCTGCGGTTTACTGCTGCACTGCTGCACGTGTATGCACTCGATACAACCAGTACTGCTGCTGCTGCGGTTTACTGCTGCACTGCTGCACGTGTATGCACTCGATACAACCAGTACTGCTGCTGCCATGCTGTCGTACTCTCTTTGGGGCGTAGATGGGGGGGTAGCTCGACTCTCCATGGCCAGCCACAGGGCACCCCTAGAGGGCTCGAGGTTGACGCAAAGCCCCATACCCTGGTACACCTCATATATTCTGTTCTCGTCAGCAAGTATGAGTATGCACTAAAGAGTTGTACCCCGTCGGGTATCTGGACCAAACGGGTACCCGGACTTTTTTCCGGAGGTATTACCCGTACCCGTGGCCGGGTACCCGTTTTTTCAGGCACACGAAACTGGGTAGTGTGGGTAACCGGGTGCGCGGGCAACATACAGTGCTGTTCACAGTTAGACGACAAGGGGAGAACCACAGCTTCACACCGGCACGATAACTAAGAGTACCGACTAAATGGGGAACACACCTAACCGAGTACCCGGGTACCCGTCATATCCGGTACCCAAGCTCCTGCTCATGTGGGGTACCCGGAAACCCGTTCATATCGGGTGCCCGGGTGTGAACCCTCCGCCTTGTTCGACGAACGTCATGTTTCGTGAGTGCCCGTTGAGGACCCTGACATTTGGTGTCGGGTACCCGGGTAGTCGTGTACCCGGGTCCAATTTCCCCGACGGGTATCAGGAATTACTCGTGCCCGGACGGATAGCGACAGGTAAGGGTATTACCCGTCGGGTACCCGGGTAGTAGACGAACTTGGTACAACTCTAGTACGCACGTATACACGTGATCCTGATTGATGCTTCTGTTGTACCTGGTACAACAGTACCGGTATAACTGTAGGCCGGTATACTGGTAGGTCCACAAAGTAAAGAACACACCAACCAGTACATGATGAGAACAGAGGGCTCACTTTTTGGGGGCGCTAAGAAAATTGGATTCAAGTACTGCGAACCAACAGCGAGAGCAACTCTAAGGTTCTTGTAACGCTTAGACTTACTCATGCAGAATTTGGTATATCCTGTGGGCGGGCTCGTATTGCTAACTGCACCCGATATATCGCTGGTATTTTTTGGTATCCGTAAGAGGTAAGAGGGCAACAGCCTTATCACGGACGGAATCACACAAAGAGCCGCTCATCGTCGTGTAATATCTTAGCGTGCGAGTAGGTCTACAACAGCAACGGCATGAAGCTGGTGCCTGGTACTGTATATACCTCGGCAAGGTTTCACACGCCGAGCAGATCACGATCTGTATCTGTAGATCATCTAGATCTTGACCTGCCGTTCTGAGGGGCTGAGCAGGGTCTGAATGGCACTGATCCAACCCAGGGGGCATGCCCTACGAGTAGATCAAGCATACAAGTATTATATGGCTCCCACCCGGCAATGTGAGCTATAATACGTGAATGATACAGATCGGGACTCTATCTATCTACCCTGAAAGATCTAGAGCATCAAGTGGGAATTATCTGCAGATGATCTGTAGACGAATGGCCTCAAGTACAGAGAGCATCGCACAGCAGCAGTATACCTGTGCCTGGTTTACTAAAATATCGTGGCAAAAGTAGGCAGTTGATAATCCATTTGACCTGTTTATTGTCTCTGGCATATCTCATGCATCTCGCTTGTCTAATTTATTTAAATCTCATCCCGCAGATCTCATCTCGCGTATCTCATCTCGCTTAACTCATCTCACTCATCTCATCTCGCATATACCTGGCATACGGAGTATGTATATGTGTACATACATCTCATCTCGCTTATCTCACCTCGCGATTAGTTCATCTTGCATGTCTCATTTTGCATATGCACTCTCGCCCATCTCGCATATATCATCTCGCGTATACCGCCTCGCTTATCTCATTTCGCCCATTGGTGTCGGTTAATGTGTCGACCCCCCCCCCCAGCGTCAAAAATGGACCCCAGAAGCGGAGCTGGTGTCGAAGTTAAAAAAGATGCGGACGGTTAAGGGACCGGGCCACTTGCCCCTCGCGATGAATCTCTTGGAAAAGGCTCGGGCGGAAGGCACCAAGGCCATTGTCGCTTACAACGTCATCATTAAGGTAAGTGTACGGCTAGCGATGCTGGTATTGGTAGTGTAATAGTGTCATGCTCGTTGGGGTTGTGGGGGTGGGGTGCGTATTGATGGTGGGAGTACGTATTGACAGTATTAGTAGCGGTGATGTTCGCGGTCGTGGTCGCGGCCGTGGTTATGGTGCTCCTTGCGATGAAGGTCGTGAGAGAACGCTCGGTCGGAGGGCACGAAGGCAACGTCGCCATTAGGGCAAGTGTGCGTCCGTTGGTGGTGGTGTTGGTGGTGTGGGTGGGGTGGTGGTGGTGGTGGTGGTGGTGGTGGTGGTGGTGGTGGTGGTGGTGGTGGTGGTGGTGGTGGTGGTGGTGGTGGTGGTGGTGGTGGTGGTGGTGGTGGTGGCAGTGGCGGTGGTGGTGGTGGTGGTGGTGGTGGCAGTGGCGGTGGTGGTGGTGTTGGTGTTGGTGTTGGGTGTGTTGATGGTGGTGTCGGTGTGTATGCGTTAATGGTGGTGGTAATGGTGGTCGTGTCGGTTGTCTTGTCGTGGTCGTGATACTGGTGTGATGGTGTTGAGGGTGGGTAGTGGCGTCGATGATGTTGGTATTTTTGTTGATGGTGGTGCTGTTGTTGTCTTCACACATGATAACTGTCGCTCCTACCCTACGATATTCAGCACCCAAGGTTTCCGCACTGCCTACTTCCAACTGACCTAGTGGGCATGCCTTGATTCCTTAGTGCCTTATGATATTGTTTTTTTTTCAGTTGGGAAGCCACATCAGTCCCAGTGACGGAAAAAAACGAGAAAGTGCTACTGTACCCTCTACAGTAGGTGCGCTACTGTACCTCTACAGTAGGTGTCCGGTTGAGTGGTAAACTCTATCTGACGACACTCCCACCGGCTTTGCAGATGCTGGGGATAGAGCAGTGGATGCTGAAAGACAAGACTAATTTCTTGGAGGAGCTCTTGGGCAAGCTCAAGGAGGACGACCTCGAGCCCAACATTTACACCTACAACGGCATCATTTACGTGTGAGCATACCAGTACGCGCGTATTCACACCTCAGAAAGATAGATCATGTACAGATAGATCATCTAGTTTCTCACCTGATGTTGTGAGTGGTTGTGCTGGATGTGCCTTACAGGGCAGATCCAACCCAGGAAACAGGCGCTCGACCATGCAGCCGGGCAACGTGGGGCAGATCATACAGATGAGGAACATGTCAATCCTGAACGATCTAGGTCATGGAAGTAGGAATCGATGATCTGCCCAAGGTGTGCATTCATTAAACCGTAGATATATGACGCAAAACAACACGCCCCCTGGAGTTATCTTCTTTGACAATTTCCCCCCTAGAGTGGGGAGGGGGGGGACACACAACGAGCACCATGGCGTTGGAAAATATTTTATCCGTATACTTCCATAGACGCATCGCTCGGCGTTTACACCCTCTCTCCCCGTTGTCGGGTAAACAGCAACTTTTACATCCAGAGAACTTTCCGAGGGGAGCGTTATCTTGCGTGTTGTAAGGGTAACATACCTCATCGCATAGTTTATCTGGGAGAAGGTACACTACAAGGCTTAATTTTCAGGGCTCTTTACGGGTCTTGACCCGACCCGCGGGTCGGGCAAGGTTTTTTTTTCAATATCATGGGTCGGGTCGGGTCGGGTCGGGTCGGATCGGGACAACAGGTTTCCAAACTCTTACGTGTCAGGTCGGGTCACCCTTACCCGACCCGACCCGACTCGGCCTGACCCGCGAGGTTTGACCCGACCCGTAGACAGCCCTGATATGGTTATTGCTGGTGGGAGCACGTACAGGGAGAATAGACACATGGCGTGGTTGGCGTGTATTCGTTTGTTGTTCGCGAAGAAAATGAAGATATGCGTTCATTTAGGAGTTCCACTTTGAGATATCGTGTGTTTAGTTTTTAACGCTGCGATTGTACGCGGCTGTTAACAGTGGTGTGGCGGACCGCGAACGTGAACCCGCCGGAGAGCGGAGGAGGGCGAACGTGTGCACGCGGGGGGGGGGGGGGTACCCTAGTTGCTTGCCTTGGACATTAGACTGTTGACCCCGCACCCCTTCAAAGACGGAGCGCACCGGTCCTACTCCTGATAGAGACACTTGCAACATTTGGGCGCTCCTTCGTTTTTTCCATGCATTAGATGGGAGCGTTTGGATTATCTTACCCCCTCCCTGTCTCGCCGCTTGTGGGGGGGGGGGGGGGGGCGCTGATGTTTGGCTTATCTCGGTGAGTAGGTTGATGTTCTGGTCCCCCCCGTTGCGCTGGAGACACGAGCACCATGACCTGATCTGGGCGCTGGAGACTCTTACTTACCTCTTCTTGGAGAAAATGGCTGGCACATACCCACCTATGTGTTCGAGGCACAGAGAGTAACGCTCACCAATGGTTGAATGCGTTTGGTTGGCTTAGGGTTAGGACTTGGGTTGGTTCTATTCGTATCGTACACAATGACCCTCAACCATTTCGTCGAATAAGGGGTAGGCTACCAGGTTGAGGTACGTGACAAGAGTCTGTGGCAATACAAGTCTCGACTCGTACATGTGTGTAGGCGCAGCCGGTGATACTGCTGTGGTGCGGCCAACCTCCTGTGTGGTTTGTGTATCGGAGCCTTTGATGGTCAGGTACTGCGCTTCTTTGGGCGTGGTTTGGTGGTGGTGCACGAACACGACATATCTGCGGCTCCTTTTCACGATCATGGTGTAAGCCGCGCGTGCAGCCGGTGGACGCGTCCGCGGGGAAGAGAGCCGTAGGTATATCGTGCACCACCACCGAAGTATTCCCACAAAAGCGCAGTGCCTGATTGTTAAAGGCCCCAATACATCAACCACACAGGAGGTTGGCCGCGCCAAATTGTCATCGGCTTCACCTACACACATACGTGAGCCGATACCTGTCTCGAAAAGCAGGTCCACAGTCCGGAGGCATATCAAACAAGGCCTCCATAATACGAAACCCTTCGTATATAAAACCCCCAGATATCCGCAAACTCGAATCAAGCCACTGCATACCACAAATAATCTACCCTCGCAGTCTATATAAACAGATCGACTGCCACCATCCGCCCGAGGATGAACGGAAAATTGCATTTGATTTTCTCTTGTTTTTTTGTTTGTCGTGGTCACCGTTGCTTGCACAGGTACGCGCAGGCGAGGTCGGCGTCGAAGGCGCTAAGAGCTTACGAGGAGATGGTGTCCAAAGGCATCGAGCCCAATGCATTGACGCTGTCGAACGTAATCATGGCTCAATCCTGGGGATCCCTCGCGAACATGTACAGGTGCAAGAACCAAAATTGCATACCCAACCCCCTCCATCGGACAGACGGCCTATTAAGAGATCATCTATTAATAGATGGTTGATTGTTAAATCTTCCGTTGTGATACGTTGTGATAGAGCTGATGACAGCGATGATGGTGATGATCTCACACTACACTATTACCGGGGACAATAATAAATAGGACCTACGGCACACACAAAAACCTACATATTTTCCTATTTTTACTAACAATATTTGGTCCTATTTAATAGTTACTATGCCCCCCCGTAATAGCTTGTTTCCCTGATATCCTGCCTGTGTCTCAAAACAGGCTTTAGCAGAAATATTTTTTTGGTGGGAGAAAACAAACAAGTACGAAATAGTGCGCACGGCAGTACCAGCACGTCAGGTAAAAACGGTACTAACGAGCTGTGGTATATCACCCCGTATCACGTGCAACCAAGTAATACCAGGAACATATCCATGGTATGGTAGGTGCACTCGGAATAAAAATAATTGGAAAAGGAAGAAGGCAAAAAACGAAACAAAAAGAAAGGAAGAAGTGTATCATACAGATCTCACCCGGGAATGGGCAATGCTGACTCAATCTTTGGGAGTCCCTCCCTGACTTGTGCAAGTTTTAGGCCGGGAATAGCCCTGTTCTGTACCGTATGTATGATGCGCACGATGTTGATAACTTTTGCCAGGTATTTGTGAGACCTTTACGAAAAGGCTTTGGGATGGGTAGAGGTCCGCTGCGAGGCACCACCTCGCCAACTCTCGGGGGTCCTAGGATCTCGCATTGTGGCTCACCACCGAAAATTCCTAACCTTGAATTCCTGCGCACCTCGGAGAGATCAGATAAATAATCTACAGATAAATCATCTACAGATAGATAATCTAGATCATCTGGATCCTAACCTGCTGTCGTGAGAGGTTGCGCAATATCTGCATAGTACAGATCCAACGCAGGAAACTTGTGCCACTGCTGCAGACCGTGCAGATCATTCGGGTGCCACCCGGCAATATGAGCTAGATCATACAGATCATACAGATCGGGGATACGTCTGCCGTGAGAGGTGTAGACCATGGAGTGGGAATCCATTCTTACCTACACAACTGCTCTGGCCCGAAAGTGGCGAAACCCTTATGTTACCAGCAGCAGCAAGAGCGGTAGCAGTAGCAGCAACAGCAGCAATAGCAGCAGCAATAGCAACAGCAGCAGCAACAGCAGCAGTGGCTAGCGCTTGCAAGCAGCAGTTAGATGCATTCAGTTTTTTCATCCGATGTTTTGCACGCGATGCTTTCTTCCCGGTCACCCTTTTCATCCGACGCGAAACGTATCACACACTAGTCGTTCATAAAAGGGCTACTGCGACTTGGGTGACTATAAGTCGTCGCCCATTACGGCCGAATATAGTACAACCAGGACCAAATATGCTGTGTAAACCTTGGCGGATACATGGGTATCGGGTCCATCTTGGGTCCGGATTACAACACTAGCCCACTCGGAATATGTATTACAGTAATACGGGGGAGCATGTCAGTAGTCAGAAACAAATATGGCGCGTAAACATAGAGGGATACCTGGTTTTTGGGTGTATCGTGGGTTCTGATTACTACTCGTATGTATTACTATGTATTGGTATGTTTTACTACATAATACCTGGTACTATGCACTATTATGCCCCCCCCCCGCAATAGTTGTGCGTTGGCTGGGTATTACAAGAGTCACGTGCGGTAGTCACCGGGGTTTCTCTGTGTTAGTATCTGACTGGCGTGTTTGTGGCCTCGCCGTGTATTTTTTTTGTTCGTAAAAACTATTCGTGAGTCGGTTAGTTGGCTTGCTTAGCCACCCGTTTAATGTACACCACTCTGTCGCTAAATGTAAGGACAGCTTGAATCCAAGATTAGTAAGCAAAGGTTATGCTTGAGGACGGACCAGTAGTAACGAGTCAGTTAGTTGGCTTGCATGGCCGCCCATTTAATGTACACCTCTCTGTTCCCAGATATAAGGACAGTTTAGGTCCAATATGAATATGTAAAGGCCCTTCTATTTAAGGAAAGAGCGCTAGGTGGTAATGCGTCACTTAGTTACTGCAGTTGGCTCGCTTGGATTGAATATTAATGTTACAAGGCCCTTCTGTTTGGGGACAGACAGAGTGGTAGCCAACGCCAAGTACAGTCAACTCACAGCCCTACACACTATCAATAGGTAATTCCAACTCATTGCCACCTCGGACAGGTCATCCACAGATAGATCATACAGATCATACACCTCATCTGGTAGATCCTAACCTGCCGCTATGATATGTTGGTGCAGGATCTGTATACAGTACGTACAGATCCAACCCAAAGGAAAAAGATCATGCAGCTGGTGCGGCTCCTATCCGGAAACATGAGCTATTCATAGGAATATTTGTACAGTACGGTAGACACATTCTACAGTACCGACGAGGAATGTATCTTCCCTGAAATACCTACCCGGTATACATATATCATCAAGTGGAAATCGATTTTCTGTCCGAGCTGTGAATTCAGTTTCGTCCCCTGGAACGTGCGTGCGTTTCTTAACCCCTTTAGAACCGCAGCCCCGTTTTGGGGGCAAACTACTTGAAATTTGAGTGATTTGTCCCCAAAACGGGACTGCGGTTCTAAAAGGTTAAGCCTTTTTCCCCTACTTTTTTCCCCTTTGTCTGTTTCAACTGTTTAGCCCCCCAAAAATGGGAGTGCTGTGGTCAAAGTGTTGAGAACAGTTTAGTAGTGCGCTTCTTAACCGGGTCAGTGCAATTTCGCGTGTGAAACGGACAGGACTTTGGATGAGATGGATTCGAAGGGGTGGGTGCCTACGAGGGGAGCACACCTGTGCCTGCTCGCGGCGATGTGGCAGAGGAAGGACACCAACGGTGTCGTTAAGGTGAGCGAGGGCATAAAGCAATTCAGGCATCAGATAGATCAGATCGATCACGATCTAGATCATTTAGATCCTAATCTGCGGTCATGATGCGTTGTGTATGATCTGTTTAGTATCTTGCCGTTGTGAGATGTAGTGCAGGATTTGAGCAGAAACAGATCCAACCCAGGAAGTGTGTGCTAGATCGTGCAGATGATGAGGCGACTCACATCCGGCAACATGAGCTAGATCATACAGGTGAAAGTGAGCGAGGGGCCAAACCATTTTTACACGTCGGACAGCTACAGTAGATCGCTATCTAGATCGTTTAGATCCTAGCTCCGGCGGAGGATGAAGAAAATAGAAAATAAACTGCCGTTCTGAGACGTTGTACGAGATCTGTATATAACATATCCAACCAAAAAAGAATGTGCTATAAATGGATCATGCAGATCATACGACTCCCACCCGGCAACATGGGCTACCGTAGATACTGTAGTACAGATCAGGAATATATCTGCCGTGAAAGATCTAGATCATGAACTGCAGGAATGATCTGTATGATTTATCTGTCCCTGGGTGTGGGGCGTTACCAGTGCCCTTGTCGTCCGTCACCTTCTTTTCATTCTGTGCGTTATTGTGTCGCTTCCTGGTACAGATTATGGGTCGCATGCTGGAGCAGAACTACCAGCCGACGGAAGCTGCCTTCGCCATCGCCCTCATGGCATCCGGTCGCCTGGGCAAGGCCGACTTCGCCAAAACCCTCTTCGCGAAACGCACCGCGGCGGGCCTTGAGCCTAAGGAGGAGATTTACTCCAGTGTGAGTGGATTACGGGGCACACGCAGCCGGGGCCGGCGTGGGCGGGGGGGGGGGGGTGTACTCATGTCATTGATGGCCGTAGTCGTATGGCCATCGACCCTCGCATCCCTACAATGCCGGGACGGAGCACGTCGGGTTTCGACCCACCAGACAGACATTGGAGGGGGGGTTCTTGCGTTAGTCGTTTTACGATTGACCTCGCACCCCTTTCGAGGCGGAGCAACGATCCTACTCCTAGTAGAGACAGCTCCAACATTTTTTTGTTGTTTTGGGGAAGGGGGGGGCGTACTCGTTCGTGGCTTGCCCTTTGTAATTCGACCTTTGACCACTCATCCCTTTCGAGACGAAGCACCGTTCCTTCTCCTGATAGAGACACGTCCAACATTTTGGGCGCTCGTTACATTTGTTCCATACATTACACGAAAAAAACGGGCGTACCCTTATCCCGTTCCTGTTTTGCCTGTTCGGGCGACCATGTATCTCCCATGACGGAGGTCGTTTGAGGGGGGTGGGGAGGGGGTGTACTCGATATCGGGGGTGGTGGGTGGGCCTCTTGGCATCCTTTTGTTGCACCCATTTTTTTTCTGTTAACCATCTTGGGCCCCAGAAAAATATCGAGCACAGTTTTGCCCACCTGCTGTAGGACAGATCACGATCTATCTGTTGATCATTTGCTGTAGGTTCTGAGGTGCCGTTACAGTAAGATGTTGCGCAGGACCTGTAGAGTATAGATCCAAAACCAGGAAACATGCCCTACTGCTGTGGATCATGCGGGCTAACACGGCTCCCGCCCGGCAACATGGATTTTACAGATCATGAATCTATATGCCGTGAAATATCTAGGTCATGAACTGTAGGAATAGATCGTTTGTATATGACCTGTATGATCTGTCCGAAGTGTGATTGTTTTTGAAATTTCGGGCTTCCCAACCGTCTACCAGGTATGTACCACTGCTGTGGTGCGAACGTGCAGCAGCGTGAGCAATACGTGCTGCTCACGCGCGTCGTGCAATCCCTTGGATAGTATGTACGAGGTATGCATTACTGTAGTACGCACCGAAAGCAAAGTGGCCACCCCTAACCCCAGCAGCCAGCGTGGTGGTCCCTAGTCGGTAGCATCAAACATTCGTGGGTAACATCGCACCCGTCGGTAGTCGGTAGCGCTTCACCAGTTGGGTAATCCTTTGCCTCCGCGTGCTGCGCTCGTGCCTGCCTTGCCCCACACTACTGATCGTCTCAGCTGTGACGTCCAACTTTCCGGCGTTGAATTTTGTGTCAACGATACCGCCGCCGCTGCCGCCTCTGTCTCTGGTGCAGATGATGCTGGCTCACTCGAAAGCCGGTTTGTATGAAGAGAGCCTGGATTATTGGAGGCAGCTCGTGTGCGTCGACGGAATAGGGGAGGTCAAGATCCATATCGAGACGTACCACTGCGCCCTGAAGTCGGCGGTGGCGGTTTGCCAGTGGGATGAAGTGGAGGCTATCCTTGACATGATGAAGGTGCAGAAGGCGTTCTCGCTCGCCCCGGTCTGTCGGTCAGTAGGTCGCTCAGTAGGTCGCTCAGTAGATGGGCCGCTCAGTAGACTGAACAATAGGTCTGTCGGTCTGTCGCTCAGTAGGTTGCTCAGTAGGTTAAAAAATAGGTTGGTCGGTCGGTCTGTCGCTCAATAGGTCGATCAGTAGATAGGCCGCTCAGTAGGTTGAACAATAGGTCGGTCGGTAGGTCGGTCGATCGGTGGGTGAGTGGGTCGCTTAGTACGTTTCTTACTAGCAGTACGTCGCTCTTTAGGTCGATCAGTAGATCGATCGGTAGGTCCATCAGTGGATCGGTCGGTAGGCCGATCAACTGGTCGGTCGGTCGGTCTTTTTTGTGGGGTTGGTAACCTTGCACGGGCTCCGCGCTGCGCATACGGACAGTTTCACGTGAAAGTTGTTTTTGTCGGTCGGTTTCCCGGTGAAAGTAAGGGGTGGATCGTGGGGTGATATTGTGAAGAAATAGGTGATGTTTGCGCGTGTTGTCGGCTTAGAATGAAGGGAGCTTCTTTGACAGCTGTTTCCGGCCTGACGATGCCCACCCTGCTCCGCCCTGCCCCACCCAACAGCCTCACCCTACCCCCCTCCATCCTACCCCGCCCCCGCCCTCATCCCCACCTCACCCCGCTCCACCCCACCCCACAACCTGACTCCCAACACAGCACAACACAACGTAACCAAATACAACCCAACCGACTATAAAATATAACCCACCCCAATAGGACCCAAGTCCATACATCCTAATCTCAATAGAAAACCCAACCCAATCCAGCCTACAGTGTGTACCCCAATCTAGCCCAGCCCAAAGCAACCCCATGTAGTAGCAACCCAATCCCACCCCTCCCCATCGGCCGTACTTCTTACCCCCCCCAAATCCACTTGTGGTCTTTTTCGAAAGAGCCAAGGCGTACGACCCGAGGAGCAGACGTACAAGACGGCCATCGCGGGATGCCGAGTCCGAAAGGGGATCGACGGGCCCGACCACCTCCAGCGCTTGGAGAGGGTGGTGGAGGCGATCGGCCGCAGGGGCCTAGACCCGACGAAGGACGTCAAGATGCGGATAGCGGTGGCGTGCGTGCACGCCAAGATGTGGGATAAGGCTGCCGCCCTCTTCGAGGGCTCGGTGGGCTGAGTGAAGTCGTGCACGCCTTGCGCAGATAGATGATGGTTTACGAAGATCATTTGTGGGTACTCGTAGTTCTTGCTGTAGGCGGTGTCGCCTGGTCACTCTGGACAGGTCACGATTTACAGCAAATCATTACCTAGATCTAGATCCTTTAGTTCCTTACCCGTACAAACCGAGAATTTCTCAAGTTCTTCGGTGGTGTCGCCTACTGTATGACCACTTTTTTTTACATACGTACAATATGATACACCTCGGACAGACCATGACCTGCAGATAGATCATGCACAGATAGATGATCTAGTTCCTCACCTTTGTGTCGTCGTGAGAGGTTGTGCAGGATCTGCCTTACAGGGCAGATTCAACCCGGGAAACATGTGCTATAAACACCATGCAGATCACACGGTCCCACCTGGCAACATGAGCTAGATCATATAGATCATATAGATACTATCGGGAATAGATGTACAGTTCCTTGAAAGACCCCCAATGGATCATGGTGTGGGGATCAATGATCTGCTCGAGGTGTCGAGTCGTGGCACCAAAACATACAAGGTCGGTTCATACAGCAATAGGCGACACTAACACTTAAGAAGCTCTTATTGTAAACCAGGCTGAACTTCTTATTCTCCTCTATTCTTTTCAAATACATTCGTATTGATTTTTTTTGTTGCTCCTCTCGTCCTCGATTTTCGGGCAGATGGCCCAGAACTGCGCCATGTGGCCGTTCGCGTGGGAGTGCGTGATTCGGACCTTTTCGGCTCTTGGCCGGTTCGGCCACGTGAAGGAAGTGTGGATGCTGGGCAAGACCGAGGTGCGGGGACAGACCATGATATACCGTAGATCACCCGTGTCCTACATCTAAAAAGTGAAATGGAGATCAATGTGATCTGTCCTTGTAGGAACTGTGGATATTTCGCAAGGTGCGGGGACAGACCCCCCCCCCCCCTCCAATGCCAGGCACCATTTACTATGTCTGTCCTTCTGTTGTATCTCCCTCCGATTTCGGGGGACCACACCTATATATAGTATTTGGGACCCACGGTGGACCCAGAAGCCATGTCCCCCCGATTGTTTAGACACCATGTTCGGTTCTGATTACCACTATTTGTACTATAAGCAGTATGTTCCACCGTAATAGTAGGGTTTCCGGGGGGGCTAATGTTGTTCTGCGATGGACCCTAAAAAACGTGTAGCCCCCCGAAGTTTACCAACCATTTTTGGTCCTGGTTACTACTACAATACTGTATGTTCCCCAGCAATAGTCGTGACTCAGATCCGGGGTCACTTGTTCTATGCGGCGGGCTCTTCTCCCCCGTCCTCGCTACATACGGATCTTGCCTTTTAAGGTTGCATTCTTATCGCTAGAAGACTTGCAGCCCTTTCCCTCCTCGTCGACTCTCGTCGAATTGCGCCGCCCGCCCATGCTACGTGCTCGTGGGCGCTCTCAGCAGCGTATCCCTCTTCCTCTTCTTTTCATTTACTGTAGGTAGTCCATGTCCTACCAGTATATTTTAGATAATGAAGTAGGGATCGATATGATCTGTCCGTGTGATGGAAACGTGAATGCCGGGCAAGACCGAGGTGCGGAGGCTCTTCAATGTTCGACCTTCCACACATGAGACAGATCGTCTACAGACCAATCAGATAAGATCAGATCAGATGGATCATCCAGATCATCTGTGTCGTGTGCCACGTTGTTTTGGATCTGTACAGTACGGACACAACCCAGGACATATTGTCACGACATGTATGTACAGATATCGCGGCTCCCACCCGGCCACATCAACATCTAGCTATTTCGGAGCAGAGAGATCCCTCACGTACAATAATGACCCGCGGTCTTGCGTTCGATCTAACCCGTGAGATTTTGAAAAATCTCCTAACGCGACCCGACCCGACCCGTGAGATTTTCGAAGACCTCCTGAACCCCACCCGCGGGTCGGGTCATGGCCCATGAAAAGCCTTTGTTATTATTGTAGTCGGGTCGCGAAGCCATTACGCCAACTGAATTTCGTAGACCGAAGTGTCAGTCGAGCGAAAGTGAGCGAGCCAAGCAATCAATGTTCTTTGGGTCAAGGGGGGGGGGGGGGACCTCCGGGAGGGCCCCCCGGCGGGCCCCCCCGGCGGAGCCCGCTGAAAGCGCCGCCAGAGGCAAACAAATACGATATACATATATTTGGCTCTAGTTTTTTACACAAAGTAAATAAGCCTACACACAAGGACTACCCAAAATACTTTGGGTAGTTGGCACCGCTGCAAATTGCTGTAGTGCCTGTGTATCCAACTATCCAACTGATAAACTAAGTCGGCGACTTGTACTGTAGTCCCAGCTAACTCACGGCCCTACGACAAGTAGTCGACATTTTTTTCCGAGGCCGTTTCTCCTTCGAACTCCCTGAGGGGGTGTTTGTAAATGGGAAAGCGTTATTTACAACGCTTTAGGATATTCCGAGGACCTGGCTGTTTTCACTGTTTCACGATTGTGCGGGCTAGCGGGACACCTCCTAGTGAGGTGAAGGTACCGGCGTAGGTAGGCCCAACCCAACCTCTATATAACCCTTTATAACTCGAAGCCAAACAGGGCCCAGGAATGTGGCTGCGCCGCTTTCGACTTTTTTGTTTCTTTTAAATATTTCTGACCTGCGGACGGCGAATGGCCTCCCTGACCAGTTACAGGGACTAGACACGTTCCCGGGAATATGTACCCTTAAGGCATCGTGAATAGTACCTGTACAGTGGTGGTCCACCACTTTCCTCCCCCGCTGACGACGCTTTGTGCGATAGGGTTTGCATTTTGTTGGCCAAACTGTCGCCGGGACTGGTGGGGCTTCTCAACCTAGGAACTAGCCAATAAGGCCTTGAGGTATCGAGACATGCCTTATCGCTTGTTTTTTTTTGTTACGATAGTTTTCGTGACAGACCTAGCGTATAGAACACGCAAGATGCCTTAATGCCTCATATAGCATTTTTTTTGCCATTTTTTTCGCCGCTGAGCGTAGTCGGGCTTCTCGACTGAGAAAGTGCCCAATGTCACTGGGATTATCTCTCGTTTTGTCACCGAGGCTTCTCATCTGGGGAAGTACTCAACAAGGCGTTAAGGCACGCCTTATTGTGTGTTTTTACAACAGTTTTCGTTGCAGACCTGTGTGTAGGCCATGGGATTGAATTGCTCATCGGACGGAGTGCGCATTTTTTCGTTCGTTGTAAAGCCGGGCTTTGACGAGTGAGGAGGAGCGTCAGAACCACCACTATCACACCGTGGCATACGTCTGATGTGCCTGCCTGCCTGCCTGCCTGCCTGCCTGCCTGCCTGCCTGCCTGCCTGCCGGCCGGCCGGCCTGCCTGTCTTGCCTGCGTACAAAAAAAGGGCAACCAACACACGGCGAGGGGGAACGAGCTGGCGATGACGTCGGCGCAACGCCTGGTCGACGCTGGTTGGGCGATGGAAATACTTTCATTGGCCAACGCCAGTAAAAAGTGCTCCGCTACGACGCAAGCGATCGCGGTCCAGGTGCTTGCGGAATCGGGCAAACTGAGAGAGGCCAGCGCTCTCCTTAAGGTGATTTTGTTTTTTCCGTGCCGAAGTTTTTTTTTTGTTACCGTGCAACTACTATGAGGATATACTGTAGGTCGTTTTTGCCCTCCATAAGGGGATTTATTCGTTGTGCGAAGGTTTAGTTTATGTTTCCCCTGCAACTTTGAGGTTGAAGGTCGTTTTCAATGCGCGGGAACATCGTTGATCTGTTCGGCGTGTGAACTCTTTCGCACTGTTGTTCGAACCATAACTTGAGTATCTGTCCACGCAACCCCCCAAGGCCGCTTCGCGTAACCCATGCTGTATTGGTCGTTTCGTTTGCGTCACTTTTTCGCTTCGGCGTCCGTCCCAACTCAGTTGCGAGTAGGGAGGCTGTGGTGTGAGTTGGCTGGACTTGACGGCTACCTGTTTTTGTTTTGTTTTTGTTTTGTTTTCTTTTTCCGGCAGATCGGTAAAAGTAAAGCCAAAGCTCACCACACCTCCACGTTTGAGGTTCGTGTCGTGTTTCAACTTAACCCACAGCTCCCATTGCAACAGCAGAAGCACTGTACTGTACATCGGTAGCTACTGCGAGTACCACGGGCGCGCGAGCATGTTGACCCGACGGTGCTTCTCTCAGTTGGGTGGCGAAACTAAGCCAACCAGTATTTTTTACCGTACCTGGTATTACTTGCCAGGTACCAGGTATATAATTATTTCGCCGTGTAACACTTAGGACCACACCCCCCCCCCCCCCCGGGCGATTTTCGCAGCCGATTTTCTCCTGAACAAAAAGGGGGGGCACGCACGCACAACATCAAATAGCGGGGGCTATGGAGGTGCATCGCTCGGCGTTTGCACTTTTTCCCGCTGTCGGAAAGAGCAGCCACAGTAGTCTCAGTGACATCCGTCCGAGGGGATGTGTTAACTCATCACCCGGGTGATACGGTACACGCGCCACAACCGCGGCAGTCACATGCGGAGACGCAGAGCTCCACATGTTATCGTACCCAACCAGCTGTTACGCCTACAGTAGAAGGCGACCGATAACTGATCGTCGGCGACTCAGTAGAAGGCGACCGATAACTGATCGTCGGCGACTCTCTAGCCAACCAGTTCACGGCCCTCGTTATACGATGTCTTGCTGTGTTGGTGTGTTGGTGTGTTGGTGCGTTGATGCGCTTGCTGTGCTGCCGCAGGAGTTGCGAGCGAACGGAGCCGTGCGATTAAACCACAAGAAGCTCAACAAGCTGCTGGGGTTTTGCGAGCGCCACGGCGACACGGCGGTGGGGCTGGAGTTCCTCAAGGTGCGCACGCCAAGCACAGCTTTTGGTTGGTCGCGGTCGATGGAGGAGGGCTGCATGGACATTGGCCCCAGCTTCGACAACATGGTTGAAACGCGCTTGACATGCTGCAAACCCCATCCCTAACCCCGATCGCCTGGCATTTCTGTCAGTCATACCTCGTCGTGATATTTTCCTGACCCCTTGCGGGATTTCAAAGGGAAAAGTTAACGATACGAAACAACGAATACAGCAACGACCACTGCGTGATTGGGAGATGGGACAAATTGGGTCACTGGGTGATTGGGAGGTGGCACAAATTATGTGTCCCGAGTTCCAATTTTTGGTGCAAGGAGTCGTACGGCACGGGGCGCATTATGCTCCTCCTGCCATTTCACTGCTGGGCGTTCACGATGCTCGCAGGCGGTTGATAGTACCAGAGTTGTCATTGTTGTGATCGCGGTGTTATCCCTTGTATCCCTCAAGAGGAGTCTCGACGGGTTTAAGCGAGGAAGCTCAGGAGTCACCTCTATCGTTGCATGCTAGAACCGAAGCCCTGACCGCCTGGAAATTTCTCGGAATGAAGATGTAACGATCAGCTAGCGGGACCTATCAACCATTTTTGTCCAGGCTGGGCCACCAAGTCGTGAACACTGCTGACTTGGGGGCTGTATAGACCTCTTCGTCCCGCCTTCGACGCGATGGTTGAAGATGAAACGCACTTGGCGTGCTGTAAACCCTAACCCTTACCATATGTACGAGATGTAACCGTATCTCCGACCGCCTGTTAATAGGAACTTTCCGGGAACGAAGGTGTAACACCTGTTGGGGCGATGGTCCTGTTTATGCTCAGTGCTCCACAAAAATTAGAGTGGTGTGTTTGCGTCATGACAGAAGTAGAGGAACAGCGCTCGGATTTCACAACCGGTGGGATGGTATTGCAGCGTGGGCTGCCGCGGTCAGTTTTTGTCAACGGGTAGAAACAAAAAAAAAACGAAAAACAATTCACAACAAACTCCCCGAACGCTCTGGAGACAAATAACCAAAATACCACACAGACAATAAATAAATAAATATATCCAAAAACATGAACGAACAAAAACGAAGGCAAACACAAACAAACGCCGTACGACGAAAACACACACCAAAGTAGTAAAGATCAATGGACAAAATAGGTCAATAGACGAAAAGAAGACGGTACGAAAACAAAAGCTTTCCTGAAATCGCCGCCAGTCTTCCGTTTTTTTTTTTTTTTTTTTTGCTTATTTTTTTTCGCCATGCATCCCTCCCTCCTGACGTAACCGTGGCATCCCCTCCTAATGCGCCCATAGGAGATGAACTCGCGGACACCGCCACACCGGCTACAGCCGCCAACGTTGGCCTTTGTTATCGCGGCTCTTGTCAAGCACGGCCGGGCGGGAGAGGTGGTCCCTCTGTTCGAAGAGCAGCTCGCAGCGGTAAGAGCTCTACTGGGTTGGGTCGGGAGGATGGGTTGGGTTGGGTCGGCTCGGGTTGGGTTGGTGTTGGGTTGGGTTGGTGTTGAGTAAGGGTGCGGAGGTCAAGGGTGGGTTGGGGGGGAGGGGTGTACTTATGGCATGCATGGCCGTAATCATATGGCCATAGGGCGCGGGGTGGAGGTGTACTTGATATCATGCATGGCCGTAGTCGTATGACCGTAGACCCTCGCATCCCTACAATGCCGGAACGGAGTCACAGGCCGGGGGGTAAAACACTTTTAATAGTGAAGCTCGTTGGGTTGGTGTTGGCTGAGTGGGCGGTGGGCAGATGGTGGGCGGGTGGGAGGTGGGCGGGGGAGATGATGATCACCCTGTTGCGAGAGTAGCTCGCAGCGGTAAGAGCACGCAACCTCTCACAGCGCACGTCATTCGCCCAGTTGGCACTAGCACCCGTGTTTTTTCGGGACAGACCACGTGGAAAAAAATTTTTGTTTGTTTGTTGTTAAGATCCGTTCCCTCAAACACCCGCCGAAACTACCGGAACTGTCACTTGCGGGGGAGGTGGTCGCAGTGTTCGAGGACTAGCCGGCAACGGTAAAACTCGCGCGCTCACGAGGCGGCGACCGTGGAGTGCACACGCGATCCCCCTCAGCGAAAAGTGTTCGCGCTCGGTTGGCTGTTTCGCGGGAACGGCCCCCGGACGGGCTTCGGCATACTTCTTTATGTTGTAGTTGGCGTGGTGGCTAAGTTGGCGCGGAGGGGAAGGGAGTGAGGGGCGTACCCATATGGTGCTTGCCTTACTCATCTGACGATTGATCACGCGTCCTTTTCAAGACGGAGCATCGTTCCTACTCTTACTATTACGGGAGACCATAGTTAATAGGACCTGCGGTATGCATAAAAACCTATATATTTGACCAGTTTTACTAACAGTATTTGGTCCTATTAACTATGGTCCCCCGTAATAGACACACCTCCAACAGTTGAGCGCTCGATCGTTGTTTCCATATATTACATAGAAATGTCCTGCTAATCCTACCCTCTTCTTGTTTCGCCGCCTGTGGCCACCATCTACAGCAGCTCCACGGCGATATTTTCTCGCTACTCTCTACCAGTAGTGTACAAAAAACTCCTCCTTGTCACATTCATTGAGGGTCCTGGGCGGACTCATGTGCTGCTTGCCTTGCGCGTCTTTGACCATGCATCCCTTTCAAGGGGGGCTGGTGCCAAGCACGAACGGGAGGGGGAGTTGGTCGCCCTGTTCGAGGAGCAGCTCGCAGCGGTAACAGCGCGCAACCTCTTCCGGCGCAAATGTTCTGTCCAGTTAACGCCCGATTTTTGTATTTTTTGGAGATGAAACTATTTGGAGAGTTGTTTTCAAAGCAGCAGTCGAAGGGTTAAGAGCCGGTCCGTGATATATCCGCCGGAACTACCGGAGCTGTCCGAACGTCCCGCGTTTTTTTCTTGGCTGCTCGGGGAAGGCCAGTTGCGCCGCTCCTCCCATGTTATATAGTCTAGTCCACCACCGTTTTCCACTACAGCCGCCGCGAATCGAACCAGGTCTCCCCCCCCCCCCCCCCCCCCCCTTCAATCGCCCGCGCTTCCTTGATTGCGCCCAATGCAGAAATATGTCCCGGACAAGACTTGTTACGAGCACGTGGCATGCGCGGCTTTCGCGGCTGGCGATACACTTAGCAGCGATAGGTACACCGGGGTCGCGCAGATGCTGGGGCAAGGCGAGGGCGAACGCGAAGAAGGGGTACTCGCAGACGCGGGGGGTAGGGGTGGTCATCACGGGGATGCTGCGGCCCAACGATCACCACTACTGCGATCACCGCCACCGCCGTTAGCAGAAGAAGGTGGGGTGGGGGGGTGTATGTGTGGCGGTCGCAGAGGGGTGTATGTGCGGGTGTCGTACTTTGGCTTGGCTCGGGAATGGCTGGGGTTTGACTTGGTTAGGTTTTGGTTTGCTTTCGTTTTGGCTCGGCTTGGGTATGGCGGGGATTTGGTTCAACTTTTCTTGCCTTGACTTGCCTCCCCTTGCATCGCATTGCCTTGCTTTGCCTTGCCTTGCCTTGCCTTGCCTTGCCTTGTCTTGCCTTGTCTTGTCTTGTCTTGTCTTGTCTTGTCTTGTCTTGTCTTGTCTTGTCTTGTCTTGTCTTGGCTTGGCTTGGCTTGCATTGCCTGGCCTTGCCTGGCCTTGCCTTGCCTTGCCTTGCCTCGGAGAAACTCGGTACGAGCTAATCTGTTATGTCAAGAGTGCGTCAGCCACGGAGAACGCATGCTCTTATATTTGTAACCCCTAGCTGGACATGCCTTTTACCTTTACGTACTCCCCGGACCGTTCCATCGTCACCAGTTATGTCAGACGCACCTACTGTGCACCCAACATGCCCCTCGGTCCCATTACTACTACTACACACTTCGGACAGATAGTCGATCCCCACTGTATAGTCTAGATATTTAGGGGCAGAAAGCTGCATGCCTGATCTGTGTGATCTATCACGGGGAACCATAGTAAATAGGACCTACCGTACACACAAAAACCAACTGGTATGTATTTATATATTTTTACTATCAATATTTGCTCCTATTTACTATGGTCCCCCGTAATAGTGTAGCTCAAGTTGCCAGGTGGAGAGCCGTATTATATTATTTGCATGATGTAGGACAGGTTTCCTGTATCTGTACTATACAGATCCTGCACAAGATATCACAGCAGCGCGGTTAGGAACTAATTAATCCACAGATAGATCAGTTAGATCCTGAGCAGCAGCAGGTTAGGAACTAATCGATCTACAGATAGATAATATAGAGATCGTGATCTGTCTATATCTGAGGTGTGAAGTATTGTTGGAACTGTTATAGAAGGAAGGGGTTCCCCTACTATTAATAACAAAACCGGGTTAACCCTTTTAGGACCCCAGTCCCGTTCTGGGGACAAACTACTTATAATTAGAGTGTTTTGTCCCCACATGTGGGAGTGCGGTTCTAAAAGGGTTAAGGCCACTATCAATATCAATAGTGCGAGCAGCCCCGTACCTCACCCAAAAGCGTTTTTTCTCAGGCCTTCTACGGCAGGGGTTTCACTTGAATACAGTATGGCATAGCCGTAACGTTACTCTGACGAGGGTCCTCAACCATTGCAACTGAAGACATACCCAGTAGTTTTGGACCCGATTTATATATCACAATAGTATTTCGCCGGCGGAATTATGTATCAGGCGTACAGTAGTTCGCAATCTCTCTCAAAAGGTCGGGTCGGGTCGGGCCACCCTTAACCGACCCGACTAACCCGATCCGACCTGACCCGCGAGGTATGACCCGACCCCCGAATAGGCCTGAAATATTCCTGGAGCGGTTTGTCACGAGCGATTGCCTTGTTTGACCTCAGGACCCCTTTTTCCCGTCCCGTCGGCCCACCGCTGTACACGTGCAGTTGTTGCGGAGGCAGGGGCGGACGTAGACGAAATATCCTCGGCAGCGTTAAGACACGGCTTGGGAGAAGCCGAAGAAGACAGCGTAGAGGGAGCCGAGGCTGCGATATCTTCGAACGGGGTTCGATCATACTAATAGTTGTTTTTAATAATAGTTTGCCACTATAGCCCATTTTGGGACTTGAGAGGGGAAAATGAATGCGTCGAAAGAAAAAGGATGGTGACAGCACCGACCGTTCTAAGCATGATAGCCCCCGCTGCTTGGGTAGGGGATAGGGGATGTGTCCGAAGTGCAACGTGCGGAGATGTGCGACACTCTCGCGGGCACGCTGATGGTGGCTGGTTGTGCTGCACGGTGTTCCTCTTCGACGATCGATAATAATTGATACCGCATATCTCTCGCGTTTTTTAGGTTGCTATGGTAGCTGGATCCCGAAAGGGTTGACCCCTTTTACAACTACCACAGTATTTACAGCTAGCTATGAATAACTGACTCCCACGGTTTGGGCGCGAACTCTCGAATTAACAAAAGGTTTGAGTGGAAGATTGTTCGGGGTGGGGAAAAAAAGGGTTGTGATGCGCATTCCCTTGCTTTGGGACACCAGAGGGAACAACAGACGACAACAAGCTATCTGCACCAGGGTTTAGGGCTGGCCCCTCCGCCCCAATGGTGGAGAGGCCATAATTTGGAATTAGTAGATCGACGTGTCAAAGCTTATGCCGTGGGCTCTGTTTCTTGCGGTGCTCTACATCGCTCTCGCACGAGAGGCGTGCTATTCCACACTAAATCCTAGGTAAAATCCGTTAAACAATCGGTCGACACCCTACTGTAGCTGTAATAGATCAGCATCATGGGATGATTTTGTATTATACCTGGTACGCGGCATTGTATCCCTTCTGGGCCTTCGGAGGAACAATAGGACGGAAAAAAGACGTACTCGCTTTGGCGACCGTCGACATGAAGCAACCGGGGCTGCTGGGGTAGGGGATGAGGACAACACAGCAGCAGCAGCATAGTATCGGGACTGCGATGCAACGAGTTGAATGCATGTGACGAAGTGGCAGACTTGAAGCAAAAGCCAGGATGCCACATCGTACCTATTGACAGGAGGAGAATAGAGGCGTACTCGAACACACAAACAACTAACCAACATCGCTTATTATGTCACAAGAAAGTGTAAACTTCGTACGGGCGGCTGCACTCATTGAGTACAGACAGGGGGGGGGAGGTGAGGGGGTTTTCCGTCTGTGTTGGATGTCGTATACCAGGTAGATGTTAACATTTACGTGAAAGATGAAAACCACTCATTCATAGCAGCTATACAGCCAGCGATGACGATGCCTGTTTAGCTGACTCCTCAGTGGCTTTCTTCCTTGTTAGATGAACAAAAATAGTACCTCATCGCCTGTTTTTCAACAAAACCCCCTAAACAGCGTTTTTCTGGTTTTTTGTTAGACGAGCGAGCACGAAGCGCAAAACTTTTCTTTTTTTCATGAGGGAAAAGCTACGTAATTTTTCACAGTACTGACTCTGGTATCCTCCGCTTCCGATCCTCTGGTCGAGTGTTTTTTGTTGTCGTGGATATCTCGACTGTTTCTTTTGCCTTTCTCGGAAAAACAACTTCGTTCGGTGGAATTTGGAATCAGGAGATTTTGTTCGTTTATGTGAAAGGATAAAACAACTGAGGGAGCCACCAGGGGTATATTACCAACAGTCGGAAGTTCCGATATAATATCGAAAATCGTATCGGTTACGTAAAGTATCAAATCAGAAAACGAAGTAGTAAGTGTCCCGATATATCTGATGAAAGACGCCTTGGTCCTATAGCGGGGGGGATGCCGCTCTACTCTCCTCCCATCCCCCCCTGCCTGTTGAGGTATCAACGTGCATAATTCGACATGAAAGCAAGAGGGGTGCTGCCAGAAAAACACGATGTCGCGCGTAGCAAGTGTCCCGATGTATCTGATGAAAGACGCCTTGCTTCTATAGCGGAGGGGAAGCCGCTCTCCTCTCCTCCCACCCCCCCCTGCGTTTACTTCGCACAATTGGGAATGATCGTATCACGTAGTGTTCGAGGTAAGGCACCCATAAGGCAGTGACATAGTACTCCCATTGCTGTCTCTGGAAATGCCTACACCGGAAATTAAATCAACTCATTGAAGCTGTCGTCCATATGCAAGTCCGCCTCAAAAGTGGTTCTTAGTAGGATGCAGCTCACCCTTCATGCGACTCGCCGGAAACCTCAGGGCGCTTCGCGCTTGGTGCAAGCAATGTCTGCCTGGTCGGTGAAAACCCGACATGCTCCGTCCTGGCATTGTAGGGATGCGAGGGTCTATGGTCATACGACTACGGCCATGCATGAGATCGAATACATCTCTCCGATATCGAGTACACCCCCCCCCCCCCCCCCTTGCCTGTTGAAGTATCAACGTGAATTATTCGACATGAAAGCAAGAGGGGGAGGCTGCCAGAAGAACACGATGTCGCGCGTGCAGTACTCTTGGGTAGGATCAAATGCGGCAGTATCCATCGTCGCGCGATAATTCATACCTGGTGCCTGGTAAGCCGTAACGATGTCTGCTCATTGTATGTTTTACCAGAGGTGCCCTGGTATGTTCCAGCGTGCTCAGTGTCGACGAAATCGCGGAGCGTCCGTGTTGTTACCAAGGGGGCCCTGTGTTTCCGTACCCCCGTCTACCATTAAAACCCCTTAACCACTCCCTCCTGGCCGGGCGGCGCTCTGACTTTTCTTTAAAAATCGTTTTCATTGTGGCCGTGAGATTCGAACTCACGATGAACGACTCATCATGTTGTCCTGCCGTTGACACCATATTTATCTTAGTCCGTTGTGGGCTACTGGTAAAAGGCTAACCAATCGCCTAATATGCAATCTAGGCCGTATAACAGTTGTCAGAAGAAAATGAAATGCCTGTGCTCCTCGGCAGGGTCGTGACCTACTGTACTGTACTGTACTACTGTACTGTACATCAACAGTACTCGTAGTACAGTATACCTGGTATTCAGTATTAATAGTTATTATTAATAGCACTGTTTGTTTCCGTTTGCCCGCGTCGCATATCGTTTATCGTATCGGCATCGGAGTTTTAGCGATCCGATTCGATAAATAAAGTGCGATTGTGTACAGTATAGCATCGGTTATTTTTTTCAGTGCGATATCGGATCGGAATAATCACGTTGTTACTCGATACAACAAACAATAGTAGTATGGTTGCGATATCTAAACACCATTACAAACGGGTACAACAGCCAGATGGCAGCTGTATTTGACATTTGAGACCCCCTATCTATAGACAGAAATCGACCACAAACCAATACCAGGTCGAGTAGTAGTATTAATAGTGTATTGATATACTGTTATCAGGATTGCCCTGGGCTGGGTAATCGATCGGTCTTTTACCCCTATAGCTCAGTAGGTAACACCTTCACATTTGACGTCGTCCAGGTCACGGGTTCGAACCTCAATTCGAACGTTTCTTTTACAGAAACGCTTGCGCGTGCACACCTACTGAAAAACACATCTCCCTGGTTCCCCAGGTATAATGAAACGAAGCGTGTAGGTCAGCGTGCGGACGTATGTATGTATACAGTTCCGACGCGCCACAGATCCCGCCGTTTAGAGGGGGGGAGAGTGTTATAAGGATTGCCCTGGGCTGGGTAATCGGTCGGTCTTTTACCCCTGTAGCTCAGTAGTAGGTAACACCTTCACAATACTCGTAGTGATATAGTATTAATAGGGGTAGTGGATACTCGTATTTTTCTATTATTATAGGTATAGTATTAATAGTAGTTGTGGTCTCCTCGTTCTCCACCCGTCTTGATGAGCGTGCGACTATTAATAGAACGCGCAGCACCATGCCGACCGCGTGTCGGTGATCTCCTTATTTACACGGTGGTCCGCGTACACCCCAGCCCGTCGTATAGCTCGTCACAGCCAAACAGCAGCCCGCGCTGTTTTTGCGTAACGCGGATTTTATCTACATACAGTAGTAGTAGTAGTAGTAGTAGTAGTAGTAGTAGTAGTAGTAGTAGTAGTATAGTAGTAGTATAGTAGTAGTAATAGTAGTAGTAGAACCTTTCACGTAGTACAAGTAAGAATCGTCGGCTTCTTCGTCGCTCCCCACTTCCCAGGAGCAGCAAACTGGCAACAACAACGACAAACGTTACACAATCTTCGTGTGCTACGTACGGCTGCTATTAATACCACCGCTGCTGCCACTGCTGCTGCTGCTGCTGCTGCTGCTGCTGCTGCTTTTTTTTTTTCTTTTCTTTTTTTGCACATCCCCTTTATTGTCTTCGCACATCTTCTCTCTCTCTTTCCAACTCGTAACTCAGATCCGAGGTCACATAGCAGGCTCTTCTACCCCCTTCCCGCTCGCTACGGTACGTGCCTTCATTTTTATGCTGCTGCTGCTGCTGCTGCTGTATGGAGCAGGAGGATATCGTTCAAGAGGAAAGGAAGAGGAGTCGAAAAGAGTCACATGCCGGTATATTTGTTTTTATATCGAAAATGCCGATCTGTTTGTTTCGGTTTTCGTTTTGGTTGCGGGCGATCGACGGAAAAACCGAAACCTTAAAGTTACGACTTACCGGTACGACCTTACGCCAACGGCGGCTGCCGTTTCGCAACAACACAATTTCGAGAGACTGATCTTGTTTGACGCGTCAAGGCCTCCTTTGGCATTGATATATATATTTCAGTATGCGTGGGCCGTCAGTCAAGGAGTCAAACCGCCGTCTCCTATTCATAGAGATACATAATCTGTCAGTGCCATCATGAACCGTCGGCTATTTCGCCGCCGATAAGCAATGCCATCATCCCAAGTTTCGCACTCAAGACCCCCAACCCGCAACCCGCTCCACCGGGACTGCCCCAAGCCCGAACAGGCCTCGCCATCGACTCGCCAAGTTTATCCGGTGGGTATTAAGCGTAGACGACCCCTTTGGGTCGGCGTTGGCGCATCCACACGAAGCACTAAAAAAACTCACACGCAGATTGTTCCGATAAAAAAAAAAACACGCACATATAATAAATTTCCAACAAATGTTGAACATGCATCATCAACTCTCTCGGTTACCTCTCTCGGTGCAACGGCGATAGGGGCGCGCGAACGCGGGTCCGCGACTGCTGTTCACGCACCGTACGTAGCATAGCCGTCCTCGCAGAAGCTATCGGAGGCTACCACGAGGTGAAATTCTCGCGGCGCACGGTATTTTCGTAGGGCCTGGGCTGGACAGGGTCTTCTCGTCTTCTCTCGCTCTTTCTCGGATGGCCTCTCGCCTCTGGCTTGGGTTATTTTCTCGTGCCTCTGCGTATGAAATGCGGAAGGTTGTCCGAGCGGAAGGGTGGATTATATGGGCAAGCAAGCCAAGGGCTGTCGCAGCGTAAGCGATTGCCAGGACTAAGAGAGAAGTATGGGTAGCCGTTTGCATTACGCAAGCACCGTTCGCGAATACAATTTTCGTACAGCAGCAGCAACGTTGTTGGAAAAGCTTGCAAAATTTGCAGCGAATTTGCCTGCGAAACGCCAACTTGCTGCATGGGCAACACCTGGGCGCCCGCGAATTTGTCCGTCGCTACTTACCGCCTCCTAAAACGGACGTATGTTCCCACAGCTCCCAACTCCCAACTCCCTCCCCTCGGCACTCCACTTTGCTTCTGTCGCTGCCTGCTGTTGCCTCTAACTGCCGGTGCTACTGCTACTGCTACAGCTATTCCTGTTTCTGACGGTAACCAACAGCAGTTTGCTGCCTGCGCCTGCGACCTACTTCTCGCCATCTCAAGTTATCGAGCCCTGAATTTCGAGCGGAGGAGAAAAACGTTATACAGGCGGACTGGACTGCCAGCGTCCGTACAGCAGAAGCACCAACACCACCAACACCAACACCAACACCACCACCTCCGCTTCCACCATGGCTCCACCCGCTGCCAAGAACAAGAAAAGCGCTGCCGGGAACAAGTCTCCTGCTGCGAAAAAGACCCCCGCTGGGGCGGCAAAGAAGGCGGCTGCAGCGAAGAAAGCATCTGCCGCTTCGAAAAAGGCTCCTGCTGCTGCTGCTGTTTCGAAGAAAAAGCCCGTCGCCGCCAAAAAGCCCACCATCACGAAGAAGTCTGCCCCAGTCAAGAAGCCTACCGCAGCTAAGAAGAAGCCCACAGCAGCAGCAGCAGCAGCAGCAGCAACCAAGAAGAAACCTACTGCAGCGGCAACCAAGAAGCTTACAGCAGCAGCCAAGAAAGCAGCAGCAGCAGCAGCAGCAGCCAAGAAAGCAGCAGCAGCAGCAGCCAAGAAGCCTGCCGCCAAGAAAGCCTCCGCACCCAAGAAGAAAACGACCGCCGCCGGCGCCAACAAACCTGTGACGGGCAAGAGGGGCCTGAAGGGGCAGGCTGCGCCGAATGCATCGGGTGGCAGAGTGGGCCAGGTTGATCCCGCGGCGAACCTGAGCGCCGACGCGACCTTGGCCGAGGAGGAGAGGGACCTCGAGCTGGATGTGATGCTCAGCCAGATCGATGTTTCCAAGAACATGGACAAGTGAGAGAGATGTCGAGATAGATTCGAGATGATGATGCTGATGATGATGATGATGACGACGTCGCTTTCTTTTTGGTTCGCATGAGGGATTCGTCGCGGATCGTGGACTGGTACTGCTGGTACTGCTGTATTATATGTGGAACTGATCTACGAGTGAACCCCAGTATTTGTCAGAGCAATAGCAGCACATACCAGCAGCAGTTACTAACGACTGTAAATAGATTTCTTGCTGGAGCCGAGCTACCGCTGTAGGTTGCCTGCTGCGGCCAGCTCGTAGGCTCGGACATACTACACCTCTTGCTTTTGTTAAGGCTTACCCTGGTATCTTTTTGTATGTTGCGTACTACTGCGTGCCAAGTACTCTGTAGCTGGCACCCTCTGTCCGGAATGTAACACCTTTGCATATCTCGTACCACTCTTTGTCCGGAAATGTAATTACCGTTCGGGTGCTCATAGGATATCAAAACCCAAACGGTTACGAGTAGATTCTCCGCACAGAGCAAAGCAGAGTGATGTTTGTTGCCGAAATCGTGGAAGAGAGTATTGATGATAACGTATAAACTAAAATTCGGTGATAATTGCATAATATTGCCAAGTCAACGGTACAGAAAGAACCATGAGTTTTGTTCTCAGTCAACTGAATTCACTGTTTGATAGTCATGGACTCTACCAACGTATGGGCTCTACTGTCGCAAGGGTTTTATCCTGGTAGAAAGCAAACAGGATGGAAAGAAAAGAGGACGGAGAGAGGGAGTCGCTCTCGAGTACCTATTGGTCGATGTGCATAGCTGCGCTTGTAGAGCAGAGGCACACGAACAAACGGCATAACACTGCCATTGATAGACCTAGACTACCTGGTAGGTGTGAATTACGGTGGGGGAATGCTAAATACCAAGCGCGATAAAAATCGAGGCATGCGCCGGCGGGGGGGAGAAGGGTAGACAGTAGTAGACACCTGCGACCACGGGATAGTCGGGGAGACTGCCGAGCGTAAGGCTTCTGCGAATTTGAGCTGGAGATGGAAACTACTGTTATGAACATATTGCTTTATAATAGTGGTGCACAATACTACTGCTGTAAGCGCCACCGAACTGCAACAGCAACAATAGCAACGACAACATCGCCAATGCCAACAACAGCAGCAACCATAGCAATAGAATCATCAACGCCAGCAACAGCAACACTAACAGCAAGCGCAACAACACCAACACCAACAACAATAACAGCAGCAGCAACAGCAGCAACAACAACACCCTACTGCTGTGCTGCGCTACAAAATGGCGGCAGGTTCTTCATCATCCAGGCCATTTGCGAGCCCCCCTCCTCCTCGGCCAAGAAGGCCAAAACTGCTAGTGGCAAGAAAGCTCCGGCGTCATCGGTGGAGCAGGTGAGAATAAATCGGATCGCTACAGCTATTGGCCCACGAACAGGAAATAAACTAATAAGAATTCGAGCATAAGGCTCAATTTGTGGGGGCTCGCTTGGAACTGTGAGTTGAGAAATCGTGCTCAGCGGCATCGGCTACACTAAACACTAAATCTAAAGCTTCATCAGGTAGGGTGTTTCTTGTTGACCGGCCCATACTGCACTCTCTCTCGCTGCCTGCCAGGTATATATTTGACAGTTCGCCATCATCATCCCAGCTGGAATCCTGTCGTCTACTGCTGTCTACTGGAACTGTTTGTGAAATATGTTTACTTACGATAGTGTTTCAACCCTCTCTCTCCTCCCCCTCCCTCCCTCCCTCCCCCCCCCCCCCCCTCCCTCCCTTCCTCCCTTCCTCCCTCCCTCCCTCCTCCCTCCCGCCCACCATATATTCTCTCCCCACAGTTCTACTTTTTCACTCGGTGGGGACGTACGGGCACATCCGGGTCGTGCAGTTTGGAGGGGCCCTTCGATGAGCTGGACGAGGTGTCGATTCTCTTCGGCAAAAAGTTTTTAGACAAGACCGGCAACCAGTGGGATGTGGACGACCACGAAGACCGCTACGTTGTCCGCGCCGGTACGGAATGCTGTTGTTCTCTCTCTTCTCAGGCACACTTTTGGATGGGTTTCCGTTAGTAAGACGTACGTAAAATTCCAGTATCCTGGAATCCTGCAACCTCCCTCAGCCAGGAGAGATGTACCGCCAACCAGTGTACTGCCGGTAGATACTGGCCCAGTACCGAACCCTATTATTGTTTTGTGTGGAAGAGTGAATGAAATAAATATGGGGGTTGTGAAACGATCTGTTGAATCTTGATACTTTATACATTCCTGATATATTATATAGTAGGTATATAGGAGGCGTGATTGGGTAGGGGATAGAGATATATGTGTTGGGTATCATAGAGCAAGAACAGCAGACACGGATGTAATTTCTTGTTTTGTTTTCTTTTTTCCAACCCGCAGGAAAGTACACTTGCCTCCGGCCCAACGCCACGCAAGTGAAGGAGGAGACGTGGCAGTACTGGGTGGACGACAATGTGGACGGCAAGGCGGACGGCTGGTATGATTACGACCTAAGCGCCGCGGCGGTTGTGGAGCAGCTCCACACGGAGTTTCAGACCAACCCGGGCCTCGGTCAGAGGGTGGTGGCCAGCGGGATGTGAGTGTCTGGTGATGATGATCATGACGATGATGATAACGATTATGGTGATGCTGACGGCGATGACTGGGATGGTACATTAGCAACGCACGTAGAGTGAAGTAACATTAAGAGCTGAAATGGCACCGACAGGCTGTTACTTCGGCTACGGGTTACTACGATGCTGCTGCTGATGATGGAGACAATGCTGATGAAGACAATGCTGCTGCTGATGACGATGATGCTGCTGAGATACAGTAGATATTTATTTTCTCATTAGGGTTGTTTACGATGAAACGATCATACCCCTCACTAATAAAAAAACAGGATAAAAAGCGCCACTATGAAAGAAAAAACAAGCACACGTTAAGCAATAGTGTTTTCATGCTCGTCATCCGACTGTGTGCACGCACCTAAAGCTTTGACGTCGATCACTCATACACAACTGCAGAAGAAAAAGGAGGGAAAGAAAATGAGGGAGTTTCGCATCGTTGTTGTTGCTGTTATTGTTATTGGTGGTGATGCCGTTGGTGTTGGTGTTGGGTTGTGTTGTTGTGGTTCTCATGTTAGCTCACCCATCAACATAAGTCACCATGCATGCACGCGTGTCCCAAAGTTGATCGACAAATAAAAAAAGGGTCCGCACACTCCTGTTGGCTGCTCTGCCTTCCCCCCACCACCACACCCTCGCCCATTGTAGATGGATGCACCATGCGGACCTTACGCAGGCAGACCAACCATGAACCAAACACCAACACCACCAACACCAACTCATCATACATGCATCCATGCCCCAAAAATGATATATCGGTAAAATCTAGGTACACAGCTGACTGCTCCCTCCCCCGCGCTATCCTAGGAGATAGATGGTGGCCACAGACGGCGAGACAGGAAGGGGATAAGATAAACAAAACGTTTTTTTTCATACTGTATATGGATGCCGGCGTCCCCGGCGGCTTGGTAGGTGGTCCGCGTGCCTATGAATATCAATTTCGTGGGTTCAAGTCTCACCGAGTGCATGCTCGTGGGTTTTTCTTGCAAAAAACGAAATTGATTAGCGGAAACCGCGAGAGCGTGAGTTAGCTACATTCGATGAAAATCGACGAGCAGTGGGAATGCTGAACCCTATGCGCGACTAAAAATAAAGGCACGTACCGGGGGGGGGAAGGGTGGACACCTGTGACCACGGCTTGTCCAGAAGCTCGTTGAGGATAAAACCTCCCACGAGTAAGGCTGGAAAGTAAAAGTGATGTTGAAAATACAAAAAATGGACAAAAACGTAAATGAGCGCCCGAATGCTGGAGGTGTCTATACTAGGAGTAGGAACGGTGCTCCGTCTCGAAAGGGATGCGTGGTCATTGGTCAAATGACGAAGGCAAGCAATATATGAGTACGCCCCCGCCCCGCCTCGCGCCCATTGCAGGTGGATATATCACGTGGACTTGACGCAGATGACGCAGACCAACGTCACCCACCCCGGGCGGAAGATCCGCCACATCCGACGCAACCCGGGACGCTCCCTGCCGAATAACCCACCGGGAACTGGCGGTGGAAAGGTGAAAACGACAGCCGCGGTGTTCGTATTCTTCACAATAAAGCTTTTTTTTTTCGTTTTTCTACCCGATGCTACGATAGAGGTATCACTCTTCGGTCGAAAAATATTTCTGCCTCACGGGGCAGCTCCTTAATCCTTTTAGTACCGCAGTCCCGTTTTGGGGACAAACTACTCAGAATTTGAGTGTTTTGTCCCCAAACGAGACTGCAGTCCTAACAAAAGGGTCACGGGCACTGATGAACTGCTCAATTCCTTTGGGATGGCTTTCATGTTGTACGTCTTTTTTTTCTTTGCGTACCTAGGCCATGGGGTTTTTCATCTACTTTTTTTTTCTCTTCATTTTTTGGATGAGATGGAGAGCTTCTAACGTGAGGAGCCCCAGAAAAATTAGAAGCTATATATCCCCTACCGAAGCACGCCTCTTTCCTTTCCTCGGTATCCGGCAAACCTAGTTTCCGTGGTGATTCTTCATCTATACAAATGCTGTGGTCTCGAAAACGACGACACGGAGACAAAAGATAGATATCGAATATTGTAATACCAACGTACTGGACACGAAAAGCAGAACACAGTGCCCCATTCGGTCACACGCAGTGCCTCATTCGGTAGAACACAGTGCCCTATTCGGTTGCGTACAGCGCCTTATTCGGTAGCTTACAGTGCCTTATTCGGTAGAGCACATTGTCTTATTCCGTGTAACACAGTTCCCTGTTCGGTTGTGAACAGCGATGATAGTAGGTAGGGCTGTGAGTCCCCTGGCCATAAGGAGGGACGATACCTGTGACCGCTTTTCGTTCCAAAGGCCACTGAGCGTAAAACCCTCGTGTACAAAATAACCGTACAACACGAGTTGGAGCTCGATAAGAAAGTGATGATCACATTGCATGGGCTATTCCGCCTATTTCAGTGGTGACATATTGTGCTTTGTATTTGTACAAGAACCGAGTCCACCTTGTAACCACTCCGAAGACACGTCTTGTTGTCAATTAGTATAAAGTCGCTGACTACAGCAGTAGCCAGTTGTCGGCTCCGAGGTATCACTGTTGGTAATGGTTGTGGCTGGCCATTTCTCCGTCTTTACACCAGACTAGCGCCTTTCGAGGCTCGACCTGCGTGAAGAGGCTAAGTCAAGTCAGTTGGCTTACTCTGCCGAGGGCTCATCTAAAAAGCTAGCCGTGAAGTCGAGACAAGTCACGGCCCTAGAACAGGTGGTGGCGTTTCCCTTGTGCCTGTAACCCCCCGAGTTGCTCGCTTTTTGGGTCCCCAACATTGTGCCGTCGAATTACCTTCCCCGAGACAAGCAAGGGCAAGGAAAAAAATGGTGGTGGTCGTCGTGGTGGTTGTGAGGCTACCCCAACCACGCCCTCCCTCGCTTTTATTGTACGTTGCGACCACAGACATTGTGTCTATCTAGGATAAATGATCAGCACAGACGCCTCAACTGATATCATTCACGTTAGTTGCTGACGATACCATCCGAAAACATTCTTGAAAAACTTGGGGGGAAAAATTTTCAGCCAGAATCAATTGATCCCCAAGGGTCTTTTCTTCACAGGCGGCGTATGCTTAATACCAACAATTTTCTGAACGTCTTCCGTCTGGGTGTGCTTGATGTCGATAGGTGTATGTATATACAGAAATGTCGGTTTAACCTCTTTTGCATTGTGCCGATGCATCTGGGAACAGCCCTCGTATTTGGAAATTCAATATGGGATAACCCACTGCTGCTGCCATTGCCGCCGCCGCCGCCGCTGCTGCTGCTACTGTTGTTGTTGCTGCTGCTGCTGTCGTTGCTTTTTATCTGTAGGGTCATATAATATGTTACTGTACCCCTTCCTCTGCGGCCTCCTTTCCGCCCTTTCCAGCCTTTGGCGTATGACAAAACAAATTACTCTTAGTAAACCGTGCGAGGCTAAACTCGCACACGAAAGTCTGCATTTTTCGGAAATAGTGTGGGATAATATTTGCAGTGGATAAAGGCTTGGAAGTGTGGAGAACTCACACTCACACACACACCGTGCGCTGTCGGCGTGCCTTATCCCAGGCAAGCAAGGGCAAGGGAAAAGGTGCTGCTGCGGCTGCCCCCGCCGCGGCCGCCTCCGCTTCTACCGCGGAGGTGGACAAGGCGTGCCCCAAAGCCAACAACAAGGGCGTGTCCGTGTGCGCGGGGCACGACGTGAAGCTGAACCAGACCAACATCGCTGCGAACAACAACAAGTTTTACATCCTCCAGGTAGGTCTAGCAAAGCGGTGGCTGAGTAGACGTCGCCGACTAGGACTACGGTAGGACAACTATTAGTAGTGGACGACTAGACTATTAATGGTCGATTAGACTACTGGCTGCCAGCGACATTCCAGTTAGATGCGTGCGATAATTGACGGAGTGACGGAAGTGTGCGTCTGTACCTGATTGGCGCTTGTGTACGTACCTCGAATTTTGTTTTTTTCATCGATTCTAAATTACTCTTGATAGTCAATGTTGAGGTGCCAGTCAATTAGTTGGATTACTGTGCCACCCAACCACTGCCTACCTGTGAAGTCATTACCTAGTAGCGGTAAGACAGCTCACAGCCCTAGCAAGCAGGGGTTCAGCTGGAGCTCCGCCCGCCACCCTTGCTGGTTTCCGCATTCTGTGTTTCGTTGTGGGCACGAGCGGGAGAGGGGGGGCGGGGGTACTTGGTGGAACTCAATCTGTAGGGCTGTGGCATGACTGGTGCCTAGTGAAGCTCGATGCTTTACGCTTGTAGCTGATTGATACCCGAGTGGTGCCTGATGCTGCTTGGTTCGGGTTAATGCTTGATGCTGATTGGTGCCTGGTTATGCTTGGTTTTGCCTGGTTGATTGATGCTGCTTGGTGCCTGATGCCGCTTGGTTCGGCTTGATGCTTGATGCTTGATTGGTGCCTGATACTGCTTGGTGCTCGATGCTGACTGATGCCTGATGGCACTTGGTTGGTTGATGCTGATTGGTGCCTATAATAGTGCTAAGTTGTGTTGAGTGCTGGCTGGCTACCCCCTTTACAACGGCACTCCCGTTTTGGGGTAAAATTTCTTGGAACTAGAGTTAGTTAGATGTAGTCGGTATGTTTATGGACCGTGCAGCACTGAAAAAGTCAATATTTGATGCTATTACGGAGGACCATAGTAAATAGGCCCAAATATTGTTATTAAAAGTAGCTAAATATATAGGTTTTTGTATGTACCGTAGGTTCTATTTAATATGGTCCCCCGTAATTGTTGGTTCTTGCTGTTGCTTGATCGTGCTGGATTGTTCTGCTTGATTGTTGTCAGATGTGCCGTGACGCAGGCCGGAAGGAGTGGTTCGTCTGGTGCCGCTGGGGGCGGGTTGGCGAGATTGGTTCGACGGCGGAGCTGGGTCCCTTCAAGGCGGAGGATGACGCGGGTACCGCTTTCTCCAAGAAATTCAGGGACAAGACGGGCAACAAGTGGGCGGTGTGTCAGCTGTTGGTATTTGTGTTGGTGTTGGTGTTGGTGGGTGGTGATGGTGGTGGTGGTGGTGGTTGTGACGGTGGCAGTGGTGGCAGTGGTGGTGGTGACCATGGCGGTGCTGTTGTTGTTGTCGTTACCATTGGCACGGTCTGTCCGTCTGTCTATATACCTATCCGTACGTCCGTCCGTCGGTCTGTCTGTCTGTCGGTCGGTCGGTAATGTATGTCGGTAGTCCCTGTGTGAAGAGAGGGGGGGAGGGAGGTTCTTCCCGCAGTCACGAAATATGTAATAAGGTAAAATGCTCACGTAAAAAGTACACCAGGGAGTGGATACTCCCACCACTTCTAGAGGCGAACGAAGTCATTATTGACGGTCGTCCATTCGTCGTTTCTTTCGTCAGCGCAGAAATAGTCAAGTATCCTCCCGTATCTGTTTTTGGTTTTCAGGATGCCCAGGGCGGAGGATTCAAGGCCGTGGCCGGAAAGTACGAGTTGATCGAGACGGACAGCTCCGACACCACTGCTGCCGCTTCCATGGTGGCCAGCGGTGGCTGCGGCGGCTGCGGCGCCGGCGCGTCCTCCTCTTCCCCTCCCGCGAGGATCCTGCCTTGCACGCTCAAGCCTGCTACGAAAGAGCTCGTGGAGCTCGTGTTCAGGTATAGCTGACACGCACACAAACACACACAGACACACGATTTTTTGTTTTTTTTTGCTGAGCTGTTTTCTTCCTCTCCAGTTTTGCGACCAAGGACCAGATGTTGGCGATGAGGCAATGTGATAACCACAAGACATACGCAGGACGACAGGCACACTATACACCAACAAGCTGCTTCGCGCCGGTATGTATTTTGGGAGCGCGAGGGACTCGCGAGTAACCACTACCACTGCTGCATATTATCATACGTGCATATACTGAACGGTGGTTTTTCGCGATTCCAACGGAACGCTTGGAGGCTTTTCATAGGTGATGGAAGGGGTTTCCTGGCTGATGGAAGGCGCTTCATAACTGATGCAAGGGGTTTCATAGGTTGGTGGCAGGTGGTTATAGTTGGTGGACAGGGTTTTGTAGCTGGTGGGAGGTGTTTTACAGCTTGAGGAGGGGTTTCATAGGTTATGAAAGGCATCACGTAGCTGGTGGAAGGCGTTTATTAGCTGGTGGAAGGGGTTACGTGTTTCATGAGTTGTGAAAGGGGGTGCGTAGCTGTTGGAAAGCGTTGCATAGTCGGCGGAAGGGGTTTAATGTTTCATGACTGATGAAAGGCGTCGAACAGCTGGTGGAAAGCGTTGCATAGCTGGTGGAAGGCGTTTACTAGCTGGTGGAAGGGGATGCGTGACCGGCCGTAACGTGATTGCTTCGTGGAGAAAAATGTTGCTGTCGCTAGGAACTCGCGCAGCAGGATATTTATATCGTTACTGTCGTTACCTTGTGTGTGTTGGTGAAACTGTCAAGGCAAAACAAGAAAGAAACGTTTTTTTTTTATGGTGGACGGCGTACGCCGGACGTCGGACGCTGCAGTGAGAGGGGTTCCTCTTTTTTGGGCGCCGTCATAATTACTGTAGATCCTCACATTCGCCGTAATGAAAAAAGTCGAAATGTTGGTTTATCGCACACGCGAAAATGTGCGATTGTCTCTTCTTCAAGCGGCTAGGGGGAGTAACCGGTGTCCCCGAAGACAGACCCGTCTTTTCCCACGGCTTGAATACACAGTCTACAGTACTCTAGTGTTTCACTCATTGTTTCCCCCCTCTGCGTATCGTAGATGTCAGGTACCAGGTATATAGCACTCACCACGAACCAAATATCTTGTCTTTTATCACAAAGCAAAACACTGAAGGTAGTCAGTGTGCCAGTCCTCCAGTGGCACCAGTCATACCAGCTTCTTGCACCCTTAGGACTGGCGGGGCTCAGTCATTTCAGCCTCCAGGTACCCTCGGGACTGGCGATCATTCAATCATTTCAGATCCAGGCACCCTTGGGGACTAGCGAAGACTCAGTCTTTTCAGCCTTTCGTACCCGTGGAGCTGGCGGGACTCGGCCATTTCAGCCTCCAGGTACCCTCGGGACTGGGTCCTCCACATTGACTGAGTCCCGAGGGCTGATACCGGTACCCTGACAACCTTTGCAAAACACCGCGTGACGATTTATCCCCCCTTTCAACACTCACCTCGCACCAAATATTGTTTTAATGTTTGTTTTTTTTGCTCCGATTTTTGCTGCACGGTCTCTACTCGCGGTCCCTGTTTTCTGCGATACGCGATGCTGGTGCTGGTGCTCGTGCTTGTGCTGCTGCTCGGGTCATATCACGGCGCGTGGTTTGCCGTAGCTCGGACATGTTCAAGTCGGCCATGCAGACGATGAACGTGGACGTGAAGAAGATGCCCCTCGGACAGCTTAGTGCGGCGCAGGTGTGTACAGCAGTATTATACCAAGGGAACCCGTGTTTTACCGATGGTGGGGAAAGAACACTCGTTTTCAGCCGGCGGCGGGAAATCGCTCCATTATTTTTATCAACAGTACAAGGGCTCTGCATGGGTGCGGGTGTTCGCCGGCAACCATGGCTCGGATAGGAAATGTAAAAATATGCTTCCAAGGTGATTGATTTTGTGAGTTTGTTAACTACAAGCGCTCGATAGTGTCTCGATATGTGATACGTACAGGATCAAGTCAATGCCAAGTGTTGCAGGAAAAGGCAATGCTGAGTAAGAGTTGATGTTCAGCTATCAACCTCACTGTTTGGTCAAGAGTATTTCGAAAATGTTTTGGTGTTGAAGACTTCCCCAACATTCTTGAGCCATTCTGAATGCTACTTGTTGAATCTTCATACTGCGGACCAGCCAGAACTGCTCATAGAGGAAATCTTGCGCTTGGCAGGCCAGTGATGGGGTTGGCCTGCCAAGCGCAAGTCTTCCCCTTCGACTTCAGTGGGGTGCACGGTCGGAGGACTAAAGGATCATCAAGGCCACGTACGCTTAGCAGGCCCGATTGGTCGCCGTATGAAATTTCAAGAAGTCAGATTCAGGAAGATTAAAGAAGCTTTGGGGAAGTTTTAACGAAAATAGTCAAGCTTTTCTTGACACTGCTGCTGTTAGGGAGGGTTAAGAAAACGGCAGGGAGTGGGATTGGTTCCCGACAGAGTGGCTTTTCGCTTGATTTAATTGACCCGCACGTGGAGCGGTATTACTCCTGATCTGAAAGGAATTTTCGTCAAGACTCCCTCTAGATTCTCGATCTTATCCGAATCAATTGACCCGTACATCAGGGGTGTTGCCTTAGATCTGGAATGTTTACTGTATTCATATGTGATCCAAACGGTGCTTATTATTCGGGACATAGTAGATAGTAATAGTACTTATTTGGCCTCCATTCGACCCTAAAAAAATCGCCGAAGAACGCTCGTATAGGCAGGGTACAGGTATTTTTTTTGTACCCGTTTACAAAAATTGAACCTATCCTAGGGTCCGGCCGGAGCCACGGAGTGCTGCACGCCATTGGGAAGGCGGGTACCGAAGAAGTCAAGGCGGAGGGGGTCGACGGCGCCAAAGATGGCCCGCGCAGGGAGGTAATCGAGATAAAGCGGTAGCGACCGCAAGGCCGACAGAAGATATATTGAAGGTCGGCGACAAGCCGAGATCGCAGCAGCAGCAGCAGCAGCAGCAGCAACAACAACAGTAACAGCAACAAACCGGAGCAAATCGAAAGTCCAGGAGCGAAGAGAGTAGAACCTCGCTGTCTGGCCGTGTCCGCAAGACCGAAAACAGTATATAGAACCTCGTTGTCTCGCCGTCTCCGTAAGGTCCGCCGGAACAAGCGCACTCCAGGGTCGCTGCGCTCGGCGAAAGAGCGCAACCCCGAGATTGCGCGCGCGGGAGGAGTCCGGGTGGAGGCGGTGGAATGCAACCGAACAAGAGAGCGGGCGAGAAAGCGAGGGCGAGACCCCGAGACCGGAGGCCTACGGACCCCGGTCAGAGGTCGAGACGATAGGGGAAAGTTCGAGATAGCCGGTACGCGGAGCGGAGCCGCGAAGGATGCTGTATATACATCTGGCTCATGTGGTCCGGGTGGGATCTGCATGACAAGGCTTGTGCGCAACATGCCGCAGCGGCAAGCGTAAGATCTATAGGATCTGGATGACATATCTGATCTATTTGTAGATGATTTGTCCCATGTGTGAAGCCCTTGCGCGCCCCCCCTCCGCGGCTGGCGGGCGGGCCCAGCGGCAAGCGTAGGACCTAATTGACTTAGACGATCTGGATGATGCAGATGATCTAGATGATGTAGACGATGTAAATGATGTAGATGATGCAGATGATGCAAATTATGTCGATGGTCTAGACGACATATCCGATGAGATATCCGATGTCTGAAACCTACTATTTCGCTCTCCTCCTCCGCGACTGTCGGGCAGGTCCAGCGTGGGTATGCCGTCCTCGAAGAGCTGGAGAACGCATTGGGGGCGTCGGGAGCGAACAGGGCCGCCTTGCTTGAGACGCTCTCCGCTAGGTTTTACCAGGTACGAATAGATCACAGATCGGACAGATCACTGATTCCCTTTTCACTATGTACGTCGTCTAGGGCAGATATGTTCCTGGCTTGTTTGGTCTACTGTGGCTCAAATTTTGCTGAGTGGGAGCAGTACAATCTGTATGATCTACTGCAGCACATGCTTCCTGGGTTGGTTGTGTACTTTACAGATCCTGCACAACATACCATAAGGGCAGGTAATGATCTAGGTGGTGTAGATGATCTATCTGTGGGCGATGTATCTGTCCGACGTGTGAACACAAACGTTGTCCGTCCAAACATCACGAGTAGCTTTAGTTCGGCATGTAGTTTATACCAGGTACCTGGTAGCTCTCTCGGCGGCCGTGCGTTTGCCTTATATACACCCGTGATTTTGTTATGCCAGTGGTTTTATTTTGAGCAATCGCCGCTACTAGTAGATTTTTCCCAGGTGAGCGTGTACTGTAATCAGCAGCCATGCGCGACATACGCGCGGGGCGGAGGGATTGTTGCCCGTTCGAATACCGCGAGCAATGATAGCCTGGGTACGTAGCGATGCAGTAGGCCCTTTTCGGACTTGATTCTACTCGATCGTGGCATAGACGAGATAAAGGGCGGAACGAGAACGACTGTCACAGAATCGGTTTTTGTTCATCCAAACGTCGGGAGTGATTTTCAGTCGGTACGTAGTTTATGCTGGCGGCTTTTTCGGTAGATGTGCGTTTGTTTTCTATCAGTGACTTCTCTTTTGTGCAATCGTCGCGATCCTGTCGGCGGTTATTTTCCTCTCTGCTAACACTGGTTTCGTCCGTTTATCGCCGGTATTGGCGACGGCTCGCAACAACGTCTGGCACCAACCATCAATATTTTCCAGAGCGAAATGCTAGCGAGTTTATGCTTTTGACGGCTCCGCCCATCAACAACATATAGGGACCCCTTTCGAGCCATCTGAAGTCAGTCGGTCCGACGTTCGCACGAGGTGCCGCCGTCCGCACGCACACGAGTTGACGACAGTTACAAATGTCCTGCTGCCCGAGCTTCCAACGACAGCTGTATGCTACCTGGTACATTTTAGACGAGCCGAGACGTGCTACCATTGGGGTGTATATCATCTGTGTTTAGGTTGGTTGAAACAGTTCTGACTGACGGTGTTCCTTAACCCTTTTAGTACCGCAGTCCCGTTTTGGGGATGAACCAGTCAAATCATAAGTAGTTTACCCCCAAAACGGGACTGCGGCCCTAAAGGGGTTAAGGGCACCGAGGGACTAATCCCTTTTTTTTGTTTACCGTAATGTTCGAACTATAGCTACGATAGGCCGACCACTTTTCTCTCAAACTACGAGTGTGTGTGACTTGTGTGACTTGGCAATGACTGACGTTAAGCGATAGTCCAGAGCTCCTGAAAGTGAGGAACCTCAGAAAAAAGAAGTGATGTACAGCTATCTGCCGTACGTAGCACATGTCTGCCTGCGCTTTCTTTCCGCGACGCTGAGAAGGGTTTGACTCGTAAATACCACGGGTTGTTATGGTACAGAATATACCGCTATGGCCGATAATACAAGCTCCGTTTGATATACTCATCAGAGTCCAAACGGTGGCTATTTCCCCGGCCAAAGTTGAATACGGCAAGGAAGCATGGGACGGACCCCGCTGCTGTTCTGCGGGTCGTCTCTGATTATGCTTGATCCTTTGCACGTACGGGGTTTTACCATCTGGCAATACTCCCGCCTCGCCCTGATGTCTTCTAAACCAAGGGGCGAGTGCTTCCAGTTTGAAAAAGGTAGTAACGCCTTCCAGCGGAGGAGGGGGGGCGGGGGGCGGCGGAGACGAGCTCCAAAGATGAACCGATCATCTTCAAGTATGCATCGACCTGTACTTGAATATGGTACGGTAGCAGCGTCTGCATAGCGCCTCACCACGAATAAACTTGTCACACATAAAAAACAGACTTCCGTACGGCTGTGAATCGCAGCCACGAATAAGCTTGTCACACATAAAAAACAGACTTTCGTACGGCTGTGAATCGCAGCCGTTTCCTTTGATTCAATCGTACGATTTGATCGACATCGGAAATCCGGGGGGGCTGGGGGATGTACTCGATAGCATGCGTGGCCATAGCGGTTTGGCCGTAGACCCTCGCATCCCTACAATGCCGGGACGGAGCACGTCGGGTTTTCAACGACCAGGCAGACATCGCTTGCACCAAGCTCGAAGTGCCGTGAGGTGTTCGGCGGGTCGATTGAAGGGTGGGCTGCCTACTAAGAACCGCTTGTGAGGCGGACTTGCTTATGGATAACAGTTTGAATTAGTTAATTTATTTTGCGGTGTGACCACTGCCAGAGACATTAATGGGAGTACTATGTAACTGCCTCTTGGGTGCCTTACCATAAACATTACGTGATAGGATCATTCCCCGTGTGTGGAGTAAAGGCTTTCCACTCCGCACAATCGATCTAACTCGATCACTAGCTGTGACCGACCGCCAAAAACAACACTCTGCCCTGGTTGTCCAGACCACGTAGTGAGCGGCATCTTTGACAATGTCGTTGCCAACCGACGCCAATCGCTGGCATTGCTCGTGGCGATCTCACTCGAACTTCAAGCAGGGTGGTTCATTTAATACGTTCGACTGTTACTATTAATATTAATACCATGAATAGTTGGCTCTGCCGAAACCGACTTGATTTCAATCGATTTTGTCTATTTATATATTTTGTGTCGTATCCCTCCCCCGGCGCTTTTTCCTCCCAGGTCATCCCCCACGCCTTCGGGCGCACGAGACCGCCGGTGATCGACTCTGACGATGCGCTTAGCTCCAAGGTGAGGGGGGCTGTTGCCTAGACATCGATTCTAGCCTTGTAAATGTAGTCAATATTTTCATAATGACCACAATGGCGCCACAGGTATAGCATTTGCGTCGTATCATAGACATGGAAGGTTCAAAGGGGCTAGCTACAATGTCGTTCTTGTCTCCCCAAATTCCGACGAGTTTTGCCAACTGTTTTCGCAAGTGTGTTGGAGAAAATGACGCCAGCATGTCTATTAATAGATGTACCGGCGTTTGGAGCGACGTGCTCCGACCCCACCGCCGTCTTCCCATCTCGACTCGATCGCATCGTTTGTTTTGTCGCTGCTCAAACGTCTGGTTGAAGTTGTTCTCACATTAACCCATCACCAAAAGCCAGTCCGTGGTCACAGGATAGCATCCAGTATGCTCCAATAACTCTGGAGTGGAAGAACATCTCAGGAAAGTAGGAAATGAAAGAACGAAAGAACGGTACCTTCGTGAGTCATTCTCCAGTATTCCTACCGAACACGACAGACCTCCACACCATCACCGTTTTGTTTGTGTGTTTGCCGTCATCCCGACGCATCGATATCTGGTACTCGTATACTCTCCGTCAAGCATGGGAGGGGGAGGGGCAGACAGAGACGACTCCGACGCAACCAGCCGCGTGGCACAAGTCGCGGACGCGAAATCTGCAGGGGAAAACTTAAGACACGGCCATGACACCAATACATTTGTTCTTGTTTTTAAACATGCGCACCTCCCTCCCCCCTCGCCCCCTGCGAAAACATGCAGCACCTCAGCCTCCCCTACCTCCCCCGGATCTCGTTTTTTTACAACACCTCCTTACGATCGTCCATCAATTTGCACGCAACACACAGCATGCGACAGGTGGACCCCCTCCCCTCGGCTCGACACATTCGAATCTCCTCGTCCTCACATGTTTGTGCATACACCCCACCTTCCCGGGACCCCGCTTTTTTCACAACGCCTCCTTAGGGTCGCCCATCGATTTGCATGCAACGCCCCCCCCCCCGCCTCGACTCATGTGAAACCCCTCACCCCTCGCGAAAGTGTACAGAGTGCTCCCCGTAGGAATGCGAGGATCTATGGTCATACGACTACGGCCATGCATGATATGAGCACACCCCGCCCCCCCCCCCAGACCTCGCTTGAACAGCGCCTCCTCATGATCGCCCATCGTTAACGCCCTCCCCGGTGCCCCGTCCCGAAGGGGATGCGTGGTCAATGGTCAAATGATTCAAGGCAAGCAACACATAAGTACCCACCACTACCCCTCCCCATGGTCCCGCTTGTCATACGACTACGGGCATGCATGATATCGAGGATACTGCGCCCAAGTGTTGGAGGTGTCTCTATTAGGAGTAGGAACGGTGCTCTGTTTCGAAAAGGATGCGTGGTTAATAGTCAAATGACTTAAGCCAAGCAACGAATGAGTACGCCCCCCCCCGCCCCCCCCCATGGTCCCGTTTTTTGCACCGCCTCCTTATGATCCTCCTTATGATCACCCATCGATTTGCATGCAACCCCTCCCCCCCGCCTCCCCACGGCAGGTGGAGATGCTGAACGTGCTGCAGGATATTGGTGAGGCTCAGACCATGCTTGCGGCCGGCAAGGGGAAGGGGAAGGGGAACGGTGCGAAGAAGAAGAGTGCTGCTGCCGTGCCGCCGCCGGTGCCCCACCCTACGGATGTGAACTACGGCCTGCTCAATGCCGACCTCGAGCTGGTGTCGCCCCAGTCGCACGAGTACAAGACCATCAAGTGAGGGCTATTTATGGGCGAGGGTGGGAGTTTGTTTTTCCGTCGTTCTTGTTTTCTTGTTTTCAGCTTCATTTTCGTTTCTCAAAAGTTTGTTTTGTTGGGTGGAGCAGGGTGGAGTGCTTAAAAGCTTTTCGAGCGGAGAGAGGAGCCTAAAAACTACCAGGTAGTGGCTTGCCACTCTTAACGCGAGACGCGTCTAATTAAAATTGATGTTTCCTTGTCCCGGTATCTGTCAAACGGCAGGCGCTACATGGAAAACACGAAGCCAAGCTACGGCAGCATGGACTTGTACGACGTCTGGACCGTAGACAGGCAGGGAGAAGCGAAGCGCTTTGCCGCGCACGACAAAATCGCCAACCGGAAGCTCCTGTGGCACGGGACGAACGGTGGGAAATGGCTCATCTCTGTCGTTCTTTACCGCCTTACCACAACATACCGTTCAATCATTTACCATACCATAGTTTACCGTACCCTGGTGTACCGCCTTACCATAACATACCGTTCAATCATTTACCATACCATAGTGTACCATCCCATAGTGTACCGTACCATAGTGTACCGTGCCATAACCTACCGTTCAATCATTTGCCATACCAAAGTGTACCGTACCATAGTGTACCGTACCATAGTGTACCGCCTTACCATAACGTACCGTTCAATCATATACCATACCATAGTGTACCGTACCATAGTGTACTGTCGTGCAACCTTGTATCATACCATCCTGTGCCGGATTGTAACGGACCATATTGTACAGTCTTGCATTGTGCCGACTTGCACCGCCGGACGATATTGTATCGTGCGTTATTGTACCATGCCATCGTGTACAGTACCTTGCTATATTGTACCACGAGCATATACTGACGCGAACGTTGCCAACCGCAAGCTGCTGTGGCACGCGGCGAAAGGTTGGGAATTGCTCTCGCCTCCGGCGTATTGTACTGCCTGCGCCGTCTTGCACTGTACCGTCTTGTGTTGTGCTGTGCCGCCTCGTACCGTACCGTGTTGTACCGTATCCTAATACACCGCTGTTGCCCCGTATCACCTTTGTACCGCAATATCTTGTACTGTGTCATCTCGTGCCATACTACCAGGTACATCGTACTGCACCATATTGCCCTGTGCCATCTTGTACCGCGCCCTCTTTGTATCTCCACACGCGACTCGCCCCCTCGCCCCAAGGCTGTTCCCCTCACTCTCTTACACCGCTCGGGCTGCTGGCTTTCTTTCTTGGGGCGCTCGTTTGTTTGTGCTCGAGAGCGACTCCCTGCTTGATTGTTTTCTTGCTTGCTTGCTTTGCCCGTCGTCCTCTCTTGGGCTCCTTTGCTTCGATCCTGCTCGAAAATGGCTGCTTGCTCGCGTGGTTGCAAGACATGTTTTTGTTCTCACTGATGTCATGTTTTTTTCGAAATCGACTACTTTTGCTCGGTTGCTTTGCTTGCGCGTTCGTGCTTTTTTTTCGGACGTTTCTGTTTTGTTCTGTCATGGTTTTTGTCGATAAACAACAGTGGCCGTGGTGGCGGCCATCATCAAGAGCGGCCTTCGCATCATGCCCCACTCCGGCGGACGCGTGGGCAAGGGCATTTACCTCGCCTCCGAGAACGGCAAGAGGTGGGTGCACCACCGGTCCTGAGACATGCGTTTCGGTGGACTTCGGGTTGCTTTTTCAACTGCTTCTCATATACGTTCGGGTTCGCATATCGTACATGTACCTCGTACTACTTTAATGCTCGTCTTGTTTTGTTCTTTCGCGCAACACGTACGGTGGAGGCGCTTTTTTTTTCAAGTCAATTCCTCGGGTTTTTTTACCGCCAGAGTTGTCCTGCGCGTTTGTGCGGGATTCGGGATCATCCCACAGTCCCTTCATACAATGTGAAATCCCGCTCCCGCACAAAACGATTCCCGCGCACATGCTTGTGTTTCGCTCCCGCGTCAGCGAAACATGTGTATCCCGTTCCCGCACTCCGCGCAAATAGTGTCATGTTTCTGACCGACAGGGTTCTTCAACCGACGAACTGTTCAATGGATTTTGCGCTCCCTACGTATGTGTGGTGCCAGTGCATTTAATCGAGTATCAAGGTCTCCGCTGGCATCCTCCGCTCGTTTGTTTTCGAATTATGCGTCGTGGTGTTGCTCCAAAGGAGTCGCCGCTGGCGTCGTCTTGCGCTTTGTTGCTGTCGTGATACTCGTGCACAATGGTATGATGGTTTACCAAATGCCACTGCTGGCTTTGCCTTTGTTACTGTCGCAATATACACCTGCCTGGTACCAGGTACATGGTACGCTTTGGACGAAAATATAATCACCGTCTGATATTGGCTTCATAGTTTCAATGGGGATATACCTTGCCGTCCATAGTGACGGTGGTAGCGTGAACCCTGGTGTTTGGTAAGGTCGCTGCTGTTTTTTTCTCGTCGCTGTGGTGATTTAAAGATGTGTCGTGATATTCACCTCGCAAAGTCACTGCTTGCTTTTGCCTGCTGCTGCCGTAATACGCAGGGACCCTCGGACATGTCGCGATGTTTTTTCATCCTGATGTCTGCCAAGATTTCCGGAGAGAGAGAGGTGTTTCAATGGCTAACCGGCGCAAGCCCTTTCTTTTCCCTCGCCTTGCTGTGACGCTCTTGCGGCCGCTTCGCCAGCCGTCAGTACGTGAGGCCTGCTTACGGAGCCAAGGGAGCAGGAAGCAACGTGGGGGTGATGTTTCTCTGCGAGGCGGCCCTCGGGAAGGAGGCCAGCATTACTGTCGACGACCACCGCCTCATAGCGGCTCCGAAGGTGGGGAGGTTTGTGCAAGCGGATTATGTAGCTGTAGATCACGCGACGAATTTGCTTGACAGACTGTGCAACAGATCAATGTGCTTCCGTTTCCTCCCGACTCCCTTGCTTTGCGGCCACCATCGGCCTGTTCGACCCCCTCGGTCTTGCCTCACTCGGTGGCTACCTTTTCTTGCCCCTCTCTCTTCGCGGGTCGACTACACGCGCCTTCTCAGGGTATCGCGCCGTTCTTGGTACCCGATCGTTGGATATCCCGGCGATTAGGTGTTTTACGATTCGGCACATCATTTGTTTTTGCCGATGGAATGAAGGTTGTTGTGGAGAGTATTAATTCGGTTGAGTGTTGTAAGTATGATAAGAAAACCCGACCAATCACATCGGAGGATATCATATAAGGTGGTCGTAAATGCTCGGACTGTCTACTGCTGCTGCAAGATCTGATCTCTGGAGGCGCATTGAAATACTAGTGCTACTACAGCAGCAGCTATACTTCAGAAGCGTTTTACTTCGAGTATGTACGTACAAAGCTTTGCTTTCGCCGATCGAATTAAATGGAGGTTATTGGAAATACCGCAGTATTATTTCGTCCGAGTGCTGTGAGTTCGATAAGAAAAACTGACCAATCGGAGGGTATGATACGTGGTCCTACATGCTCGGACTGTCTACTTCTGCAAGGTCTGATCTCTGGAGGCGCATTGAGATACGAGTACTACTACAGCAGCAGCAGCAGTACAGTATTTCAGAGGTGTTCTACTTCGAATACTTCGAAGTATGTACAAAGCAAAACCAAATATCCGTAACAAACACGCCTGATGAGCGTGCAGTGTCTGACGTATCACGCAGCTTCAAAAGTTGAGTTTCAACCACTCAACCGGTCGTACTCACAGCAGACGTTTTTCGCTATGAAAAAAAATAGATATATCCATATGCCAGGTATCTCTAAAGAAACTGGAGATATACGGTCCCGCTTAAAGATACGAACCTTCGTACCAGATACCCGTACCCTGTGAGATAAGATGGTCGGCCTACCATGTTCTGGTGAAAAACACGTCAAGTTATTTCGGCGAGCCCTACTGAAGGTAATCGAGGGTTTATCGAGATTATTTGCTCCCACTGCGAGTACTCGCAGTATGTCGGGGTTCTGTGCTCTGTGGATGTAGTGCTGCGTGTGCTTCACGTATATCCAACCTGAATATTCCGGGGTCCACACTGAGAATTCTGCCCATATTAGCAATGTACTCTGCGGCTGTCAAGTTGTTGTTCTGTATCGCCGATCGATATCAGGTACCAGGTATCAGGTATCAGGTGTTCGATACTGCTCATACTCGCAGCATCTCGGGGTTATATACTGTGATTACTGCCTGTGGTCATGATATAGATAATGCGCGTATACTGGTACAGTACGCGTAACGCGTCCTGTACTCGCAGTAATTTGGGCGGATACTGCAAGCTGACATGTTTTCTGCTGCGATGCTGCTACTGCTGCTGCTTCTGTAATGCTGCTGCTGATGTTGCGGCTGCACACAGCAGCAGCAGCAGCAGTGATGTTGTGCTGCTGCTACTTCTTCTATCGCTTTCATGTGAAAAGGAGAGGCCATCTCTCCTGCACAAGCGCCGTCGGCAGTAGGTACAGCTTGCCGTAGATAGGCGTGATATATCGGCGTGGGTATGGGGTACTTGGCAGCAGAGCAGACAAAGGGCAGCAGTACTTTAGTACACAAAATCCAAGTCTCATCTCAGTTCTGAGAAATGTGAGAAACCTCTCAGAACTGAGCTGATTTCTGCCCACTCCAGGAATTGAGATCAAAAGCATCGATTATCTCCTGCCCCATAAATAGGCGGTTCTGATTTTTCGGCTTCAGAGATCGCTGAAAACATAGAAATAACGTCGCAAATAATTGGCATGAAAGTTGGTCTAAAATAAAGCGAGTGAGACAGATACAAGAACTAAGGATTGAACTCGGCATTGCCTCTTTCCTGCACCACTTGGCATTGACCTGATCCTCTTCGTACCAAGATCGAACCATTCATTTGTGTTGCTTCAAAAAAGCAATCACGAATTGGCACTGAAGTATATTTTCCCATCCGGAGCATGGGTGCCGGCAGTCACCCATGCGGAGCCCTTGTATATAGGTAGTTTCCAATGAACTAATCGTCTCCTAAATAACGATCTTTAAATTAGAATACGAAATGGAAGTTGGATAGGTGATTGTGAAATGGTCCGAAAACATCCTGCGGCAGATTATGTAACGGGTCACGCGGGAGGTTTCGTCCCAGATGAAGCGGTAGATTTTGCAATAAGCGGTAGGCTGTGCAACTATTTCGAACGGAAGCTTGAGGCCGCAGATTACGTGACAGATTGTGCAACAGCTTTTGCGACGAAATCGCGCGGCAGACCACGTGACAGAGTTTGCAATGTCAAAGTTGAAAAAGCAGGTATCGTCATATTTTCAATGTCATTTTTCGTGTGATGGCTGTTACATCCTCCTACTCCTCGTCCTTCTCCTCTCCCCCCTCTTCTCTTCGGTTCCCCGCCCCGTCTATTATGTATATGTATATATACATATAGGTTGGGCTGGCGTCAGTTGGCAACGACACTGTAAAACATGCCGCTCACTACGTGAGCGAGACAACCAGGGTACCGCTTCTTTTTCTTTTCTTTTTTGGCGGTCGGTCGGTCACAGCTGGTTGTCGAGTTAGATCGTTTGTGCGAGGTGAACAACCTTTACTCCGCACAAGTGGGAATGATCGTATCACGTAGTGTTTATGGTAAGCCACCCAAGAAGCAGTTACGTGGTACTCACATTGCTCTCTCTGGAAATGCATACACCGGAAATTAAGTATACTCATTGAAGCTGTCATCCATATGCAAGTCCGCCTCAAAAGCGGTTCTCAGTAGGATGCAGCTCACCCTTCATGCGACTCGCCAGACACCTCACGGCGCTTCGCGCTTGGTGCAAGCAATGCCTGCCAGGTCGGTGAAACCCCAATGTGCTCCGTCCCGGCATTGTAGGGGTGCGAAGGTCTATGCTCATACGACTACGGCCATGCATGAGATCGAGTACATATCTCCTATCGAGTACACCCCCCCCCCCCTCCCCGCTAGGGTCTATGGCCATACGATTACGGCCATGCATGATATCGAGTACACCCACCTCCCATACAACTACTGCTATGCATGACATGAATACCCCCCCCCTCGCCTCCTCCTCCCCCTCTCCCCCCCCCCCCTCTTCCTGCCGCCCTCGCCCTCGCCCTCGCCCCCCCCCCGCGCTCCCTCTCCTGCTGGGTTTATGTATTTGCGCTCTCGCCCTTCCCCTCTCCCCGTATTAAAGGGTTTCGACTCGGTGGTGGCCAGGGGAATGCAGGAGCCAGACCCCTCGAAAGACGTTGTGCTGAAGATCGAGGGCAAACCTGTGACCGTACCGCAGGGCAAGCCGAAGACCAACCCGGCCTACCAGGCGTCGAGGTTCGGGAACTCGGAGTACCTGGTGAGAATCGAGGAATACGTCACCATGGAAGGCATTGTGGCCACCCTGCTGTAGGTCGACCGAGGCACTCCGCCAACAGCGAGGCTGGTTTAGTGTATCGAGCAGCGAGCAGCTGTGCTGATTTCTTTCGACCCCCCCCCCCCCCCCCCCTCCCCGTTGAAGTGCATGCCTTTGTTAGGCATATGTGATGCGAAGTTGAGCGAGCTCGGGCGGGCCAGTCGTCACTTTGGACGCACGTCGTTCGTATTTTTTCAGAGCTGCGCTCTCAAGTGTTTTCGGTATGATCTGTATGGTCTGTATGATATGTATGGCACGGTGCCCGCGCGGATGTTTCGATGGTGGAATCTGTATGGCACGGCTCTTGCACAACATATCATAACGGCAAGTATACCATCCAGATGACCTACAGTAATGTGCGAACTATGGACAACCCCTGTAGAAAAACGCCTACCGAAATGATGAACAGAAATGGTTAGGTGTCGTGTCCACGTCTCCATTATTATTGTTCTGCTTGTTTTTCGACAGTTCGTGACAATTTGGCTAAACTATTACCTGTCAGGTAACAATACCAGATACTGTTGAACGTGGAATGTGGAACGTGAAACGGGATGTGATGGGAGGTGAACGTGGGACGTGGGATGTGGAATTTGAGATGTGGGATGTGGAATTGGAGATGTGGGACGTGGGATCTGGCATGCGGTATGCGGGGTGTGGAACGTGGAACGCGAAACGAGGGACGAGCGACCAGGAATGTAAAAAATGTGTTTAGTGCTGCAGCGTTTTGGTCACATTGCGTGTTTGCGCACAGGTAGGGTTTAATTGGGGTGTGAGAGGCATTGTTAGTGTCGTCACCGCGAGATGCTCCTGCAGTGCGGTAGCTCTTACAGTCTGTTAGCTCTTACATTCAAGTAGATATTAACGCCGCTAGACTCAGCCAATCGATCGATCAACCAATCGATCTATTAATCAACCAATACCAGTCCTTCAGCCAAATCAATCGATCAATCAATCACTCTATCAATCTATCAATTTATCAATTTATCAAATCAGTAATCAACTGAATCATTCAATCAATCAATCAATCAACCAATCAGTCAATCAACCCCACGTGCCCACCAACCCCAGAACCACACCCACGATGTTAGGAAAACAATACTTGTAGTTGGTGTGTGAGCATTGTGCCGGGGTCAAAAGGGGTGAGTTTGAAATCTAGTGACACGCCACGGATCGCATCTTATCGCCCCCCTCGCATTTACAGGTGTACAAGGAGAGCCAGCAGCGGATCCGCTACATGCTGACCGTGAAGTGTTGAAGACCATCCGCCTTGGAGTTGATGGGCGGTTGGCGTTCCTTTCCGTTTCTTGCCGGATTGCTGCTGGCAGACCTGCAACCCTACCTTCTCTCCCTCTCCTTCCTCCGTCCCTCTTCCCCGCTACCTTTGTGACGGAGTACACATTTTCCCGGCTGCAAATACTGGGAATGTCTCTATTCGCAGTTGCTAGGTGGGCTTTGGTTGGTTGGCTCGTTGTCGCACAGCGTTATGGACGGCGTGGGGGGGCGTTGAAGTCCCCAGTACTAATTTGCGGTCCAACGGCAATCACTGAGAAATTCCGAGATTTTTCCTGAAACAACTAAAAAAGGATGACGTCAGAATCCACGGACAAATTGTGAAAATTTCGTTTCTCCAAAAATTGACGTCACGACCCTCTGAATGACGACACCGATCGGTCAGGGATTTTCTACCAATCAAGATTTCAGTTGAATATATATATATATATATATATCAATAGGACACCTTGACCTACGGGCACCTCACACCTTTCTCTCTGAGATAAAGTTTGGTTGATTGTTGGTTGACTGGCTGTTGCGCTGCGTTGTTGACGGCGCGAGGATCCGTTGAAAGCCCAGATATTGAATGGCAGTTTATACATGTTGCGTTATTGTTGACGGCATGAAAGTCCGTCGGAGGCCCTGAGACAAGGACGTTTGGTCCCCGCAGTTTTCCTACGGTTGGTCCATCTTTTATCAAATGGAATTTGGTCAATTGCGTCGAATTCGATTTTTTTTATTTGGTGGAAAATCCCTAGTCGACGGGTTGTTGTTTTTCGTGGTTTTGTTTTTTAAAGGCATCAGAATATCCACTGGAGGCCCCTATTGTGGCCGACCTGATGCCATTTGGGGTTGTTAATGAAGCATGAAAGTCATTTGAAGGCTCTGGTGCTTACTCAGCGATTTGTTGTACTGCTCTGAAAGTCATTTTGAAAGCGCGAGGGTCCAATGCAAAAGGTCCTCAAATAGGACGGTGGTATGTACGCGCCAGAGGCCCAAGCAAAAGAGGGGGAGGTTCGGTGCGTGTAGTGCAGTGCTCTGGTCGGCCTGCCTTACTGTGAGATATTTTTTCTGATTGGCCCATTACTGTTATAGGAGATTCTGATTGGCCCGTTATTGTTGTAGAAGAAATCCGATTGGCCTACGCAGTATTTTGATATTAATAGGAGATTTCTAATCGTCTTCTTTACTTTACGAGATTTCTGATTGGTGGTACGAGCAGGATTTTCTCCTGGCAAAATAGAAAGCCCTAATGTGGTAGCGTAATGCGAGACGCTTTTACGGGGGGTTATCAGAGGGATTTCGTGCGTGCAGTGCTCTGATTGACCTATTGTTTCAGGAGGTTTATGATTGGTGGCACAAACAGGATTCGCTCCTGGCCACGACGAACGCGCCCCAACGCGCCCCGCGATACATAGCACCGCCGCCGGGCATTGTATTGTGATAATACTATCATAGCATGGTCGGAAGCGTTCTGGCTGGGGACAAGCAGCAGCTGTTTCCGTACAGCATCCTTTTATCGGGGCCGATTAGTGTCCTTGATACTGATATCGTTTCCTTATGATAATTCGAAGTATCTCGTCCGCTTGTCGCTTCAATGGTTGGTCAAGGCGTTTTGTTATCCGCTGTGTCAAAACGATTGGTTGCTACATTTGGGTGAGTTCTTAACCGCTGGTACTGATAGCTCGGTCGGGAGCTCCTTCTGCTGGGCTGAATAGCCGTTGTGATGTATTACGGCTGATCTCGGGCTTCGTTGTCAGTAGAGGTCGTCCGTTTTCCGTTTCGATGATTTTCAGGATGTCTTGTTGACCGTGACGTTAAGAAAAGTGTTGTATTCTTCATTTGGTTGATCTCTTACCCGGTAACGCAGTAAACACTACCAGGTACCATTTATTTGAGGTGGTTGTTAATAGTGTTTGACCTTTAGAATGATTCCAGCCCCTTGTAAGTAGATGTCCTCCGTTTTTCGGATCAATGACTTTCGGGACTTTTTGATATCTATTATGTGGGAAATATTGATTGTTGCCCCCCTTGGCTCGCCAATGTACTGGTTCGCGTGCCGTCAACACTAGGGCTTAGCTCACACCCCTCGCAGTCACACCGTGCTTGGGTGCAATTATATCCCCAAACTTACGTGCTGCAGAGGCGGATGTTCCGGCTGCTGTCCGTATGCCTTGTCTGGTACCCCGCACGACACGGTTACGGCGGGGAGGAGGGAGGGGGGGAGGGGGGGGAGGTGTGTCGACGGCTGAACCTATGTTTGAATCGGGTGCCGATTTTAAGGTAACCCGCGATTTTCGACCAACCCAGAATTTCCTTTGAAAAACGTTGATCACTCGGACAACTGCGGGCCGTTTTTGATGCCTTGAGGCCGATATCGACTGTAACCTGTGGGTTCGTGTCCTGTGGTGTGGCGAAAAATCGATTTAGCAAAACAGTACCAGGTATGAAACCAAGGTATCAAATATTAATATCTGAAAAAAGGGTTGCAGTGCAGGGTACGGTATTATGCGGTACCAGGCCATCCACGCGTGCTGTGTTGTGCGCTGGGAGCGCCAACAGAAAACGCCTGCTCTGAGCAAGGCGGAAACCTTACGTATATATGTTGTAACGCCAACCTTGCCCATAGGCTAATCTAGTACCCAGCAGTGTTTCGTGTATCGCCATTCGTGAGTTCTTACCCGAAACTCCTTAGCGCTCCCGAAAAGGTGAGCCTCGGTTTCTTAGCGGCTTGTTTCTTGCTCGGGGGGCCATCTGTCGGAGGTCTCGTCATTGCGTCGGGAGACGTAAAAACACCACTCTCTCCCTAAAATTGTGAGGACCGTTTGGGAAAAGTATTGCTACTGTTAATGTTAATAATGCCCAAGCGGTCAGTAAATTGATTGATACATCAGTGGTATGCTTCAACCACACACAACCGCGGCATCGCAAGCATGGCCGGGGGGGGGTGGGGGATGTCGAGGTTAATAATTGTGAAGAGATTCCTCCTCTGGGGAACGGAGGGATGTCAGTGCTGTACAGTAGTTGTCACTCGTTCAATGTTTGATATTATTTTTAGTTCATTCAGCTGTTGGTTGCAGAATCTCCAGTGCCGCCCAAGGCCAATCATGGCAGTAAACCGATGGGGAGTGTTTTTCTATCTATAGCTACTGCACGTACCAGGTATGGTGTATGGCACTCCGTCACATTGTCCCACGCTGAGTAATCGTAGATGCAGATCATCACACCAAGATCAAACTTTAAAGCATGTCAACAATAACACCCAGAAATCGTAAAGGGATCGAAGATGCGGCTATTCGAATCAAACAAGAATGAGGCTACGTATATACAAGTAGCTTTACCCCACACCTCGTACTCAGGCGAAGGAGCCTCTTGCAAGAGCGGAAACACCTTTTTAGAGCTGAACGTGGAAGCTCGGGGGTCGAGTATGTACCAATCGTTTCAGTCTTAGCCTGATGTCGCGCATGTCGCAGAAGATTCCCCGTGCTCCCTCCGCTAGCGCCTCCCGTCAACCTCTCAAAATTAGAGTTTAATTAAACCCAGACACCCTCCTCGAGATGGTAAATATAGCTATTTTACAGGAGGCTTATCAAACAACTGTGGTGTAAGAGTAAAAAACAGAAATGCCCGCCCATGCTGGATTCCTATATGGGAAAATGTGCGCTCTCCACTAACTTTAGCCGGAGCCGGAGCTGACGACAATCAATCGTGAGCAATCGATAGCAAGAGGAGCAACTGAAGTATACTGGTACAGACAGAACGACGACATTCGTTTTTATTTCTTGTACGTACGTGTTCTTCGCGTGAAATATCTACCCATCGACACCCAGCTCTTCCACAGTCAGCGTCCATCCCTTTCTTTCTTCTGCGGTCACAAACTATACGAGACAAGGATACCACATCGCAAATTAGTAAACAGCAGGGCAGTATACATACATCATATAATGGGCATACACGCGCAGCATATACCATACATTCATGTACTCATTCGTACATGTGGTATCATTTTTCACGACACAAGCACGCTCATTAAAATAGTTACTTGACGTCCTCATCGCAGCGGGCGAGGAACGAGGGGGCGAGTGCCAGAGAGTCGAGAGGCAAGGGGACGAGGCGGCGAGAGGCGAGGGGACGAGGCGAGGTTAGCCGAGGGGCGACGGGCGGGGGCGGGGGCGAGGGACCGGGGCGAGACAAAGCTCGCAAGTTCGGTACACTTTTGTTTTTAAGAATCACCTTTCTTTGCTTTCCAGATCAACTACAGTAGTAAGTAGTAGTACCTGGTAGGGGGTTTTACCCTCAGCGATCTTCTGGACAATCCGTGTGGTCACAGGTAGGTGTCGTCCCTTCTCTCCCCCCGGTACGTACGTGCCTTCGTTTTTATCGCGCATAGGGTTCGTTCAGCGCTCCCACTGCTCGTCGACTTTAATCAAATGAATGTTGCTAACTCACGCTCTCGCGCTTTCCGCTGATCAATATTATATGCAAGATATAGTCCCTACGAGATTGCACGCGGTGAGACTCGAACAAACCCCACGAATTTCATCTTAGTAGGCACGGGGAACACCTACCAAGTGGTCCAAGGATTACCTTGGGCTGGGTAATCGATCGGTCTTTTACCCCTATAGCGCAGTAGGTAACACCTTCACATTTGACGTCGTCCAGGTCACGGGTTCGAACCTCACACACTTCGAACGTTTCTTTTACAGAAACGCTTGCGCGTGCACACCTAAAAAACACACATCTCCCTGGTTCCCCAGGTAATGAAACGAAGCGGGTAGGTCAGCGTACGGACGTATACGGTTCCGACGCCCCAAAGACCCCGCCGTTCAGAGGGGGGGAGAGTGTTATAAGGATTACCTTGGGCTGGGTAATCGATCGGTCTTTTACCCCTCCAGCTCAGTAAAGTAGGTAACACCTTCACACAAGCCACCGGGTATAATGCCTGATATCTGGTACCTGGTATATTACATCAACGATGGTGCGAAAATAGGCGTTGATCCTCGAATAGCTGTCCACGCTCATTCATGTGCCACACAGCTGTACTGTAGTAAGTAGTAGTAGTAGTAGTAGTAGTATAGTACTAGTGGTAGTAATAGCAGTAAATATAGAGTTAGTACGTGTTGCGGTAGTACCTGGACATCGATGAACGATGGGGGGTCCGTTATATCTCACACGTTCTCATGTACCAGCCCTACTCGACCTGGATGCCCGCTTTGCACCATGCATCGAGCAGGGAGGAGAGTGTTCACCTTGAACGGCGAGACAATCACACCGCCGAGGCAGAGCCCGCTTCTTACAGTTATTTGGTTGTTGTGTCGATCGTTGTGATGGCGTCATGCGAGGGGGCGAGGGATGATGGGCGAGGGGTGGGGCGAGGGGCGAGGGACGAGGGGCGACGGCGGTGCGAGGAGCCAACCCCGAGGGAGGGCGAATCTTCGTTTTATTATTATCGCGCTGTTTGACTGTTTAAATATGATACGTTGTCGTCGGCTGAAGATTCAGCTATTATTAGTGTTGTTGTCATTACTGTTACATGCACTGTAGATTGTGTTGGTAGTGGTGATGACGTAGTTCTGTTTTTTGAACGACGTCCCTATGAACAACATTGTACTACATGCATATAACCTGCAGCTGTACATACCTGGTACATACTATTAATACCTGGTACGTACCTGGTACCTGGTACATACTGCTTGCTGTATCGTATGAAAAACTGCTGCTGCTGCTGCTTGCCGGCAGTGGATGGACGCACTTTATTTATTACCTGTACGTCGCTATTATTTCGAGCATTTCTAAATGTGGTACAGGCAGTACTAAATTATTGTAGCAGCCAAGGGCATGCTGTACCTCGCTGTATGATCTGTCGGCGCACATGATCGATGTACACCTGGTACCTGGTACAGTAGTACCTGGCACACCTACCTGGTACCGGGTAGTATATGATACCACGGTGGTACCACAGGTAGGTACAGACATATCCTACCAGGTATCTAAAAAAATATCTTGTTCTACAAGTATCAGGTCTATACTACGCATGCATGTTGTATGAGCTTCACGCCTCACGCGAAGAAGTGATGAATAGTAAGTTTACAAAAAGCAACAATCCCCCCCCTCCTCGTTTATTTTACAGTATGTAGAGGATCTCTGAAGACAAGGTAATAGGAAATGACTGCCGGCGCGACATACACACGGAAGCAGCGAGAATTTTACTGGTACACAATAAATAATACTGCAGCACACAATCAGTATCAATAGTACCATCATCATCGGCGCAAGTAAACATACGGGTTTTATACAACCCATTATTTTAGTAATAGAAAACCAGTAGCGTGTACAGCAGCACCGGCGGTAGTAGTACTGCTGTGTACGTATACATACGCGTTTTCCAGGTACACACGAAGCAATCCGTGCAGTAAGTAAGTTTGTTGTACAAGTACGAGGTATTTTTGCCCTGTGTTGTCGAACACATAACAAATGAGCAAAATGAATAAAAATACGGAAAATGTTCAGAAATTAATAGAAATGAACAAAATGAACAGAACGAATAAAATTGCGCCAAAATTGAAAAAATGAAAATTCCAAGCCCAAAATCCCCGGCGCGTGCTATGTGCAGGCGCATCCTGCAAAAATATTTGTGCAGGCGCCGAACGCCTCGAGAACCAATCCACTACAAACCCATTTTCAAATACGAAACACCGGCCTCAAAACAGCAGTTCACAACAATTCACAGCAGCAGTAGACCAGCACCAGGCACAGCAGCAGTAGACCAGCACCAGGCACAGCAGCAGTAGACCAGCACCAGGCACAGCAGCAGTAGACCAGCACCAGGTCTCGACGTAAGGCACAGGGCACGCACAGTGACTGCGATGACCTCTCTGTTCGATATAGTAGGGAACTCTTCCGCAGGCGACGATGCGGAAGACGCGGGTAGCGCAGGTAGTGACGGAGGAGGTATGATCGAAGTGGACGCTACCAGCGAGGACGGTGCGTTTTCCTTTTTCTGCGCGAGAGCTGCAGGAGCTGCAGGCGATGACGACGACGGCGCGGCGTCGACTCCTGCGAGGGCGAGTGGCCCGACGTGTGACGGGGGCGTACCGGTAATCGAAGTGGATGACACCAGCGAGGAGGGTGCCTTTTCGTTTTTTTGCGCAAGAGCAGACCCTGCGTCGCCGACTCCGAGAGCGCGTGGCATCGGTGTCGACAGCAGTGCAGCGGCTGCAGGCAGCGGCGCTACAGACGGCGGCGATGCGCCGGCGACTCCGAGGAGTGACGGTGACCCGGCGCAGAACGTGGATGCCGAGAGCGACACAAATACGGTGAGTTGGTCGGAGTTTGTTTTGTGACGCGAACAGTGTTGTTGGTACAGAGTACCGGACACCTAATAAGAAACAGAAACTATGGTCCAGGCTGGATTTCTTATTTGAGAGAGGGTGCTTTCTAGACTAATTTCAAGATAACGCCTCATGAATTTAATATTTTCCTTTAAATATCAGCCTGGCTTTCGTATTAGCCTGTTTCTTATTAGCTGTCCTGTACTGACTGTATAATACTTGCACACCTCGGACAGATCATGATCTACTACTGCTGTGGATAATCTGATAATGATCTACTGGTACTGCTGTAGATGATCTAGATAATCTACTATTAATAACATAATATAATGATCTAGATCACCCATTAGTACAACTAGTAGTTCCATACCTGCGGTTGCGAGAGGTTGTGCAGGATCTGCATGCTGCTGTAGTACAGATCCAACCCAGACCTCTGGGAGATCATGCAGATTATACCGCTCCGATCGGGCAACGTGAGCTAGATGGCATAAGATCGGAAATGCATCTGGCTTGAAAAATCTAGACCATCCAACGGGAGTCGATGATCTGCCGCGAGCTGTGTAAAACTGTTCTTCGTATGATACGATATTGACAGCAGTGCCCTTGTGTACGGGTACTACAGTAGCTGTAATAGTGAGACACAATGTAAGCCGTAGGCCATAGGTCCACGTTGTACCACGTTGTACCTGGTAGGTTGTAGGCCGATGTTGCAGGTTGTTGGTGTTGTTGGTGTTGTATGTCGCAAACGGGCGCGCCACCCTGGGGCATTTCGGCCGCGGATTTCGCCGTGGGTAGGGGGGAAGGGTGCAGACAAGGGGAAACCGGCCGTCTCGCGCCGCGCCGGCCCGCGCTCGTCGTGGTGCGGGGGGGCAAGGTCAGGGGGCCGGATGCGGCGAGATCACGCATTACTTGGAAATAGAGGGGCGGGCTGCGGTGGTGGCACAAGCAGGGAGCAGCACTCATACGAAGTATTGTATACTCTTGCTGTAACCGCGCGCAGAAAAGCACGCTGATCCTGGTGACATACGTGGTAAATACGGGCTTTTGCTGAACAGCAGCAGTTCCCCCCTCCCCCAGCCTAACAAATTGCACAGCAGCAGTATTGCAGCAGCATACTGTATCATAGTAGCAGCAGCATGGGTACAGAGAAACACCGTTGTTTTCGACCGTGTACGATATACAACACAAAAAGTAGTACATTCCCAGCAGGTGCAATTGTGTTGTCCTCCTTTTCTACGGCCCTTCTCCGCCAACACGATTGTCTGTTGAATATGGTACATATGATGGATAGTATGATACGTATACTTAACGGTGAAAATGTCCAAGGTAGCCAACGGTAAACCAGCTTCATCCTCTGTTTCAGCAGTACTCGTAGTGGTGGTGGATAACACGCACCTGCCAACGTTGACACCATTCATAACGCTGGATAATCACCGCTCTTTGCGTTCGGCGTCCGCAGTTCTCGTACTCCGCGGAAGCGTTGCGTGTTGCGCTGAACAACATTCGTATGGAGGGAACAAACTTGGAGGACCTGGAATCGGTGGTGAAGCAGACTTGCGCGAAACATGGTGTGAAGCTTGCACGTGAGTCTTCAAGAAGGGAGAAAGGAAGTGGAAGCCGCCTTGTCATGGTCGCATGGAAATGCGTGCATGGCATGCGGAACCGGCAGACCGACCTGCAGGCCGAACGCAGGAGGAGTGCCCCTGGTGAGTCTTCGATGAGGAATGAGTAGAAGGACTGGATAGAAGGGTAGGATATGAACCTGCGGTTTCTAATGAAGATACAGTAGAATATGCTGTCGCTAGAAACTTGCTCAGCAGGATCTTTATTAACTGTCGTCAACTTGTTTGCGTTGCTACGTATTTTGTGTTGGTACTGCTGTCTACACTTATCGGCTTCCAGCTTCTAGCATGCTAGCCCCGACCGGGGCCGTGCTGTTTTGACCTCTTTTTTTTAGGTCCAGGGTCCATAGACTGTTTTCTTGTATCATACCAGTACCAGGTTCTTCGTACGGATACCGTTCGTACTCGAAGGGAGACAAAAGGGCTCCTTCATATTTGGCGCGGTGCTAATCACAAACTCGCTTTTGCTCGTAGAATAATAGTGGCAGTCGTGTTTGCCCTAGGCAGTCGTGTTTGCCCTAGGCACTCGTGTTTACCGTAGGGAGCATCATGGGCATGGCGTCTAACAGCGGTGAATAATCTATCGGCTTACATGCCCTGCCTTGCGTCTGCACCAGGTTGTCACAGGGTGCCACGGCAAGCCTCGAGCCAGAGGACTGGCTGCGGCTTTAAGGTAGGGTGCAGCTTCGTATGTACAGTAGTACGTTCATATTGTACACGTGTCTCGTTCTTAGCTGAAGACCGGGATACTTTCAATTGTTGCTTGGTAGTCTACGAATGTACCTGGTGCTGCTAAACACAATCCCGGTTTATCGCGTTGGAACTCAATCAGTTGTGCTTGCACACGCTGATGAATCATGCGAGAACTACATTTTGCTCGTCACCTTGGTTGCATGAGGGTTACGTTGGATTGATGCAGGCGCATTAATTGCCGGCGAAACGATGATGACGCGGCATTCTATATATTATTAGTAGACACCATTAAATCAATATGGCCACCGATTTCCCCTGCAGATAACCGGACGATGGCCTCTTAAATGCCTGGTGAACAAGCACCCCCGACTGACGACGATGGTGCTGGAGCACGGGCATGAGGTAGACAAAGCGGCGATGGACGTTCAGGACCAGATGAGGGCGCCTCTGTCATCGCCAATGAAGGCTGAGGCGGCGAAACTCACAGGCAGGTGGCGTGTAGAGAGTTTTGTCAAGCTGTAGCAAAGCTTACGATAGTGGCTTGGCATTTGGCTTTTCTTTGCCCTTGCCGACGCTGTTAGGGCTCGTCCCAACGGAGCATTTTGAGGCTAAAAATCAAAGCTATGTAGAAACAAAAAGCTAAACACAAAAAAAAGCGACGATGAGATATGAAGATGCACTCGTTCTGGTTCGCCAAATTAAAAAAAATGAGGGCCCAAGAGACCGGCGGATTTTATTGTAGCTTCTCCATTAAATTAATAATTTTGGAATTAAAATTTTATCTAGAAAGCAAAAGCTAAAACGAACTACTCAGTCACAGGTTATACATGTTGAGGTACTCAGTCAGTGACTGTGTAGCTCAACAGGTATAACCTCGTAACAAACAGCGAGGAGCGAGGCCGTAGCGACACCCACAGCTACGAACGCCCCGTAGACTAGACTAGACAGCCAGAAGACAGAGAGCAGACAATACACAAGTAACATACCCCTGGTGCCGTCATTGCTGTTCTGAATAAAATCGTATGTTCTAGCAAGTGATGCTGCTGTTTGAACAGCACCCGTACTTTATCGAGCGCAGATCTCGCGCTTCAGGATGCCGGCGCCCTTGCAGCAGCAAATAGTAGTATATCGTGGACTAGCCGTGTGGGCACACTCCCCTATTTTTTTCAGGGCTGTGCGCCGCCTCTACCGCAGCTGGATTGTGAATCCGTGCTGGTGCTCCACCACGACCGTCGTCTCTATTGCGTTTTTTATATTAGCTTTTGTTTTTCACGCGTGTCCTGCGTTTGTACTCCATTCTCTTGTGTCCCAAAACGAGCAAATTTCGTTTGTCTCTTCAGCTTTTGTTTTTAGCTTTCGTTTTTCTTCGTTTGGATGGGCCCTTAGTTTCATGGTGCGGCTGACGCCGGTAGACTAGAAAGAGCTACGTATTTTCTCGTAGATATCATTCATGTTGTGAGGCTCTATATCCCGTCAGCTAACGAGTAGAAATCACGAGTTATTCGACAATTCCCTGCCATTGGTCAACTACTGATGTTTCGGGGTGTGTCATTGGTCCGAAAACACACACACTTTCACAGAAACACGCATGTTTGCACCCCTCTCCCGTTTGGCCCCCTGATTCCATGCTACCTGGCACCGTGATCCCACGCCGACGAAATCGAGCGTCTGCGACAGCGAATCGAGCGTCGGCCACTAGCAGCAAACAACCAAATCTGTCGAATAAGTGGTAAGCAACCATCGGCTTAACACCACCATTCTCGTATTGCACCCCTCTTGCAGATGCGGGACTTGCACCAGCCGTCCAGGCCAAGGTGTTGGAAGCCTTGCACGATCGTAGAGTCAACACTAAGGCAGTCCAGAACGCTGCATCCCAGCGTAGTGGCGGGGAAAACCTGTATGATGCACAGGAGCGTAGTGGCGAGACCATTAATTCTACCCTAGTGCGAATGAAGGAGCACGGGCCTACGGTACAAGACCGTCGCAAGTTGTACGTAGATCTCCTGAAGAAAAGCACAGCAATCGTGGCGAAGGGGGTAGACACTGTGGACCCTGAAACACTGCGTCACATGTTCGCGACATTTGAGGCCCAAGTAGAGCAGGCAGCAAGGATCGGGTCGGGGACGGGAGTTGTCGTGGGCAACCCGGACACTGTACGTTTGCCCGCGGGGAAGAGACTTGGCAGCAAAAGGCATAAGTCGAGCGTGGAGGCGCGGTATTCAGCTGCCGGGACCAGGAAGGCCAGTCAATCGTACAACTAGTAGTCTCCTACCCCCCCTGCTAGTATTACTGTAGTACTACGGTTTTTGTTGCGGCCGGCGAGATCCTTCGGTATCAGTACTCCATTTTATTTATTTGTGTGGCCGGAGACCCGTTGTACTCTGTCCCACCTTACTACTAAGGGCACGACTAGGGATGCGACGACCTCTCATGCTGGCGAGTACATGATCATGAGTGCATTCCTACGATTTTGTCGTAGGGTTTATCGTGACCGCGTTTGGTGTGCGGTACCTGGTACTTGCTTGGGCGGTTTCGTGTTTAGTTGATATTTACGAGGTAGTACTGTAGTCCATGCCCGAAGGCACGCGACAAGAAGAGGAAACAACACACGACAGAATGGAAAACAAAGTGTTGTCATCGATAACTGGACGAAACACAAAATAAAATATTGGGATGTTAATTTTCATTTGCTTTTAGAGTATTCCCTGTTAATAGCCCCGGGGGGACTTCTGAGTGAAGAAATAATGTCGAAAAACGTTGATTATTGCAGCAGCATCGACCAACTGTCCGGGCTGTTGGGGTAAGGGGTGTGTCGGAACTGCAATACTAGGAGCTGTGCGACCGCGTGCAGCATTATTACATTATACTCGTACGAGCGTCTGCTGTACGCTCGTACTGCTGTACGCTCGTACTGCTGCACGCTCTTCCTATCATTAGTCGCTTGATAACATGGCAATCGTCGATGCCTTATTTTTTGCTTGGTAGATTCGTACACATAAACCATAATAACCCCCGAAAAAAAGCAATGTCATTGAGGACAAACTTGTAGTAGTAAAAAAGTTTTTCACCATTTGTTTTGGTCCACCCTCGGTACAAGTAGCACAGGGCACCTATTAATTAATAATAAGAAACAGGAATTATGGTCCAGGCTGGATTTCTTATTCGAGATAGGGTGCTTGCCCCCCTATAATTTCAAGATGACGACTCCATAATTTCTCATTTTCCTCAAAATCTCAGCCCGGCTTTCTTATTAGCCTGTTTCTTATTAGGCGTCTTGTACCTGTATATATACATGTTTGCTCTTTTGCTGTGCCCTTGTATGTCGCTTGGCGGCCTGCCCGAAATGCATCATGGCCCCGGGATGGCCTCGCACAACGGATGGCCCACTTGTTTTGCGTGCAGCACTACGACAGCAGCAGTACTACTGCTGCTGTAGAGCAGCACTACGAGTACTCTTCGCAACCTATCACAATCGCACAAGATAAATAAATATGGAACAGAGTTTGTATCATCAGCGCCAGGCACCTCAGCACCGCCGTACCCGCTAACCAGTATCTGCGGCGGATCTCCTGCTGTGCGTGCCTTGTGCCTTACGTCGAGACCTGGTGCTGGTCTACTGCTGCTGTGAACTGTTGTGGTCTAACTGCTGTTTTGAGGGCTTCTTTGTGTGCGGTGTTTCGTATTTAAAAATGGGTTTATAGTGGATTGGTTCTCGAGGCGTTCGGCGCCTGCACAAATATTTTTGCAGGATGCGCCTGCACATAGCACGCGCCAAAATCCCCCGGGTTTCCACGAGAACAAATCCAAATGGTGTTTTCTGAAGAGATTTTGGGAGAGTTGCAGCAGCAGCAGTGCAAACTCCGCGTTTTTGTCTGCTGCTGCGCCTGTGTATTGCTGGCTGTGTAGCACCTCATATCCGGGAGGGATTACAGCTGGATTACCGGGATGCTCGGCTGTTCTGGTAGGTCTTCCGACCTGTGAGGGGCCGTGGGGTCCAACCAGCCAAGGAACGAGCACCTTTCTGTCAAGGCATCGTGTTTCTTTTGTGTCTGTGCTGGTGAGGCGTTGCTGCTGCTGCTGCTGTTGCTGCTGCTGCTGCTGCTGCTGCTGCTGCTGCTGCTGCTGCTGCTGCTGCTGCTGTGCTCTCAAATCAGTCGTGTGGAAGGGGTTTTGTTTCGACTCTAGGTCCAGTGCACGGAACCCCTGCTCTGCACGGTTACCTTGAAAGGTGCTGGTCGAGACGGGGACTGGTCTGGATAGGAGGAGTGTCTGCAATCTTTGGTGGAGAGGCAGTAGAGGATGAACCACCACCTAATGGACGAGGCTGCTTTCGAGGAAGCTGAGGCGAGATGGCTGCAAACCTTGTCCATAGGGCAGAACCTCTCTCACGCAATCGACACCTTGGAGACGGCTATGGTCGCTGCGACCTTCGGCACTTTTGAGGACCCGAGCTCTCAGGTCGCTTTCGAGGCGAGGGCTCTACCTTGGTGAGTCCGCGGAGGCCGGGGCGAGAGGTTGCTTTTGGTTGTTCGTGGGCTGGATCGCGAAGTCGAGAAGGGAGCTTTATTATGTTGGCATTGCAATTGCAATACATAGATCAAGTTTTTTTTTTTTGTTTTTTTTTTTGCGGTAGGAGACCTTGATATAGAGCTGCACCTATGTTTGTGGTGACAAACTACTTGAAATTAGTCTGGGATCATTTTTGCAATACATTAATTAAGGTTATGATGGACGAATGATACCATATTACTATTAATACTGCTGTAGGTACAGACGTGCAGACAAGACTGCAGACTGTTCTGCATTCTGCACGTGAAGTTGGTGTGCGATTCGTTCCAAGACTACAGCAGTAAGTACAGCAGTATTGATATTTATACGAGTACGAGTAGTACGCAAAATACCACGTGCGAGGTACATACCTGGTGCAAGTAGTGAATGCTTGAACATTCCTTTGGGCAAAGTAACAATTTTCAATTTTCAGATGCCATTTTAAATTCCAATCTGGCATATATGCCATTAACTACGAAGCATTATTATCAGGCGTTAAAAGCTTGACTGCAGCACAGCACACGTCTGTGCGTGTGAGCCCCGTGCGTCGACATCCGGCCATCCAGCACACCCAGCCAGGGTTCGTGGTGTGATTCTTCATCCTATTTCATGATCTCGTTTTCGCCAGTTTAACTTGAAAAATATGGCAGCTGTGAGGGGGGCCGATTGAGTGGTTGATACTCAACCTTGTATTCCATTTTGAACATGCGGAGGTATGCAGCACAATTATGTGAAATTATAATGTTCGTCGAGATCAGAGATTAGAGATTAGAGTGTGGTAAGTTGCCAATTAAATGCCGAACGTACTGGATACGAGGATCAATCACAACATATTTTACGAACGAGAATCGAGCTCGATGCGATACCGATAACTCCAAGAACAAAAAACGAAATAACTTGTGTACAATGTAAATAATCGGTGCGATCTCGACATTTGATACGGACGACATGGAAGCTTTGAGCTTCCGTCCAGTATCATCTGCATGAAAAACACTGGGGTGAAACGCGATGGAAGGCAAAACACGTTCGATACTTCGATATACTGCTGTGTCGCAAGCTCGATATTTCGATAAATCGAAACGTTTGATACGACATCCAACGCTTAACACGAGTCATTCCATAGACCCACGCGAATAACTTGTTATACAGTCAGTATACCTGGTACTGGTAACTGGTACCTGGTATCTGGTACCAGTACACGATTACGTGGTTGATTACTGTACGAGCATCAATCGAAGTGGGCTGGGCGCTCACAGACGTGTTTACGCTTCTCCCATAACAACACCTGGTACTCGAGTACTGGTACGACACAAAACGCGTGCTTTTCTGATCTCGAGTTTAGAAGCTATCGTTCTGGGCGTAAAGGTAAGAACCGTTCGATCTTCAATTTTATATCACAATGATCCTTATATTTCCGTCCAGAGTGGTCTTAAATGTACAGCATTACGTCTCTCTTCTGGAGACTGATCATCCTCACGACTGGGCAGGCTCATTTCATTTAAGTCACGACCACGGGGACGTTTTGGAGCCTTCCCCGGACTTGAGGCATTGCGTGTCCGGTTGGAGCTACGGTGTAGATTGGGGTTGGGGTTAGGGTTGTTATACTTGTAGGCTGGTTCTTATGCGGATCTGATGTTCGGTTCGATTTTGGCCTTTGTGTGGTTTAGGGTCGATCTTAACTAGGGCTGTTTTTTTTTTTTTTTTTTTTTCAGTATTTTCCCGAAATTTCGGTATTTCTCGGTATTTCCGTAGGGAAATAAATACCTTTGCTATAGGGAAATACCGATATTTCGGGAAAATACTGAAAAATAAAGAAAAACACTCCTCGTTAAGATCAACCCTTCCTGACGTTTTTGACCGACAAAACGAGGGAATCAGCCATACGCTTCTCGGAACGGGTCCAGAGTATCTCCGAGGGGTATCCGGCTCAAAAATGCGCGTCTCCAGAGGCGTAATTCGATGTTTTGCTCACGGTAATACGACGAAAAATAATTTGAAGCTGTTCCCCATCCGAAAAAGAGCCTATTTTTGGATTTGGAGATACTTCACTTTTCTTAAGATCAGATTTTGGCGAGTCGGCAGCAGTTCGAACCGCGAGGTTGGAGAAGCGGATTTTTGAGCTGGGTACCTCTCGCAGAGTAGGTGGACGCATTCCGAGAAACGCGGGGCTTGCCGCGGGTGTTGCCGTGGGGCTTGCCGTGGACCTTGCCGCGGGCCTTGCCGTGGATCTTGCCGCCGGCCTTGACGTGGATCTTGCCACGGATCTTGCCGCGGATCTTGCCGCGGATCTTGCCGCGGATCTTGCCGGGGGTCCTGCCGCGGGTCTTGCCGCTAGTCTTGCCGAGGGTCTTGCCGTGGGACTTGCCGCGGGACTTGCCGTGGATATTGCCCCGGGTTTAGCCGCGGGTCTAGCCGCGGGTCTTGCCGTGGGGCTTACCATAGGACTTGCCGTGGGACTCAACGTGGGTGTTACCGCGAAACTTTCCGTGGGACTTGCCGCAGATCTTGCTATGAGTGTCGCCGCGAGTGTTGCCACGGACGTTTCTGTGAGACTTGCCGTGGGTCTTCGCCGCGAGGGTTGCCGTGCGTCTTGCCCCGGGTGTTGCCATGGGTCTTGCCCCGGGTCTTGCCGCGGGTTCTGCCGTCGATCTTTGTCATGGGGATTGCCGCGGGTGGTGCCGTGGGACTTGCCGTGAACATTGCCGCGAACATTGCGGCAAGTCTTGTCGCAAGATTTGTCGCGGTTCTTGCGGCGGTTCTGGCCGCGGGCGTTACCGCGGGTTTCATCACGAGTCTTGCCGCGGGTCTTGCCGCGGGTTTGCCCGCGGGGTTGCCGTGGGCTTGCCGCTAATCTTGCCATGGGGCTTGCCACGGATATTACCGTGGGCCTTGCCGCAGGCCTCGGCGCGGACCTTGCCGCGGGGCCTTATCGCGGGCCTTGCCTTGGGTCTTGCCGTGGACATGGCCGGGGGCTTGCAGCAGGGATTGCCGTGGGCATTGCCTCGCTATGCCGCAAACACTGCTGTGGCATGCCGTGGGTCTTCTCATCTGCCGTGGGTCTTGCCGTCACGTGGCATACCGTGGCAATGCCGCGGCACTGCCAGGAAAACGTAAAATAATGTCTATCCTGCATTTATTTTACTTGTTGCCATTTGCCGTGGGGCTTGCCGCGGCTTGCGGGGGGGCTTGCCATGGACCCTGCCGCGGGTTGCCATGGCCCTGCCGTGGCTTGGCAAGCCACGGCATGTCGTGGCAGCCGATGGTGTTTGCCAGGGAATCCACGGCGTAACTGCCACGGCATTCCCCTCCGGCAAGCGCTACGGCAACACTAAGGCAATCCCCACGGTATGCCATGCAAGAGCCCCTCGGCATGCCATGGCAACCGCCATGGATGGCAAGCCCCACGGCATGCCATGGCAAGCACCGTGGCAAACCCCGCGGCATGCCATGACGGGCACCGCGGTAAACCCCACGGCATGCCATGTCAAGCCCCACGGCATGCCGAGGGGACACGGATGCACATTATTCAAGTTTTCATGCCTCGGCATGTCGTGGCATGCCATGCCACGGCAAGGCCCATGGGTTGCCACCGGCCATGGTGCTGCCACGGCACGTGCCACCGTTGTGCCACGGCAAGCCCCGCTGATATGTCCACAGCAAAACCCCGCAGCAACACCCACGGCGAGGCCCGCATCGGCAATGCCCACGGCAAGCCCCACGGCAACACCCACGGCAAGCCCCATGGTGATCCGCACGGTAATCCCCACGGGAAGGCCCGCGGCAAAGCCCGCGGCAAGACCCACAGCTCCCTGATCCCACCCGGACCTGATCAAGAGGAGCACATTATTTGTTTTTTTTAGTGGCATGACAGGGCAGATGCCACGGCGTGCCGCGGCACGGTGGCGCGGCATGCGACGGCAAGACCCACGGACTACCATCTACCGCGGGATGTGCCACGGTTTTACCCGCGTGTATTGCCATGGTACTTGCCATGGCATCCCGCGGCAATTTCCACGGCACGACCCCACGGCAAGACCCATGGCAATGCCCACGGCAATGTCCACGGCTTTTGGCACCCTGTTCCCGTTTGGTACTAGCCCCGCAGTGGGCCCATCCCTTTTGGCACCCTGCTCCCACCCACAAGGTGCAGACGTATTCTCTGCTCTCTGCAGGAGCCGCCGGAGACCCACCTGGCACCTTGTTCCCATTTGGCCTTGCCGCGGGATTTTTCGCGGGTTTTGGAGCGGGATTTATCGCGGGTTTTGCCGCGGGGCCCTTGCCGTGGGACTTGCCATGGGTGTTGCCGTGGGTGTAGCCGTGGGTCTTGCCGCGGGCCTTGCTGTGGGTCTTGCGGCGGGTTTTGCCGCGGGCCTTGCGGGGGCCCTTGCCGCGGGTGGTGCCGAGGCGCGCGGGGCTTGCCGTCGCGTGCCGTGATGGTTGTCGTGGCGCTCGCCGTAAGGGTTGCCGCAGCAGTCGTTCCGCGGCATGTCGTGGCATGCCGTGGGCACTGCCGTGGGCACTACCGTGGGTTGCCGTGGCAATGCCTCGGCATGCCATGGGCACTGTCGCGGCACCGCCACGAAAAAACAGGTATTGTTCATCCCTGGAAGCACGCCTTACGGATACGTCGCCGTGGGGTATCTTTGTGATATGCCGTGAACATTGCCGTGGCGTGCCGAGGGCATTGCCATGGCGCGTTGGGCTTGCCGTGACGTGCCGTGAAGTTTGCCGTGGGCACTGCCGTGGGTTGCCACTGCATGCCTTGGCAATGCCGCGGCAATGCCACGAAAAGGTAACGTAATCTTCGAAGTACGTGCCCCTCTCGGGGGTCACTCGGGTCGGGGCAACATTCCCAAGCGTCAGTGGTAACAGCAGGCGGTTCTGCCTGTTGCAACGGGAGCGACGGGTTAAGTTGGCACCCGACACGTATTCCAAACGTGGCAGTGGGGTGAGCTTAAACTTGTTTTTTTACCAATCCGCCGGAGGATTAAAAAGAAACAATAGAAACATCATATTCATCCGTGCGGACACGCCTTTACAGCTACGTCACGGAAACCACAACACTGGCCGAACCATCAGGCACCTGTTTCGAGAAATCTCGCACTCGCAGCAATCATTTTGGTGGGACTGCCGCATCAATTCGATGCATTCTTGAGTCCGAAAAACGCCTCGAAGACGAACGTTCTGAGTAACACTCCACTATCTTTTATTGGCTTACTTGAAAACACGTACTATACGTGCGAGTCTTCGCGCCACAGATGTTGATCAACATTGAACTTGGACGACAGTGCCAGCCATTCGCCAATGACGGGTGCAAGCCTCCGTTTCGATGGACAGGCCTGTTGGAATTAGGGTGGGTTCATTTTTGCTTCGCTAACTTATTGTTTAGGATGAAGTACGGAATCGGGGAATATTTCGTGCTCATTTTTTCTAGGAAATATGTGGTCCACCAATAAAAATAGAAAAATAAGTGCCTGCTTTTTTAGAGACAAATTGTGTTTTATGGGTAGGGTCGGGTTCGGGGTCTCTTGAGCATTTTTTAAATATCCCTTCCCAAAACACTGGAACCACACGCGAGCAACGCCACATCCCCCCATTTATATACATCCTTCTAGATACTACAGTAATTACTGGACGCGGCAAAGGCGGCTCCAGCGGCTCTAATAATAGTAACATGGGAAATGGTCAAAAGGGAGTACACGCCGCGTTTTTTAGTCAAACCGGGGGGGGGGGGTACAGAAAACTCGTCCGTGGGAGATGCCCACGCGTGCCCCAACCTGCCTCGAATGCGATTGCTACGCGCTGGCTGACGCCCACAACCCATGCAGAGCACGGAGTGCGAATACGCACAATGCCCTTGCTGTCTTCGGGCACGTCATTGGGGTGGACATGCTGGCGGCACCGTGGCGGAAGAGGGTGCACAAGGAGAGCCCCCCCCCCCCCCCCCTCCTCCCCCTTTGACTACGACTCAGGGGGGTATGCCCCCGCAGGTCTTCTATCTCTGCATGTATCAGTCGTACTACAGGTCGGTTACTCTGTTAATAGCAGTTTTCATTAACCCCCTATTAACCCTTTTAGAACCGCAGTCCCGTTTTGGGGACAAAACACTCAAATTTCAAGTAGTTTGTCCCCAAAACGGGACTGCGGTTCTAAAGGGGTTAATACAGACTGTCGAGGGGAAAGTTGACGATTAGAAAGTCACGATTTCAGCAGCGCCCATGCGTGATATTGGGGGGTGATTCGACTTGGTGTCCGGGTTACCATGCAAGGAGTCCTACGACACGGATAGCGACACGATCCTGCCCGTACTTGATGGGGACTGTCACGCTGCTCGTAGATGGTTGATAGCACCAAAGCTACCAACCATTGTTTTGGTCGATATCTCTTACCAGTATACTCCTTGAAACAAGGTGCCGAAAGGGGACGCCTGCACCCTCAGGAATGCGTCAAGTCCCCGCGCGTAGGCGTTTCGGCAACATAGGCGTTTCGGCAGTATAAACGTACGACTTGGAATTATAGGAAGGGATTTGCAACCAAGATCCGTAGTTCGGGGTTGGAGAATGGTTGGTGCAACTTTACGAGAACCCTGAGCATTTAGCCCTTTTTAGCCCTTTTCTGCCCTTTTTTGGGCCTAATAACTTACTACCCACCATGTGAAAGAAGTTTGTCTCCCGCAGTTTCTTCGACGACTACTGAAGATATATATAATCTGCCTGGAGAACAGCAATGTTTTTAGTGAGGGGGATTTCTTCATCGGTGATCTAGCCATTGTGCTATGCTCCCTTGCGTGAAATGGTTTATTTTGATCGTTTTTGCCAGCTTTTTGTGCTACTCGCTCGCAACTTCGAGTACACGAAAACTCCTCGTGATTCGCGTCTGGGTGCATACGACTGCCGTCTGGCGCACCCGACGCCCTCACACACCCCATCAGGAGCATCCCTCTGTTTCGCGGGCTGCAGTTTCCTGCGAGAAGCTGTAGCTGTCCGCACGTGATGTGACAACGGTCAATTGGAGGCTGGTTTTAGTCTCATTTTGTGCACTCCAAACTCCGACCGATTTCGACCACTGCAGCACCTCTATGTCGAGGTGTAGGCCTCTGTTGAGAACCTGCGGGAGATCAATATCGAAAGAAGCACAAGTTGCTGTGATGAACCTGTTTAACCACGGTCGCTTCCCGGTGAGCATGAACCAGCCGGAGTTTTAAACGCAGCGTGTTGAAGTACATAGCGATGTTTGTTTTTTATGTTCCGATATAACTTTTACCGGTAGAGATTGGAGAGACCGGGAACCCGGGGTGCCAGCGTGGCTTTTCATGAGCCAATCAAGCAGTGGCCAATGCTGCACTTGATCGACGGTCGTCACTTTTCTCCTAGGCGTTGACTCTACCAATTATTCTAATAGCTATGTGATTTTTTCGTACTTTTTCGAACATATCTCTTCGTACGAGCACTTTTTGGCGAAACGATGATTAGTCGACACGGGAAACCCGGTCGGACACATTGGTCGAGGGCCGGGGACGCTTCGTGCACTCTGGAGCGCGTTGCAAGCCCTCATTTTTTTCCCGGCGGGAGTGGATAAGACGACTTCCCGGGGGTCAGCAGGAGGCCTTGTTTTGTTTCATACCATTACGTACGAACCCAGACTAACGTACGTACCGGTACATTTTTTGTGTAATTTTTGCACGGAGCACGGCTCACAGCCCAGGCAACAATAATAGCAGCAGTGCATAGAGATTGTTTACCTCCAACTACCTACAGCACTACCAGGTACAACCCTACTGCCCAGCAGCAGCAGCAGCGGGCAGCGCGTATGGCTGATCGTACTGCGGCTAGTTGCTTTATAGGAGACTACCTGGTATAATCGATGACATGACCACGCCGCCACCACACAATCAATCACCTCACTAGTGCCTCTTCTGTATATTGCTGTGTGTGATCCAACATTGCCACTGCCCCAGCTGTGCTTAGCACAGTGCGCTAACAGCAGCAGCAGGCAGTGTACTATGCGCATGTGGCAGATTGGCGCTGTATTCTCAGTACTAGGGTTCGTTGTTGTTGGCATTGGCATTGGTCTATGCACGTACCTGCGGCAGTATGTGAGCGGCATTTTTTGCTTCGTAACGATCATCTCCGGATCGATATGTACGAGTCGACTGCAACAAATCGTTAGTGCAATCATCGTGTACAGCAGCATTCGTATAAAGCATGGTACTAACTGCTGTGTGCCCTACAGTGCTGTCCGATAGATCCTAGAGCTAGCTGAAAGGGAAGCAGTACACGTTCCTTTGTCGCAGTACGCGTATCTTCTGCTGTCGTATTAGATGATCACATGGCATTTTGCAGCAGTAGTGCTGTGCATGCAGTCGTGCCAGTTTCAGCCACGAGTACTCTAAAATAACCTGCAATGGGCTTTAAATTACGTGAAAACCTCGACTTGCAAACTGTACGAGTACTATTATAGCGTAGATCACTGACTGCGCTCCAAATATATTAATTTCCGAAGTTGCATTCCCACGTTGCTCGCCATTTTTTTTATCAAATTTAGATTTATTTTTTTATCAGCACGTACACCTTTCTTTTCTGACCTACTTTAACGTATGGTATAACTTGACCACCTGTGCACCGTGTCGACAATTCATGCCCATTGTTTGGCAGAAAACACGCGTAGGTGATTCCCACGAGTGGGAGTTGGAGCAAATTACTTTCGCTGGGGGCAATTGGAGTACTTCGAGTATTGGCGGTATTTCGGGAATATGTACTGCGAATACTCTCGGTGTCTCGAGGTTCTGTACGGCGGATATTGCCTGTGCTCCAAGTATTTTGGGGTTCGATACTGCGGGTACATAGTTCCCTGTTCTTAAAAGGGTTCTGTACTGCCCATACTCTCAGTATTCTCAGTATTCGGGCCTTCTCAGTACTCGCAGTATCTAGCCCGCCAGTAAACAGTAGTGCTCGAAATTCGAAATGTACTTGGAGCTCCGAGTACTGCGAGCATCTATCCGTGAAATCGCTATTTACCCTGAGCGCCAAGAAACATTTAATTGTACGGGAATATATGTAGTGTCTGTAAGATTCGTAGTCGATACCGCGGGATTGTTGACACAGCAGTGTGCTAATAAGATCTGCCGTAATTTATTTACTCAGCCGATCTCAAAAGTATTATGTCGCAACCTCGACCTCACTCACCTTGTCCACTTGCGGTTACGCCGCAAGCATGGAATTGATCGCCGCGAGCCATCCGTTCAGCAAAAAATACTCACCCACCGGTACCCTGTTTTATACCTGGTATTGTTGTATTTATAGTAATGATGCCACACTACTGCCGTATTTTCCACAAACAGTACTTTTGTTATTACGGGGGACCATGGTTAATAGGACCTATGGTATACATAAAAACCTATGTACTTGACCATTTTTACTAACAATATGTGGTCCTATTAACTATGGTCCCCCGTAATAGTCTGTCCCCAAAAATATGTTTGTGTCCTTCACATCAATGATGAATGGATGCAGTTATTATACCTTCAAAATTAGTGCGCACTTCATTCATACGACTATTAATATGTCGTTCTTGCGCCACTCTACTATTATTAGTAATAGGCCCTACCAGGGAGGCACTCCCGGGAGGGGAACCTTGTGCTCCATATATAATTATATATCTGGTGTGTGAGTTTTTTTTAATATTCCAGCTGAGTTTTTTTTCCACTCTTTTTCTTTTAAAGTACTTATTACGGGGAACCATAGTAATTAGGACCTGCGGTACACACAAACACCCATATATTTCCCTATTTTTTCCAACAATGTTTGGTCCTATTTACTATGGTCCCCCGTATTAGTGCAATATTAGAATCACGTTTCATCAGTCCCACACAGGGGTTCACCAGGGAGATGGGACAATCAACCTCAGCTATGTTGTGGCATGTTGCTCGGTCCATTCCGTTGAGCCGTTCAAATGTTTGTTTCGCAGAGTATGTATGCATGCATGCATGTACGTATGTATGTATTGGATGTATGCACGATATTTTGCTAAAATACTGGTAGTGTTAGATATCGTATCGATTTCTTATATGTATATCGCAATATCGAAACATTCGATATACCGTACCAGTATGTCTCGAGTGTGTTTTGCCCTCCATCCCCTGGCATCCCCGCTTTTTTTGTTCTGACACCGAACGAAAGCTTCGATGTCCTGCAGGTATCAAATATCAAAAGCGTACTCGTAGCGATTATGCTTTCTGTTCATCGATATCGTAATTTATCGAGCCCGAGATCCGATCTCGATATCCAGCTCAAATGTATGTACTCGGGGGGGGGGGGGGGGGGGGGCGTAAACATTCGGATATTTCCCGGGCATCCTACCCGTGGGTATAGCCTACCAACAGGCACCTGGTATGTATTACCTTCAGCAGTACCGTCGCCGAACACCATACCCACGGTAGTATTACATACCCTGGGATCGAGATACTTGGAGATACCGGGGTAGTCTAGTCGGGTAGTTTTAGCATTTGGACGGGTAGAAGAAACTACCCGTCCAACTGCCTACCCTACTGAATACGCCGGGGATATGGGCCGGTACTGCTGCGCGAATCATCCCACCCTGATTCCTTGTAGTTTGCCCTCGACACGTGGGTGTAGCCCTGCAAGGGTCACAGCGTCTTTTGAGCTCCAACCACATTTTCGGGCCAAACTACTTGATCTTATCCCCTTTAGTACCGCAGTCCCGATTTGGGGACAAACCATTCTAATTCCAAGTGATTTGTCCCCAAAACGGAACTGGGGTCCTAAAAGGGTTAAGAGCAGGAAAATTCTTTGAAAGTTGTTGCACAGTGGTGGGAAAATGGCCTTTTCCCCGTACCTTTCACCCATCGGAGACAGATCACGATCGGCGAACCTGTTTTTTTCGGTTCGGGAAGAATCATTTTTCTCGGTGACACACATTGTGCAGCAGTATTTACGGAGGACCATAGTAAACAGGACCCACGGTACACACATAAACCTATATATTTAACTGTTTTTACTAACAATATTTGGTCCTATTTGCTATGGTCCCCCGTAATAGTAGATGGTATATTTGCCGTCATGATATGTTGTGCAAGAGCCGTATGATTCAGATCCCACTTGGCAAAAACATGTGTCCAAGAGCTGTGTCCTTCAGATCCTACCCGGCAAACATGATCTGCAGTGTATCGTAGATACCATCTGTGTCAGGGATTTATCTGCCCCGAACGATCTAGACCATGAAATGGAGATCTTATCTGATCTGATCTGATCTGAACTAATCTGATCTGTCCGGTGTGTGCATTCCACGTACTTGGTCAATATGTGGCATCTTTTTTGCGATAGCAAAACTTTTGTTCGACCCCCGCGCTGGCGGGGGTCACATATACGCCTTACAGCCATGTCGCTGGAAGCGCCTGTTATACAATAGTACTGTAGTAGGCAAGCACTCGTACATCGGAAGTGAGTGAAACTGCCGTCGGCTTCATGACGCGGCGATGCACTGACTTTTTTGTTTCTTTTCTTTTTTTTATCATCCTCCGGCGGATTGGTAAGACTAAAGCTTTAGACCGGTCTCTGCCTACATCTGCTTCTTTCGTTTTTTATTTGCACCTTTCTTGTTGTTTTTTTTTTTCTCTCTTCTGTTATTGTTTTCTTTTTCTACTTGTCACCGGCACAATGATACCTATTAATACTTCGTATAGGTTTTCTGTAAGACAGGGAGCTTTGAACCTACTATATACACTTAATTTTCTTGCCGCCCTTCCATCGGTCCTCCTGCCACCCCTCTCATCTCCGTTTTTCTTTCACTCTTTTTAGTTTCACTCTGTTCTTTGCTCGTTGCTTTTCTCGGGTTTTGCACGTTTTCCCCTTAATTTGTTCCGTTTCTGATCAGTTAAGTTTTGTTTTGATCGTTTTTTTAATCGTTTTTTCCCACGTTTTTTCCCGTTTTTTGTTTTCGTAATCATTTCACCAGCGCCATCACCGCAGTGATGGGTCGGCAGGATCTGGAGAATGAAGCGCCGGCCCAAGTGTTCCTGCAGCACGCTATCGAGTTCTTTATCCGCACCCTCGACCGGGTAAGGAACACGGAGATGGGTTTGCCGCGCACAATGAGGCATACGTGCCGGGGGGTGGGGAGGGGGGGGGCGGGCATTGGGATGCTTTTGCTGCGCATATTATATGGCGACTTCGTTTCGGGGGGGGGGTCGGCGGGTGGTGTTTGGCCTTTTGGTAATGCTTTTTCTGCAGATAGAAACGCCTATGGGGGGAAGGGGGAACTCGGTATCATGCATGACCGGTGGGGGGTGACACGTACATCATGCAAATTTTGCGGTTCCCACCCGGTAACATGAGCTGGATGATGCAGATCAGGAATGTATCTGCCCTAAAATATGTAAATCATTAATTGGGAATGATCTGTAGATGGTCTATCTGATCTGTCTGATCTGTCCGACGTGTGGAAGGTTTTGCAGTAGATACTGACGCCTGCCCAGGGGTTTGAGGAGAGTGTATTTTATTGTCATGCATGGCCGTAGTCGTATGACCATAGACCCTCGTAACCCTGCAATGCCGGGGTAAGGAGGGGGGTTACGTACTCGTTTGTTCTTGCCTTTGTCATTTGGCCATTGACCACGCACCCCTTTCGAGACGGATGGGGGAAGGGGGGGGGTTACGGTATTGGTTTTTCTGCACATAATGAAGCCTACGCCCCGAGGGGGAGGAATTGGGGGAGGGTGGTGTTGTTGTTGTTGTTGTTGTTGCTGTTGCTGTTCTTGTTTTGTTGTTGATGTTTTTGTTGTCGCCGCCGTTGTTCTTGTCGTTGCTGTTGCTGTTGTCCCTTGTCTTCATCCCCCGCGCGGACAGGACAACGAGCCCCTGATGGACGCGCTTAGGCCGGTCATGGTCTTCCGACCGCAAGCGCTAAACAACCCGCGAATCAGGGCGCCGACCAATGGACCCTACGACTTCTACAACAGCAACATGTGAGCAGCAGCAGCAGCAGCAGTACTAATAGTATATTTTTTTCCCCCCTTTTTTACATCTGTTTTTTTTTATGTGTACGTTTCGTTCGCCCTACGTCTCCAGCTCCCTCCCTTTCGTATATTCAGATCAACCAATGAATCGCATGGCAGCCTCTTCAGATGATCTACAGCAGATCGCGTTCTGTCCGGAACTATAATAATTGTTTATACATTAATCTGAAGACCCAACGGTCCTTATATTTCTGTCCAAAGTGGTACGTTTAACACCATCACCCGGGTGATGATATATCACACCCCTCTGGGACGAATTTTCCGAGCCGATTACCTCCAAAGCACGGGGGGCATACACCCAACCAAAGTGACGGTCCTTCGAAAGGTTTTGACGAGATATTGCCACCGACGCCTTGCATCGCTCCGCGTTTTGGAACTTCCTTGTCGTCGAGAAAGTGGGTGTCGAAATTCGTCGGAAGGGGTGTGCTATATTATCACCCGTGTGATAGGGAAGTGGTCAACTTTATTTTTTGTTGCTTGTTGCGCGAAATCGGTAAGGATGGGTCTGACTCGGCCCGGTTTTTGTACCAGCAGCCGCTTGTTTGCCACCCCACGAGGTATTGATAGCGTCAGCACTAGCGTTGGATGTTGCACGAGTATCGACTCCGATATTCAACTGCTAATCAACAAAAAAACTCATCGTAATAGAATACGATATCGACACTGGATTCATCCAAGTTTCCGTTCAGTGTCTGCATAAACAAGCACGCGGATGCCAGGGCATTAAGGGCAAAACACTTTCGATACGATATCCAACACTAGTAAGCATGTCACCCATATTTTTGTACCTCCCCCCCCCCCCCTCGCGTTTCGCTCATTCTGTTCCGTTGTCGTTTTCGTTTCCCTTTCGTTTCGTTTTTCTTTTTTTGTTCTTGTTTTCTTTTGGTTTTGTTTTAATTCGTTCCGCATGGTCTTGCTTTGTTTCGTTCCGCTTGGTTTCATTTTCGTGTCGTTTTCCGTTTTCGTTTTCGTTTTTTTTTTTTTTTTTTGTCGTTTTTTTTTTCTTCTTATTTTCATTCGTTTCGGTTCATTTTCGTTTCGTCTCGTTACCATTTCGTCTGCTTCCGCCGTAACCACGCGGCCACGCGCAACTGACCCCCCTTCCCCCCTCACTGCTTTGAAACAATCCGTCATCAAACGAGCAGCCTGCCGGCCGACCGAGCGGGGCCATTAGTCGGCATCCACATGCCTCCTTCCCTCTACCGAGGATACAACATGGAGCGGCGGAGGCGGGCCGCTCGAGCGCAGCCTTGCCGGGGTGCCATCTCTCGCGGCAACCCGGTCGGCTCGGAGAGCGAGGCTTGCAGCCCTCAGGCGCAGGGGTGCGGCGCCCGCCCTCCGCAAAGGCAAGGGCAAGGGCAAGGGCAAGGGCAAGCGCGGGGAGGTGACGGCGGCGGTTGCGTCGGTGACGGGGCTGGAGCGAGAACGGCCGGGGGTAGGGTGGGCGGCGGTGATGTCGTCGACCGGGATCGAGCTATCTTGGCCGCAACGGAGGCTGGTGGTAGCGAAAAGACGGGTTCTGCTGTAGGCTCGCAGGCGCAGGCTATGGAAGTGGACGATGGAGGGGCGGAGATGGTAGCGGTGGCGGCGGCGGAGGCGATAGCGGGGGCGGGGGTGGGGGTGGGGGCCGCGGGGAGGAAGGTGGCACCGACAGCAGGTGGGAAGCGCGAAAGTGTCGAGAGCGCGCGGGGGGGGGCGCGGCCGGATGCGACTGCGGCTGCGGCGGCGGCAGGCAGGGGGAAGAAGAAGGAGGGGGAGGAGGTGCGCAAGATCTTGCTGAGCCTCGGAAAGGTAGAGCGCGAGCCGCTGCAGACGGACGCGACGGCGGCGGAAGCTGTAGCAGCAGCGGTGGCAGCGACGGCGACGGCGACGGCGACGGCGGGTGGGGTGGAGACGCCGGAAGATGTAGGGCGAGATGTCGGGGGAGCTCGGCCGACACCGCGCAAACGAGAGAGGGAGAAGGAAGAGGAAGAGGGGGCGGGAGGGGGGGGGGGGGGGGGGAGGAGGCACGGGAAGGGGGGGGCAGAGGGGGGTGTTGGGGGTACTGACGGGGGGGCGGGGGGCTCTAGCAACGCCGCCGCGGAAGCTGAGGCTTTCGTGCGGGCGGCTCGTGGGCTGGTCGAGGACGGGGACGATGACGAGGACGAGGAGGATGAGGAGGAGGAGGAGGATGATGATGATGATCGGGACGATGATCCGCTCAGCGGGGATGATGATGACGATGATGATGATGAGGATGACGACGAGGATGATGATGATGACGATGATGATGACGAGGAGGAGGACGACGACGATGACGAGGAGGAGGACGACGAGGAGGACTGGGAGAACCGACGCTTTCCTGTGGTTCTGGACGCGCAGAAGGCCAAGGCGATGTTCGAGGAAGGGTACCAGGAGGTGAGGGATTTGTAGAGAGGCAATAGGCCGAGAAGAGCCTTGTTGTTGAGAAGCAGATGTGCGTCGTAGGGGACCTGTCTTTCTTGGGCGCGTCAATGCCCCTTTTGGCCTCATAGCGCTGGTTTTAGTATAGGGGGCGGTCAGTCAAGGGATCAAACCGCTGTTCCTTGCATCTTTGCCGAGAAGAGCATTATTGCTGAGGAAAAATAACGTCCTAGAATAGCGTCTTGCTGAGAAGAACCTGCTGGCTGAAAATAACTTTCTCGCCGATGGGGTTTTCTTGCTGAGAAGAGCCTGCTTGCTGAAAGCATCTCCTTTGCTGCGAAGGAAATTTATTTCTGCGAAGATCATTCTTTTGCTGAGAACCGTATTTTTCTGAGACGAAAGTTGTTGCTGAGAAGAGATTTCCTGCCGATGAGTTTTTTTTTTGCCGACCGACAAGAATGTTTTTGCTGAGAAGAACCTTCTTTCTGAGAAGAATCTCTTTGCTGGAACTAGTTTTTTTGCTATTAAGAACATTATTGCTGAGAATAGCCGCCTTGGTGAGAAGAAGCTTCTTGCTCAGACGAACCTTCTTGCTCAGAAGAACCTTCTTGCTCAGAAGAACCTTCTTGCTCAGAAGATCTTTGTTGCCTAGAAGAACGTTGTTGCTCAGAAAAGCCCTCTTGCAAGGGAGAGGCTTCCTGCTGAGAAGAGCCTGCTTGGTATTTGTCCTGCGAAGAACTTTCACAGCAGGCACATATCACGATCTAGATCATCCAGATCCTACAGTAGCTTGCTGTTATAAGAGGTCGTGCAGGATCTGTGTATATAGTACAGATCCTACCAGGGAAACCTGCCCTAGATCATACCAGGTACCTGGTACAGATTATGCGGCTCCCACGAGGCAACCCGAGCTGCACGTCATACAGATCAGGGATTTATCTATCCGTCTGCCCTGAAAGAATTAGATCATGAACTGTGGGAATGATCTGTATGATCTGTAGATGATCTATCTATCCTAGGTTTGGAACCTTCTTGTTGAGAAGAACCTTCGTGCTGAGAGGAACCTTCTTGCCGAGAGCAGTTCCTCTGTCTCGGGTCCAGGCGCGACGTTCTTTCTGGCCGGTAGGGTTTGATTAATCGCACCGGTGTCGTCGTGTGGGTAGGTCACCCTCCAGAGGCAACACCCCATCCTGTAAGGGGTGTCAGTCCGGGCAGACGCCGTGTTGTTCAGGTGTACTGCTGTATATGTGACATCGCGCAGAGATGTAAATGCTCAGTCATCCCTGTATTGAGTAATTCAGTATCACGTGCGGTAAGATAGCACACAGTATCGCACGTGTGATAAGATAACACACAGTATCATACGTGTGACAAGATAACACACAGCATCACACGTGTGACAAGATATTAATAGCACACAGTACACAGTATCACACGTGTAACAAGATAGCACACATTCTCACACGTGTGATAAAATATCACACATTATCACACAGTAGTATCATACGTGTGATATTATAGCACACAGTATCACACGTGGGATAAAATAACACACAGTATCACACGTGTGATAAGATAGCACACCTGATCACACGTGTGATAACATATCACACATTATCACACGTGTGATAAAATATCACACAATATCACACTTGTGATAAGATAACACACCCCCTGAGATGATTTTTCGAATGTTTTGTTTTCCCGAAACCAGGGGGGCACTAGTAGTGCTATTATCCTTTCGAGTGCTTGCATCGCTTGGCGTTTGCACCGTCCACGTTGTCGAGAAATCAGCTTCGAGATTCGTCGGAGGGGGTGTGCTATCTTACCACCCGTGTGATACGTGTCATCTTCTATCTAGAGGTCCCATATTTTTATAGGTGCCGTCCTATGTGTATACATCATTCGTACCTGTTTTGAGTATGAATACTTGAAATATTATTTCAAAAGTCATAGTTGCAATCTTGGTATGATACTTCGATCGCGCTTATGTATTTGTGGTGTATAGTCCGCATGTATGTAGTGTTAGTATTATGGGGGACCATAGTTAACAGGACCTATGGTATACATAAAAAACTACGTATTTAACCATTTTTACTAACAATATTCGGTCCTATTAACCATGGTCTCCCGTAATGGTGGTGGTATTAATAGCAGTATTAATAGTAGTATTAATATTAGTGGTAGGCGTGTCACGTTGTAGTGTCATCTTACAGATGTGTAATGCTGTATGCTACTGCTGTAGGAGTGCCGTCTTTTACGTATCTTGTAGAGGTTTCATCTTGGAGAGGTGCTATCCTTTGGGGATGTCATCCCGTAGACGCGAAAGGCTGTAGGGGGACCATCCTGTAGAAATCCCATGTATTTTCTGTAGAGGTGTCATCCCTCAATTCGACTTGCCGGGTTGTAAAGTGTGGATGTGTGTATTATATACGTGAACACGTGTGCTCTTTGCAGCGTTTGTCTGTTTTTGTCTGGTGGAGTCGTAGGTTGGGTCAAGCCAAGATGTGTATTGTGTTGTGTTGCGCTGTGTTGTGTTGGGTTGTGTTGTGTTTTGTTGTGTTGTGTTGTGTCGTGTTGTGTCGTGTATTGTGTTGTGTCGTATGGTGTGGTGTGGTGTTGTTTGTTTCATGCGTGTGTCACATGTTTCTGTGTTCGTTTGCGTGCGTATCCATTTGCTTGTATCTGTCAGCCTTTTTGTCAGTCCGCCAGTGTCTGTTCGCTTGCGGGCGTGGTCGCTCGTGTTTTCGTGTGCATGCCTGCTTGTGTGTCGGTCTGCTTATTTTGTTCTGGCTTATTTTTCCGTGTGTGATTCGTTCTCTCATTCAGAAAGTAATATACCCCCCCACGACTACGGCAATGCATGATATCGAGTACAACCCCCCCTCCCCCCCCCCCCCCGCTCACACACTACCCGCCCGAACTTTTCCAGACCTGCCTATACTACCTGTCCAACCTTAACTGGTTCGTATGCATGGATGGCGTTGCCACGCTCGGAGGGCGGTTGACCACAAAGCCTCCCGTGAAGGCTACCATTGTGCGCGGTCTGGTGGAGATGCTGTGCGCGGTAAGAGACGCCCGACAGGGCTTTTGGACCCGGGCTACGATGTAGGGGTAGCAATATTTTGCCGAAACCAATCTGAATGCCTTGGCCCTTTGAAGGCATTGATGAAGTACCCAATAAGGCATTAAGGCGTTCAGGCATGCCTTATTTTTGGAACACCATCTGTGTTACATTTTTGTTCATTGTATACCTACAGCAGGCCATCGGGTTGCACTTTCATTTTTTCTGAAAGTCAGTTTCTAGGTGAAGTACGTACAGAGCTCCTAAACTACCATCAAGCCAGGAGCTCCAGAAGGCAAACGTAGGTGCTATCCTTATCACAGTGCGTGTCTTTGGTGCCGGTAGTGCCAGAGCAATGTAGGCGCAATCGCTATCGCAGCACGTCTTTTTAATGCCGGTAGGGCCGTCGCTGCGTATACACGAGCCCACACCGAATAGATCAGATAGATGATTATTTTGACGACCTAGATCTTTCGGAGTAGATAAAGACCCCTGTTGTGTACCAGACACCTGGGATACATCATCTGCAAAATCTACAAGGTCATGTTTGCGGTGTGGGGTCTATCTGTATGATACGGCTCTCTTTGCGCACATTGTTTGCCGTTGTGGGTCCTCTATGATACGGCGAATCTAACTCATCACGATTGATTTTTTTTTCTTTAGGACTCAAATTTCATCATGTACCGGAGCAAAAACGCCTCGATGGCTTTCCAGGCGTGGGAATACATGCGTCAAACTCACTGATGGGCTACAATAGTTAGACTGATAGTCTATGCCATTCTACAGTAAAGTTGGTTGTGCTGGCAATTTCACGAAATACCGCCGAAAACTAAAACTGATCGCTACGTACCACTGTAGCCCCGCTTATGTCGGTCGCTGGTCGCTAATAGTCCACAGCTCGGACAGATGATGTACAGATCATTGATTCCCATAGTTCATGATCTAGATCTTTCAGGGCAGATATAATCCTGATCTGCATGATCTATTTGATGTGGCTCATGTTGTCGGGTAGGGCCGTACATTCTATATGATCTAGCACATGTTCAATGAGTTGGAGCTGTACTGTACAGATCTTGCACAACCCCTCTTTCAAAGGCAGTTGGGGAACTGGATGATCTGCTGTAGATGGACCAAATAGATTATGATCTGTCTGAGGGTGTGCGGTGTTCTGATGCTTGCCCCCCTCGCCCGACGGCAGGTAGCCGAGGTGATGCCGAACGAGTTGGCGGAGAAAATCCTGAGGCAGACGCGGTCTAACCTCGACGTCTATATCAAGGGCGTGTCGAACGACGACCTCAAGCGCTCGCCGGAGAACAGGGCGGCACTTTTCGGTGCCATGGACCACATCAGGTGCGCTTACATGCTGGTGGTAATGGTGATGGTGGTGATGATGTAGTGGTGTTGGTGGTGTTGATGGTGGCGTTGGTGTTGGTGTTAGTGTTAGTGGTGGTGCTAATGATGATGGTGATGGTAGTGGTGGTGGTGGTGGTGGTGGCTGTGTTGGCGATGGTGTTCTTGGTGATGGTGGTGGTGATGGCGTTGTTGGTGATGGTGTTGTTGGTGATGGTGTTGATGGTGATGGTGTTGTTGGTGATGGTGTTGGTGTTAATGTTATTGATCTCACATTAGCTCGTCACCACAGTCTACCCCGGTGGTCACCGAAAGCACCAGGAGGCCTACAGGTCGGCAGGAAGGCAGAACCAAACAAAACTTTTTCTGGGGTATGCACCAAGATAACAGCCAGCTTCACGCCTTATTGCTGTCCTATGACCACGGACTAGAATTTTGGCGATGGCTTATTGTGAGAATAAGAACGCACTAAAAAAAGAGACACTCCACGTGCGACAACCGGTACCCGAGCGGTGTCGCGCATTCTCGATGCCCGTTTTTAGTTCTTGGTATCGGCGGCGATGCGTCTGGTAGACTTTGACACTACTTGTATGTTGTCCCCATGGCACCGACGTTAAGCGCGGCCGGGTCGGGCCGTCACTGACGTCTCGCGAGGTGGAACCCTTCTGCTGATTTGTGTTCTATTATTTTTTTTGTTTAATTCAACCCTTTGGTATCGAGTCAAGGTTAACTAAGGCAAACTTCAAGGGGTCTTCACGGGTCACGACCTGACCCGCGGGTTGGGTAGGAAATTTTCGGCGTCTCACGCGCCGGGTTGAGTCTTTGGGGTCGGGTCAGGATGTTTTCAAACTCCCACGGATCGGGTCGGGCCACCCTTACTCGACCCGAATCGACTCGACCTGACCTGACCCGCGAGGTTAGACCCGAACCGTGCACAGCAGCAGCCCTGCAACTTTTATTTTGTGTCAAGGGGTGAAAGTGTTGACTCCTGACGTCTTTGCTGCTGCTGATGCTGCGATACGTTCTTCCTATTACGGGGGACCATAGTAGATAGGACCAAATATTGTCAGTAAAAATAGTAATATATATATAGGTTTTTGTGTGTACCATAGGTCCTACGAGGTATTTAATATCCTCCCCGTAATAGGCTGTTGGTGAATCCACACTCCTTGGTTCAGTTTTCGCTACTCTTTTCGGGCCCCAAAAGGTTCTATTTGGTCCTCTCTGTGGGCCCGATCCCGATCCACCAGCGCCTGCTGTGGCCTGTACCGTATGCTCGTATATAGCACGCAGGATAGCACATGCCCTCCCTGGGATGATGGTGATCGCACAGCCGATTATCTCCAAACCGAGGGGGTGCACGCACAAGAAATAGGCCGGCGTTGGAAAATATCCCGTCGAGATGTCCCCGCAGATATAGATGCATCGCTCGGCGGTCGCACCCTCTCTCCCCGTTACGGAGAAAACTAGCTGCGGTCTCGGCGACATTGTTCCGAGGGTGTGTGGAAACCATCACACCTTGGATAGACAGATCATAATGTATCTGATCTGTCTGCAGTAGATCATCTAGTTCCTCCTCTGCCATTAGTGAGAGGTTGTGCGGCACCTGCATAATACAGATCCCACCCAGAACATGTCTGCTATTACGGGGGACCATGGTTAAGAGGACCTACGGTACACACAAAAACCTATATACCAGGTATTTACCTATTTTCACCACCAATATTTGGTCCTATTTACTATGGTCCCCCGTAAAATAGATCATGCAGATTCTACGGGTCCCACCCGGCGAAATGAGCTGGGTCATACAAGATCGGAAATAGCTGATATATCTGCCTTGAAAGATCTAGATCATGAAGGGTGAATGATCTGTACATGATATGTATGATCTGCACATTATCTATCTGTCCCATGTGTGGAACCTACCATGTTGTATGCACGGGTAGTCGTCAGTCCGGAGCAGCTAATATACGTAGTGGAGGGCTCCGCGCTAGGAGGTGGGTGAACATTCTGGCTGAACACTCAGACGAGCAACATATAACACGTTCCGCTTCCCCCTGCACAACCCCACCCCCTTTTCCCTTCGCCCATCTCCGCCTCCGTCCTTGTCCCCGTCCCCTTCCTCCGTCCCCGCTGCCACCTCCGCTGGTATTTTGTGGAACTCCCGGGATGTTGGCAGTTACTTGATAACCACGCTGAGCCACCTGCCGAGGGAATATCAAACGGCGGTACTGGAAACGCGGTACGGTCTTTGCCACCAGTATCTCAAGGGGCCGACATTGCAGGTGGGGGTTGCGGCGTGCGTGTCAGAGTTTTCTAGCAGAGTCAGAGGCATGCTTGTTGTTTCATTTTCCCCCTAGCTTTTTTGTTTTTGTTTTTGTGCAGAGTCAGAGGCATGTTTTGTTGTTTATTTCCCCCCCGAGAATTGTGTGTGTTTTTAGTTCACTTTCTTGGAAGTTTCTCTCCGTCGCGCTCTCGGAATGTTTCGTTCGGTTGTAACAATTGTACGTATTCACACGACAGAGTGGAATCGCTTGAAGGATAAATGACAAGAAACCACATCCAGCGCTGTTTACATCTTAGCTCAGCCTCGACGAAATGGTTGATAGTGTACAGAACTGTGCATCCTCATTACATGAAGCATGTTCATTCCGAGAAATTTCTCAAAGCGGTAGAGGTACAGGTGAAGGTTGATAGTCCACGCTTCTACTGTAACTCGTCGGTAAATCTTCTTAGGCTCCTAGAAAACTCCCAGGCTGTCGAGGATACGGTTGCACCTGGTATACAGCATGTCAAGTTTGTTTCAACCTTTTTGTCGAAGCTGAGTCAAAAGGTCTATAGAGCTGTGAAGGCGTTGCCTACTGAGCTATGGGAGCGAAAAGTCGATCGATTACCCAGCCCAGAGCATTTATCATAACGCTCTTCCCCCCCTTCGAACGGCGGTCCCTTTGGGACGCAACGGTACGGCATACGGCCGTACGTGGGCCTACCCGCTTCGTTTCAATACATGGGGAACCAGGGAGACATGCTCATTTGTTGTTCGGGTCGCACGCGCAAGCATTTCTCTTCAAAAAAACGTTCGAAGTGAGAGTGGAGCCCGTGTCTTGCGGACGGCGTCAGAGATGAAAGTCAGTGCGTGGTACTTTACGACGTGACCCAGCTTTGAGGAAAAGGTTGATATTCTACCCTCACTCCTCACTACACAAAATAGATTTCAACCATGCCAAGTATATTTCAACCATTTAATGTATTTCAGCCATTTCAAGCTCAGTTCAACCAATTCAAGTTATCTCTGTATGTTGATACTTTCCAGTATCAAGTTTTTCATCTATATTTCAACCATTTCCAATCATGTGTAGTATAATTAATAATTCCAAGTATCGCTACATATCAACCATTTCGTTCATTGAAGACTTTGGTGAGTTTGTTTCCACTTTCTAGGCACACGATGTAAGCCGCGTCCGTTTTTGTGGTGTATATCGCCTTCCAATGCTCCAGGTGCGCCTGTCGGGCCTGATGGAGCTGAGCAAGTCTATTCACCAGGCGCAGTTGTCGTTTTCCCAGCAGCAGCACCAGCGCCAGCACGTCCACCTGCTCCAACAGAAGGTGCACGCACTGCTTCGATTTCGAGTGTTGTCGGTGCTGCCGGGGGTTGACTGCGCTACCTGTGCTGTCGTTGATTGATGATCGAAGGCTTGGGAATTGGTAAGGCAGTGGATTGGCTGGCGATATTTTGGCGACTGGTATTTCTTAATGGCCTACGTTCTTCCAGTGATCATTAGTATTAGTTGCGTCCGGTAGTTCGTGGAGCTCCGCGTTTTTTCGTGCCTGACTGATCAGCGCGTTTTAGGGTGGAGGTGTGCATGTTGCTGATGGAACTTGAAACATACTTGAGTCAGTTAGTTTTCGCCAACTATTAGTAAAACGGGGGACCATATTAAATAGGACCTACGGCAGACACAAAACCCTGTATGTTTCCCTTTTTTTACCAGCAATATTCGGTCGTATTAACTATGGTCCCCCGTAATAGTAAGCTATTAATAGCTGTGAAGTGAATTCCAGGCTGCGCAGCCCTAGTAATTTGGAGGTCCCAGTGGTTCGTAGAGCGGTGTATTGGTGATGAGGTGATCGGTAGAGGTTTGTGTTGGTGCCAAGTCGGGCCGGGCTGTGAGTCGGCTGCCTTTGAGTCGCCAGCTACTACAGTAGTAGTAGGTATTACCACTCTGTCCGCAATTATAAGGAACTTTTGTATACAATATTGGTGTAGAAGATGTCATTATATTTTCGGGATAGGAGTGGTAGTTGTCTACCGGTAGGTGTTACCTGGTACAGTTGATATCCCTCGTAAGACTGCAGTCCCGTTCGGGGACAGACCAGTTAAGTTCTACGTAGTGTGTCCCGTAAATGGGACTGCAGTCCTAAAAGGCTTCACAGCAAGTTGCGTGCGGTGTTTTGCGGAGGTCTTTCGTTGTATGTATATGACTGGCGCGCTTGTGGCTTGTTTTTTTTGTGCTGTTGTTATTACGGGGGACCATAGTTGGTAGGACCTAATGGGTGTACTGTTTCTCTACCTGCTACACCACTGCTGCTGTCTCCCTACTTGCTCCCCTACTGCTGTGCCACTGCTCCTGTTGCGCTACTGTTGCGCGACTTGTGTTGCCTAGCCGTTGCGCTCACTGTACTGTTGGACCAGACTACCGTTCCAGTACTGCTGTTGCCGTGCTTGCTGCGTGACTGTCCGACTACTGCTGTCGCCGTGCCGCTCTTTCTCGCTGCATTTCTTAACTTCCGTTGCATCGGTTGCGGTACGTACCATCGCAGGAGGCGGAGGAGCGGAGAACGAGGACGAACTTATTGTCCGAAGGGGACAGAGCGGAGCTGCGATATTTCCGGACACACGGCGGGCCGGACCTGGACGCCAGGAACTGGGTCGGACAAGACGTGAGAGTCGCGTTGTGTTGTTCTGCGCTGTATAGTATTGCTCTTGGGTACTAATTGCTTACCTCTTTTACGGGATCGATTATTGACATCACGATCCCCCGCCACCCCCACCTCCAACCCAACGAACTAGTTTTCTGCAGCCCCTCTGTCGTGTCTTGTTTTATCATGATGTCCTTTGCCATTTGACAATGTGCAACTGTGTACGAACATATAACCATTGATAAGTTCACAAGTAATCCATTATTTTTTTTGACCTCGCGATGCTCGAGCGTACAAAGGTACTTATGGATGCCCTGGTAGGCACTACCTGGTACCAGGTACGAGTAATAGTTACCGGTATGATTAAAACTAGTTTTCGCAGTACTATTGAATACGAACGCACCTCAGCTGTGTGGTCGAGGATTTCTTCGAGACCCCCTCTCTGCAAGCTGCGTGTGATAGACTGCTGTGACATGCTGCCGTACCGTGTTTCAACCCCGCATAAGCTGAATACTCGTTCGTGTACGTCCACTATCAATAGTATCTGTATTACCGCGAAGTATTAATAATAATGTCGGTACGCCCAGTAGCATTTACCACTCTAGCCTACCAAGGTAGAGTAGATATAATCTCCGTTTGGACTCCGACATGAACATCATCCCCGGTTGAACTCTGATGTGAATATCGTCCCCGCTCGGAATCAAAATGTATACATATAAATGTACTACAAGGTTCCCCTTCGGGATTGTGGTTGGCTTGACACCCCGGGGGTTTCTCAAGCTGAAAAGGAAGGGATAACACAGCAGGAGGCGTTCGTTCCTTCGTACCAACTACCGTATATACTACTGCTGCTGTGCTCGTACGTAGCCAGGCGGGGCAAGAACGAAAAACAAGAAGAAAAAAAATATTTTGAGACCTACCTGGTACCTGGTCTGCCAATGGAAACACGAAGTACAAAAAAAAAGTCTTTCAAATACATTGCTTTTCAAAGAACAGCCGAAAAATGTCCTCGGACCGCCGCTGTGGGAAAGAAAAGAAGACGCGTTTGTTTGTCTGTGTGTTTTTCCCAACGGCTGCAGGCGGCGCATTTGTTTTTCTGGTTGCAAATTGTCAACACGCTGATAGAAATCAGCTCGTGCGACGATCGACGCTCGATCTCCAAATAGACTCAGCCCACGGCCAACCCGCTCGGTGTCCGGCAAGGCCAACGAATATAGATGACGGCCTCGAAGATATCAGGTGGATCTATGGTCTAGGGGGCGAGAGCTTGCCGGCGGCGTCCTACGGTATCCTCCCAAACCTGGAAAAAAAAAACTATTTTCAGCCATTCGAGACGGATGGAGCAGATTTTTCTTCTGTTTTGTGCACACCAGTGGCCAATTGTTTTTTTTATCATACGCCTGGTCAGCTCCCGCCACATGACACCGGCCATGGTGTAAAAACGGTGACCCTAGGTCGGGTCCGAGCCCCTATCGAGCGCACTCTGTTCATAATTCATGACGCAGTCGTTGGTTTTGTCGATCGATGTATGTCAAGGACTCGGAATCTCGCCGCTTCGAACCAAAGATCGGCTTGAGTTTTTCTAAAGCCGAAGCTGATGTTGGCCCAACATCGGCCCCAGATTTGTTTTTTTTCGGACTTTTCCAAAAGTTTGGAACTTTTTTTTTTTTTTTCTAAACGTGCCCATAGGAAGCGTGTTCTATTTTTTTTCGGGGGGTATCTTTGAAATTCAAACCTTTTATTGATAACTTTGCTTTACCATTGGCATACGAGTAGGTCTGAAAGCTACTAATAAAGAACAAAGAAGCACGCGTAGCCACCCTTGCGCAAATAACCTGACAGGTAACACCGACCAGCCCAAACGAGTTCACAGCTATTAAAATAGTTGTGTGTATATATATTCTTGGTATGTATTGATGTTGCTGGCGCAAATTTACGAGGCCCCCTGCGGCGAGGGCATATAGACTAAAACACGCGCAGCTTTCTGAGACCCTCCCTACTCGATTAGCTCTGGATCCCACCCCCGACTAACTACTTTTTTTTCTAGAGAACAACTCTCACTTGAACCCGATGAACAATAAATCCCCATTGCCATACAGTGTTACGGGGGACCATAGTAAATAGGACCAAATGTTGTTAGTAACAACTCTCACTTGAACGCGATGAGCAATACATCCCCATTGCCATACCAGTACAGTGTTACGGGGGACCATAGTAAACAGGACCAAATGTTGTTAGTAAAAATGGCCAAATATGTAGGTTTTTGTGTGAACCGTAGGTCCTATTTACTATGGCCCCCCGTAGTAGTAGGTCTGCAACGCGAACAACCGCTTGTAAAAATATACGATAAGGGCCTTTCAGAACCGCAGTCCCGTTTTGGGGACAAACCAGTCAAATTTCAAGCATTTTGTCCCCAAAACGGGACTGCGGTCCTAAATGGGATAATGAATGCCGTCCCAGCGACGAAAAAAATGGCCAAAAAGTGCTGTAAGGCATTAAGGCATACTACGCCCTACCAGTATATCGCAGAACGCGCCTGACGTGAACATCTGATGGGGATTGTTTTTCCTGCCGGAGTGGCGTCTCGTTTTCGGAAGTACGTATTAAACGTGCATTGAATAAAAGCCTAATTCATAATTAGCTTTCCCAAATCTGGAATCTGGAATCTGGCCACCCCCGCCTATGGCCAAACGACTACGGCCATGCACTATGTCGAGCCCTTCCCCCCACCACCCGAGAGGCAGTTACATAGTACTCCCATTGCTGTTTCTGGAAGTGGCTACACCGGAAATTAATTTAACTCATTGAAGCTGTCGTCCGTATGCAAGTCCGCCTCACAAGCGGTTCTTAGTAGGATGTAGCTCACCCTTCATGCGACTCATTCGCCGGACACCTCACGGCGCCTCGCGCTTGGTGCAAGCAACGTCGGCCTGGTCGGTGAAAACCCGACCTGCTCCGTCCCGGCATTGTAGGGATGCGAGGGTCAATGGTCATACAACTGCGACCATGCATGAGATTCGAGTGCATGTCTCCTATCGAGTACACCCCCCCCCCCTGTAATGAATGCCCCCCACCCCCCACCCTGTTGGAGTTGATGTTTCGTGCCTACTAGATACACATTCAACCAACCATGTCTAAAGCAACCGCAAGGGGCTCGTGGGAAAAATGTCGCGCTTAAAATGTGGATTTAAAGTCGAGATTCCGGGTTCCAGATCCAGTACACTTTGAATTGGGCTCAACGCAATCGCCAAATGGGCTCGACGCGATCGCCGGGCCCAAAATGTGCAATACCCGGTACTGTCGACAGTACTGCAGTACTACAACAGGTAATTTTGTGTTACTGGTATTAATAGTACCTGGTAGTAAAGAACCTCTCTTCAGGCCACCAGATACTGAATGCTCGTACAGTGGGGTACCAGGTAGTCAAAACCACCCCGTGATAACGTCATTTACGTGGGGTACCAGGTAGTTAAAACCACCTCGGTGATAACGCCATTTACGTGGCCATATATTTACTCATGGTTTCGTACTTTACTGCTGCAACACATATCCTACACTATTAATGCGAGGTCCAAGTCAATCAGTTTTCGTGAAAAGCGTTGAACCGGATGGTCTCAAAGTCGGCACCCTACTGCTGTACAGCAAAAAAAAACCCCGGGAATGTACGTACTGCAATCCATGAAATATTTGGTCAACAGGAGAATCTAATAGCTTGGCTGTATTGCGTCATTCTTGCAGCGAATTGTAACAGTATTTTCTTATTTTCACACGTACGTAGCGATATTTCGATACTCTTTGCGCTGTTTTTTTTCCCCATGGTTACTTTCTTCGCGTTGTCTTTTGCGACGTCCGACTTGGAAAATTGCTCACTTCGAGTTGTTTTCGTTACGCTCGTTTTTATAGCGCAATACGTTATGCAGAGTTTTTTCAAAACTCTAGTCCGTTGAATTTCCTTTTGCCACAGTATAATACGAAATTTCTTTACGCTATTTTTGTGGCGTTTTTCTGTGCAAGGTTGTTTTCGTAGCGTTGTTTTTTGCGACGTGTTGTTCGATTACCGTTGCTTAGTAACGGTTTCTTAGTAACGTTAGGTTCGCAACGCCTTTTCAACGAATCTTCTCGCATTTCTTTTTTGCCTCATGTTTTCCGTGAAGCTGTTGTTGTAACACTCCAGAGCTGCGGCTTTCCCTCCTTCCTGACGTGACCGGTACTGCTCGCTGCATGTGTGCTGCGACCCGCTCACTTCTTCCGATTTCATGTATTTCACGAGGGGTGCTCGGAAAGAAGAAAATATGCGCCCCATTTGTTTTTGTTCGAGCCCCAGGCAGGGGAGGGGTATACTAAACCCTAGTAAACCAAAGTTATCATACAACCATATGATATGGCGTAGCCAGAAGTAAATACACCTTTGCACACCTCAGACAGATAATCTACAGATGTATCATGTACAGATAGATCATCTGGTTCCTCAGCTGGCATTATGACATGTTGTGCAGGATCTGTACAGTACAGATCCAACCCAGGAAACATGTGCTTACAGTAGATCACGTAGATTCTACGGGCCCCGCCCGGCAATATGAGCTACATGATCTACAGTACTCGTAGTATATATATATATATCATAGTGTCCCAAGATCGGGAACATTCTCCCTAGAAATATCTAAATCATGGAAGTGGGAATCTGTGATCTGTTCGAGGTGTTAATGTTTCCGTCGGTGCGTCCTTCCGTTGGTTTGAAATCAATGAGTAGTTCCGAGGGTCACCATCACTTCTTTTTTTGTTTGTCATTCTTCGAGCTGACTATCCTACGTACTCTCTTCCTCCTCCTCGACGTCGCCGGTGCTGCTCGCTGCTTTTGCTACGCCCGCGGTGTTTTTTGTTTTTGTTTTGGTTTGTTCCATTTTCGTTTCAGCTGGCGACGTGGATGCTAAACGATAGGCTTATGGAGCTCTTGTTCAGTGCTGAGTTCCTCCACACGGAGACACTCAAGAGGCGAGTCGATAATTTTTAAACCCTTGGTTGATTGGGGATTGATTGTTGATTTGCTTGTATGCTGAATGGTGATTGATTATATGCTTAATGTTGATTGGTTGTTGTTCGTTGATCGTTGATTGCTTATTTTTTAATGTTGATTGTTGGTTGATCGTTGATCGTTGATTGCTGGTCGTCGATGGTTGGTTTTTGGTCTGTGGTTGATTCTGATGTTCGATGATAGTTGATTATTCGATTTGTCGGTCGATTGATTCACACCGCGGTGCACAAGGCAAGAGTTCCCAACGAGCTGTGGTATATACCGGTACTATTCCGTACGAGCACTTGCAACGAAACAAGTAGCATAAACTTTCCAGCTCTTTTACCGTCGCACGGTTCCCCGAGTGTAAATTCGAAACTCGCATTCGCTGGTACTGGAAATTAATAGGTCTGGTGAGATCCCGCGGTTTCTGGCATGGCTGACAAGGCTGTCTAACGACCACCTCAAGCTTATCTGGGACACGGCGAGAGAATCTGCGCACGAGTCGATCCGCCACGCCGTGCTGCAGCTGCTGCAAGGGCTGTTCGTCAGCCTCTCCAAGGAACAGGTGCGTGGGCGTGGTGTCCCCGCCGGCGTGGGGGGGGTGTTTCGTCGTGTGGAGTGGAGTGGGATGGGTTGGAAACTGATGGGATGGGAATAGGTAGAATTGAATGGAAATTGATTTGGTGGGATTGAAATTTTTGTGAGGTGGAATGGGAGTGGAAATGGGACGAGATGGGATGGAATGGGATGAGAGAGGATGGCATGGAAATTGATGAGATGGATTGGGAATCGGAGGGGAGGGGAGGGGAGAGGAGAGGATAGAAGTTGATGTGGTGGAAGGGGATTGGGGTGGAAATTGGTGAGATGGAATGGGATGGGCGGGCGTTGAGATCAGGGGTCGGGGCACTTCTGTATCCCTGGACAGGTTTGCCTATTAAGTCGGTACTCGTTGGTACTCACGTGTGTTGTTTGCTTAGAGGTAGAAGAAGAGCAGCTTTTTCCTTTCGTGCACGGGGAGATTGAGCCCAAGCTCGTGCGTCTCTGGAAAACCCCTGGTTGCCTTCCAAGTACTACAAATACTATCCCACTGCCTGAACCCGGGTAAGTAGCGGGCGATCAACCTCATTCAAGGCTGTATCATAACACGGGGCGAGAAAGGAATGGGATGGAATGGAAATTGATGAGATGGCATGACATTGTATGGGACTGGGAATAAGATGGGATGAAAATAGGATGGGAATGGGACGGAAGGGGAATGCGATGGGATGCGGAGGAATGAGAGGGGATGAGTGGGGAGGGGGAGAGGTGGGAGGAGAGGGGAGGGGAGGTGGAGTGGAGTTCAGTGAGAGGAATCCCAACCACGCAAAATGCAAGGTGCAGATCCTGCCGCTTCAAATCCGACCGCCGCTAATCGCCCCGCCGCAAATCCCGTCGCGGTAAATGTCGCTCGCCGGGACAAAACCCGCCGCAGAAAAAGACGGGCACTACATCCCCACCGCCTTCAATATTGCCGACTCAAACGCCGCCGCTGCAACTCCCCCGGACTCACATCCTCTCTGCTCGACCCCCCCCCCCCCCCGTTCACATCCCATCAGCTAAAGTCCCACGGGTTCAAATCCCACCGCCGCAATACGCCGCTTCAAAACCTTTTGCCGCAAATCTCAACTCTCTCCGACGTACAATCCCATCGCCGCGGAATTCTGCCTCCACGCACATCCCAATTTTTCCGTCGTATATCACACCGCGTCAACTACACCGCCGAAAAACCCGCCGCCTCTATTCCCACCGACATAAAAATCGCCTCCTCAAGTGACCCCCAAAACCCACCGCCATAATCCTCCCTCCGGAAAGGATCCCGCTCCAAATTCCACCGCCCCAATAACCGCCGCCTATAAACTTTCCGCGCGAAGATTACCCCACCACAAATCTACCGTCACGTTTCCCACCTCTGATCGCCGTCAATCTTACCGCCGCCAGCCTTAACGCATCTACCCCGCTGTCTGCCGCCTTAGATTCCGCGGCCTAAGTCCCGCAGCCTCAAATTCCATAGATCCCATCGCCTCTAAATCGACCTTCTCAGTGCCCACCGCAGCAAAACTCGCCGCACTAAAACCGCCACAAAAACCCACCGCCACAAATCCCACCGCTGATAATCGTTCCGCCTGAACCTCGCTCCCCACCGCCTTAAATCCTCAAATACTCTCGCCTCAAAATTTATCGCCTCTAGTCCCATCCCCTTCAATTACGCAGCACCAATCACCAACCCCCTCGACTTTCATCCCGCCGCCGCAAAATCTCACCTCCACTAAAACCCCACCGCCTCAAGCCTGCCTCTTCAAATCCCACCAACAAGAATTCCCCCGCCTCAATTTTTTAGCCCCCTCCCTGCTCCCCCTCCCTCAAAAAGCCCCACCGCCTCAAACCTCTAACTTCGCCGCGTTAAGCCCCCCCCACCCCGAATCCCACCGCCTCGAATATTGAATCCCACCGCTGCCTGCTTATCCCCCCGCTTCAGGTGTGCATGTTGACCACCTTCGCGCACGGGCTCAATATGTATATCACCGCGACTGGTCCGCCTTGAGCCTCTGATACATCCGCCTCAAAATCCCCCACCTCAAATCACCCCGCCCAAAAATCACCTCGCCTGGAATCCCCCCGCCTCAAGTCTGCCCGCCCCAAATCTCCCCGTCCCAAATCCCCCTCCCCAAATCCCTTTGTCTAGAATTCCCCCGCCTTTAATCTACCCGCCTCAAATGTCACCGCTACCTGTACATGGTGTACATCCCCCGCTTCAGCTGTGCCTGCTGGCCAACTTTTACTACCCCATGGGCGAGTTCGACGGGCGCACCCTAGTCCTGCTTGATAGGCATCTCGCCGTAGCCGGTCCGCCCCAATTCTCTAACCTCGCCGCCTCAAATCCCCCCACCTCACCCCCCCCCTCCTCCAAATCTCCCTGCCCCAATTCCCCCCGTCTCAAATCCCCCCCGCCCCAAATCCCCCCGCCTAAAATTATCCCGCATTTAATCTACCCGCCTCAAATCTCACTGCTGCGCCTATAATCTCACCGCTGCCTGCATATATCCCCCGCTCCAGCTGTGCCTGCTGGCGACCTTTGCGCACAGACTACCCAAGGGCGAGTTCGACGGGCGCACCCTAGTCCTGCTTAAGCACCTCGCCGCGGCGGGCATAAAGCTGGAGAAGGAGAGGGTGACCGAGCTGGGGGCGAAGGCTGTCGCCGAGCTTGAGCTCCTCTCCCCCGCCGCCACGGCAGCTGCTGCCGCGGCTGATGCCGCTTCTGCCTGTGCTACTAGCCATGCAGGCGGGAGCCTGGAAGGTGTTGTAAGCGATGGTGGCGGTAGCGGGGAGGGGGGCGGAGGGACGGGAAGGGGGTTGGTGAGCGGGCTGGAGGTGCTGTGGGAGTGCGTCCTGGATGATGCCGCGGGGGATGCCAGGTGGGAAACGTCGCCCTTGGTCCAAAATGTGTTAGGGGACGGCAGTTCAGACCTTTGGCCGACTGCCGTCTGGTCTTTTATGTTGTAGATTGAAGTTTACGTTATAGTGCTCAGGGCTCTTCACAGGTTTTGAGGCGACCCTCTTTTTTGTGTCTGCTTTCGCTCTCTTTTGCAGAGGTTCTCTGCCGGCTGCACTGCATGAGGAGGCGTTCACGTGTCTCGCGCACTCCGTGGGGCAGGTGGGCGGAGGTCTACCGTGCTCCGTAGACCCTAGGGTGTGGCTGCTGGACGAGGTGGTGATGAAACTCAAGCAGCGAAAATCAGTTGTTCAGGTAAGAACTATGGTGCGTAGGGATGGGACATCGGAATCGAGTTCGATGCAGTACCGATATATCGGATGGTCGGCATTTTGATACCGACCAATCGGAAGTTAGATATTTCGATACATAATATCGGAAGTTAGATATTTCGATACATATATATCGGAAGTTAGATATTTCGATACAGGTATATCGGAAGGATATACTTGTGCATCGAAGAAATTGAGGCAATACCTATCTACCTTACAATCGGAACGTAAACGGGCTATTCGTGCGATGCGATGTCCAAGTTGCCAGTGCGGGTGCGAGCGGCTAAAAGCGACGTCGTCATTTTTTACCAGTCTGCCCGCAAATATAAGGACCGTTTGGTAAGGCTGAGGGTTGGCTGCACCTCACCGCTGCTTGATACGGGCAACATCGATTGGGTGTGGCGACTCGAGGCAAGGGTTTTTAGCTGCCTTTTTTTTCTCTCTCGTATTTGCTACTCGAAACAACAACATAATGCGAGCCGCAAAAGCGCCGGTCAGAGATGCAAGAACGCAGAGTTCCGCGAATTACCGCACTCAGCTGTCAACTGCTACGCCTAACCAACTATTATCCAGTCGGCGACTAACAGTCAGCCAACTCCCAGGCCTACAGTGAGGACCGTTTCAGTATCAATATGTATCAGGAATGGTATTATAGCGTGTGTGTTGTGCCTGCCGTATCCTGTACGATGGCATGGGCATTGCTTTTGTCTACTCTTTTTACTGCGTTTCAAATCTCTGTGCCGTAGTTTTGTGGTCAGAGAGAGCTTGTACCAGGTATCTCCCTGCGGTGAACAATCGGCACGGAGGCTGGGTGTTCTGGATGTCGACGGGTAGAAATAACAGTTTAAATGTGAACAACACACAAGAACACACACGTGGTCGCCGACCAGTCCTTTCATTTCCGGACAGAGAGGCGTACAGTTTGAGAGTTTTTGTCGGCGACTGATGTTGTGTGGACTTTACATACGAGCATGTACTATTACGGTGGACCATAGTAAATAGGACCCACGGTACAGACAAAAACCTCTACAAATCCGTATTATTGCTAACAAAATTTGGTCCTATTTACTTTGGTCCCCCGCAATAGTCCCGGGCTAGCAAGAAACACACGTCGGACAGATCATCCACTGATAGATCATCTAGATCATCTAGTAGTAGATCCCAACCTGCTGTTATGACATGATGTGCAGGATCTGTATAGCACAGATCAAACCCAGGGAAAATGTACTATAACAGTTCATGCAGATGTTACGGCTCCCACCGGGCAACATGAGCTATGGATATATTAGGCTGATCAAGCATCTGTCTGTCCTGACATGTTTAGGTCATGACGGTGGGGATTAGTGTGATCTGTCGGGTGGCCCAATGCGTGGGGACAATTTCATGAGTGCTGTCGCGTGCGTGCTGCATCCTGCCAAACTTTTCTCTACAAAACCAACCAATTTTACAGGCTTTGCGCGTGCTGCGAGCCCTGCTAGAGTCGTTCCACCAGTACACGATCATGGTCGTCAAGCGAGGGGGGGATCGACAAGGTCGAGCATCCGTTGCGGGTGAAATTGTTAACGACGAAGATGACGGTGAAGACGATGGTGGCGATGATGATGGTGATGATGACGAGGATGATGAGAATGCCTCGGGAATACCCGGGAACTCCCGATGCCACCCACCCCCTGTTGCTACTGCCGCCGTCGCTACCGCTGCTGCCGCTACCGCCGCCGTTGAGGGAGGTGGTCAAGTTACGGTCAGCGGGGATGGCGAGGGGAGGAAGGGGAAGGGGGGTGGGGAGGAAGGAGCAACTGGGTCTCAGCACAAGCGAGGCGGAGCGGGTCGGGGGGAGGGGACTGGAGAGGGAACGCTACCGGGGAAGGCGGTGTGTTTTGTTTCTCCATTATATACGCGGTGCAGGACACCTGTAATCGTAGCAGGAAAGCTTGTTCGTGTGCTTGTCCTTGCTCTTGCGTATTTTCTTGTTCATTTTCAGTCGATGCTCTTACTCGTTTGCTTGCTCGTGCTCAGTTCGCGCCTTTGTTCATGTTTGTTTGTCATGCTCTTGTTGATGCTGTTGTTCTTGTTTCCGTACGGAGTATTCTCCTCCCTGCTCATGTTCCTGTTGGGTGGTCTTTAAGTTCACTGTTACGTTCTTGGTCATGTTCATGTTCTTGGATTCGGTCTTGTTCTCCCGTGTCTTGTTATTCTGTATTTGTTCTGAAAGGTTTTGTTTTAGGCCATGTCCATACCCGAAGCATTATGGTTCCGTGCTCGGGCTCGTGGCCCTCTCTGTCTGCGTGTTGGTGTTTTCAGTGGTGTCCTTGTCCATGATCCGGCCCTCTCTTTTTCTTGTTTCTTGTTTTTTGTTCTCTTCCCTCCTGTTTTCCTTTCTCTTGCTCTCTTTCCCGGCTCTTTTGCGTGTTCTCTTTTGTCTCCCTCTTTTTTCTTGTCTCATCCTATTTTGTGTTCTCTCTTCTCCTTCTCTTTTTTCTTCTCTTTTTCTTGACATCTCTTCTTCCTGCCTTTCCATTCGGCCGCTGCAGGCCGCTGGCGCGGGGGAGTTGCAGAAGAAACGGAGGCGGCGGCGATATTTTGTGTTCTCTCTTCTCCTTCTCTTTTTTCTTCTCTTTTTCTTGACATCTCTTCTTCCTGCCTTTTCATTCGGCCGCTGCAGGCCGCTGGCGCGGGGGAGTTGCAGAAGAAACGGAGGCGGCGGCGACCGTTGGTGCTGACGGCGACGCCGGGTATTGAGGTGGCCAAGGTCATGGGTATCACGGATCTGGCACTTGAGGAGCTCACGAAGTACAAGGTGTACCATCAAGGATATTAGATATATACTATATAAAATTATATATATATTATATATATATATTTATATTCCATGTTGTTTGTTCGGACTGGCTGGGTTGGGTTGGGTTGGGTTGGATTGGTCCGGGTTGCGTTGGGTTGTGTCGTCTTGTCTTGGGTCTGCGTACGAATGATTGCTCGTTTTTGTTTTAGTTTGCGTGTTCGTTTGTTTTTTTGTACCTTGTTCGTTAGTGGGTGCCTTTGTGTTGTGCTTACGTCTTGCTCCTATGTTTGTTTGTCTGTGTACGTGGTGTCGTTTGCTCGTTGTTCGTTTGTACGTGTATTCATTTGTTTCTTCATCTGTCTCTCCAAGTGCGTTTTTTTTTTGCTTGCCTCGTGTGTATGTGAGTCCTATGGTTTCTTCGTGTGCTTATTGTTTGCTCGGTGATTTGTTGGCGTGTTCGTGTAGGCTGTAGTGGTTTGTTGGCGTGTTTGTGTGGGCTGTGGTAAAGGAAACAGCGGACACCAGCGACTGCACAACCCCCCCCCCCCACCACCGCCAAAATCTACCGCTGTCACAGAAACTGTTGTCCCCGTATACAGCCTATAGTCCTGGTGCACATGATTTTTCTGCGATGACCGCCTTTGTAAAATCGTCCTGTTACCCCTGACACTAGCGCTCAGGGTAGGCACCAACCTACCAATCTGTTCTAAAAGTTGTATCAAATGTTACGTAACCCTTTTAGGACCGCAGTTCCGTTTTGGGAACAAATTACTTGAAATTTGAGTGGTTTGTCCCCAAAACGGGACTGCGGTTCTAAAGGGGTTGAAAACTTCCTTCAATTTTAGGACATGGTGGTATACAACACGTAGCACGTTCGATGGTTTCATAACACGTTTTATTGCGGCGGAGGTTGGCTGAGTTTTTTTTTTTTTCGTTTCTTTTCAATCGGTGGCTCGCGTCGACTGCCAGGTCGATGCAGCGCCAAACGCTACGTAAGAGTTGACGCTGTTACCGGGGGGGGTGGTGGGGGGGGGGTAAACCTGGTCCATGTCACTTAGGTTATTTACGCGTCGACAGTAATGCTTTTATTGGCTGTTACCTTGAGTCTTCAGGGTGACTTCCACTCCGCCCCTCCCCTCCCCCCAACTATACTCAAAGCCCCCACCTACGACTCACAGAAAAATATGCATCTCAAGTCGGATCGCCCCCTCCCCCTCCCCCTCCCCCTCCCCTCCACCCTGTTGCTCCCCCTCATTTTGCTCTCCTGCTAACCTGGCCTTCTCTTCCTGCCCCCCCTCTTCTTTCCCCCCCGTCCCCTATCCCCTGCCCCATATCCTCCATATACCCTCTTTCCCCTATTCACGTATTCCCTTCCCTGTATCCCTTTTCCCCTATCCTCTTTCTCCGCTCCCCTATCATATCCCTTGTCCTGTTTCCTTTTCCTCCTGTCCTCCATATTCTTTTATGCATCCTATCCCCTATTTCCTTCCCTTCATCCCATGTGCCCTATCCCGTATCCCATTTCCTTTATCACTTGTCACCTGTCTTCTGTCCCCTGTCCTCTATCCCGTATCCCCCATCCCCCATCCCCTTTCCCATGTCCCTTTTGTCCTGCCGTCCCCCATCCCCTTGTTTTTTTAGGAGTACGCCTGCAACAAAGCACGAGAACTCGGCCTGGAGTCTGGGGAGGTTATCGATGCCACCGTGCTGGAGGGGAAGACCTACCCGCACCTGGAAGCGATGCGCTACCGCCTCCGCTTGCTGCAAACCCTGGTCTGCGTGACGTCCCACGTCATCACCCCGGCACAGGTGTGGAAACTACTGGTACTGTTGGATATCTAATTTTTGGTCTTTCAACCGATATCGCAACGAATTCGATTCTCGCTCGATATCCGATATCCACCGCAAAGTTAGCACCCTCTCGCGTGCTTTGCTTCCGTCACCAGCCGTATCTATGCTTCGCTTATCGATACCGCATTGGATTCTACGGTCGTTACATAAGAACTACCGGTATTGTCGACCATCGAAAACGTACCGATTATTTTTTGGTTCATCGATGTCGTATCGTTTTTTTTTTAAGATCGGTTTCGTACCGAATTACATTCTCGTCCGATATCCGATATTCATTACTACTTTACGTTTGTAAACTCTCTCGCTCACCACCCTCGTTGTGGGTTCAATCTTCTTCGAGTTGTTCAATTGGATCGTTTTTGGGGTGTACATGGGCGTTCCCGAATTTTTGAAAAATATTTTTGACGAGGACACCAAAGTGGGGCGGACACCCCGGGCAGGGTTTCTCTCTTGTTCGGTCGTGATGTGGAGTACATACATACACAACGAGATTGGTTGGTACCTCGGGTCTACACCGAACGGAGTGACAGACCTTGGGTGTGACCTTGGCCTTGTGTATAATGAGGCGGTACTATATACCAGGTATAGGGGAAGGGGTCCGGGCATCCACACTTCCGTTTGCTTCTCGCACAATCATTTTTTTTTCTCTTGTGTTGTTTTTTTGTGGGTTTTTCAGGCGGAGGGGCTGTGGCTGGGTCTTGTGGAGAGGGCGCTCTCGGAGGCGGAGTTAGACCTGAGCTTCGAGGCGTTACTGGTGCTCGGGAGGGAGGCGCCGCAGGGACTGCCCATGCTTGCGGGGACGTTTTTCGAACGCATGTGCGGGGGTGGCGGTGGCAGTGCCCGAGACTGGCGCAAAACCGAAAAAGGGTGAGGGGGGAAGGGGGCACGTGCGCATATGTTGGCCGCCTTGAGAGATTTCTGACAATTGACCGCATGTTCCAGAGAAAGGGAGGGGTGTATCAGAACGGGGCCCGGGGGCACGTGGCTGGTGTGGTTTGGTGTGTAGACTGAGGAAGGGTGAGAGGGACGGAGGGGAGGCGAATTGTGGACGGGGTTCGGGGTCGTGTCGCCGGTGTGATACTAACGCGTGCGGGGGCATTCTTCGAGCGTATGTGTGGTGGTGCCCGAGAATGGCGCAAGACCAAAGAATGGTGAGTGGGAGGAAGGGAGACGCACTCAAACGGGGATCGGAATGACAGACTGTAACGTGCTGAGAGGAAGAAAGGGAGGCCCAACAAGAGGCATGAAAACGGGGGCTTTTAGGAAATGGTAGACGTGCAGGGCCGGAGAAGGGTGAGGTGGAGAAAAGGGGGGGCGAGGTGAAACGGGTTTCGGGGACAGATTGCTGATATGGTAGGTGTGCGGGTGTGCGGACGGAGCATGTGAGGGAGCGAGGATAAGGGGCGTAATGTAAACGGGGTTCGGGGTCACGTAGCCGGTGTGATGTGATATACCAGCGAGGGGCGAGCGGGGGAAGGAGAGGCGTAAAAACGGGACTCAGGGACACTCGGCCGGTGCGGTAGGTGTGAAGGGTAGTCAGGAGAAGGAGGCGTAACGAAAAAGGGTTCCGGGGGCACGTGGCCGGTGTGACGGTTGTGCAGAAGCGAGGAAGGGTGAGAGAGAGAAGTGGAGGCGTAGCGAAAACGGGGCTAGGGGACACGCATCCGATTTGGTGGGTGTGTAGGACCGAGGAAGGGTGGGAGGGAAAAGTGGAGGCGTAACAGCAATGGGTGGATTATGCATTTATCGGTTTCCGATATTTTTTAGTTCCCTGTGAGTCTCAACCTGGCTTTCGCAGTTTTCGGTTTCTAGTACCGGGAAGCATTTGTACTATTACGGGGGACCATAGTAAATAGGACCAAATATTGTGAGTAAAAATAAGTAAATGTATTGGTTTTTGTGTACACCGTAGGTCCTATTTACTATGGTCCCCCGTAATATGAACCCTTTTAGTACTGCGCTGTACAGAAACCAGAATATGACCCTAATTCCAAGTAGTATGTCCCCAATTGTCCCCTACACGGGAGTGCAATCCTAAACGGGTGGAGGTGTACTGTACTCCCTTGGCGGTTGTTGCTATTACGGGGGACCATAGTAAACAGGACCTATGGTACACACAAAAACCAATAAATTTACCTATTTTCACTGACAATATTTGGTCCTATTTACTATTGTCCCCCGTAGTAGTTAGTGCTGGTAACTACGGCGGGGGCAGCTCTGATGGAGCACTGCGCTCGTTGCACAATTGTCGTGGTACAGGATACCTTGAGAAGTACCAGGTATTAATATTAATAGTAGTTCGTTCCAGCGCCCCTAGTCCTTCTCTCGGAGGCAGTGTTCACGCGTTTGACGGCCAGTAAAGCATATTCCAGCGCTGACTTTGGTACCCCCCCCCTCCCCCCCCCGCCCCCTTATTTGCTTTTTGTTGCTGCTGCGCGACGATTGCCGGGCTAAGTTCCAGTTTTGTTTTCACCATTAATCATGTACGACCCGCTGCCGTATTGTAGACGGCGAAGGGCAGTGCCACCGCCTAGACTAAGCCTTGTCCTTCTCCGCGCTCCCCCCTCCCCCCTCCCCCCTGACAACAGGAGTGACACAGGGAGCGGAGGCGGTGCTAACGTGACCGCCAGCACCCGCACTTTTCTCCCGCAAACATCGCCCATCGCTCCGCCGACGCGGACACCCTCCTCCTCCACCCCCCCTTCCTCCTCTGCCCGAGCCGCGACCGCATCAGCGCAAATACCGACGGAAACCACCCAGTCACCGACGGTAACTACCTCATTGCCGCCAAAAACCACCCCGTCACAGACGGTAACTACTGAATTACCGACAGCGTTACCACAACCGCCGACGAAAACTGTTAATACCACACCGGCGTCGTCGCCGACAGCAGGGGGAGGAGGAGGAGGAGGAGGAGGAGGAGGAGGGGGAGGAGGAGGAGGAGGAGGAGGAGGAGGAGGAGGAGTGGCGAAGAGCCGCCGCCGCTTCGACCTTCACAAGCTTAGACCCTCCGGGTTCCGCTTCTTCATATGCAGCCTCGAGGTCACTAACCTCGCTCATGGCCGCTTGCGCCCCAGAGGCGCAACCGCCGCGGCCGGGGCGAGGCCGGAGTCTGGCGTTGATGATCCTGGGCCCATGCCCGGCACCATTCCGGGACTGATGAGGTTTGACGTTCTTGATGGGGGGGATGGAGGCGTCGGCGGGGGGGCAGTGGGAGGGAGAAAATCGGGGGCGTCCGTCGGTTCTGGCTCGTGGCCGAATTACGTGGTGGTGAGCATGGATCTGCTGGGGCTGGAAGCCTTGTGGAGCATCGCGCTTGAGGTGAGGAGGGGATGTGTTGGCGCTTTGAGGGGGCGGGGTGTACTGATGTCGTGCATAGTCGTAGGGTGTATGTCAGTGGTAGACTTTGTCTTGGTCGTATCCCGCCGTTATGACAAGTTGTGCAGGGTCTGCATAGTGCGGATCCAACCCAGGACGCGTGTGCTACAGCAGTAGATCATGCAGGTTGTGCGGCTCCCACCCGGCAAACATAGGCTGGACCATACAGGTCATACAGATCAATAGTCGTGTCTTCTCTAATAGATCTACGGTAGATCATCGGGTGGGGATCGGTGGTCTGTCCGACCTGTGGACGCTTCCCCCCTCATCAAGTCCCACAGGCGTCAAGGGGGATACCCGTGGAGGTTAACGCTGTCGCTCTCTTTGCCGTTGTCGTGTGGTGGCCCCTGTTTGGCAGGTGGAAGACGAGGAAGTTTCGGAGGCGGCTATTAAAAAGCTGTGCGAGGTGAGCCTTTTCTTTCTTTTGCCTTTGCCGAGCAAAAACCACTTCATCGGGCTATGATATACTACTTATGTCACAGTGCACTTGGTTGTGCCGCTTTTTGAGACGACTGCCTTCGGGGGCAAACGTTTTCTACGTATTTATATTGGAGACCGCGGTTCGACCCCTAGATTGACCGCCCCTCTAGGTTGAACCTAGACTATACCCTTCGAGAACTACCTGGTATAAGTTTTTTGTTGTTTTAGTTGTGTGGGATCTGTTTTGGAGCAGTAAACGAGTCGATGCTACAAAAGGCCTTGACGCACGACGCGTGATTGGGTATATAGGGGTATGAAATAGCACCTGTTGTTTCGGGGGCTTCTGGCTTGATTATAGTATAGGATGACTTGATTATAGTATAGGAGCTCCATACCTCTACCTCTTGCAACAATCGACGTTGGGAAAAGAAGTTGACCCTTTTAAGACTGCAGCCCCGTTTTGGGGACGAAACCACTTGGAATTTGACGAGTTTGCCCCAAAAACTACGTAGAGTTTGACTGGTTTGTCCCCAAAACCATTTGGAATTTGACGGGTTTGTCCCCAAAACTACGCAGTTTGACTGGTTTGTCCCCAAAACCACTTTGAATTTAACTAGTTTGTCCCCAAAACGGGACTGCAGTTTGCCGTAAAAGGGTCAAGCTGTTACGGGGGACCATGTCAAGTAGGACCTACGGTACACACCAAAACCTATATATATATCGCTATTTTGACTAACTATATTTGGTTCTATTTACTATGGTCTCCCGCAATAGTCCTGATACTCAATGCCATGAGCTATGCAGGCATGTATATTTTACCAGGTAGTACTGTAAAATGCAACACCGGATTGAACGGCATTGGGGAGCTTCCACACGTCGGACAGATGGGACAGATCATGATCTATATATGTACAGTAGATTGGCTATATCCTGACCCGCCATTTATGAGAGAGTTGGGTGGTGGCGGCTTTTAAGCCAACTAACCGACTTTTAGTTTTGTAGTTTCGTAGTTGGAAAAAAAACGATCCGAGTCACAAAAGCGCCAGTCAGATACAAGGACCTAGAAACCCCGGTAATAATGGCACGTAGCTATTATTTTCTGTAATGCCTTGCCAACTACTTGCTGCGAGAACGTGGTCGGCGGCAACTCCAACTTACTGCAAGACCTAGCCAACTAATATTTAGTCGGTGACTTGACAGCAAGCCGGCTCACGGCCCTACCCTCTACCCTTACCTGTATTACCTGGCTAACTATTTACTAGTCGGCGACTCTAACTTGATCCCCTGGGGTGTTTTAAGATACCAACGAAGACAATGGTCGGTGAGTTTGGTGTTATTAGAGTTATCAACCATCTAGGAGCAGCGGGAGAGCCCAAGCAGTGAGTGCGGGCGGCAGATCATGTTGCCTCCTGCGTTCAACCGTTGGAACACGGACGTCAACCATTGTGTCATCCCCAATTCACACAGTGGTGTTTCGCTCTGATCACAAGTCTCTCTGTTGTTACCGCCATGTTTTCCCCTTCTGACGTCCCAACGGAGGTCAACTGCGATACCTACAACACCTGGCCAACTAAGAGCTACCCTGGTAGTCGGGAACGTAAGAGTCAGCCAACTCACAGCTCTACCCTTTGCCATTCTCCTGCTTTTTGGCAATTTTTTTTTTGTCGCCCAGCTTTGTCTGCACGTGGAAGTGTCCGAGGAGCTCCCTGCTGACGCCGTAGCTAGAGAGCGCGCGGCTTTCGTGTCCCGCTGCACCGACAGATTAGCCCGCGCGGCTGAAGTGCTCCGAACCAACAAAGCTAGAGGTGGCGGTGGCGGGCTCGAGCGACTCTGCCGGAGCGATGAGGCACAGGTGGGCAGTTTTTTGCTTTTGCTCTATCGATATATAGCGTTATTTTTTGTCTGCCTGCGAAAGCCTGCTTTTGTCCTGTCTATCTTTTTTCTGTTTGCTTGCCTGTCTGTCTGCCCTTTCACCTGTTTTCCAGAGCGTTTCTGCATGCTTATGCCTCGAGTGGCTGGTTTAGTGCTCTCGATAACGATGTTTGCGCCTTTTGTCATTGGTGTGTTGCTCTCGGAAACACCGTCTGCGCTTTTCTGAGTGGTACCCTCTCCACCCCTCCCCCCGCCCCCCCCCCCCCCCCGGGCCTCCTCTCTACTCCTTAGCGGCGAAAGACAGCGGTGGTCAGCGCAACTCGCTCTTTGCAGCTGCTCTTAGCGTATCTGGAGGAAGCCGGTGGGCGCATGCGGGCGCAAGGATTGTCGGTCCACAGCCACTGCGGCAATCAGCTCATGACAAGGATGGTGACGATTAGGGTTCAGACGACCAGCGGGAAGACGGAGCTAGAGATGTTCCCGCACAATACCTTGCAGAGCCTTAGACAGGTGGGTGGGGAAAATATGAAGGAGAGCGGGCGTAGCGCGGGGTAGAGGCGTGATGTATTTCAAGCAGAGTTTGTTGAATAGCCCACGTATGTGACACCTTGCAGAGCCTTACACTGAGGTAGGTAGGAGATATATGGGGGGGGGAGGTGCAAAGAGCAAGGGTGGGGGAGGGAGGGGGGGGGGGGGGGGGGGGGCGTACTCATTTGTTGCTCGCCTCAGTCATTCGACCATTGACCACGCATCCCTTTCGAGACCGAGCACCGTTCCTGCTCCTAATAGAGACACCTCCAACAGTTGGGCGCTCATTACGTTGTTTCCATATATTACATAGAAACATTTTCGTCATCTTATTCCCTTCCTGTTTGGCCGCCTGTGGTCACCATCTATCTCCTAGGATAGCGATTGTTTTCTCGCTGCTATATAGTGTATCAAACTCCTCCATGCCACATTCGTCTATTTCCCTCATCACCTCTTCTAACACATCCCGTCCCGCCTTGCACATTTCACATTATCCTATTACCTGGTATGCGAGTCCTACTCTTTATTGCTATGCCACACGGGCACATCTGTGCATCTACTTCCTCCTCCCGGCTGCTGGTATACCCTCTTTCTTCTTTCTGGCAGGTCCAGGTCACTTACACGAAATCGCAGTTTCAGCGTTTTCGCGTTCTTCCTCTCATTTCCCCGTATATCTCTTAAGATTTGTTCTCCGATTCCATCTTGTTTTTCTTAGCGCTAACCTTTTCCTTCCTTCTATCCTTTTTTTTTTCTTCTGCCTTGTACCTTGCAAACTTCCCGGCGGACATCACCTCTTCTTGGTTCCCCCCTATATCCCTCCATACTTTCTCATCCACGCTATCCTACCTTATTCCAGCTCGCCCTTTTGTTACAGTCTGCCATACAGCTCTATCAATTGTGGTTGGTAACCTCTTTTTTGGCATGTTCCTTACTTTATATTGCCATTCAACTTTATCATGTCTCAATTTGTCTTGAGTGGGTATATTCCCAGATGTACCCTTAATACTCTATCACTATTAATTATCGTACTTGAGCATCTTAGGATTTATTTAGCTGCTGTCATCTGTGCTGTTTCCAACTGTTTTACGAATTTGGCGTTCCCTTCCGATACTTCTCCTGAATATTCTAGCTTTGGTACTATCACATTCATCAGGACAAATCTCTTAATCCTAGTGTCGAGGTGCGAGTCTGTTAGGATCGCATCCATGTTGCCTACGTGTGCTTTACCCTTGCCTATTACTTTTGCTATATGTGTATCCCAAGAGCAGTATTTTGATATCTTTACGCCAAGGTACGTATACTGGTCTGCGATCGGCAATTCATCTTCTCCCCGCTTCCAGCTGAAATTGCCGGGTTCGTCTTATCTTCGTTACACACAACTGCTGCGCATTCTTAAGGTTCGCCGTCACCCTCCATTTCCTAGTGTATTCTAGCGCCTCCTCTATTTGTTTCTGCAATCCTTCGGATGGGGTGTGATTTAAACTGCAGGAGGGCGTGTGAAATACGACAGTGTATTATCTTGCAGAGTCCTAGGCCGATGAGTGGGAGATATATTGGGGCGGGGTGGTGCGAGGGGGGGGTGCTCTTTAGCTTTGGCAAGGCGCGCGAAATAGCCTGTATATTGCTCCTTGTGCTGATATTTCACACCCGCTCTATTCTACAAAACTATATAGGATGCAATGTGTTGTTGTAGTAGAGGGCGCGAAATTGTCTTTATCCAATTCCAGGTACCTTGCAAACCCTTAAAATTGGGTGCGATGTGCTGCAGCGGAGTGTGCGTGGTTTTTGTGCAACATCGTGCTGGGCATTAGACAGATGGACGAGGGAGATATGAAGGGGGCGGGGCGCGGGGAGGGGGGGTAAGGGTTAGGGCACTGAACAGATGGCCGGGAGAAATATGGAGGGGGCTCGGGGTGGGGAGGGAGGGTAGGGGTGTTAGTTAACTTATAGCAGGGTGTGCCAAATATTATTAAGGGAGCAATCCCATACCTGCTACATATGAAACAGGGTACATAAATTCCGTTTTTTTCGTTGCTCCTCGTAAAAATCACGTGATAGCTTCGCTTACATTTTATGAAATGTGTTAATGTGTCACGAGCAAAGCAGAGATCGGTCCCCAGCCTGAATATTATCAGGTACCAGGTGCTGTACCTGGTATACGTGGGATGCACAGACTGCTGTGCCCGTGTCTTCCAAGGCTGGGCAACGCCAGTCACACCTGCACCACCACACCCTCTGAAGCATACGAGGCACGGTGGACAGGCTGCAGGGGGATATATGGTACTCTGGTACCTTCCACGTACCAAGACGTGAGACTGCTGGTGCTGTGAGAGTTCGAGTACGAGTACGGTGCAGTCACAGCTATATCATATCCTACAGTGGTAGGTGTTTTCACCTTTTGCGCTACTGCTGTATATTTAGATATTGTGCGTATTAAAATTACCATATGCGCATATCTGTAAAAAAAAAATAGATGTATTTGTACGCGCGAGAGCAAAGCAGGCAGATTCTGAACCTTGTCCATGCAGCTGTGCGGCCCTGCAAACAACGAAAACATGGTCGAAAACGAACCTGCGGCATGGTAGGCCGAAACTGACGGGCAAGCGCTGCGCTCGTATTTCCGTCGGTATATCCACGGGGGGGCATAGTAAATAGGATAAAATGTTGTTGATAAAAATTGGTGAATATATGGTAGGTTTTTTGTGTGTACCGTACCGGTAGGTTCTATTTACTATGGTTCCCCGTGAGTAGCCGCTATCTGCCTTCGGCGGTATCAAATCAAAGCGGAGCTTCGTAAGATGCATCCGATGCGCATACGAATACGCTGACTTTCAGCAGGCCAGTGTCATCGATTAAAAGCTACTATTGATACGCTGATGTTGGGCTAGGTACCGCTCACGATTCTTACCGCGGGTTTCTCCTCGGGCACCATAACCCTACCACCCAGCTAGACACGCCAACGCTGGGCGTTCTGGGCGGTGTGGGTGGGCTCCGAAAGCTGGATGGTCTCAATTTTGCGTTGGCCCAAATAACTGTACGGGGAAGCTCGGACAAGCTCAAACAGGACCAAAGCATCGAAGGGGCAGATACATACCCACACGCGCAACGGACGACGCCGCTTTCTTCAGGGTGCAGCCTTCTGATGGGCGTTCGAGATGATGGGTGCCGGACGATGAAAGCCAGCCCGCGTCCCAGGTATTGGCTCGGAAAAAAAGGTTGGACAGGCTCGCTCAGCGCTGCTGGCTGCTCATGCAACTCTTGATTTCGCTTTTGGTTCAAGTTTGGCGATCTCAGGTTTCTGTGCTCCACCTTTTACGGGCGGCGGTCAAAGTACCAAGATCAACCTGCATCTTCATCGGAGTGGTCGGCGTACCTTTGTTTCTCTCCGTAGTGGCCGGTCGCTCGCGGTGGCCGACCTGAGCATCCTTCATCCCCTGATGGGCACGGGCTTCGTATGAACTGGAGACTCTCGCTAATTTGAGACGAAATGGACGTTGTGTTGATCCATTTTTTGTTGGCCCACAGTCATCCATCCCGCAAAAATAATTTCACGAGGAATTAAGCTCAACACAAAAAGGAAACTGACGCCCTCTGTACACTCCGGGATTGCTCCCTTGCTAACACCGTGCAAGGTTTCAACACCTTGCACAGATCATCTACAGATAGATCATGATCTAGATCATATTGTTCCTCACCTGGCGTTGCGAGAGATTGTGCAGAATCTGATCCAACCCAGGAAACATGCCCTACGCCATGCAGGGTCTGTGGCTTCCGCCCAGCAACATGAGCTAGCTCATACAGATCATACATATCATACAGATCAGGAATATATACACGTTTGCCGTGCGGATCTGTATGGCACAGCTCTTGCGCATGCCGGGTGGGAGCTGCATGACCTGTACCGTACAGCTCTTCCATAGCATCTCATAACGACGACTACAGGATCGAGATGATTTAGATCGTCATCCTCTGCACGGTTTTGTAAACTCTGGGCAGGCGGTGGCGAACAGCCAGGGACCAGACTGGACGGCCGATACGACTCGGTTGCTCTTCAGGGGGCGCGAGATGCAGGGGAATGACAGCACGCTAGAGGCAAGCTCAAAAAAACATGAGATTGCCAAAAGAATGGGGAAAAAAGGAAACATGTTGCAGCTGTGCTTCCGCCAAAATGTTCATGGCACAGCACAGGCGCCATTATTTTGGTCGATAGACCTCTCTGGACCTCCAGTAAAAATAACACCCGTGTGGAATTAATTTGATGTCAATATCACACGGTGGTTGTACTGTATACTGGGTGCCCAACGGATTGTAACGAAACTCAAGTTTGTTTTGGGGAGTCTGTTTAGTTTTGTCTGTTTTATTTTTCTTGCTTTGCTCCCTGGGTACCTCAAAAAAAAATATTTTTAATGTGTTTTTTTTCCCGCTCTTTGTTTGTTTTTTTGTTTTTGTGAACGGGTGTCTGCGCCCGCCCTGGATCCTCTATAGGAGCACGAGCTGCTGGACGGCGCAGTGGTACAAGCCGCGAGACGTCTCGAGCCGAAGGTCGCCAACCAGGTGATGATCGACCAACGTGAACTCTCTGGCCATAAATATAGCCCCCGTTCAATGGTATATACTGTTGCTATTACGGGGAACCATAGTAAATACCTGGTAGGACCTACGGTACACACGAAAACCTATGTATTTCCTTATTTTTACTCACAATATTTGGTCCTATTTACTGTTGTCCCCCGTAATATCAAACGCGGACTATATTCACGTCCGGAGAGGTATGTCTTTCACGTGTCGGACAGATGATCTTCGTACAGCGGGTCACCTACAGTAGACACTTTAGTGGCCGCTAGGAGATACCTGGACCAGGGGCTGTGATTACGCTTTTGATTGACACTTGCCAACGTGCCGACATCTCTTCACCAACTAACCGCAACTCATGTCGTAAAGTGTATACGAACCTATCCCGGTATTGATTCCGTGCAATACCTGTTGAGTGTACTGTAGTTACAATAAGGTCAGTAGCGTTTTTGACGCCGATAGTACTGACCCGTGCCAACCGGCAAATCCTTCCCCCCCCCCCCCCCCCCCTTCTCTACTCCAACCCCCCCCTCCCCCCATACACACACCGACCCCCACTCCACACTCCCACCCACGTCCCTACTCCCCACCCCCCACCGCTACCTCGAACTCCCACGGCCACCTCCCACGCCTACCTTCCACCCGCACCCCGACCCCCACGCCCATCCCCACCACCACCCCTAACCCTAACCCCACGCCTAACCTCACCCCCGCTCCCGCTCCTCAGACGGCGAACTCGACTCGCACGAAGAGAAAACATCTGGAGAGACCCACACAATCTGACGAAGCCGGGGGGGCGGCCGCTTCCCTGGCCTCGCTGGCGCATCATGGCGGGGAGGCAGGGGACGCCGCCGCGACGAACGCGATTGCCGCCACGAGCAACGATAGTCCCGCCTCGGGCTCGCCGGCTGCTCCGTCGCCGTCACCCCCGCAGCAGCGAGGCCTGAAGCGCGCGGCCTCTTCTGACGCGTGTACCCCTACCCGTGAAGGTCCCACGCCCCCCGGTAAGGCTAGGATTAACGGCGGCGGTAGCGGCGGTGGCGGCGGTGGTGGTGGTGGTGGTGGTGGTGGTGGTGGCGGTGGTGGCGGTGGTGGCGGTGGCGGTGGAGGTGGAGGTAGAAGTGCTCCTAGCGCGGGGGGGGCAGGCGTGCGAGACGCGGCGGTGACGAGCACAACTGCTGCTGCCATGGAAGTCGATGAGAGTACTCCGGGGAAGAACACAGAGGGCGGAGACGGTGGTGGTGGTGGTGGTGGTGGTGGTGGTGGTAGCGGTGGCAGTAGTGGTGATCTCACGTCGAGGGCGATGGCAACGATGGCGGCGAAAAATTCGGCGCAAGGGTTGCCTGGGTTTTTCGAAAGCGGCGTTGGTAGGGAGAGGCTGAATGGTAAGGTTCTCCCCCCCGAGGCTTCGGAGGAGTTGCGCAGCGTTGGGGTCGTCGGGGACAAGGGGGTTGTCGGAGGCGGAGGCGTTAAGCTTAGGACGGCGCCTCCGGAACTGCCCCTGCTCGAGCTGGAGAAACCGTCGACGGTGGACACGCTCTTCGAGCTCATGGAGTACGGGCACAACGCGAGCGTGCTTGTCTGGGACCTATTGATGAAGATGCCGACAAACATGAGTCTCTACAACGGCTTCTCGTGAGTCGCAGTTTTCATTGTCGTGATCGTCGTGATCGTCCTTTTTTTTCGCTTTTGGTGGGAACGTAGCTCTTGGCGGTAATTTTTCGACGATAGAACTTTTTTTTTTTTTCTTCTTTTTTGCTTGACGGTAACGAATTTGTTGGCGGAAACGGTCAAAACAAAAGAATTTTGGCGGGGCACTACTGCTGTACCATAGAATTACCCAGGAATACGAAACCATTTTTTTTTTTGTGTTTTTTTGTGGTTTTGGGTTCTCAAGTCCGCAAAGCGCTTTTCCGGGGGGGCATAGAGTCCGGACCGAATATGCTTGGGAAAAAGTACCGGAATTTATACTCGTACCAGGTTGGTTTTTGTGAATATGATGGGTCCTGATCACTGGGGTTTACTGTGGTCTCCAGCAATACTATTACGGGGGACCATATTAAATAGGACCTACGGTACACAAAAACCTATATATTTACCTGTTTTTACTACCGATATTTCGTCCTATTTACTACTAGTATGGTCCCCCGCAATATTACTGCTATAGCCTGGCTTCGGTAGCGCTTTTTGCTTGTGCCCATCCGTGGTCACAGCGATTGCTGTGGGCACGGCCTGTGTACCAGGGGGCTACGGTCACCCTTTTGAGACTAATACACATGCCATTCTCTCTTTACCAGCACCCACAACAATCACACCTCGGACGGATCATCTACAGATCATACAGATCATTCCCTCATGATGATCTGGATATCTCAGGGCAGGTAGTGTAGATGCCTGATCTGTGTGATTTATCTGTGGGTATTGATGCCGCGTGGGAGCCGTATTGTTTGCATGGTCTAGGACAGGATTCCCGGGTTGGATCTATACTGGGCAGACCCTGTACAGCACCACATAACGTCGAGCTATACATAAAATCTGCAGTAGATGATCTAGATCGTGATCTGTGCTTGGTGTGGAATATTAAACGTTGAGCCAATCGAATTTCGAAATGACGACAGCGCCGTGGACATCGGGGCTCGTTTCCGACCTCGCATGCCCGAATCTTCTTGTCCTGTCCGACGACCGCAATCTCCCGAAACGAACTATCCGAGGAAGTGTCGAGTTTTTTTACCCCATCCATTCCCACCAACGCACACGGTTGACGACAGCCTCAAAACTTACACCAACGCGGGTTATCCCACTTGAGACAGATCACGACCCACTGTAGATAACGTACAGTAGATACCAATCTGCCGTGATTTGAGATTTTGGGAATGATCTACAGTACAGGTTTGACCCAAGAAACACGTGCTATGTAGACCATGCAGACCATGCGGATTAGCATCCGGCTTCCATCCGGCAACATGAGCTACCCGTAGATGATACAGATCAAGAACGTACCTGTCCTGAAGGGTCTCAGTGGGAATGATCTGCCTGCTCTGTGCAATCTTTCTCTCGCAAGTCGGTTTTTGGGTGAAGTATGGAGCTCCTGATGTTACTCGTTTCCAGGAAGCTGATGTACGTATTCCTTGGTACTCCGCTATTCTTGAGTATATACGTAACCCCTTCCCCCTCGACAATGATGCAGTGGTTAAATTATTAAGGCGAGCAACAAATGTACCCCCCCCCCCCCCCCCCCCCCCCCCCCCCCCCACGCGCTATGTACGGTGGCATGATTCCCTTACTACAACAGATCCATCGGCCTCAGCTCCAGACCTCAAAATGCCTCCGAAGGGCCCCTGTCCCTCCTCCAGCACGCCTCCCCGAGCCGACTCCTGTATTCGCTCATGATTGTGGAAAACCTTCTCGATCGCGACATGGACGACGGCTTGGAGGACGCCGAGAGCGACCTGGCGGCCGCTCGGCAAGCCTTAGCGGAGGAGGCGCTTGCGGCTGCTGCTGAACGCGCTAGTAGGTCGGAGGCTGCTGCTGCTGCTGCTGCTGAAAATGGCAGTAGGTCGGAGCTGGGCGGTGGTCCCCGGGGTTCTGTTGAGAGACCGCCGGCAGGTCGGGAGAGTGATACCGCCGCCTGGAGAGCGGGTGCTGGAGATAGCGACGGGGAGTGGGAGGTGTTCCCGTCTGCGTTCGGCGTTGTCGCCGGAGGCTTCGGGGCGAGGAATGGTGATGGCGGTGGAGGCGGGGCTGAGGTAGGGACTGAGGGAGGTGGAGGTGGAGGTGTGCCAAAGATCGTGAGAAGGACGTGGCGTGACCGATTTGTTAGCAACGGTGGAATGGACACCTTGGTGGAGTTGTTGCTCGCGAGGGATTGGGATGCCACGCGCGGGGGCGGGGCCGGGGGGGGCAGGGGTGGTGGTGGCGGCGGCGGCGGCGGGGGAGGCGGGGCTGAAGAGGAGGAGGAGGTGGGCGTGGGGGAGAGCACGGTGGGGATTTCTCTCGCGTGTCTGGCGCTCCTGCTGGTGCTGATCGAGAGATTCATCGAGGAAGAGTATATGCCGGAACCGCGGCAGCTAGCGAGGATGGTGAGGGTTTCGTACGGTAGACGCGTGCGACGATACCGGTACACCACTTTTGTTTTTAGGCTTGTGACTTGAGGAGTTCCGTACCGCGCCTGAAACGGATTCTCGAGGGAGTATGTAGCCTTACAACCCGACGAGCAATCCCGTGACCTTGCTGTTCGCACGTGGCGAAAATTGTTGTGTTGACACAAGTGGGGTGTAGGGTGGTTAACCCTTTTAGGACCCTAGTTCCGTTTTGGGGACAAACTACTTATGATTTGAGTGTTTCGTCCCCACTTATGGGAGTGCGGTGCTAAGAGGGTTAAGTCCCTTCGGTTGAGGAGCTTTGCCACTCTCAATCACAAATATTTCAGGGAAAAAGGGGCTGCCACCGCTGTCGCAGCAGGGGCCGGTACCGCATCTATCAGTAGCCCTATCGTTGAGCGCTTTAGTCTCTTGCACATCAGAGTGGAGGATCGTTTATCAGAATTCGCTTGCTGGACAACGGAGAGGGGTTGCCCAAAGTTGATCGGTACATTTTTTCGGAAAAGCTCTCTTGACCAGATGTTCCCCAAAGCACCCTACGTACATGCTCGGCATTAGCAACCTGCCACACTTCGGACGTATAGTTCATTCCCACTCTCATGATCTATATCTAGGACATGTTTCCTAGGTTGGATCGGGTTGGGTCAGTGCTGTTCAAATCCTGTAGGACAGCATCTCACAGCGGCAGGATAGGGTTTAGATGGTCTACTACAGATAGATAAGATATATCATGAGATGTCTATCCGAGGTGTGCTGAAAACAACGGCAGCACCCCTATGCGAAACGAAAGCGCTTCACGGCCCAACTTTTGACCGCACGATGGCCGGGAAGGGTTTTGTATTCAGTAGGCCAGGCATTATTGTGAGAGAGAGAGCCTCGTTTTGTTGTTTTTATGTTGGTGCTCTTTCACGGCATGAATGATTTGTTTCCTGGTGTAAGGTGTGTATCGTACGCCCCTCTCCCCGCCTACCCCTCTCAGATTCTGAAGAGTTTTATCCTGAAGGAGGGTAGGCGTGTCGTGGGGGGCACTATGAGCAACAAACGCAAGTGTACTATTCAGAATCCTCTGCCGCATTGTTTTTTACCCGAAAGCTTTCCCCCCCCCCCGCTATCGTTCACCCCCTACCTGTCGACACACAGATGGAGCGCCTTCCAGTGGTGTTGTTGACCACGAGCCGCTGCTATCGCGAGCTGGTTTGCCCTCCCCTCCCCAACCACCAGCGGCCGACACAGCCAAGCCCGATGGGGTCAGGAGCTGTTACCGCCGTGGCTGCCGCGGCGGCTCCTTCGTCCATGAAGGCGCGGCCAGCTGGCCCTCTCACTGCCGCCGCCGCTGCTGTAGTTGCTGCCGCAGCGGGCAACACCAACAGTCGCGGTGGCAGCAGCAGCGGCGGCGGTGGGGGTGGTGGTGGTTGCGGTAGCAGCAGTAACAGCATTGCCGGAGGGGGCGGCTGTAAGGGAGAGTTCGACCCGCTCATTGAGACCGTGAAGGCGGCAAGGTCTTGCTCGACCATCATCACGAGCCTGCTCACGTTCCCTCGACCAGCCCCCCCGGTCGAGCCCGGCGAGAGTGTGTCAGCGGCGGCTGCGGCTGAGGCTGCGGGGGGCGGCAGGGTGGCTGTGTATGGGTGCTTGTCCCTGACGGACCGCGCGAGCATGGCCATGGACATGGTCTCGAGCACGTCTTTCGGAGAGGCTGTTAGGGAGGCGCTGGTTAGGTCGCCGTCGCGAGAACTGCGGACTAACGCGGTGGGCGTGCTGGCTAGCCTGGCGAGGATTGACCGCGAGATCGCGGCCGCGATGTATGGCGACGGGGGCGGGGGTGGGGGCGGGGGCGGGAGCGGCGAGTTCATCAGCCAGACCACGGTTATGGTGCGTTCACGCTGCAATTTTTGTTTGTGTTTTATGGAGATGCGTGCTTCGAAAGGGGTAGAGTAGTGCCGATTGGTTGCCCTCCGTAGTGACGGCTTGGCAGTGCCGGCTGCCCCGCTATGGTGCCTGTGAAATCGCTTGGCACAGACAGATGGGACTATCAACCGGTGTGGCAGTGTGCTGTTAATAATGTCGGTGCGGGCTGCCGCTATCTAGTGCCGCCATTTTGTTGGCTGGCGCACACCGGCAACGGCACCATAGAGGGGCCATCACTGCTGTAGCGGTTCTTGGGCAAAATAAATCCTGAATACCGTTGCTCCTGCACTGAGGAACTTATTGCACAATGTGGGCGAAAAAAAAATAATGTGGAGACACTGAACATTGTACATCCTGTAGTCTATGGAAGTATGCTACCATGCCTGGTAGGACACCATCATTAGGCGTACCGAGAATGATGAAGGATGGGTGGGTGGTTGGGTGGGATTGTTGTTGCTGTAGTTTTTTTTTTTTTTTTTTTCCGAGTTCGTGGAGATGAAATCGTTGTGTACCTACTGTAAGTACTGTAGAGTACATGGGCCATCAGCTTTTGTACTTTCGTCATGCTTTCTCAAACGTGATTTTCCGGGTGAATTACATTTGTAGCACTTCCAGCGAGGAGACCCAGAAAACCAGTGGCCTAATATAGCGCGTGTCTGGAGTAAGGGCGCATGCTTGTTCACGTACCAGTATTTTGTGTTCGATGGGCACGGGCAATCACTAGTTTTCACGCACTGCTGCACGAAGTACGTTGTTTTGCGCATCGTACTTTTCTATTGTACCAGTAGCTATTACGGGGGACCATATTGTACTACTATGAGCCATGTTGCGGCTCACCATATTAAATAGAACCTACGGTAGACACAAAAACCCATATATATATATCTATGTTGACTAACAATTTTTGGTCCTATTTACTATGGTCCCCCGTAATAGACTATCGACCGATGCTTCAGCGGGGTGTACCTAGGACATAGTGCCGGCGGTTTGTATGTGTTTAACCTACCCGCACCTCATACGTACGTTTCGTACTTAGTTCGGACGAACTGCTGGTCCAAAGTTCGGCCTCTCCGCCATTGCGGCGGAGAGGCCCTGTTTAATCCCTTGTACTGGTATATGCTCAGCGTACACCTTGAAGAAATAAGCCTGGTATAGTATGGTTTGGCACAAAGGTTTTTTGCCCCATCTTTACTCCTCATGATCCTGGGCTGACTGACGTTCACCGATCAGAGCTGCCGACGTATTATTGCTTCCTGGGGTCGGGGCTTCCTTCCTTGTATTTCGCGCATCGGACAGATCCCACCCCCTTTTCATCACGTCATGGTGTAGATAGTTGGGGGCAGGTATTATATTATATGATCTGAACGACCTACGACTGACTGTAGATCGTGTTGGACGGGTGGGATCTGTATGATACAGCTCTTTCGCACGTGGGTATTTTTCCGGGTGGGGATCTGTATGGTACAGCTCTTGCGCTACATCTCACATCGGCAAACATACGATCTGTGCACATATCGATGATTCTACTGTAGATCGTGATCTGTCTCTTATGTTTGAAATACTTCACAGAACGCGCGGCAAGCAAAACATCGCAACCCACACGAGTCCCCCATTTTTTCACTGTTGAAAACCCGACGTCCTCCGTCGCGGCATCGTAGGGATGCGACGGTCTATGGTCGTACGACTACGGCCATGCATGACGTTAGTATCCCCCCCCCCCGCCTGTTTCCCCCCCCCCCCCCAACCTGCCCCGCAGGCTCAGCTGCTGGTGTCCCTAGTGCCCTACTTCCGAAACGAGTCCGACGGCAGCAAGTGCCGTGAGCTTTACGAGCTCCTCTCGGACTTCATCAGCAAGGGCAACATCGACATCCGCTCTCTCTGCGCCGCCCTGCCGGCATTGCCATCGCCGCTGCCAACGAGCTACCCCAACGGGGGCGGCGGCGGCGGCGGTGGCGGCGGCGGCGATGATGGAGACGTGGCGAGGAGAATGTCGGAGACGCTGTACGATGTTGATGGGCCTTTGCCGGGGCCGGCGCCCCCCGACGAGCTCGAGTGGACGTCTACCGCGGTCGCGGCGCTTTCCGAAGCGGTGGCCGCGGACGGGGAGCCCGCGCTGACCCAAGCGGTGCCGATCCTGGTGTGGCTCATGCGGCTGATCGTTGAGCCTCGGGTGACGACCTCGGACGGACACATCTCCGGCTTGCTCGGGCTGGCCCGCGTGATCGTGCGCTGGCTCGGGCCGCAGGGGAAGGAGGCGGTGGGTTTGTGGGGGTTGGAGGGGATCACTGCCGTAACGCCTTCTGCGGGGGGAGGGGGAGGGGAGCAGCAGCAGCGGCGGCGGCGGCGGCGGGGGGAGGGGCTGCTGCACCATGTTTACCACGAGTGTCTGTTTGATATCGCCACGCACGATAACCATGGGCCGCTCGCGCCTCCTAAATGCAGGTACTGGTGTGGGTTGAGGTGCGGGGATGGTGTACATATCGTTCGTTTTCCATGGGATATCCCATGAGATATTCCATGAGATATTCCAAGGGACATTCCATGGGATACCCCTTAACATGCCGAGTCCCATAGGAACCGTGGGAAATCCCACCGGATACCAAATTGAGAGATGTATATATATATATCATTAGTTGATTTGTCATAGAATATCCCATGGGCGGTACTGTAATAGTACCAAGCAACAGCAGCAGAACTGAATGTGGCTTGTAAACATAGGGGAATACCTGTTTTTTGGGGTTCCGACTAATATGGTCCCGCGTATTAACCTAACCAGTCATCTTTAACTCATTGTCTCGACAACACGCCCGCACCGACCGGTGTGCTCTGGCTTTGTTTTGAAATTCCTGACAACTTGTCGTGGTCCCCTTTTTGCTGCCTCCCCCTGCGTCTCCACGATGAAAATTCTTGATGGAGCAGGTCCGAGACTTGCAGAGCGAACGCTTTCGGACTGTTGACAGATCTCGCCACCGGCTGCCGCGCAAACGTGGCCGTCTTGGTTAAGCTTCTCCTCGAGCACCACTCCGGTTCTTCCCCCTGCCAGCCTCCAATGGTCGATCTTCCGCCGCCGCCTTCTCAAAACGCCTCGTCGCCCACGGCTGGTGGTAACGCCTCTGACTCTCTCCAGCAGCAGCAGCAGCAGCAGCAGCAGCAGCAGCAGCAGCCTTTGCCGGCGGGATCTTCCGCCGCTACCGCCGCTGCGGCTGTAGCGGCGGTAGGAGGAGGTGCCTCTGTCTTTACTGCTGGCGAACTGGGTGGTGTAGGTGGTGACGGGGTCAGTGGTGGTGTTGGTGGTGTCGGTGTTGACGGTGGCGGTGGCGGTGCTGGTGCTGGTGCTGGTGATAGCAGTGGCGGTGATGGTGGTGGTGGTGGTGGCGGTGGGATTGAGCGCGTTTCGTGGGCGTACGCCCCTCGCCAGGCGGAAAAGGCGGACTGCGGTTACGTGGGGCTTCAGAACCTGGGGGCGACTTGCTACATGAACTCGCTGCTACAGCAGCTGTTCATGGTCCCGGCTCTGCGGTACGGGGTCTTGAGCTGCGACCCGTTTGTTCGGACTAAGGAGGACGAGGAGAAGGGGGCGGGGGCGGTAGCTCGGGAGGAAAATCTGCTGTATCAGCTGCAGGTGTGTTTTTTTATGTGTTGTGTTGTGTAGGCGTGTCGTGGGTTGGGCTGTGCGTAAGACGTGTCTTGGAGGTATGGCATGCGTTGGCTGGACTGGACATCTATCAGGTAGTTCCTAAGCACCACTACTCATTGGTTGGATGGCGAAGGAAGCCAGCTGCCGAGAACTGGCTTCGGTATTTATGTTGATGAACGGTGTTCGAGGCGCACGATAAAAATACGCGGAAAACCCCGCAAGTTACCACACCGGCGGCTTGTAGTCAGCCAGCTCACAGCCCTACGAAGGTTATTGATGTTGATGGTGTTGGTAGCGGTGGCGGTTTTGTTGGTGTTGGTATTGGTGCTGGTTTTGGTGTCGATGCTGGTGGCGGTTGTGTTGCTGGTGCTGTTGCGTTGCTGCTGTTGTTCTGTTGTTGTTTGTGTGTCTATAGTTTGTGGGTGGGTCGGGTTTGTTGTTGGTCCTATTTTTTTTTACTGTCGATTTGACTCATCGCCGTGATCGAGTCCGAAGACTCAACCCTTGTGTCGGTGCTGTCGTTGCTGCTCGCACATTAACTCGTCGCCACCATCTAATAATTGGCCGTTGTCGCAAGACAGGCTCCAGCAGTTTTGTAGTGGAAGGATGATGCAAATCAAGGGAAAAAATAAGGGGGAAATATGCAGGTGTGTGGGTTTGAGTGAGTGCGTGTATATGATATGTATGTTTCGTGTCTCTCACACCATCCGATCTACCAGAATATAGTCGTTAAGTTACGACCGACTGTTTTAGAGTATAGCCGTTCAGCTGGGGCCAACGGAACTCTTACGCTCATGTCAACCGATTTTCTGCAAATTCAACCTATGGGCTCAGGCCAAGCGGTCTCCGGCAAAAGTAACTGTTGCGCTCAGGCCAACGGGTGCTTACGCTCAGGCCGACCGATCTGTTGCACATCAAGCTTTTGGGCTCAGGTCACCCGATCTGCTAGCAATACGAATATACGTAGTCGTTTAGCTAAGGACAGCGACTCTTTTACGCCCAGGCCAACAGACTCACGGCTAATATAGCCGTTGGGGTCAGGTCATCCGATCTACGACACATGTAGGCTTCGGGTTTCAGGCCAACGGACTTCTTCCCGGTCATGCAAGCCGATCTACAGTAAATACAGTCGTTGGGCTTGGAGCACAGGACCTCTTACGCCCAGGCCAGCTGATCTGCTGCAAGCATTACCGCCGGCCTAAAGCCAACCAATCTACTGTAATTATGGCCCTTGTGCTCAGGCCAGCCGATAGATACGGCGCTCACCATTTTCATACCCGCCGAGCATTTTCTCTGTTTCTCCTTCCCTCCTCTAGCTGTCGGCACCCCTTGAAAATTATTTATCGAAAAGACACCGCAGCTGTGAGATGGAGGATGTCGAAGTTCATGTTTGCAAAACTGCCCGTATTACGGGGGGCCCTAGTTAACAGGACCTATGGTGTACATAAAAACCGATATGTTTAACCATTTTTACTAACAATATTTGGTCCTGTTAACTATGGCCCCCCGTAATAGTACTTTCCATCAGAGCGTGCTACGGGTTGTGTGCCACTCTTCACCTGGATATAAAAATCCTTCACGTGTAATATTAATGTAAGAACAATCCTAATAGTTTGGGACAGAGCAGGATGTAGGCCGGTGTCGCCTCTGGACCTGGGTGATACTAGTACCCCTTTGTTTGCCCTTGTTGACCCCCCCCCCCGCCCGCCTTCTAGGTGATGTTCGGCTACCTGCAAGAATCAGAGAAGAAATTCTTAGACACGAGTGGCATGTGTCGGGCTTGCAAGGATGCTGGGGGGCAGCCGGTGGACCCTCTGGAGCAGCAGGTGTCTTGGAATTTGCTCTTCCCCCAACGGCTGGCATGAGAAATGCCTCAATTATTTGTAAAATACATCAATAATATTCGTCACCGTCACTGCTGTCTTGTTAACGTCGCCGCGGTATTATGAGTTACCGTTACCGCTGTCTCATTAGCGTATCAGTTACCGTTACTGCTGTCCTATTGGTTACCGTTACGGCTGCAGTATAAGTTACCTTCACGGCTGTGTTGTTGGTTACTGTAACCGCTGTCTTATTGGCGTTACCGCTATGTTATAAGTTACTGTTCTCGTGGTCATAAAAATTCTTGTTGCCGCTGTCTCATCAGTTACCCTTGCTGCGGTCTTGTATTTGCCGTTTTCCGCTGCCCTGCTGTTGTTTATCGTTACCGCTGTCTCTATTAACGTTACCGCTATACTAGAGTTACCGATAGAGTACTAGTTACCGTTATATAACGCCTTTTCAGTCACATTTACCGCAGTCGTAATAGGTATCGTTTCGCCGGTCTTCTTGACTACCGTTACCGCTGTCTTGTTACTTCTAGTTACCGCTACCTCCGTCTTATCGAGGGCTGCTTCCGGGTTGGCCTAGCTTCGGTACGTTGGTTGAAGTATGCTTGACTTTAAACCCTGACCCTACCCCCGGTGAACTTTATCCGAACGCCGGGAAAAATATCGGAATGAGTACTCATTATAGTGTGGGCTATCAACCCCTCTGTCGAAACTGGGCCGAGTCGTACACTACCAGGCACTGATCTTGCAATAACCTTTGCCACGTACGTTTTGGGACTACCGCCAACGACCACATCAGGACGTGGGCGGGTTTCTGCTTTCTGATTACTTACGGTTACCGTTGTCGTAGTAGCTGTTACGGTTACCGCTGTCTTAATAGTTACTGTTACCGCTGTCTTCATAGTTACCGTCACCGCTCTCTTGATAGTTACCGTTACCGCTGTCTTCACGGTTACTGTTACCGCTGTCTTCATAGTTACCGTTCATAGTTAACGTTTCCGCTGTCTTATTAGATACCTGGTACCTGGTACTAGTTATGCCTTATCATATCTTTTGCCTCATGTTTTGGCACAACCACATCAGGACGTGGACGAGTTTCTGCTGGTGTTCCTGGACCGACTGGAGACGCAGCTCTCGAACCTTCCTCAGAAGCGCCTACTGCAGCACGTGTTCGGGTGAGAGTAACATTCGCCGCGGCTGTTATGAAGAGGGGCAAATCTGGTTTTGGTTTTGACCGACGGAAATACTCATGACTCTCTACCAACGTAGACCAAGTGCTAGGCTGTGAGTTGGGTGGCCTTCATGGCTAAGTTTTGAGTTGGGCGGCAAAAGCAAGGCGATTACAGTAGCTGACGTTGCGTTTGTCAGTAGCAAGCAGACGAGCAATAAACGCGTCTGTCGGAAACAAAGGCGCCGCACTCCTCCGCATATCGCAGAACGCAACCACCTTGTAACACCTCGCCAACTATTGACCACTGTAGTGAACTTCTAGTCAAGCCAACGCATAGCCGTACCAGATGCTGTATACAGCGGGAGGAGAGGAACAACAGCTCACCATTCAATCGTGTCATCCGCTGCGCGTGCATGCATGGGTGCGCGAATATAGCAGAGTTTACCCGAGCGGATGGCATAAGCTGTTGCTGCTGCTGTTGATGGGCCTAGAAGAATGGGCTTGCGAGCTCTTTCGCGCATGGGACATATCAGATAGATCATACGAATCATTCCCATAGCTCATGATCTAGATCTTTCAGAACAGATGATCTGAATTATCTGGATGATCTGAATGATGTAGCTCACGTTGCCGCGTGGGAGCGGTACGTGTATACAACCTGCATGATCTAGGACAGGTTTCCCGGGTTGGATCTGCCCTATAGGGCAAATCGTGCACAGCATCTTCATAACGGCAGGTTAGGATCTAGATGATCTAGATGATCTAGATGACGATCTGTCGATGCTCAGGTATTATTGGCGGGGTCTTTTTCGCCCCCCCCCGCTCTTTTGGTGCAAGCAATGGCTGCCTGGTCGGTGAAAACCCGACGTGCTCCGTCCCGGCATATTGTAGGGATGCGAGGGTCTATGATCACGCGATATGCATGACATTAGTACACCCTTCCCCCTCCCCCCCCCCCGACCCCTATTTTATATAGGTTGGGTTGGCGTCGGTTGGCAACGACACTGTAAAACATGCCGCTCACTACGTGAGCTAGATAACCAGGGTACCGTTTTTTTTTTTTTTTGGCGGTCGCCCACAGCTGGTTGCCGAGTTAGATCATTTGTGCGAGGTAAAGAACCTTTGCTCCGCACAATTGGGAATGATCGTATTACGTAGTGTTCAAGGTAAGGCACCCAAGAGGCAGTTACATAGTACTCCCATTGCTGTCTCTGGAAATGCCTACACCGGAAATTAAATCAACTCATTGAAGCTGTCGTCCATATGCAAGTCCGCCTCAAAAGCGGTTCTTAGTAGGATGCAGCTCACCCTTCATGCGACTCGCCAGACACCTCACGGCGGTTCGCGCTTGGTGCAAGCAATGTCTGCCTGGTCGGTGGAAACCCGACATGCTCCGTCCCGGCGTTGTAGGGATGCTAGGGTCTGTGGTCATACGACTACGGCCATGCATGAGATCGAGTACATCTCTCCTATCGAGTACACCCCCCCCTCCCCCCCGACCCACACATCAATCAGGGGCCGGCTCTGCAACCAGCTGATTGGCCAAGACCGCGGGGAGGCGGTGTGCCCTCACGTGAGCGAGCGCGAGGAGGATTTCTTCGTTCTCGGCCTGGATGTCAAGGGCAAGCGTTCCATCACGGAGAGCTTGCAGCTTTACGTCGAGGGAGAGGTGAGTACATGCGCTCTTTCAACCTTTTTTCCCCGCCCCCCCCTCTTCCCCCTATCACCCCAACCCTTGCCCCCACCCCCGTTTCTCTCCCCCCCCCCTCATCGCAATACCCAACTCCAATATTGCCCCCCCGCCCGCTTCGGCCATGCATGACATGAGTGCACCCGCCCCCACCCCACCTCTACTCCCCCCTCACCTCCCCCCCCCCCCCCCCCCCCCAGGCCCCCTCCCCAACCATCCCCCTTTCCTACCCCTACCCCCACGCCCACAATATCCCACCCACTTCACCCACCCACCACCACCACTGACTATTACGGGGGACCATAGTTAACAGGACCTATGGTATACATAAAAACCTATATGTTTAACCATTTTTACTAACAATATTTGGTCCTGTTAACTATGGCCCCCCGTAATAGTAACATGGCGCCACAATAGCATACGAAACAAAAGGAGGCCATAGGGATGCGTACTGCAGCCCTGGTGGGAGACCCCGGATCAGGACTACTTTTAGCTGTTTTCCATCTCGTGAAATGTTACGTATGATACCCGGTATGGTCCAGCAGCGCACAAACGACACCCCCCCCCCCCCCCCTTCGCCCCCCCCCCAACCAATCCCCTCTCTCGAAATGCCGCCTTCTTTTTTTGTGTCAGCGGCGAGCGTGCTAGCGGGATACAACGATTTTGAGCGAGCTTTCGTAGTGCCCCTCTCACGAAGTGTCACGCAATGGGTTGGTGACATGACAGTCCCGCCAATTGTAGGAAATGTAGACTAAAAATGTTACGTAACGAAAGCTACTCGAATTTAAGGCTTCCAAACTCGCTTTCCACCACATTCTCCCTCACTAAACCTGACTTGTCTTTCCTTGCGAGTAAGTCAGGAACCCCGATGATACTCTTGAGTATGCAATTTTACCTCCGACTTTTCGGTACCGGACTCAATATGCAATGATCGCATTGCTCTCATCGTTCCTTCCTGGGTGTTTTCTAAGTGAGTGAGTTTTACAGGTTCTTGAATATGATGAATGATATTTTCCCCTTTTTTCCTTTTTTTTGGGGGATGAAGGCGAGGATCGAACCACGGTCCTCGCTCTTCACAATCTCACACCCTGCCTGCGACGCCATTGTAGGGAATGTAGACTAAAATATGTTACGTAACAAACGCTACTCGAATTTAAGGCTTCTAAACTCGCTTTCCACCACAACCCCCCCCCCCCCCCTTCTCCGATATGTCAAAATGCCACCTTCCTTTTTTTCGTGGCGGCGGCGGCAGGTGCTTGCCGGAGATAATAAGTTTTTGTGCGCGCAGTGCAACAAGAAGCGGGACACGCTCAAGCGCACGTGCATCGCCCGTCTCCCCAACGTGCTGATCCTGCACCTAAAGAGGTTCGAGTTCGACATGGAGCTCATGAGAAAGGTACACACGAGTCATAGACGAGCAAGGCTTCGCAGGGGTGTCGGTTTGGGGGGGGTAGGGAGGGGTGTACTCGTGCCATGCATGGTTCTATTCGTATGGCCGCAAGAACCCTCGCATCCCTGCAAGGCTGGGGCGGAACGGAACACGTCGAGTTTTGCACCGACCAGACAGACATTGCCTGGGGGTCGGGGGTCGTGAGGGGTGTGTTTGGCCGGATGAGGGCAGGGGTGAAGATGGAAGTGAGGGTTGGTAGGAGCGGCGTGGGATCAGATTTGGGTGGGGAGCGGCGGGGGGGGGGCGTGTTTTGTTGTTGAGGGAGAGGGTGGAGGGTGGGGATGAGTGGGGATGACACGAAACTGTCCTTACATTTCCGAACTGAGTGGGTCCGGAGTGGGTCCGTAATATGTATTCATGTACGCATTCGTTCATTTGTTTGTTTGTGTGTACGTTTGTTTCTATATATATACTCGACGTATTTCTTTTTTGTTGTTTATTATTTGTTTTCAACTTTTTTATTGGTTTCTTTCTTTATTTGATCCAGGGTAATTCTTAGTAATCATTTTTCAATTTGTTTTTTGTTTCGTTTTTTTCATTTTTTTAATGAACCAGTTAGGGTCTGGTCGGTGCATTTGTTTTTTCTTGCAATCAGATGAAATTTCCATGGAAGCTTCCGTGGAAGCTGTGGAAGCTTCCGCAAGCTTGGAAGCTTCCGTGGAAGCTGTGGAAACTTGCAGCCTGTTTCGCAGTGGGAACCGTGGAAATTCGCAGTGGAAAATTCAGTGGAAATATCAATGGGAATTTCCACGGAAGCTTCCAAGGAGCTGTAGTTACTTCCACGAACGTTATTGAGCTTCCACAAAATTTCGCTTGCTTCCACCTGATCATGGAAGTAAGTGGAAGCTTCCATGGAAGTAGTGGAAGGTTCCATAAAAGTTGTGGAAGATTATTCGGAAGTGAAAGGAGGATCTGCTTCAATGGAAGTAGTGGAACCTTCCAGGGATTTCCACGGAGAAATACCGTAGTGCGGAAGACCGCGTAGGTCAGTCGTAGTTGCGGGTACCTTTCACAGCTTTACTGGAGCGGTGGAAGCTCCCGCGGAAGCTGTGGAACGTTGAAGTTCCCGCTGGAAGTGTCCATGGACGTATCAAAGAAAGTTTCCACGGCAGCTTCCGAGGAGCTGTGTTCACTCCCAGTGACGTCTACGAACTTTCCTACACGTTGTCTTGGTTCCACTACATCCCACTTTCTTCCACTGGAAGTAAGTGTAAGCTTCCAGGGATTAGTTCGGAGTTCCACGCAAGCGTCCACGGAAGTGGTGGAAGCTTCCATGGAAGTACACGGGACTTCCATGGAAGCTTCCATAAATAGGCTTCCATAAAATTTGAAGAAGTTTACTTGGAAGTGGAGGCGGCATCTACTTACATGAAAATTTCAAGACCACGGAAAAAAAAACATCGTGCGAACGACTGCGTGGGTCGGCCGTATACAAGTATGCGGGGAACTCTCACTACTTTTTACGGGAGCTTCCACCGCTTCCATGGCGCTTCTATGGGACCGGTAGCGGTGGAAGCTTCCATGGAGGCGATGGGAACTTCCGTGGAAGCTTCCGTGGAAGCGGTGGAAACTGTAGAACTTCCAGCTTGCTCCGCCGTGGCTTTGTTTCCGTGGACGTTCCCGGCGAATTTTTCCGTGGAAATATCGTTGGAAGTCTCCACGGAAGCTTTTTAGGGACTGTGTTTACTTTTCACGAACCTAAAAAAAACTTCCACAAACTTTCACTACATCCCTTGTTCCGCTGGAAGTAAGTGGAAACTTGCATGGCAGTAGTTCCATGCGATTGTTCGCAGCTTCCATGGATTTAGTTCGGACTCCCACGGAAGCTTCCATGGAAGTAGTAGAAGTAAATGAAGGTGCTTTGGACTTCGACGGAAGCTTCCGTAAAAACTGTGGAAGCTTCTTTGGGAATAGAAGCATGACCTTCTTCCATGGAAGTAGTGGAAGTTTCCATGGACCTCCACGGGGGAAAAAAACGTAGTGTGGAAAACCGCGTGGGCCGGTCGTATATGCGAACTTACACAACTTAACTTCCACGGGAGCTTCCGCTACCTCCATGGGAGCTTCTACCACTTCCATGGAAGCCTCATTAGTGGAAGCTTCCGTGGAAGTCTTTGCGGGCTTCCACGGAAGTGGTGGAAGCTTCCATGCAAGTGCTCCAAGCTTGTTCCGCTGGCTTGTTTGCACTCCCGCATGCTCCCCAAGTACAGCGTACGATCGTACGACTGTAAAACCGACTTTGACGCCAGTATCTGCGAGTTCGCACTTTTTTGTTCTTTTCTTTTTCGGTGGCTGCGGACGACCACTGTGCCTCTGGATGGGGATAAGGTGGATGTTGGGATTAGGCCGGAGAGGGTCTAATGGGGGTGGCGACAGCTTCCATGGAATCACATGAAGTCATGAAAGTAACTTCCGTGGAAGTAGTGGAAGCTTCCAGGTTCCACGTAAGCTTCCGCCACTTCCACAGAAGCTTCCAGTAGTTCCATGGAAGCTTCCATGGAACCAGGAGTTACTTCCGTGGGTACCCATGGATGCAGTGAAAGCTTCCATGGATGTAGTGGAAGCTCGCATGGGTGTAGTGGAGGCTTCCATGGATGTAGTGGAAGCTTTCATGGGAGTAGCGGAAGCTTCCATGGAAGTAGTGGAAGCTTCCGTGAAAGTAGTGGAAACTTCCATCACGTACCTTCACGGAAAAAAATAGTACCTGGTAGTGCGGATAAGGAAGTAGTAAAAGCTACTTCTATGGAAGTAGTGAATGTTTCCGCGGAAACAGTGGAAGCTTCTGGGAGAGTACTGTAGTGGAACTTCCAGGGGGGTAGTGGAAGCTTCCATGAAAGTAGTGGAAGCTTCCGTGGAAGCAATGAAGCTTCTATGGAATTCCATGTACTTCCACGAAAAAGGCTTGCTATTACGGGGGACCATAGTTAATAGGACCAAATATCGTTAGTAAAAATGGTCAAATATATAGGTTTTTATGTGAACCATAGGTCCTATTAACTATGGTCCCCCGTAATAGTGCGAAAAACCGACCGGATACCTGGGACCGATATATATATATTTATTTTCTCATCCTCCGGCAGATTGGTCAGTTTTACTAAAAAGATATAAAACATGAGCTCTCCACACTCCCTTATCTGGAAGATATGTCGGGGTGTCCGTTTAACTCTGCTGCCGTGGGCAACGGGCGCGCGAGTTGCGCCAGCCTGGGGCGCGTGAGAACCGTTCGACACACGCTAGTGTATACCAGGTATCATATACCCTGGTACACACCTCCTGAGACATATTTCCGAGCCGAGTTTCTCCAAAGCCTTAACGGGGGGGCACACACGACGAAGACCGTGGTTTTGGAATGATGTCTCGACGGCATATTTTCCATGTACGCGCCGCTCGTCGTTTGCACCTTCCAAGTTGTCGAGGCAATCAGCTTTTGAGCTTCCGCCGAAGGGGTGCTGCTATCATGCGTGTTGTACATGCAATATGTGGACCCGACCTGATCCTGAGAGGATCAGGTGAGAGATGGAGATGGCCACCCGGGGAGTCCCTTCTCCGGGTAGTATTACGGGGGGCCATATCAACCATAGTAGTGGTGTTGACAAAATATGGTGTGTGAACGAAAGGGGATACATGGTTTTTGGGTCCATCGTGGGTTTTGATTATAACATCAGCCCACCCGGTAATATGTGAAAACGGCAATGAGAACCAAATATGGTGAGTATGGTAAAACACCGGGATATATATATATATATATATGTTTTTTGCGTCAATCGTGGGTTCTGATTGCTAGGTATGGTCCGCCGCAATAGTGTGGAAACCCCCGTTGGCGTACTGGTGCGTGATCGTGATGGATGCCGTTCTTTTTCCCCCCGTTGTGAACCGTGTTGCTAAAAAAAAATATGACGATGGAGTACAGGTGAAGGTTTACGATTCGTGCGAGTTCCCGATGGAGCTCAACATGCGACCATACACTAAGGAGGGGCTCCTGGAGCGGAAGGAGGAGCAGCAGGAGCAGCAGGAGCAGCAACAGCAGGGCAAGGCACCTACCCACAACAACGGAACCAACAGCAGCAGCAGAAGCAGCAATTGCCACCAGAAAGGGGAGAGTGGGGGTGGGGGTTCTCCCCGAGAGGATAAGGCGTTTCCGGACGCGTACTACGAGTACAAGCTGGCGGGAGTCCTTGTGCACATGGGCACGGCGGATTCTGGGCACTATTATAGCTACATCAAGCGGAGGGACACGCAGGTTTGAGCGGGGATGGGGTGGGACGGGGTAGAACGTTATCGTTGCACACGTGGGACAAATCGCGATCTATCTGATATATCTCTGTATCATCTAGCTCCCAGCCTGCTGTTATGCTGGATCTGCATAGTTCAGACCCAACACAGGAAACGCGTGCTAGGTCATGCTAATCACACCGCCCCCCCCCCTGCAACGTGAACTAGTTCATACAGACAGATCAGGAATTTATATCTAGATCATGCAGTGGGAACGGTCTGTATGATCTTTCGATGATCTGTCGATGATCTGTCGGATGGGTGGAACGTAGCGTCATACAGTGAACCGAAGAACGCAGACCGGGTCGTGCACACGCTTCGCCGCTGGATCCTATTTTCGGCTGTGACCGTGAAATAGATTTACTTACGATAGCGCTGTTCAACGCCCCCCCAACTCCTCCCCGCCACCTCTCCCCCCCCCCCCCCCCCCCCCCCTCCCTCCTTTTTCCCTTCCCTCCCTCCCCTCCCCCCTCCTCATTCCCTCTCCCCCCCTTTAAACCTTCGTTCCCCATCGGGTTTAATTCCCCCTGCTGCGTAAAATTACCGGTACGCAGGGTGGTGGCGACGGCGGGGAGGGACCGGCGTCGTGGTTCTGCTTCAACGACGCTTCGGTTACGCCCTTCGACCCTGCCAGCTTACCTCTCACGTGCTTCGGCGGTTTTACTCTTAGCCCCACCGGGCGCGGCATGTCCGCGAAACAATTCTCCGCCTACATGCTCATCTACGAGCGCGAGTATGTCCTCCCTAACCCAGCTGCTGCCCCCCATGTCCCCCCCGCGGCGACGGCGGCGACGGCGGCGGCGGTGGCGGCGGCGGTGGCGGCTTCGGCGCCGACACCGTCGACGTCGTCACTGGACGAAACGGCACGCACGAGCGAAACGGCGCGAACTGAAACGGCACGGGGTGAAACGGCACGTAGTGAAGCGGCTGGTCGTCGTGAAACGGCTGGTCGTCGTGAAACGGCTGGGAGTGAAACGACTCGTAGTGAAACCACGCTTAAAACGCCGCGTCGTGAAACGTCACTCGAAACGGCGCGTGTAGGAGGCGTCACGTTGTCTGTTACTGCGGGGAGGGTCGGAGGGGTGGCGAATGGACGGGGTGTGGTGGGGGCAGGGGAGTTTGTATTGAGGCAGGGGGAGGCGGTGTTTGGGGGGGGAGGAGAATGGGAGCCGCCGTGGTCGGGAGTCCCCCGGCCATCGGAGCTTGTGCCTCCTTCTGTGTTTCAGGTACGTCAGGATCGTGGGGCGTTGTTCTTGTTGTTACTGCTCCTGCTGCTGCTGCTGCCGTTGCTACTGTTGCTGTCGCTGTTGCTGTCGCTGGTGCTTGTACTTGTGCTGATGCTGGTGTTTCTGTTGTCGCTGATGCTAATGCTCAGCAGTGTCTTCCTCAGCAAGCACGTGATAATGACAACACCACCATGCCAGTAACAGGGTCCACACAGCTATCTACAGCAGTGTCGCTGAGCCCCGCCCCCCCTAACTACGGCCGTGCACGGCAAAGGTCTTCCTCCCCCTCCTCGATTCCCCACGTTTGCTGGTTAGAAACTAACCGTTCTTGTCCACCAAGAACAGTGCTTTTCAGCAGTTTCACTAAGCCCTACCCACCTCCCCGATACCCCAGGCTTGCTGGTTGGAAAACCGGCTCTTCTTGATGGACAAGAATATCTTCAGCGCAGAGTACCTTAACTGGGTGTGCGACCTTACGGCTCTAATACCGCCCCCTCCGAAAACGCCTTACGCGGCTTCATCGAGAACCTCGACCGCCTGGGACGGAGAAGGGGGAAGAGAAGGGGCCGGAGAGGATGCCGACGACGTGTTGAATGTCGATGAGGTGGAGGTATCGGCTGCGAAGGTGGCTCTTTATCTGGCCCTGGACACGGTTGCGAGAGCTAAGGATAAGGAAAGACTGACGCAACTGATGCGCTACGTGAGGAGCTGGTTTCGCGCGAGTCCGGCTGTTTGCCGATGGGCTCTCGAGCAGGCAAGAAGAGGGGGGGGGGTACACCCATGTCATGCATGCCGTTGTCGTATGTCCATGTACCCATTTCTTCCCACAATGCCGGGATGGAGCATGTCGGGCTTTCACCGAGCAGGCAGGCATTGCTTGCACCAAAAGGGGGGGGGGGGATTGGTGCTCTGTGGTGGTGGGATATATATATATATATATAATATATATAATATATGTTTTGTGGGCAGGGGGTGCGAAACGGATGCGACGAGGGCGGTGGTGGTGGGCTTGGGGAGGGTGGGGGTGTTGGTGGTGTCGGTGGTGTCGGTGGTGTCAGTGGTGGTTTGTTGGTGTTGGTGTGGTTGTCGATGTTCGGTGTTGTTGTCGATGTTGTTGCTTGTGCTGTCGCTGGTTGTTGCTGTTGCTCCTGTTGTTGTCGCTGGTTGTTGCTGTTGCTCCTGTTGCTGTGCGGTTGCTGTTGCTGGGTGTTCTGGGACCGCTATCAAACCAAGCGGAATTGTGACACCCCTATTTTCCGACCGCATGAAACGCTTCGTGATGGACGAAAGCAAACACTTCTATGATGATGCAATGGAAAAAACGCAAGGGAATTCAACTCTCCCCTTGTCTCACGACCGCCCCCCCCCCCCCCCCCCCCCCCCCTCCCCCCCTCCCTCCCCCCCTACACGTGTTCGGCTCTCAATCAATACCACGTGCCAAGCAGATGACGATGAACAACTATTGGCAGCAGACGATGCTGCTGCAGTGCACCCTCCAGGGGGTGCGCTACGAGTTCCTCCAGCTTTGCGTCGAGCTCTGCCGCTGCTTTGCCCCCGCCGAGCGCCACCTGTACTACGAGGAGAACCCCGCTGTTGGTGACCACTTGTACCTCGCTGCCGTGAGGCAGAGGGAAAGGAAGGAGAGGGAGCGGGAGATAGGGATAAATGCGGGAGCCGGGGTTGGGGTAGGTCGAAGCGCAGCCAATGAGGTGCGGTGTGGGAGGGCGGGGGTGGGGGAGGGGGATATGGAGGGGAGAGGGGATGTGAAGAGGAGGGGAGGGGAGGGGAGGCGAGGGGAGGGGAGGCGAGGGGAGGGGAGGGGAGGCTAGGCGGAGGGTTCACATCGGTACACGTAGATGTATTGTGTGAGTTCATTCGTCAGTGCCGGGGGGGATTGTAGTAAAAAAAAACGGACTTTGTATCGCTGCATCGTTTTAGGTTGCCAGGGGCAGAGGCCATGACCACATGTCGCCGCCTTGTCTGCCTGCCTGTCCGTCTGTTGGTTCCTTTGCCCCTACGTTACCCACTTATGTTTTTTTCCTTCTCATTTAATCTTTTCTGCATCGTGATTTGTGTCCCGTGTGTTGGTTCTGACGCTCTCGCGGATGGATGCCCTCCAGGCCGTTTCTAGTGGGACGGGCGGTGCCGGGTTAGACCTGATGGACGTGATGGAAGAGCTCGATAAGGGCGACATGGCCGCAAGATTAGCTTCAGCAGAGGTACGGACGATCCCATGTTGGTGCTATAGTGTGCCTGCTACACTAGAGTTGAACCCCGTCCGGCACCCGTTGCAAACGGGTACTCGGACTTTTTGGTATATATCACCGGTACCCGTGGCCGGGTACCCGTTTCTTCAGGCACACATACCCGGGTGCCCGGGTGGTGCGGGTACCCGGGTACCCGGACAACATACGGAGCTGTGCTGTTGCTGTTGAAGAACAATCCGAACTTCCCGTCCCACCGTCTTGCTTCAATCCTCGCAATAGCGGGATGTTTGTTACCGGTCTGTTACCAACCGGTTTACTGCACTGCCGTGTGCTTGCGTATCTAGCACCGGTCCAGTCCTCCGTATATACTCTCTCCAGAATTAAGTTATGTTCAACCTCAATCACGCTAGCTCTCTTTCTATTGTACCCCCCAACCAAACATGCCTTCCATGTATGTTGATATTCAATTCCCGCTCCACAAACCCCAGATTCCCTGCGCATAGTCTTGATATGAAAGCGGACATGCACGCGGAAAAGAGCGGGGAAAAAAGTACTATGAAGTAAACATTCTGGACCCGATGACGAGACGATGTTCATGTTTTCGGTCTTCGATGTGTCCTCTCCTCCCGTTTTTTTTTTTTTTACGTTTTCCCTTCATGTAATATATTGTGTTTCTTGAGCGTAGTGTATTTTAGGATGCGTATTGTCCAACACGCGTACATTGTATCCAATCCGAGCAACAAAGCCAGTCGACCGCGTGGCCTAAACGCGGCGGTGAAGATGAGGTGGCCTTCCTACCGTGTAGCAGCAGTCCTACGTGATGTTTTCTTAGTTAGAATGTTTTGCACGGCAGAGACGCGAGTGTTGGACTTACAGGTAGTAGCACGCAGCAGCGGGGCTTTTATTCTCTTTGTGTTTTTCTTCGCTTTGTGCAAAGTTTCGTGTTTTTTTTTTTTCCAGTCTTCGCTGCCGTGGCCGCACGGTAACAGTGTCCCTCCGGACATAATAGGTTTGAATTTCCACCTACGCAGGTCTTCGGCTTGTCCTTGTTCGTCCCTCCAGGCCACAGGCGAACGTCGGAGGTGTTAGGCCCGCAGCCCGTACTCAACTTGTTCTATTTCGCTTTGCCTTTTTTTTGTGCTTGGGTGAATAACTCCTGATCCGCAGTGTACCATATGCCCCCTCCGTCTCGAAAGGGGCGCGCGGTCAATCAAACGACTAAGGCAACCAACAAATGAGTACCCCCCCTCCCCCCCCGTCTATTTCCCCTCCCCCCCCCCCCCTCTCCCCTCCCCCCCCCCCCTCGTTTGTGTCCTTTGCGCGACGTGAAAATGTGGCTCGCACGCGCGCGCCTCGAAGGAAATGGGGGCACCGTTCGCGCCCGGCGACGTGGGCAGGGTACGGGCACGGCTCAAGGAGATGGAGGAGGCCGGCGAGGTGATCGGCTACCGCGGCAGGATGAGGACGGGCTCCAGTTCGTCGTTCGAGTCTACGGACGGCACCGGGGGCGGCTCTGACGTGAGCAAAACCGGGAGCATCATGGTGCTGATGCGATGCGGTCCTTTGTTGTTCGTGTGTTTGTGCGGGGTGTGTTGCAGGTCTTCGTTTTTGCAGTTTGTTCCTGGGCAGTTCTGGCTCCAACTCGAACCAATCCACACGCAACCCACACCCACACCGAACCCAGTCCGGTCGAACTCAACTTGACCCAACCCAGCCCATTCCAACCCAACTCCGACCCAACCTATAACCCAACCCAACCCAACTCAACCCAACTCAACCCAACCTAAATTCAACAAACTCCAACCTAAACCCTAACCAAAACTAAAACCCAGCTCCTAACCGAAAACCCTCTCCTGCGCGCTCCCGACGGCCCAGATTTTCCCCACGATGGGGTCGGGTAGCGTAGCCAGCGACGACGCAGACTTTGGCGACCGCGAGGAGGACATCTGGCCTCCCCTGTCCCCTCCCCTGGAAGAGTACATGGAAGCCCACCACGACGCCGACCGCGACCGGCCCAGTGACGGCTCCCGTGACGGCTCCCGTGACGGCTCCCGTGACGGCTCCCGAATGATGGTTGACCAACCCGGACACGCCGAACGCGATGACTGTGGTGATGGTGATAAACGTGGAGAGGGGGTGAACGGTGGCGCCGACAGTGTCGGAGGAGGTTCGAAGCAGCCGCGTGAGACTAGCGAGGCGGGAGGAGAAGGAGGAGATGTCGGCGGGGGTAGCGGTGATGGGCTTCCGGCGATGTTCACTCCGGGAGCGGCGAAGAACGAGGGGTCGGAGATGGCGGCGGAGGTGGCTGCGGTGGCTGCGACGAGTTGCAGCTTGTCAAGGCCTGCGAAGGTGGGCGCTAGGGGAGAGGTTGCGGCGGGGGCGCAAGGGGGAGGGGGCGGGGGAGCGGGGAGCAGGGAGCGATCGACGTCGCCGACTTTATCTTCGTCGTCATCTTCTTCGCTGCTGCTGCCGCCTGAGGACTCGCCGCGTCCGACTTCAGCGCGCCTTTCTTCGGAGAGGGGGGGGGGGTCCGGGGGGGGGGAGGACCCCTCCGCGCGAAAGCCACCATCGCCATTGTCGTCTGCGGTTGCGCCGGAGCAAGGCCACGATGGAAGGGGCGAAAGCCTCCCCATCGCTAGGGGGAGGGGGGTGGGGGTTGGAGAAACCACGTGCGATGCTGCGGAAATAGAAGCTCAAGCCAAAGCGCAAACGGAAACGGAAGCGGAGGCGGAGCAAGCGCAACCGCAAGCAGAAGCAGAAGCAGACGCGGCGCGAGACGAAGCAGAAGGAGAGCAGGTGGAAGCCGAAGCGCAGGCGCAGGCGAACATCGCGGGCATGGCTAGGCTGATGGGGGTGGGCATGACGATCTGGACTCGGCTCGGGCAGCTGGCCGCGGCGCGCCAGCTGCAGGACGGTGTGGACCCGCCGAGACATGACCACGGTGGCCTCGAGCAGCATGGACGACGGAGTGACGACCACCATGATGGTGGGGCGGCAACAGCAGCAGCAGCAGCAGCAGCAGCGGCGGCAGTGGCAGCGGAAGCGGCGGCTGCTGAGGATGCAAGGGTAGCGGCAGCGACAGGGTTAGCGAGCGGACAGCAAAAGCGACCGAAGCGGAAGGGCGAAGAAGGCGGTGGCGGTGGCGGTGGCGATGGTAGTGGCATGTGCGTCGGTAACGGAAGCGACGGCCAAAATTCATCAATATCGGAAGCGGTAACGAAAGCGGCAACGGCGACTGAAGCGGTAACGGGAGCGGTAACGGCGGCTGGAACGGTAACGGAAGCGGTAACGGTGGCTGAAGCGGCCACACAATCGGTAGCGGAATCAGTAACGGAATCGGTAACGGCAGCTAAAATAGAAAAGGGAGCGGGTAGGGGAGCGTCTGGGTCGAAGAAGAGGCCTCTGTCGGCGCTGGAAACTGGGCGGGATGAAGGGAGAGCGATGCCTTCGGGTCGGGGGGGTGAGGGGACGGGTGTGGAGAGCGGCAGTCCGGGCGGCGGCTTTGTCCCGGCGGCGGGCGCGAAAATTGATGGGCAGAGGGGGAAGAGGAGACTCGCCGAACGGGACTCGTCGCGGCAAGATGTGAGACGATGTGAAACGACACACACTGGTTTGCCTTGTCAAAAGTACTTCTTTTTTTCACAGTGGACTGTCTTCACTCGTAGATCGTAGAGAAATTGACTGGAATTACTGGTGGGTCATGGAGACAAGATGATGGAGAGTGAAGAATGTGCTTGGCTTTGCGGGAGTAGAAAATGTGGACGGCAGCTACTACTAGAGAATGCTATTCTTGGACAAAAAGTTCGTCAGCGTACCTACTCGTAGCTTTTTCCACCAGTTTTGTCGTGCTTTCTGGGGTTCCGAAGGAGTTCAACATGGCATGGTGCTTTCCCCTTCACGCCCTATCGTTTCACTGTGATCCTTTCCGCCGTTTCCTCTCATTGGGTTGTTGCTGCTTTTTTTTTAACGCCTATTCTTTCACGCTGTTCCTTACAGGCCTTTCCCTCTCTTCACGCCCTGTTCCTTTCACGCTGTCCCTACCACGCCTTTCCCCTTGCACGCCGTTCCTTCCGTTCACGATTCCCCCCTCCGTGGTGTTCTTTCCATGCGCTCCCTTTTGCGCTTTCCCGTTCACGCTGTCCCTTTGCTCGCTTTTTTCCCTTTTGCACTGCTGCCCCTTTCCACGTTTTTCTTGATTTTTCCCCGCCATTGTCTTTACATTTATTTTGTTTTCCCTTATGCTGTTGTCCCCCCTCTTTTCGTAGCTCGAGCCCCAGCTGAACCCCGAGGAGGAGGGCCCGCTGAATACGACGAGCGTTTTGTTCGAGGAGGTGGTGCAGCGAACACGGTGGTGGAACTCCCGGGCTCTCGTCCCTCGATTCGTCGGAACCATCCTCGACTTGTTGCAGGAGGTGCGGTGGGATATGTTGGTGGCGGTGGTAGTAAGGAAGGGGGGAGGACGGGGTGGTAGTGGTGGTGGTGGTGGTGGTGGTGGTGATAGTGTTGCTGGTTTTGGTGGTTTTGGTGGTGGTCGTAATTCAGGCTGTCGCTGATGTCTTTCGTTGACGATTGTTTCCCACCCTCTCCGACACGCCTACCTCCAAGCCCCACCCCTACCCTCGCCTCCATCGCCACCCCCCACCCACCCCCAACCCCCTCTGCTACCCCCGACCCCTACCCCACCTAACCCCGCTTCTTTCCGTCGATGGCGTCTTGCAGCTTCACGCCCCGAGGAGCAGCAGCAGCAGCAGCAGCAGCAGCAGCGGCAGCGGCGGCAGCGGCGGCAGCGGCGGTGGCGGCGGCGGCGGCGTTAGGGGTGTCCCAGGGCGGTCAGCTGGCGGCGGCTGCGGACCAAGAAGGGGTACGCCACTGGTGCAGATGCGCAAGCAGTCGGAGCACTTGTTCGCTTTCCTGCTGGAGATAAGCCGCATAGGCCCAGAGGAGAAGCGGTGGCTGGTTCGCGCAGGAACGATTCCTAGGTGAGGGGGGGAAGTCGATTCCAAAAGCCCAACCCCCCTGATTGGGTAGCCAGCCTCGCTGATTGGGTGTGGGGTGTGGGGGCGGGTGGGGGCGGGGGGGGCGGGTGGAAGGGATGGGGGGGGGTATTGTAGGTGGCTGAGCGGGTGAGTGAAGGTGTGCGCATTGTGTGTGGTTTTGTTTGGTTGTGTGTTCGTGCGTGGGGATGTGTTCTATAGCTTGCCGCGTGGCTTGTTGAAGATCACCAAGCACGACGCGGTGAAGCGTAACGCGCCTTGACGGGCTGGGACCTGGGACCGGTGACCGGCCGTGACGTGTCGTGACGTATCGTGACATGACGTGGCTCATGACGTGTCCGTGACATGTGTCCGTGACTGCTGACGTTCGTCGGGGGGTAGGGGTGGGAACAGATGTGGATGTGGGGGAATGTGGGCTCGGGATGGGGTCGAGGAAGAGTTGTGGGAAGGGAGTCGGGGGCGAAGGGACTCGTGGTGCGGTTGTGAATAGAGGCGTTGTGTCATGTGTGCTGAGGATGTGTCGTGACTGGTGATGTGTCGTAACTAGATATAAGCACCGGATCTAGATATAAACGGTTCTCAACGGTTCTCGGAAACCCAGAAGGCATGCGTGTTTGTTCTTTTTTTCAAACAAGAACTGGCAGTTTCCGAGGTCCGGCTATCACCGGTTTCACCGGAAAACTGGTTATTTTTTTTCGTCCTAAAATGTGCCTGCAGCAGTGGATAACGTATTGTTAAACTTGACTGTTAATACCAGTTACTAAACGTGACAGCATGAAAGTTGGTTGATTCGACGTCGCTTGTGCCTACCAGGGTACCTTGATAATTATTACTATTGCGGGGGGCCATAGTTAATAGCACCTAATATTGTTAGTAAAAATGGTTAAATACACAGATTTTTATGTATACCACAGGTCCTATTAACCCTTTTAGAACCGCAGTCCGCCTTTGGGGACAAACTGCTCAAATTTCAAGGCGTTTGCCCATGAAACGGGACTGCGGTTCTAACGGGGTTAACCATGGTCCCCCGTAATAATAGTCACGCTGACGACAACCCGAAATTAGGTGGATCCCAGCATCGATTGTGCGGGATAATCGACGTTGAATCACACCACACCCAACACTCGTGTCATGTTTAGAGGCCAGCAGAGCAACTGTTTGCTTGTACTCGTCGCACGTAGCCGTGACGGCAATTTGTTGAGCTTCGGGATCACTTATTGGTCGGGTCTCTTGTGGTGGTTTTTGTGCATTCTGACTATTAATAGTGTTGGTAGTGATTCAAACAAAGGGCTTGATTTGACCTTTGTTTTTTTTTAGCCTTCTTTGGTTGGTTAATCATGATCATTTGAGTGCTTATCTTGTATGGCGTTTAGTATGGCATACTATTAATAGATCCTTTGTGCATATTTTTATGGCACTTTAGTATGGCCATGCTGAAACCCATACGATATATTTGTGTACTAAAATGCATACCAGTACACTTTTTGTTTTTGCAGGTTAAATAAGGGGCATCCTGTGAATCCCTTACACTTTATTTATATGGCGTTTATTTTATCACACTAAAAAACCATACAGCTAAAATAACGTTAAAATCAAGGACCTGATGATCAGAATACTCTTGACTAGAATTCTTGATCAATTATGTTTTTTTGTTGATTCCCAGCGCTTGAGTCTGACGTCGTGCTTTTTACTCATACGCGCTGATCAACAACAATACGCGTGGCAATCCATGCCAAAGAGACGCATTATTTGCGAACGGAACCAAACGCGCTCTTGTGAGTACACCGCAAGGTGCCACGCAATGAAAAACCAACCTGGTTTGCAGTGTTGTGCTTGGTTTGCCACTCGAAATATTCGATTAACCGGTTAAAACCGGCGAAAGAACCGGTGTAAAAACCGTTTTTTTTTTTTTTTTTTCAGAATAACGCCTCCTATCCGGTTTTCGATTTTTCGAAAATGCCATCCGGTGGCCATCTCTGGGTGTGATACGTCGTGACATACCATGACTGGTTACATCCCGTACCGTGACATGCCACTACCGATAACCGCAGGGTGCTGCACGCCGTCCTGGGCGAGGCCTGCATGATCGTCCCGGAGGAGTTCCTGGAGAGATGTGGCGGCGCGAGCCGCTGCACGGGGGGGGACGACGACGTCGATTTGTACGGGAAGGATCCAGCGTCCGACGAGTGGATTTCGGGTACCGCCGCCTTCGCCCCTTGCCTTCGGCTGCTCGTGGAGTTGGCGTGTTCCTGTGTGGTTGTCGGGGATAGCCCGCCCCCGTTTTTCTTCGGCGGCTTGGAGGAGGCAACTCCCGGTGGGTTTCGATAGTTAACATGACGCTTTTGGGGGCCCGAGGTGTGGTAACGTTTCACCCTCAGACGAATGAAAAAAAAAAGTATCCCACACTAATTCTGTCCAAGCGATGTGTCCCAACAAAATTTTGTTGCAGTTCTTAGAGGGGTTGGAGTGTAGAGGGCGGCAATTGCGGCAGTACTAACCGGCAGTACTGGCCGTCCATGGGAAGGACCAGTAAAGCAACAGCAGTACACGTGCCACTATGCTTTATCTATGGTGTGTCGCAGATAAATATCCCGTCACGCTGCACGTCGGGAATATAAAAATATCGAAGCATCCCCTATCCCCTGCCGTACGTAGCAGCCCGGGCCGTTCGTTTCGTGTGGCCGATGGTTGATGCTGTATCCGTCATGTTATTTCCGACGGTTCCATACCCTCTGTAGTCCGACAAGGGTTCGCGGGTCGGGCCGGGTCAGGTCGAGTCGGGTCGGGGGTGGATGACCCGGCCCGACCCTTGAGGGTTTGAAAACCTTCCGACCCGACCCGACCCGACCCGTGATATTTTAAGAAGTTCTTGACCCGATCCGGGTCGGGTCATGACCCGCGGAGAGCTAGGCATTCCCTTTACAGCTGGACCCACTTTTTGGAGACAAACTTCTTGGAAGTAGAGTTCGAAGTGTTCGTAGTGGTGGAGGCTAATGTGTTGAATGTGCTTGGATGTAGTCCTGTGGGTTTTATTATTATAGTTGATGTATTGGGTGCGTGAGTACACGGTTAGCTCCAGTAGTAAACAGGCTTGAGTATGTTGAATGTATTGTGGGTTTTAATATGCAGTAGGTCTCAAAATACATGTTTCCTTGTACAGCAACATCAGGTACCTGGTATGTTTTGTTTATGCCAGGTGTACAGCAGTGGTTTTGAATATAGCAAGTCTGTTTGAATTCAAGGCGGGTTCCAATGTGGCGTATCGTCCAAAATTCGTTTGCTTCAGAGAATAGCTGTATGTTTCAATATTCCCTCTCTTTCCCTTCTAGTCTCTTGTCACTTTCTATAGCATTTTGTGACTTTTGTGACTTTTGTCATTTCGTAATTTAAGATTTTTGTCACACTATGTTGTCACCTTTTTCGTTTCAACATTTTTTTCAGGTCTGCACTGCCACTTCCGTTGCTTTCGTCGCTTTTGTCGCTTTTATCACTTTCTCGTTTTTGTCATTTTCGCCACTTGATCGCTTTTTTCACTTGTCCAGTAAGGTATTTAACGCCACTTTTGTCATCATTACGACTTTGTCCCTTTGTCGTTTTTCCTTTTTTTTTTCACTCGTTCTTCGTTTTTTGTCTCTTTTGTTTTTGTTGTCACGTCTTCACTTGTCAGTTGCAGCAGTCGCTTTCATCACCTTTGCCAATTTTGTCCGATATGTCAGGTTTTGTTCTCGTTGCTTGGTCCCTTTTGTCATATTTGTTTGTCAACTCACCCCCCCCCCATTCAATCTCTTTTTTTTCTTTACTCTTGTCGCCTTTGTTACGTTGTAGGGCTAGGGTTGCTGGCTACGGGAGGTAGAGCGCCGAGCCTGGGCGGATGCCGCGCAGTGGCATCCGTAGCGACCGAAGAGTACGAGTCGTGCTTGCCCCCAACCATGGATAAGGGGACCCGAGAAAAATACGTGAGTTTGTTTTGTACGTTCGTCTCGTGTGACAATACGTCACACCTCGAAAATATCAGACATATCACGGTCTATGTACTACTGTAGATCGTGTAGAACCTAGCCTGCCTTGCTGATGCTGTGCAGACTGTGTATAGTACAGATCCAACCTAGGAAACTTGTACTAAATCATCCAGAATATACGAGTCCCACCCGGCAACATGAGCTAGATCATACAGATCATACAGATCATCTGCCCTGAAAGATCTAGATCACTGAGTAGAGATCAATCTGTCCGCTGTGCGCAATGCTTCCATCGCGCGTGCTATATGATACACAAGAGTGTATGGCCTCGATGTATCTGATCTGTATGATCTAGCTCACTGAGTAGAGATCGATCTGTGCGCGGTGCCGCAATGCGTCCATCGCGCGTGCTATATGATACACAAGGGTGTATGGCCTCGATGTATTTTTGTTCCTTCCTTTCCTCTCCTCCTTCTCCTCCTCAGGACGAGGAAGTGATCGTGCTGCCGAACGAGGGGGAGGTGAGGATGCTCACGGACCCGCTAGTGCTGGAGGTGATGCTGGCGGGCAGGGCCAAGGCGGCAACACTCCCGCTAGTGCGTATGCACTCGGAGCAGCTGCAGTGCGTGCTCCGCCTCTCGAGGGTAAGCGCCCTCTCGGCACCAAGATGTGGGTTGACGGCTGACCGCAAGCTCGACCCGTCATGGCCTCTTCAACCTGTTTCTACCGCCCGTGTTTTTGTTTTTCTTCCCCATTTGTTTCTATTCAGCCTTATTTTCTTTCTCCCTCCTACTAGTACGGGGGGGCCATAGTAAATAGGACCAAATATTATTATTGGTAGTTAAAATAGCGAAATATTTAGGTTTTTGTGTGTATCGTAGGTCCTATTTAATATGGTCCACCGTAATAACGGCAGTCGTAACTCAGATCCGGGGTCACATACATGGCAGGCAGTCTCTCCTCTCTCTCCCCCCCCCCCTCCCCACTACGGCTTGTTCGTGCCTTCAGTGACATTTTTATCGCGAGAAGACTTCAGCCCTTTTTTTCCCTCGTCGACTCGCGACTAATCACATGGAGTACGTTAATTTAAGTCTGAGTCCAAGCCGAAGCGGTTTTGTCCCTACACGGGTTAAGATTTGATATGCTTTACCACTCTGTTCCGAACTATAATCACCGTTTGGTTTAATAATTAGTGAAAAAACGTTTATTATATAGTGGGACGGAGTGGTACTGCTGTGGTTGTAGTATGTGGCCGTGACGGTCTAGTTTTGGCCCGTCAAGGTCTCTTTGACGAGATGTAATGCACTGTTTTTAGTGTGGGTTCCGTGACGGCCTTGACGCCTGTCCGTCAAGGGGCGCCGTCAAGGGGCAAGAGTGCGGTCAACCGGAAAATATTCTCCCCTATACTGATGTTGATGTGAGGATTTCCTTGACGGCCTTGACGGCTGTCCGTCGAAGGGCAAGAGTGCCGTCAAGTGATGGATTTTCTCCCGGGGGTGGTACTCGTGCTGCTGCAGTAGGGGGGGGGGGGGGGGGGAGGGTCGAAATGTATCGGTTGAAAATGAAGCGTAACGGTTCAAATGAAACTAGCGGTTGAAACGAAACTTGACGGCCTCGACGGCTGTCAGTCAAGGAGCAAGCGTGCCGTCAACCAGGCTTATTTTCTCCTGGGTAGTACTGGTGCTGCCGCAAGGAAAGGTGGGGTGGGGGTGGGATGTAGGTGTTGACATGATGCGAAACGGGTGCACTGAAACTTGGTGGTTGAAACGAATTTTGGCGGTTACAACGAAACTTGACTGTTGAAATAAAACGCAACGGTTGGAATAACGTACCGGTTGAAACGAATCGTAGCGGTTGAATTGCAACGCATGTAGGGGTTGGAATGAAACATGAAAACGTAAACGTAACGGTTCAAGGGAAAACGTGGTGGTCGGGATCTAGCGTATCAGTTGAAACGAAGGCCGATGTATCACACTCAGCTTGCAAATTCCAAGGCTCTTCACCGGCCATGACTTAATCCGCGGGTCGTATTTAGGTGGCCTTTCAAATATCACGGATCGGGTCGGGTCAGGATGGTTTCAAGTTTTCACGGTTTTTGCCAGGTCACCCTGACCTGACCCGACCCGACGCGATCCGACCCGATCCGGCCCGACCCGACCCGACCCGACCCGACCCGACCCGCGACGTTTGGCCTGACTCATGTACAACCCTGGAATTTTTTCGAATCGAACGTGATTCTCGAAAAGTCACTGCTGACATTTGTTTCGTGCTTTTACAGTTTTTAACGAAACGTGACCGTTTGCACGAAACACTTGAACTGCCTCGGCTCTCGGCTCTCGGCTCTCGGCTCTCGTTGCATCGTCGTCACTCAGCATCTGTGCTGGAACAGCCCAAGAGCGACGGAGGTGGTCCTGAACGAATGCTCCCGGGGGCTTCACGAAGGCCAGATGCATACCTTCCACATGCACCTCAGGGTGCTGCTGGGGCTCGTCGGCGTGGAAGACCAGTGAGCAAAAGGGTGGCGCTTACTGTGTTGGGATTGGTGGGGGATAGACGAAGGCCAGATCGACACCGTCCATATGTGCACCTAGGGGCGTGGTGGTGGCGGGGTTGGGGTTTGTGTTGCGGTTGGAGTTGGGGCCGGAGTTGGTGTTGGCTGTGGTGTTGTTAGGGTTGGCGCTGGGACCGATGTTTTGGGTTGATATTGGAGTGGGGGCTGGCGTTGTTGTTGTTGTTGCTGTTGTTGCTGTTGTTGCTGTTGTTGTTTTTGTTGCTGCTGTTGTTGATATTGGTGGTGGTGTTGTTGCTGTTGTTGATATCGGTGGTGGTGTTGTTGCTGATGTCGGTGTTAGCGTTCAGCCGTCTCCTTGAAGCGTCAGCAAGAGTGTTGGTGTTGGTGCCAGTATTAGTGTCGACGTAGCGTAGCGCTGGCGTTTGTGCTAGCCCTGTTGGTGGGGTGCTGGTGTCGGCGTTGATGTTGGCGTCGGGGAGATCGATGGGGCAGCAAGCGCAATGTAGGCGTTTTCGCTGTTCACCCATCTTCTACTGTACATGACACCTAAATTCAGCTCTATTTCGAAGTGATTCGTCCCCACCATGGGAGGGCAGCCCTTAAGGGCTTGAGACTACTGTAGGGAACCGACCAGCGCCCCGAAAAAGGGAATGGAGATTGTGTGCTTGAGTACGAGCCTTTCCATTTTTGTCGTCATTTTGACGTTCCCCGTGTCTGGTTTTATCGCAGGCACCAACCTCGACGAGTGCTGCAGGTTGTCGATCACTTGATCAGGGCGGCGGAAATGAATTTGGAGTTCAACAGAGAGGTAAGGCGTGTGGCGTCTTTCGGGCTCGTTTTCGGTGTCGTTTTTTTTTTTTTTTTGCGGGACGGTTCGGTGTGCTGAAACCGAACCTGCTCCTCTCGGGGGTCAGGTCGGGTCAACGTGCCCAACTGGGCTAAATTGACACACGACACGAACGTGGAAGTGTGGTGAGCTTAAGCTTTATTTTTACCAATCCGCCGGAGGATAAAATAAAAAAAAATAAAAAAAAATAAAACCGAAACGAACAAGCGAGCGCAACGACGAAGCGAACGGAATGCATCACGTTCCGCGCGGTTATTCACTTGGTATTTCCACAAACGCGATCACCCAAGCAATCCCAGTTGCTGCTGTCAAAGTAAGCTACGTACTATCAAATCTATCAAACTCAGCCAAATAATATGAATCATAACGCCGAATTCTCTCTATTATGACAACAATGTGCAGATTGTTGTCATATCGGTTCTCGATCCCTAGAAATATTTTTATGTTTGTGTCAATACGATGCCAGTTTTTTTTCGTTCATGATCCCGATCTCTACCATATCGTACAGACATAGAAGCCTTTTCTCGCTATCACGTCATAACATGGCATATCATATCATATAGTGTCACGTTTTATCGCATGATATCATACCTGGTATATTAATGGTATCGTATCATACATCATACAAGGAATCGTACAATACATCCTGCATATCTATCATGCTGTTTCCGTTCATGACGTGTACCGACCTCTTGCCCCTCCCCCTCAGTGTCTGGAAATACTGCGCGTTTTGGCGAGGGGCCTGCTGGGTGTGACGCCTGAAATTATCCCGCCCAGCTGCCTTCCCGGCCTGAGGGTGGCGCAGCTGGGGCAGACGGAGTCGTTGGTGACCAACTTCGTGCTCAACACGAAGCTATCCGCGGATGTGAGTGTTGCGGTGGAAACCCTCAATTTTTGAGCTTAAGCTTTATTTTTACCAATCCGCCGGAGGATAAAAATAAAATAAAAACTCAATTTTTATGGAGAGGGGAGGGTAGGGGATGGGGGTGGGGTGTTGCTGGTGGTGGAGGTGGAGACGAAGTCGTTGGTGACCAAATTTGTGCTTTGTCCGAAGCTTTCCGCGGATGTGAGTGGGACGGTGGAAGCCACCAGTTCTTGTTTGTGGTTGGGGGAGGGTGGAGTGATGGGACGGGGTGGAGTGGGGCGGTGGTACTGGTGGTACTGGTGGAGGGGTGCGGTGTGGGGAGAGGGGTAAGGGGAGAGGAGGGGAGTTTGGGGCAGACGGAGAACGGTATTGAAGTGGTGTGCTGTTGATGATGGTGTTGATAGCGACGGATGTGAGTGTTGCAATGGAAGTCCGCAGTTTTGGTAGGTGAGCGGGTGGCGTCGTCTGGTTGTTTCGAGCGGAGGGGGGGGGGGTGCGCGTGGGCGTGGGGTTGGCGAGGGAGGGCGGGGGTTGGGGTTTGTGGAGGAGGGTGGTCGTTGGTGGTGTTTCCATTGATCAACCCGTGCTGTTTCTCCTCCTTGCCCTCCTCCTCCTCTTAACATCCTCGTACCAGATTCGGCAAATGGCGGCGTTGTGTCTACAGCTGATCATCCCGGAGGTCTGGGTCTTGAACGGCTCTTTCGCGCCGCGCTGCTTCCCGTTACACAACCTCAAGTTGAACTTCGCCTCTCCTCCCCCCGCTGCACATACCAACGCGAGCACCAACTCCAACAACAACACCACTTCACAACGGAGTGGCCATGACTTGCTTCGGAAACAGGCGGAGGTGCGTTGGTGCATGTGTTTTTGTTTCGTGTGGTTGGTTGCTTGGTTATGGGAGAGACAAGGGAAGGGAGCGGGGGGGGGGGGGGGGCGTGTGCTCATGGCATGCATGGCCGAAGTCGTATGACCATAGACCCTCGTGTCCTCACAATGCCGGGACGGATCGCGTAGGGTTTTCACCGAACAGGTAGACTTTGCTTGCACCATGTGCAAAGCGCGGTGAGGTGTTGGGTGAGGTCGGTCGCGGTGGGCTGCATTTTTCCTACCAAGAACCGCTTGTGAGGCGGGCTTTCTTGCAAGTAGGTGACAGCAGCATCGGAGGCGTTCTACGATAGAGGTTCACCCCAATTTTTCTGAGGCTCCTCGCTTAAGGAGCTCCATGCCTCACCCGAAAACTGACTTCAGCGAAAATCGCATCGCATCGCGGCGAATAATTCCACGGCCCGAGTCTACAAAACGTTTTTTTCGAAATCAAGACTGGCATTCCGACGATTTCGGGTCAAGGAACCCCGTCTTTCAGAAACAAAATAGCGGGAATGGGCTACCTCTATCGTAGAACGGGTCATCATCGACTTCATTCGTCTGTTTTCAAAGGGGGCGGGGTGTGGGTCGATGGCATGTCTTCGAAAGGTTCGAGGAGTGGTCGCAGTGTTTGCCGCAACGTGCCAGCCCGTGTCTCCGTCTGGCTTGTTTCAGTGTACCGCTTAGGAAGGGAAATATCAAGACTAAACGGTACTTGCGGTTTCGTCCGCAGCGATATGTTTTGGAGTCCTTTCCGTACCTTTGTCACCCTGTGTTCATGTTTATACATAAACGATCCCTGCATTTTTTTTGGGACGCTAGGTATGGGTTCGACTAGCTCTTACAGACTTTTGCCTGTATCTCCCTCTCTTTCGTGTTGCTTCGTCCGTGCAGCAGATACCTGCCCTTCCTGAGTACGTATGTTTTCCGTCTAGTAATAGCAGCCTTTCTGAATTCCTTACGTCGTTGGTATTCTGTTTTTTTCTTTTTTTTTCTTTTTTTCATTTTTTCATTTCAGATTTTTGTTTTTTCTATTTATTGTCCTTTAGCTCTATTTTTCCGGTCTTGCTTGTGTTGTTGTGTTCTCGTACCCGGTACGCTGACGCTTCACTTGCTTGACACTTGAATTTGCGATTTAGTTTTTATTCCTGTCTCACAGTCTGTGACCACAGAATCAGTATCTCTCTAGGATAGGGAATCAGGACGGACACTGGGTGTACTGATGAAGCTGGTAGAAAGGACGATTTAATGTGAAGACAACAACAGCAGTGGGAATGCTGATTCCTCTGCGCGATGAATATGAAGGTATGCATACCGGGGGCAGAAGGGACGATACCCTTCAACGCGGCTTGTTTTGGTGTCCTGAAGACCGTTGAGGGCAGTAGTACCTCAAGCGGATTTAGCTGGGAAATAAATAAGAGTTCATGTTTCCTTCCAGCATGTTGAACGCAATGCTCACACCTCGGAGAGACAGATCATGATCTTGATCATCTACAGATAGATTATCTAGTTCCTTCACCTGCCGCTGTGAGAGATTGTGTAGGATCTGTATAGTACAGATCCCACCCAGGAAACATGTGCTACAGTAGACCCTGCAGATCATACGGGCCCCACCCGGCAAAATGAGCTAGATCATACATGAAATATCGGGAATAGATTACCTATATCTTCCCTGAACTATCTTGATCATTAGACCTTGTGGGAGTCGGTGATCCGTCCGAGGTGTGTAAAGTTTCATCCCAGAAAGCTCGTCCCTTTCTTGTCGACAAGGACTACAGTATTAATATTGTCTGTAGACTATGTCGACGTATGTGCTTACCGTGTTACTATAACACGCAAGACAATACCCCGCCCCCCCCCCCCCCCCCCCCTCCTGGGATAGCGTTTCAAAGAAGATGTCCTTGAAAGAATACCCCGGAGATGGTGGCTTTGAAAAAATCTCGTCGATTTTTTTCCGTAGACGCGTCGCTCGGCGTTCACGCTCTCCCCGTTGTTAGGAAAACCAGCTACAGTCTACAGTCTACAGTCTCAGTGACATTCTTCCCAGGGAGTGTATGTATTGTCTTGCGTCGTTTTCGGTGCATACGGCGCGTTCTACGATAGAGGTACCTGTGGCACATTTCCGCTAAAATGATTTCTGAAAGACGGGGCTCCTTCTGCCAAAATCGTCTGAATGCCAATACGAACTGCTTCCAAAAATGACGTTTTTTGTATTCTTGGGCCATGGGATTATTCATCGGGAGGCAATTTGATTTTTTGCTGAAGTCAGTTTTAGGGTGAGGTATGGAGAGCTCCCCAAGTGAGGAAGGATTAGGGTTAGAATGTTCGGGGTGAACTTGTATCGTAGAGCGCCTCAATCACGAAAACAGCTTGAGTAGCAACGTATCGCCTGAGTTGGGCAGAGAGAGAGTGAGGGGGTCTTCTTCGGTTTTCCTTTGAACAAAAAATTAACCCTCTCGACCCCCCCCCAAAAAAAAAATGAAGAATAAAAAATATTTTTTCATCCCCTATTTTACGTTTTGTTCGCCTCCCCTAAAAACTAATGTATTGGTTGTAGGCTACTCCTTGTAGAGATCTCGTCTACTGCATCATACAGTAGCGTATAATGTGAGGGTGCTTGAGTTGGCAGAGACTAATGACACCTTCCTCGGCTTGGTTGATTTTTGTTCTTGTTTTTTTTTGTGTTGCAAGTATAGGATATAGATTATGCAATGTAGATCATGTAGATAGATAGGTAGATAGATAGATAGATAGATATGTAGATATATCGATAGCTATATCGTAATTTGTCCGATGTGCGAACGGGTTTGCTTTGGAGTGGGCAAAGGCTAATGGTGCCTACCTCGACTTCTCTGTTATTTCTGTGTCTTCCTTTTTTTCTGTATTTTTCGTCTCTTCTCGATTTATTCTAGAATTACATGTTTTCTTTTTCGTGTTTTTTTTTTGTGACTCGTATTGCAAGGATGCGGCGGAGACGCAAGCGGTAGCCGCGGCATTCACGGACAGGGAAGACGCGATGCGAGTGGACGGAGAAAGCAGCGCCGGCAGCAGCGATGAGGTGAGCTACTGCTGAACACCGGGTATATTTTAGCTGCCAAGCATGTATTACATTTTGATGACTGGCCGCCATGATTGTTTGACGCGGTGCGCGAAATGAAGTCGTACGATATTGCTCGCGCTGCTCCGCGCTCACACTGCAGTAGAAAAACGACCACCGAAGGGGGAAAAAACTCGCAAGCTGGCCGCACTTTGCAGTTTTACTCTATCTCAAGTAAGGTTTGTGGAGTGTGTACTCGTGTACTCGATATACTGTAGATATGTTTATGTAACGGTGCGGAGGATTACCTAGAGAGCAAAACGCATGTCATCACCCGTGCCTACCAAGCGCTCCTCGAACGACACGTACGACAGTAGTACTATATATATGTACCTGGTATACATACCCTTGGAGTCCTGCCATCATGAAGGCCCATCCATGAAGCCATCCCGGCCCAGCCCACCCACCGGAGACAGTGCGCACCAAAGGTGCACGAGAGTATAGTCATGCGTACGGAGTGAATGTCAACTATAAATACTCCGACGTATTCGAGACGGAGTGGTTGGCAAGATCGGACATTTTTTTTCGGGCCATTTGCACCTGGCCCCTGGGCCTGAAAGGGCTTATAACCCCCAGAGGCTGCGGCAATTCCGTTCAACTCTTCTATCCCGCAATGTTTTCGTTCAACTCTGCATACAGGTTTGTATTTATACGGGATCACTCGAACCTGCGTACAGTTTTAACTTGCCCCGTTGGGGGCCCACGGATACATACCGACATTTGTTCTTCTTTTTTTCCTGCTTGGATTTTCCCGGAAATTTCTCGGTGGGAAAAATTGGCAGGTCCAGATCGTTGGTGTGGTTCCAGGAGTTCCCCCGAAAGTTGGAAGGATTGGTGACGTTACCCCCATCGAGGCTGGGTCGGGGCCGGAGTGCGTCGCGAGGCCGCAGCAGCCTGGGCCCCATCAGCATCGGCAGCAGCAGCAGCAGCAGCAGCAGCAGGCCAACGCAGAGAGCAGTGGCATTCGAGGCAAAGGTAGGTCATCTAGGGATGGTGATCCTTGTGTGCCTTCGTGATCCACCACCGCCGCTCTACGCTCTCACTTCGTTGCAATTGTGTTTGTTTCCGTTTCCCGTCCCTTTGTGTATCTATGCTCTCGAGCTCAGCTCGCAGGCGCTTTTGCTTTTCCCGCTCATTATGACCTTCTGAAAATTCCGTGGTCGAAGGTGTGTACCGCTGTCCATTCTATCCCTCCACCCCAGCTCCATGCATGGCCGTGGGCGGAGGGGGGTTGACATTCCCGCTGCTCGTCGATTTTTTAGGAAATGTCGTAAAGGTAGAAGATTATTAGAGATCGGGAGCCTTTTCTAGAATAATCCGTTGTTTATTGTTGTAGAGAGAGTCAGGCGTTTGGTTGTTATGCTTTGGACTTGATTGACAATTGACCTTGTTCATGGTAGCCATTGGTCGGTTGATCGCGTAGGTGGGACTACCAAGTGGATGCAGCGCGGGACGGGGCTGGTAGACGGCTGCAAAGCATACGTGTTGTTGCGTTGGGGCCCGCATGCTCTTGGCGGGACGTCCCGCTTTTCGCAGAAACCAGAGATGCATGCAACGACTTTCAGGCGACGAATCAAGAAACCAATTAGTTAGACGTGTTGCCGTGGAAACACGTTGTTTCAAAGTTTTGTTTTTAAACATGGTGTCTACAAAAAACAGCTGAAGATATTCTCCTACCGCCGCTATCACGTTTTTTTTTTTTTTTTCTTTGTTTGTTCACACGGCTGCAGGCGGCGCAATTTGTTATTTCTCGTTGTGAAATGTCAACACGTTGATGAAAAACCAGCTCGTGCGGCGGTAGACCGTCGATCTTGAAATAGACTCAGCCCACGGCCAACCCGCTTGGTGTCGGACAAGGACAACGAATCTAGATGACGGCCTCGAACATATCAGGTGGATCCATGGTCTAGGGGGCGAGAGCTTGTTCGCGGCGTCCTACGCTCTTTCCCAAACCTAAAAAAAAAAGTAGTTTTTGCCATCCGAGAGGGATCGAGTTTTTTTTGTCATTTTTTTTCTGCACACCAGCGGCCAATTGTTGTTGTTCCATCATGCGCCTGGCCAGTGCCCTCCACTTATCACCGGCCATTGTGTGAAGACGGTGACCCTAGGGTGTGCCGGAACCCCAAAGTAGCGCGCCCCGTTCAGTTCATGACGTACTAATAGTCGTTTATTTTGTCGATCGACATCTGTCGAGAATTCGGAATCTCACCGCTTCGAACCAAACATTTGGCTGAGTTTTTCTCTCTCAAGTCGATATGTGCCCAACGTTTACCCCATAATTGTTTTTTCTCGTTTTTTCCCACATATAGTTTGTAAGTTTTGTTGTGCGAAAAGCGTGCTCATAGCACGCGGGACTGAAATATTCATTCGGGTATCTTCGAAATTCAAAGTTTTAGTGGGAACATTGCATTCCCCTTGTCGTCGGTATTACGTGCCGTATAAAAAACGATCAATCCGGACATCCGATCAATCAAGCAATCAGCAAGCCAATCAACCAAGCAAGCAATCAAGCAGTCAAGGTACCAACCCACCAGTTGACCAATCTCGACTATACCCATCAAATGAACGAACCAATGAACCTATCAACCCAACCTACAATAGCAATCTAGTTACCGGTCAATGAACCAATCAATCAATGATGCTAGTAAAACAACCAAACCAAACAAGCATACCAATCCAACCAACCCACCCAACCAACCAATCGAGCACACCAATCAGATCAACCAACCAATCAACGAATCAATCAGCCAACCATCCGGTCAATCAGTCGAGCATCTCAGTCAGTTCTATCTGGTATCGACCGACCACCAAATCGACCATTCCAATAAAACAACCAACCAATCCACCAATCAATCGACGAATGGATCGATCAATCAATCCACCCGTCAATTGACGAATCAGATTAGCCAATCAACCAACCAACCAGTCGCCCCAAAGAGTCAATCAACCAACCAATCAACCCACCAACCCCAATCGATCGCCGAAAAGCAGGGGTGGCTGAACCGGAGAAAGAGACCCAAATCGAGGGCCTGTCCAAGGCGTCCATCGAGCGTGCCGATTGGTTGCTTCACCAGCTGATGCTCGAAGTCCCGAGAGTGGTGGAGGTCATTGAGGTCACCACCGCAGCCGCAGAAGAGGTGACAAGACCCCCGCGAAAACTCGAAAAAAAAAACGTGCAGAGATTGGGATACGGTAGACCGCTGCTACGACTACGGTGGCACCTACTTTTGCCCTCTGAGGCTCCTCGCCTGCGGGGGTCTTTACCGCGCCCAAAACTGACCTTTGGAACATCTGAGTTAATATTGACCCTTTTAGAACTGCAGTCTCGTTCTGGGGACAATTGACAGATTACTTGGAATTTGAGTGGTTTGTCCCCAAAGCGGGACTGGAGTTCTACTAAAAGGGTTAATTATCCCGGTGGACAAATCCGTGACCTCCGTAGGTGTTATTACTACAGTAGCGAAAATGATTGTGTGTAACACAAGTTCGGTACTTGATACCAGATAGTTTCGAAAAGTGAAGGAGAAGGTCCGTCAAGTCATAAAAATCTTCGGCCAAGATGTGCTGTAAATATATCCCGGTTGTGTCACGTTTCGGTAGCTCTCGCTAGGAACTCGCGCCTGTTTTTTTTTTTTTTTTTTTTTTTTCTGGAACTTTCGCGAACTGAGGTATGCGCTGGTGGAAGGCATAGCGCACGCATACTTCGTACCTGGTAGGTCACTTTGTTGTCACTTTGTGCATGCCAGCTTTCACACAAATAGCAGGGCTTGCCTGCCCGCGCCGTCCCAGGCCCAGGGCTTCCTGGTGCTATGCACCAGGTCATGGCTCACGACCACGTGATGAACGACATGCTGCCTGCACTCTTCTCTGCAGTCCTGGCCCATTTTACCGAAGATTGCGGGCCTGCCACAAGTTTTATCTCCTACTATGTAGATTCGTAAATGTCTTATCTCCCAATATGTAGATTCGCAATGCCGTATCTCCCACTAAGTAGATTCGTGTGGGAATATCCCCTTAAGACTACGCACGCTCGCCACAAGAGCGTGCCCATCGCATTATATTCAAATATTATCGAATAGCAGGATACTCCGGCGAGCAGTTGGACTTTTCGACGAAAAACGGACTTTCAAAACTCGAGTCAGAATCGAAAAGCAGTCAAAACTGGGTGAGACTCCGTTGCAATTCTAAATTCAAGGTAGTAAGCCCGCCCACACCAACTTCAAGATGAAACACTTTGACCAAAAGTGTAGTCGTTGCGACATCTATGTACTTTTGTTTCCTCTTGAAAATGCTGTGGTCGGAAATTTATCTTGGAGCTATAGTGGGAACATTTTGCTCAGTTCGCGACTGCCTTTCGATTCTGGATTGGGGTTTGGAAATCATGTTTTTACTTTGTTCCGACTTTTTTCCGACTTTTTTCCGGCTTTTTTTTATTTTTATCTCGACGTTAGGAACGTGTGATTTTTCATCTTGAACTTGATGTTTTTTTCATCTTGTACGTGCACTAGTGTTTTTTTTCTTATATCGCATGCAGTTTCGCACATGTATTTTCTCCTGAAATGATCAGGTGGAGTATCTTGTTTCTCGTTTGTCGGTTTTATTGAGGCGAAACGACAGGGAGGATCGCGTATTTCAGCTGGGTTCTGCGCATGGTTTCGCATGGGTAGCCCTTGATCGTACTATACTGTAGTAACGTGCAGTGTGCTATTAATAGTGCCGGTTGCCGGTATAGTGCCGGTATTGTTGGCCGGCGCATACCATACCGGCACTATAGGGGAACCATTTCTGTATATGTACCAGGTACTTTATATCGTAGATTTTCGGTCGGACGGCGCAGATCCCCGGCTTCATCCCGCTCAAAGGTAAGGCAAGAAGCAAGCCATGCCCTATATCGTAGGCGGTTGTGTAAGTTAGCAACCCATCGTGATAGGTTAACGCCGCTATGATGGAAACCCCATTGAAACGCCTTCAGAACTGCACTCACGGTTTCGGGCACAAACCACCTGGAGTTAGCGTGGGATCAGTTTTGCACTACAGTAGTGGAAGGGTTGAATCGAAACCCTCCCCGTTTTTGCGCAATTGCTTCTTGTAGAGACCCCACGGTGAATGTAAACCCTCTCTATGAAGCCCCCGCTGTGAAACCGTTTACGCGCCGCCTCTATATATGGAAACCTCCTTAAATCGAAACCCTGTTCCTTTTGCCCAGCGTCTGTTGTGATGAAACTCCCTTCAGGGGCCGCTGATGAACTGCTTAATGCGTTCAAACACCTTAATCTAACACCGACCAGGTATATTAGTAAAACCCTATACCAGGATATATAGAAACCTTTACTTAGGAATATACCGGGTATATAATTCAGTAAACTTGTGAAATATCTACTTTAGTAAAACCCTCTGATGAAACGCCTGCTTTTCTGACAGAAACCCTTTGAATTCGATCACTGTCCAGGTTAACGACAGGACGGCCCAGCCGCACTTCACTGACCTGTTGCAGGTGATGACAAATTGTCTCACCGGGAGCGGCACCGAAAAAGAAGACCTCGCGAGGAACCTTCCGAGTTTTTTCGACAGCTTGTTCAAGCTCGACAGGTGCCTTTTTACTTTCCGTTAAATTAGTAGACTCCAAATATGAATACGTCAGCTGTGAATTCGATCGATTGAGTGGTGTATATTGAACTTTCCGAGTGGAACAAAAATACCTCCCCAGGAGCCTTCCGGGGTTTTTTCGACAGCTTGTTCAAAGTCGACAGGTGCCTTTTTTTTGTTGAAATTGTGACTATCTATACCCTGCATCGCTAACCTCGCTTCACTACGTTCATCGCTCGCGAGTCAAGGACTGCATAACTGGTTCTAGGTGTTGCTCCATGATAGACTACACGAGTACGGTTAACTCGTGATGATGTGACTGATTGCAACATCTCCCGTACAGGAACAACTATTTTCTCGTACCTCGATATTGTTAACCCCTTTAGAACTGCAGTCCCGTTTCGGGGACAAACTACTTGAAATTTGACTGGTTTGTCCCCAAAACGGGACTGCGGTTCTAAAAGGGTTAAGCACACGAAACGTAAGCTGTGAGTGTTCGAGCGATTGTGTTGTTGATGTCGAACTTTGCAAGCTAAGATATTCCTGGTACGTCTGCCGCGCGTATTCCATTTTCCATTGAAATGCGTTTTATTCTCATATGGCTTAAACTGCAAACACCGTACTGTAGCTGTGAGGTGGAGAACCTGGCCAGAAAGCAAATATTTTGCAAGCGGCGTGTAGGTTCATTTTGTTCGGTTCAAAGGTTCATGTGTGTGTGTTATGCGTTGTCTTCACAGTAAGATTTTATTTCTAATCATGTATAATAGTAGATCACTGCATCCAGTGTTCGTCTTGGTTATCAATTCAGCATTCAGCTTACATTCTTTTTTTGTCACAGTCTGTTAAGCAGGAAAAAAAAAACATCGACGCAAGTGCATATATTGAGAGCTCTTCACAGGTCGTGACCGAACCTTCGAGTCGTCGGATTTTTTTTTCATCTCACGGGGTCGCGTCGAGTTGAGTCGGACCAGGAGGTATCTGAACTCTCGCCAGTCGGGACGGGCCACCCTTAGCCGACCCGACCCGACTTAACCCGCGAGGTTTGACCCGACCCGTGAACAGCTGTGCGTACAATATAATTGCACGTACAGCCGAGGACAATATCGAATCATGAGCTACCCACAAGCAGCATTGAGTACATACGTCGGTAGAGCGGGTATGCGTATTTGGTCGGTCTCAATGTGAAAAGACAGATTCGCCCTTCTTTGAGACGCCGGTTGTTCTTGCTGTGTTTTCAGCGCATTTTTCTGCTGGCCAATCGGTGGTGGTCGTGATGGTGGTGATGGTGACGATGGCGGTGTGTTTCCTTCGGAGGATGCGTTCGTCCCTCGGGTTTCGCCAATTCTTACAATATCTTTGCTTCGTTTTTGTCGTCCTTTTTTTATGTCTGCGCCGACCGTTCGGTAATGGGGTGGATGGCGGTGGCGGTGGGGGTGGTGTGGGTGGCGGCGGTGCAGAGTACGGCGAGAAGACGACGAAACGAAGGGAATGATGCTGAAGTTCCTCGCCAAAGTCATGGACAAACACCCGGAACTTTGCCGCTTCCTGGAGCAGGTACGGCAACAAAACAGAACAGTACGCGATACCGCTTACAACATAATTCCCAAGTTATTTGTCCCTGACAAAAAAAAATATAGGTGCTGTGCTTAAGAGGTTACAGTGGACTCTTTTTTTCGGCCGGGCTCATTTTTTTTGTGTGGCTCAACGCGTATGTTTGTTGTTTGCTTGTGTTTTTTCATCCCATTCACTATTTTCGCGCTTGTTTTGTTTCTCCCTCCTGTTGGTAGTCGAAACTCAGATCCGGGGTCACATACATAGCAGAAAGGCTCTCCTCCCCCCTCCCTGCCCACGACGGCTTGCGCCTTCCGTTTTTATCGCCAGAAAAGTTCAACCCTCGTCGACTCGTGTGTCCGACACTCAATTCGGTGTCCCCACTACTGAAGTAGGTTTTTATTTTTTATTTTTACGTTTCGTTCAAACGTGCAGGCTACACCTCTTGAGGATGTTTTTTTTTTTCCAACGTTTTTTAAGGTGGAGGCAAAAGCTCTTGAATCCCACTTCCTTGAGTGTTGTCGCGTATCGTGCAGATGTAGTACCTAGCGCGAGCGATTTTGTTCAACTTCCCGTTCCACGTTTTGTTTTTGCGATCGTTCGCTGATAGCAACCAAACGACCCAACGGTCCTTGTTTCAAGACCGTTGGCCGATCGGACAGGCGGGGGACTCTGCCGATGATGAAATACCGCCACTCGACTATGCTCTGTACTCGTGCCCTGCCTTGTCCTCTCTTTTTCTGCCGGATCGAAGCACCCTTTTTTCCTTTTTTCCTTTGATAATATTTCGAGGGCTTCCTTGCGTTTTTGCATTGTTTACCCCCTATGAGTAATTTTGCGCCTTGGCGCGACTACCTGCGAGATTCTGGCAATTGCCGAATGTGAGATCAGTCAACAAGCAGCAACAGCATAGATAGCCTCTGCCGAGAATGTCATGAATTTATCATTACGTAAAGCGTACCTGGTACCGCTTTTTTGGAAGATTCACATGCACACATTCATTGGTCAAATATTGTTTTTTCGGGACATTTCATCGGTCAAGCCAGACATGTCCTTGCACCTAGGTCCCGCTGGGCTCCTTAAGTCCACGCCGACCTGGTTCCACTTGGAGCTGAGCTCTCCCAATAGTCGCTGGGCATGCGTTTATTAGCAGTCGCCGGTAGGGCCCACCAAGAACCCTGATCGCACGCCGCCCAACATCGAGAGCCGGCCACAGCCAGCTAACATTTTCGCCGAATACGTTGCAACTGCTCTTGTTTCTCTGCATGTATGATACCGTACGTAGTTCGTTTTTCTCCCGTCTATCTTCAAGCCGTTCACTGGAGTGCTGTTCTTGGTGTTTTTCTTACTGTAATTTGCTTTTCTTGGTTCTGTCCTCAGTCTGTTCTTTTGTGCTCTTCTTACTGTAGTTGCTTCTCTCGGTTCTGTTGTTACAGCAGTGTTGTTCCAGGTGTTGTTCTCGGTGCTATTTTCGGTGCTGTTCTTAGTGCCGTTCTTGGTTCTGTTCTTGGTTCTGTCCCTAGCGCTGTTCTCAACGCTGCTTTTGTTTTTTGCGTGGGTTGCTGTTGTCGGTGTTGCCGTCTCGGGGGGGGATCAGGACGAAATCGCGAGCTCGCTGATGGTGTTCTTCATCTTCTGGCAAGAGAAGAAAGCCACCATCGACTACAACATCGCCTACTCCTCGGTCTACTACGAGATCCTGTTCAAGGGGTGCACGCTCTACCCCTCGTTCCTTTCCCTCTTGAGGCGATCGAACAACCTGCAGTGGTGAGAAGCACATGTAGATGCTGTCCTACCTATTCATAGGAGACCGCTCTGTTTTCGGCGCGTCAACACTCCTCTCGTGGGTTTCATAGGTGTGGGGAGGCGGTCGGTCGGTCAAACGGGTCAAGCCGTGGTCTCCTATTATTTATAGTAGCAGGTTATGTGTGATGAGGAACACCTGTGTTGCACTGCCCACAAAACTCCTCTCGTGGGTTTCATAGGTGTGGGGAGGCGGTCGGTCGGTCAAACGGGTCAAGCCGTGGTCTCCTATTATTTATAGTAGCAGGTTATGTGTGATGAGGAACACCTGTGTTCTGCCCACAAAATAACCGATATATTGCCGAATCTCTCGATACAAACCCTGGAACCACGTCTGCCCCCCGTTTTTTTCCCCTGTACGTAGGACATTTTTTTTTTTTTTTCCTGTTGTACCTCAAAGCGTTCCCATGAAGTCAAAGTTTGGGCAGGGCAGGTACGGGCTCCTTGGTGCACCCCCGTGAGGGTGCCAAAGCGACAGCACTTCGGTGTCCTCCTTCGGGGCGGACCTCGTTGCTGAAGTATGAAAACGTTTTTCAAGGCGCTTGATTATTCAGTTTCTCGTACTGCAGTTCATATCTACGGTGCCAATTTTTGGCTTCGTGGGAAGGTTCGGAGGTGGAACAGAAATGTCTTACGTGCAGGGAAAAAACGGGGGCAGACGTGGTTCCAGGGTCTCTGTGTCGGGAGTTTTCGTTCGTGTTTTGTGGGCAGTGCAACAGAAGTGGGAGCTTCGTTAGTACGACGGAACTTGCAGTAGTTATCAGAACTAAATATGCTGTGTAAACATAGGGGGATACATGGTTTTTGGGTCCATCGTGGGTTCTGATTACAACATTAGCCCACCCGGAATGGTGTCGACTATTGAACACTCTGCCGAAGCTGGACCAAGTCGTACAGACTATCAACCATTTTTTTACCGTCGTCACTGCTTTATGCTGGGCTACGCTGGTTAAGTGTACACGCTCGTTCCGTTCCGTCAAACCCTTCGGGACCTTCGGGACATTCGGTACGTTCGGGACTTGATTAACTTTATTTATGGTATCGAGGGAAATAGTTACGACAAAAAATGACGATATTCCGTTACAGGTACAGCATCGGTCACTGCTTGCTTGGAGGATGGCATCGTTGCACAACTCGAGCAATTACAGCAAGCAGGTGCTCACTTCCGTGATGCTACATCTTTCGAAGGAGATGCACGCCTGATCTTGCATGACTTCCAGCTCATCTTGCCGGTCGGACCCGCATAATCTACGTAATCTACTTTTACAGGACGGGTTTTCTTGGGTTGGATCTGTACTATACAGATTCTGCACGGCATATCATAACCGCAGGCTAGGGTCTAGATAGTGTATCTGTAGATGATGTATCAGTAGCTGATGTAACTGTAGATGATTTATCTGTAGAGGATGTATCTGTGGATGATGTATCTGTGGATGATGTGTCTGTGGGTGATATATATGTGGATGATGCATATGTAGATGATCTATTTGTAGTCGTTCGACGAGAGCGCAGCACGATCGCGCACATACTGTACTGCTTGCGCACTCACACAAACTGGATGTTCGGTGTGAACGAAGGTTTTCATTTTGTGGTTGTTGCTGTTGCTGACACCGCATGCCACGCATGAAAACACGTTCTCTTGAACGGATCTTCCATGCATATGCCTGGTTTACATGAAGTGCTGTAGATATGTTTCCTGGATTACGGGGAAAGTGACGAAACAAAATACCGACCCGATCGATGCGCACTGCGCACGTCGATGAAAACACAATTATCACTGTGTGCCGCCCCCCCCCCCCCCCCCCCCCCCCCCCCCCGCCCCGCCCGCCGCATTTTTTAGAGGGCGTTGTCTCGGCAATTCGTCCGTAGGGTGTGTGCTATCAATCTAGCAGTGATCGAAATATATACCCTTCTGGAGTCTGATGTCAATATTGATCACAGGGTCATTATATTATCGGCGAGAGTGGTGTACGGTATTTCTGGGCCCGAATAGTTTTCTTCACCAGGTACCATTCTGCCCGAAAAGGTGAGCAGTGTTTATTTATGGAATATTTTCATTGATCAACTAAATCTTCCTCGTGTCCCGGCAGTGGGTGGTGTCATACTACGGTAGAAAATTCCTGGAACGTTCCATCGGCCCTAAGAGCGCCACCCTTGTGCGTCCCTCGTTTGTCTCTCGTGTGTCCCTCGTGTGTCCCTCGTGTGTCCCTCCACAGGTGTCTGGAATGGTTTCTCCTCCGGAATTGCGCTCCCACCATTCGGATGGCGACGACCCTGATGTCCATCGTTAAGCTCTGCCTGCAGCGCTTCCGATCGCGCTTCGCTGAGGATGCGCTTTCGTGGATTTTGGGTCCGGAGGCTAAGGACGTCTACCTCAAGGTTAGGGGGTGGGATGGGATTAAATGGGATTAAATGGGATGGGATGGGATAGATGAAAATTCATGTGATGGGATGGGATGGAAATTGATGGGATGGGAATTGATGCGGCGGGATGAATGGGAATATGTGGGATGGGATGAGATGGAAATTGATGGGGTGGGATGGATGGAAATATGTGGGATGAGATGGGATGGAAGTGGATGATACGACAATGGGAAGAGGGTCGGATGGCATATAAATTGGATGGGATGGGATGGGATAGGATTAGATGAATGGAAGTATAGGGGGAGGGATGAGATGGGATACAAGTTGATGGGACGAGGGTGGGATGGGATGGGGTCGGGTGGGGTGGGATGGGAGTATTGGAGATGTATGGGATGACATGGGGCGGGATGGGAATTTATTGGATGAGGATGGGAGCGGGATGTAATGGGATGGGATCCGGTGGGGTGGGATGGGGCGGGATCGGGTGAGGTGGGGTAGAATGGGAGGGGAGAGGAGGGGAGGGAATGAGATGGGATGGGATGGGATGGGATGGGGGGGATGGGGTGGGATGGTAATAAATGGGATGGGATGGAATGGGAGGGGAAGGGAGGGGAGGGTAGGGGAGGGTAGGGGGGAGGGGGGCTGTGGAGAGGGAAAAGGAGATGCTGCCTACCAGGGGCTTTGGTCACTCTTTTCGAGACATGCAAGCATGTCATTCCCTCTTTACCAATAAACACTACCAGGTAGATAATTTCGTAAACTCCGTAGACTGACCTGGACTATCTCATCATTTGCTATTTTACCGTTTCTTTTTATAGCCCTAAAAGCGGAGTTGTATTGACATGGCGTGCGTGTTCAGGTGGGGGATGGACCGAACGGAAAGATGCCTGTGTACGCCCTGTGGATGCTAGAGGTTTGTCTTAGAGAGATGACGCCGGATGGGGAGGGAGGCGTGGTGGAGACGTTCGTGAAATGCGGTGGCCTCGATCAGGTGTGTGCGGAAAAGTGGAAAGGAGATGCAGAACTGTGTTAATGAATTGTGGATGGAAAACGGGAAAAAGAGAAAAATGGGAAGGGACTACAAGAAGTATAAACAGTCGATATCGTTGATATCGAAAGGTATCGAGTGATATCGAACGGTATGCGACGTTATGAACCGATAGCGAACGACCGCGAACGATTTTGAACGTTCTCGAGCGTGATGGAACGGTCTCAAACGTTTTCGGACGTTGTCGGATGATGCTGATTTTTGGTCGAACGTTGTTGGACGTTATCGAACGATAACCAACGATACCTATCGGTATTTGACAGCAGTATCGAAACGAAGCGAACATTATCGAACAATATCAAATGGATATTATCGAACATTATCGAACAATATCAAATGGATATTATCGAACATTATCGAACAATATCGAATGGATGTTATCGAACGGTATCGAACAACATCAAATGGATGTTATCGAGCGTTTTCGAACGGCATCGCACCTTGTCGAACGGTATCGAACATTCTTGGACCTTCTCCCACATTATCGACGGGTGTATGAACGCTCTCAAACCTTCTATCGCACATTCCTCCCTCTCTCGAACCTTTTAAACACTCCCAATCCTCCTCGAATGTTATGAAGCGTTGTTAAACGTCATTCATTGTTGCCAAATACTCTCGGGCCGTTACCGGATGTCATCGAACGATGTCAAACGATACCGAACGACATCAAACGATGTCAATCGATGTTGAATTATATCAAACGATATCGAACTGCAGTACATCAAACCATATCAGACGGCATCGAGCTGCAGCATATCAAACGACACCAAACAATATCAAACAATGCTTAACGATATCGAACGATTTCAAACGGTCTCAAAACGATGTTGAATGATACCGAACAATATCCAGCGATGTCGAAACGCTCACAATTACGTTGCCAAACGAACGGCGCAGGTAACCTTGATCCTCATGCACGTCATGAACGCGGAGAGATCCCCTCGTCAGACCTTCAGCCGCTCACAGGCGGTAACCCAAGAGATAAATCGCAAAGTCGGGGTCCTGTGCGAAAACATATTATTGAATGTCTACGCTTGGCTCCATGAAGGGGCCCACAACGACTCGAGGAGGGCATCCGCGGCGATAGCGGCCGCAGCAGCGGCAGCACAAGCAGCGGCACAAACAGCGGCGGCGGCGGCGGCGGCCGGGGAGGCGGCGGGGGCGAGATTGGAGGCAGTGGGGGCGGGTACGCCATCGGCGCCGCGAGAAGGAAAGCGAGCCCGAAGCGGAGGAAGCAAGACGGACGTTGGGGGAGGGGGCGGAAGCGACAACAGCGGTGACAGCGGTAGCAGCGCCGCTCCTTCCCCCGCTAGCGCGCAGGCTGCGGCAGCGCAAGCTGGGGCACGGCGAGCTGGAGCGCCGCAAGTTGGGGAACCGCAGGCTGGGGCACCGCAAGCTGGGGTAGCGCAAGCTGGGGAAACGCAAGCTGGGGCAGCCGAAGCTGGAGGGCGAGTTGCCGCCGCGGCGCCCCCTGGGCAGGGGAACGGGGGTTCGTGGGAGGGGGTGACGCGGCGGTCGATATCGGCGGGGGCGGTGGCGGGGGGGGCGATGGCTGTGGGAGTGAGACTGCCGCGCTTGCACCACGTCGGTGCGGCGGTGGCGCAAGGCGGGCCGGTGGCGATGGGGGGCGTGTCTGGAGCGGCGAGGGGGGCGAGCGGGGTTTCTGGGAATGAGGTAAGTATAGCGAGGGGGGGGGGGGGGGGGGAGGGAGGACGGCCGAGGAGGAAGATAAAGGAGAGGGATCGGAGATGATGATTGGCCATGTTATGGGGGAAGTTGACAGCAGTGTTGGGATATCTTATCGAAAGTTTCGATGTATATATTGCTTTCGAGATATCGAAATATTTCGAAGGTGTGTTGCCCTCCTCTCCCTGATCCCCCGTGTTTTTGTTGTGCTGAGACTGGACGAAAGCTTCCATGTATCAAACACCGACATCGCATTTATTTGTTGGTCAGTCTGTCGGTATCGTATCGAATTCTACTTCCCTTCGATATCCACAACTATCAGAACTATCAGTAGTCGATCCCCCGTTATCGGGGCCAGTTGCTGCGGAGATGTTGGTAGGCCCGGCTGTAGGGGTGGGAGTTTCGTGGGGGGTGTTGTACACCTCGAACAGATCATGATCTATCTATGTACAGTAGATGATCTACTGTAGTTCCCTCACCTGTAATTATGAAGACGTTGCGCAGGATCTGCCTCATAGGGCAGATCCAACCCAGGAAACACGTGCTATCTAGACCATGCCGGCCATACAGGTCCCACCCGGCAGCGGAGGATGAAGAGGAGACGGAAGAAAAGTATTGTTGATACATCTAAAAAGAACAAGGAGGTTGGGAATGGAGATTGCGGCGCGCCAGCGTATGTTGTTGATAACGCTTTACGCCGATTCATGTTCGCATGAAATCAAGCGTCGGCCACAGCAAGCAGCAGTCGCGAGAAAATCTTTACCAGCGTATGTTGTTGATAACGCTTTACGCCGATTCATGTTCGCATGAAATCAAGCGTCGGCCACAGCAAGCAGCAGTCGCGAGAAAATCTTACTGGCGGCTGCTCTCTCGACCCTTCCCTTTTCGTTACGTATCGTTTTGTGAACATCAGCAGCGGCAGCAGCCACAACAGTCCCCTCACTTCCCTCGCCATCAACAGCAGCAACAGCAGCAGCAGCAACAGCAACAACACCAGCACCAGTTACAACAGCAGCAGGAAAGCTCGTACCGTGAGAGGATGGACTTGCTGGCTGTGAGGTGGACGCACGGCGGGACGGCGTGCGCGTGGCTGCTGATCCGCTTGCTTCAGTTGGAGCAGACGGCACCCCTTGCTCTCGCCGTGGCCAAGCTTGGGGACGCGGAGGACCTGGCCCGACGGTCAAAGTGAGGCAGGAGACGGCGCAGGGGCGCACTCGTTTGTTGCTTCCCTTGGTTTTTTGGCCATACATGAGAACCGTTGCACCCATTCTGTGTTGGGCTTGAGGGAGGAACAGGAAATACGATGCTGTAAATGGTATTCATGTGCATCATATCGTTTTTTGTTGTTTTGTGTGTTTTGTGTGTTTTGTATGATCTTGTGTTCGTGCCCTATCCTGCGGTTTGGTTTTTGCCTCTTTTTTCTTCTTTGTTTTTTGCTGGTGTTTTGTGTCCAGTAAGTACGGTGTTCTTGTTTTTGTGTTTTGGACACACCGATATAATATGTGGTTTGATTTCGTTTTTTTTTTTTTTTTACAGGAACGACGATCGAGGCCGGGCGACAACGGCGGATGTTGCTGGGTCTGTTTCTATCGCCGACTTGGCGCCGCGACCGGATGCTCGTGTCCGGTTGAAGAAGATGCTGATTGCGCTTGTCTCCAATATCGTCGCCTGCGCCATGCAAGTCGCGGAGGTAAGCGCCGAACCACCTACCATGGTAGTCCTTTCGGTTGTTGTTGATGTAATTGTGGGATACGCTGTCGCTATTATAGGAACTCGCGCAGCAGCATATGAGCGTGAGTGCTTCCTCTTGGTGTCTGTTGGTTGGTCGGACAAAACGATCATCGGTCCTCGTTTCGGCCCTTGGTGTGTGTTCGTGACGGTCGGGAGGGCGAACGAACGAACGCTGCAGGCAACTCGAAAGAGGCCCTATTATGTTGTCGCCGTACATATAAACGAAATACAGGGCCTTGCGTTCGCTGGTATTAACTCACACGTCGGACAGTTCAGTTCAGTTCAGATCATATCAGATCAGACCAGATCCCCATTTCATGATGTAGGCCTTGCGGGGCAGATATATGCCTAATCTATATGCGATCTGCACGACCTAGATCGTGCTGCCGGGTGGGGGTCTCTATGGTCAGACTCTTGAGCGCATGGTTTTGCGGGGAGGGGGGGGGGGTCTGTATAATACGGAGTCTTGCGCAACATCTCGTGACGGCACATACATGATCTACAGCAGATGACCTATATGGAGTAGATGGCGATCTGCCCTGTGTGGGTATAACACATTGCTGGCCGAAAATGGAAGAAGCGTTTAGATGTTGACGTCAACACCAAACGTTTCTTACGTTTCCGTCCGAGTAGTTACTGTCAAAAACGCCTCCGCTGTCAGATCCATAGTTTCGTCGGAATTCATGTTTGCGAGCTGCGTTTGATCGATCGGTTGTTACGCGATGCTTGTCTGATCTCGCGAAGGATGTGCGTCGGTGGGTTACCCTGGGTGGTGCTGATAGTGTACCCGGTCCTGTTTTTGCGCGCCGGAGCGCGCTGTTGGAGTGCGCTCTTGGCGCCCGTCCTCCGAGCACACTCGTGACTTTTGGAGCACGACACAAATCATAAAAAAAGAAGAGGGGGCACATGGACGGGGCTTCAGTACGAACCAGAGTAAGAAAAAGACAAGTTTGTTTAAAAGTTGTAAGTGGGGGTGTGGTTCCGAAGATTTGTTTCGGATACCCCTAGATAATACTATGACTACGTAAAGGTTAAAAAAAAAAAACGCTGTAAGACCGTTTTTTTCTTCTCTCAGAATCGTGCCTGCAAGCTTTTGGTGTGATACTACTGCTCTAGTGATATCTCGATCAAAGCGGGCTACGGGGGTTTGCAGGTGGTAGAGTGGCCCCCCAAAGTCTGACCGCTTTTGCACGCAAACGAATTCGCTACGAGCCAGGTACCAGGTATGCCACAATTCGCTGCGTAAATTAGAACTGCTATCGAAGTACAGTACGCCTACACACCCGATCACACAACACAACGCCTACAAGGTTAGGCTCGAAACCCCGAACGGAACGAAATCGAGGGGAATCTGTAGGCTCCCTGTGGCGAGCTTTCCCATCTAGAACCGTGACTTTTGGCTGCGTCTGGGGGCGTTTCCTGGCTCTAGTCAGCCTGCGTAAAACCGCAATCGAATCCTTTGTGTCACTGCGGGTGTCCGCTTTGTGTGTGCCGATCCACGACTTCCATCTCTCTAAATCACTCCTAAAAGATGGTAAGGTACATGGGAGTTGGGGGATCGACACCATTTAAGTCGTACAATGACGCGATGGCATAGAGGTTTTGGTTGTGGTATCACGCGAGCTCACCAGAGTCAGGAAACGCCCGCAGGCGCAGCGCAGCTCCGGCCAAGGCCCTGGATGGGCACGCCCACCATAGGGGACCTGCGGACTACCCCCGAGTTTGAACCGTTTATACGGTACTCACCTATGGCTATCGTGTTCGAGCCTACAGGTGGCTGGATGAAGGCGTTTCTGAGTACCACGCGCGGCAGGGGCAGCACAACACACGTTAGGCTGCGGCACGTACGTACGCGTAGCTCCACACGCGTTCAACGCATGCTGATAGAGCGAACTGCAGCTGCACCAGCGACCGCTATAAGCTGCGATTGCGTCAGCAGCTCAACTGCACCAATACCGAGACTCGCTGACACAATAATTTTCGTCGGCACTGCGATGTTTTTCGCGAGAGGCGTTGGTGTCGCTGTTTATTTTGCTGAAACGCGGCCGGTTTTGTTTGCAACACGAACGACAGCAAGGTACACCTACGAGGACATGCGTATCACGGGTTATTTTCGCGCCTTGATCGTTGCGACCCCATCCCACCCCACTTCCACCGCCAACATTAACCCCAACGCCCGTCTCCCCTTCACCCTATTTTGCTATGCGCTGGGTTTCCATTATGGTGGCAGACGATTGTGAACGAAACTTCACGAAAGGTGGCGCGGATGGCCCAATTGCACATACATCGTCGAGGCTCGGAGGGGGGGGGGTCGGGGACGGGGAGCACGGGGGGCGGCAGGGTCAAAAGCACGAGGAATAGGGTCTTCGAGGCGCAGTTGCTGGTGAGATATTAATGTTTCACACCTGGGCTAGACAGATAATCTACAGATCGTACATATTATTCCCACAGTTCATGATCTAGATCTTTCAGGGCAGATAGATAGATAGATAGATCCCTGATCTGTATGACCTACAGCTCGGGTTGCCTCGTGGGAGCCATATAGTATACGTGTATGCTTGATCTAGGACAAGTGTCCTGGGTTGGATCTGTTCTACTCTAGCAGATCCCGCACAACATCTCACAACGGCAGGTTGGAAACTACTGTAGATGATGATCTACCTGTAGATGATCTATCTGTAGATGATCCATCTGTAGATGATCTATCTGTAGATGACCCATCTGTAGATGATCCATTTGTAGATAATCTATCTGTAGATGATCTATATGTTCGACGTGTGGAAGGTTTGGATATTGTGTGGACTTTTTTTTAGAGTTTTTGAGGAGATTGTTGAGAGTGTCACTCGGAGGGGGAGGGAAGGTCAGGGACGGGCAGTACGGGGGGCGGCAGAGATGAGAGCACGAGGAATACAGCGTCTTCGAGGCGCAACCGCTGGTGAGGTTTGTGTTTCTCGTCGGAGTTGTAGGCGTCGAGAGAGTGTCGAGATAGTTGAGAGTCTCGGTTGGAGGGGGGTTTGAGAGGACTGAGAGTTCTGAGGGTGTTGAGAGTGTTGCTCAGAATGCAGGAGGGGGAAGTAGGGAGCACGGAGGGTGGCAGGGTTAAGAGCACGAGGTGTAGGATCTCGAGGCGCGGCTACTGGTGAAAGGTTTTCTTCACGGGGCGAATAGCGGGATTGCGTGTCAAGAGAGTGTTAAGACTTTCTGTTTGGTGTCGAGAACTTTGAGGGTATTCAGTGCTGAGCGTTTCCCTTTAGCGTTGAGAGTGATAAGAGTGTGTGTGTCCAGTGTTTCCAGTCTGTTTTCGGGGTCGACTTGATGCTGTGGTTTGGCTGTGGTTCGGTCTTGGGTTTTAGTTTGGGTGGTATCGATGTGTTCAGTTTTGTTCCGCTTCTTTTTGTTTTCGTCTTGCTTTTGTTTGCTTGTTCTGTTGCAGGTCCGGGTGGTCCCGTTTGGTGCGTTCAGGTAGTTCTGTCCCGTCCTGTCTCTGTTCAAAGTAGTCTCGTCTCGACGCATGGCTTTCTTCAGCTGTCGCATCAGTAGTTCAGACGCTGGGCACAGCCGATGCTTTCCTGACTCTTCGAAATGTCAAATCCTTGTCGTCCCTTTCGTCCGTCGCCTTGACCCGTCTGCAAACTGTTTCATTCTGTCGGTTGCCTCCAAACCCGTTCGAAACTGCACTCATGTTTTGGAGACAAGCTGCTCCTAGTGTCTGTAGACTCGGATATATATCAATGTAAGTATCATAGGTTCATGTGCAGTACAGCGCTAAAAGGATTCACCCGTCCGCACTGTTTTCGTTATTCTACACGCTCTTTTGTGCTCGACAGCTCATGAGGGAAGTTTCGACGAAGATTGCCCACATCTTGCGACGTCATCACTCCAAGTGTCAGAGCAGGGCGCACGCCTTCCACAGCGCCGCGAACGCGGCTGCTGCTAACGCTGCCGCTGCTGCCAACGCTGCTAACGCGGCTGCCGCTGCAGCCTCCGCTGCTGCTAGCGTTCCTCCCACAGCAGCGGCAACAACAGGGGCAGCGACAGCAGGAACTGGGGACGATGCTAGTAGCGCGTCCCAGGGTGCTGAGAAACCCAAGGGTCCGAGTGATGACAGGAGGGCTGACGCGGTTAGTGAACTGAAGGCCATTTCTCCTCAATATATATCGCCCACCAGAGTTTTCTAAGAAGTTTCTTGAATTTTTCCAAGAATTTTCGTAGTCGGCACTGTGTGTTTGCGGCACATGCACAATGTGGGGAGGGTACGGTGCGTGACCAACAATGGGAAGAACACACGTATATAGAACAGATCAGCTCTCGCCGTAGATCGGAGCTAGCTCGGAGCTAACATGGCTCGTTTCGGAAATGAACAATCACTGTATGAGTATACAAGAGCTACAGTGAGCTGCCAGGGGCGAGGTTTGGGAGATAAAGGAGCTATGTATAGGTCGTGAAATTCCCCATATATATGTGGAAAGGCGCTGCAACACTCGCACGGGGAAGAATGCACGAAACAGACCAATAAAAAAGACGCGCGAGTTTTTCCAACAAGTAGGCGCAGAGCTTGACCAACGAGTAGGGTGCACGATATTGACCGATTAAGAGGCGCGAAGCCTGACCAATGGGGAGGCGCGACGCTTGACCAATCAGGGACACGCACGGATTTTAGTGGTGAGGAAACGTGGAGCTTCACGACTTAGTAGGAGAGCGCGCGAAATAGTCGATTAGGGAGGCACAGAGTTTAGCCAATGAATAGGGCGCACCAAATTGACGAAATGAGGAGGACTCACGGATTCGACCATTTTGACAAAGCGCGAAACTTGGCGAATGGGGAAGACGCACGAATTTGACGAACGTGGGAGGACAGAGCTTGGCCGAAGACTAGGAAGCACGAAAATTACCAGTAGGGAGGCACAGAGCTGGATCGTAGAGGGAGGACGCACGGAATAGACCCGTTGAGAGGACCCACGAATTCGACCAGTGATGAATCGCGCAACTTGGCCAATGAGAGAGACGCACGAGCTTGACGAATGTGGGAGCGCAGAGCTTGGCCAATGAGTAGGGAGCACAACATTTGCGGGTAAGGAGGCAAGGGCTGGACCGATGTGGAGGACTCACGGAATTGATGGAATCGTCGCGCACTTGGCCGGCTTGCTGCCCTTCCGCCCCCCCCCCCCCCTGCCCCTTCTCCCCTTTCCCCAATGACATGAAGGGCTTTGACGAATGCGACGTGGACAAGTTTGGCACTTGATAGGAGCGAGAAAACGGTCGCTAGCTGCCCCAGGAGATGTATATAGATGCTTGTCACAGGCGGCGAAAGAGGAGGGGGATGACGTGTATTCTTTTATTTTTTTATCGACGTTATATATGGGGAAATCGCAAGGAGCGTCCGAACGTTGGAGGTGCCTCTACAAGGAGTAGAAACGGTGCTCGGTCTCGAAAGGGGTGCGCTGTCAATGATCCAATGAGTGAGGCAATAAATAAATGAGTTCGCTCCCCCCCCCCTCCCCACTCCCCCTACCTCTGCCCTGTCCCCCCTTTCCCCTCCGTCCTTTGGTTATGATAGGGCGGTAGAGAAGCGGAAGGACCGAGGCACGAAGCTTGGGCTGAACTGCGGAGACAGCGGTCGGCGGTTGCACAGCAGGCGCAGGACATGGCACGGTCTTGTTCGGCCGCCATCACCAACCTCCTCTATGCAATGGCCAGCGCATCTGCTAGGCGAGACGCCCCCCCCCCCCCCCCCCCTCCCCCCCCCCCCCCCGCCAATTTGGTTTGTGTTATGTGTTAATTGTGATTTATGTGATTTCGTTGTTGGTGTTTTCTATTTTTTTTCAAGGTTTTGTTTTTATTTCCATGGTTTGTGTGATTGATGTGACTTGTGATCTTGCGCGATCAATTTAATTTATATCCTTCGTATGCTTATTTTTATGTTCTTGTCATTGTTTAGGCTTCCGTTTTTTTTGTTTTTTTTTTGTAATTTTTGGTGGATAAGAGGCGAAAACGTCTGGCTTGAGACAAACAACAAGAGCGCGTAGCTGGTACCATATACGATGCCGTATCACCCACCGTTCTTCATATGACGAACACAACATGCGCGTGCCAGCAACCCAGATGCACTGAAAGAGGCCCACTACAGCTGACTGAGCAACCATCCCGGAGAAAAAAAACGAGATCAAACGATCACACAGCTGACAAACGCTGAATTTTGACTCAACGAAACCCTCGATCTAAAAGCTGATACATAGTTATATATATAGCCACAGTTTTTACCTCTGCACACACATACCAGGTACGGTGTAAAAGAAACGATTTTTGACGAAATGTTCGATCTCTAGGGCGATCTTTTTAGTAGACACAGGTACCTTTAGGATGAAAATACACCAAAACAAAGGCCACTAATGATTGTATTAATTTCATATTTCCAAGCGAGTCTGTTCATTATTACGGGGGAAGGACCAAATATTGTTGGTAAAAAATGTTATATATATAGGTTTTTGTGTGTACCATACGTGCTACCAGGTATTAACTATGGCCCCCCGTAATAGTACACACGCTTTTCGTCGTATCTAAGGCTACATGTGACCACTAGGAACTGCATAGCTCATCTTACAGACATTGGGTTATAATATAGACGACTAAACGCTGAGTCGAAGACCAATGTTTTGAGCAAAAATTAGTACCTGGTATTGCGTAATAATATACACACTTGCACCAATATACACTTTTTTTAATTTTTAATCGCCACTTTTACTTTCCAGCCTACTGTAACTCGTGGGAGGTTTTACCCTCAACGAGCTTCTGAGCAAGCCTTGGTCACAGGTGTCTACCTTTTTCCCCCCCGGTACGCGCCTTTATTTTTTTTGTTGCGCATACATGGGATTCAGCATTCCCGCCGCTCGTCGATTTTCATCGGATGTAGCTCACTCACGCTCTCGCGCTTTCCGATTATTTTTTTTATGCAAGAAAAAACCTCTACGAGCATGCACTCGGTGAGACTTGACTTGAACCCGCGAAGTTGATCTTGATAGGCTCGCGGACCACCTACCAAGCCACCGGGGACGCCGGCTGTACATGAAAATATAATATTTATTTGCGGGGGACACCCTTAAATAGGACCTACTGTACACACAATAAACCTACCAGGTATATATTTAGCATTTTTTGCTGTCAATATTTGGTCCTATTTACTATGGTCCCCCGTAATAGTATACCTACTGTACCAATATACTGCCCCCCCTCGCAGGCGTTCGTTCCTCGTACCAGCTACATACTCGTATGATAGCCTCGGGGCAAGAAAGAAGAACATGCGAAAAAAAAATCTCCTGAAGGCTAAAGAAAAACGAAGCGCATAGCCACACGGGGGCAACAAAGCGGGCAGCGAGTGACACCGGCCAGCCCTGCTGTGTGACAAAGTTTAGAGTTACAGGAGTAGTTCTCTACGCATTGTACATCTTGTACATGAAACATCGATACTGCTGTGTAACCCACGGCCTCTTCTGATTTGAGAGTTAACCTGATGACAACGCACACTGTACGAAATTCCCACGTGTTGGAGATGCTACGTGTTGGTTCCACCCAATACGGGGCAGATATATATATATATATCGGCACCCATGCTCCGGATAGGAAAATATACCTCAGTGCGAAAAGTCGTGTGCTTATGTCGGAGCAAGTTGACATAAGTACACCATTCGATCTTGTTGCGAACGGGATCAGGGCAATGCCAAGTGGAGCAGGGAAAAGGCAATGCCGAGTGTCAGTTCTCAGTGCTTGTATCTGTCTCACTCGAATTATAGACCAACTTTTATAGCATTTTTTTTGGGACGTTATTGTTGCTGTCGTTTTCAGCCATCTATTCTGAAGCCCGAAAATCAGAACCGTCTATAATTATGGCCCAGGAAATCATCGATAATTTGGAGCCCAGTTGCTGCTTGCGGGGGCAGAAATCACCCTCGTGTTTGTTCCACCCAATACGGGGCAGATATACGTATATATATATATATTATATATTATATGCTTCAAGAGTTTACACAGACGCCGTAGTACGCACACAGCTTGCAAAATTTGAGTTTCTACGGAATATTCGATTTCGCGGCTGATTTTTTTTTTGTAATTATAATACGAAGTACACCTTGTATAACACTTTCGAACTCTTCGGTAAGGATTGCTTCAAACACATTTGATGGTACTTTTTTCCCAATGCCTATCCGAAAACTGTCTTGAGCTGTTCCAGGTTCAACAAGACGGCGGCATGAAATGTATTTATTAACTGTTGTATACCTCTATCGCATTTTGCACACCAATGTCGCTTGGGCGCTGACTCTGCGGTGGCCCTACCCACCCCCCGCCCACCCGCCCCTCCGCTCGTGCTCATCGCCCGCTCGCGTTTTATTTTTGGTGGGTACGGTGTAAATAAATCCTTGACGGTTTTTACCGATGCGGTTACCGACACGGTTTTTGCCGATTCGGCGTTTAATGATGCGGGGTTTTACCGATGCGGGGTTTACCGATTCCTGTTCGGGGTGTGTGTAAATAAAAACTTGCCGATTTACCGACGGTTTCTGATGCGGGGTTTTACCGATGCGGTGTTCACCGATGGGGGATTTACCGATTCGGTTTTTAATGATGCGGGTTCACCGATGCGGGGTTTACCGATTCCTGTGCGGGGGGCGGGGGTTGTAAATGAATACTTGCCGGCTTCCCGATGGTTACTGATGCGGGGCTTTGCCGATGCGGTTTCTACCGATGCGCTTTTCACTGATGCGGGTTACCGATGACGGCAGCTGTGACATGAACAGCGCGACGAAGGTGGCCAGGAGCGTCTACGAGCAAGCCGTCAGGGGTGACCCGCACGCACTGCGGCTAACCGTTGCCCCGCACGCGGGCAACCTCTTCGCCGTGTACGCCGACAACTGTGCCCCCGTGACGGGCCACATCAGGCGCGATTTGGAAGAGGACTGCGAGGTCGACAGCTTTGACTTGATCCCTCTGCTGACGCGGCTCGCGCCGGAGGTGAGAGGGAGGGAGGGAGGGAGGGAGGGAGGGAGGGAGGGAGGGAGGGAGGGAGGGAGGGAGGGACCTGATTTGGCATTAATAGTCGGCTTTGGGGCTTCGTTTGTTTCGATTTTTTTCGTTTTTGTTTGTTTTTTTGTTCGATTTACATTCCTTGGTTTTTGGTTTCGGCCTTTTTCTTCGTGTCTTGATTCGGTTGTTGGTTCGGATCTCTTTTTTTTTTAATTCGGATTTGATTCGTGGTCCGAAATAGTCGGAGCCATTCCGATCGGCTTGATTCGGTGTGATTCGGCATGGCATTTACCGGTCTCCCGCCTCCGCGTGTTGGCACTGCCCCCCCCCCCCCCCCCCCCCCCCCCGGAAAATATTTCAATGATTCCGACGCTGTCTTCAATATGCAAGAAAGTACGCTCAATTGCCTACGCCCGCCGTACGAGTTCTTCGTAGGCTGCAGCTCACCCTTCATGCCGCTCGCCGAACACCTCACGGCGTTTTCGTGCTTGGTGCAAACAATGCTTGCCTGATCGGTGAAAACCCGACGTGCTCCGTTCTGGCATTGTAGGGATGCGACTATCTATGTTCATACGACTACGACCATGCATGACAACGAGAGTACCCCCCCCCGCCCCTCCCCTCAAGAAAACGATCGCTATCCTAGGAGACAAATGGTGGTCACAGACTGCGAAACAGGAGGAGCTTACGCTAATCAAATACCAGTAGAATGTAATATGGAAAACACGCAATGAACGACCAAGTGCTGTAGGAATGGTGCTCCCTATCGAAGGGATTCGTGGTTAATGGTCAAACTGTTCATGCAACCAACCAGAAAGTCCCCCCCCCCCCTCCACCTTCCTTCCTTGCCGTTATCTCCCCCGCACTTGAATGCCCCGTGCAGGCTATCAAACACATGGACGACCAGAGCCTCAACATCCACCTGTCTTCCCTGTGCAACTCCCTAACGGATGCCATCGGTGACGTCATCGAGGTAGGGTGGGGGTCACGCCTCAAAAGAGGGGTGTGCCAGTTAAACCCGTCCTTATCTTACTGTATACCGGAAGTGTCTATTATATACCAGGCATTTTCCCTCTCCTTGGACCGCGCTTGTCTTGTACCAGAATGGGCGCTGTAGACTGTACGCCAGGTAGCTTTTAGTCTCGAAGCTGTTTTGTTTTTTGAACCAGACCTGGTTGTTGTTGTTGTTGATGTTGTTCTCACATTAACTCACAATTCAATGCAGTCCGTGGTCGCAGGACAGGCTCCGATAACTTTGGAGTGGAAGAAATACCTCGGTAAAAATAAAACGAGCCAAACGAGCGAAGAACAGTACACATGATAACTGAAGCACATCTACACCTCAGACAGAAGCAAAAAGTGAGGCCCGCGCACGTGCTTACCAGAGACATGCGGTACGCTGTACAAGCCGCCGCAGGAACCGAGTAAGACCACAAACTACCCAGAAGAATGAACAAGATGAAAAAACAACTCGACGTCGAAAAATCGAAATCGAAGTCGAAAACCTCACGAATCAAGAAGGGAAGAGAGAGGAAAAAAAGTTAAATTCAGGCAATAAAACAAGAAATCAGCAGACTGGTATTGTACGCCAGGTACCAGGTAGCTTTTAGTATGCCAGTTACAAGCCGTTGGGCCTCTCTTATTATCCACGCGTTTCTGTTGATCCGATAGCTCTTGAACCGTGATCCCCCACTGTATGTCAATGTAACGCCGAGTTTTGGGCCGGGCACCGGAATTCGACTTATAAAAATGGACTTATTTTTCGAATTTGTTTTGTTTAGTATCCACTTCTGATTTTTCAGAGCAGCTTGTGAGATGTTTACGTTCAGCGGCTTGCTGGACGAGCCGTGTTCGCGGGCGTCCTCCCTTACCCCCCCCCCCCCCCCCCCCCCTCCGTTTCGAAAGGGATGCGTGATCAATGGTGGAATGACAAGGCAAGCAACACAGGAGTACGCCCCCCCCCCCCCCCCCCCCCCCCCCCCCCCCGCTTCTTGCGTATCTCGAATAGGGTTTAGTATTCCCACTGCTCGTCGGTTTTCGCATCAGAAAATAAATAAACTGCAACAGTATCACTTTTTTACAAGATACGCGATTGCTGCGTATGATACGTATTACACTGCCTTCAAAGGGGAGTGGTAAGTCTTTCCCCCGACTCTCGCTCTCGCACTCTATGTATGCGTTGTTTGTTGTGGCTTCTATTAATAGAAAGAACGAAATCACCCCGATTGTATCCGGTCTCGTAGAAACAGCTTTGACTTACGAAGTGTAGAAGGACGGGACATCTCTGCACTACAAGCTACCCTTCTGTCGTACGAAATCTTGTGAAGATTTTTAGAGCGATGTTTAATGCAGACGGTCATTGGGGGTTTTTCTGGCCGGCGTGATACATGCTGAGAAATTGAGCGCCAAGAGAGCTATTACGGGGGCCCATAGTTAACAGGACCAAATATTGTTAGTAAAAATGGTTAAACATATAGGTTTTTATGTACACCATAGGTCCTGTTAACTATGGTCCCCCGTAATAGGCTGAGATTGACTGGAAAAAGAGAAAATAAATTCGAGAGTCTTCACGGGGGGAGTCGCTGCTCAAGAGAGGAGCGGGTAATGTCGCTAGTACGGGGGACCATAGTTAACAGGACCTATGGTACACATAAAAACCTATATGTTTAACCATTTTTACTCACAATATTTGGTCCTGTTAACTACGGCCCCCCGTAATAGTGTGTCGCTATTTAATAGTGTGTCAGGCCTGTCTGACCTCCCTGTTTCTCTTAAACCGCAACGGGCATTATACTTGTTTTAGCAGTTTTGCCCGTGCCGAGCCATTTTACCTCTTTTTAACCAATGTTTCTCTTAAACCGATAAATTCGAAGTATTTAGCTCTTGAACGGTGACCCCCGATATCCCACGGTATTCTGAACGACTTCCCATGGTATGTATACCATGGAAGTTCCCACGGTATACCATGGAATTTCCCCTATCATATCCCACGGACCTGCGGTATCTCTCGCACTGTACACGTTCTTAGATTTTGTACTCCTCCCCTCTCCCTACGACTCCTCGCATGTGGGGAAAAATAAACAGACTCCTATTACGGGGGACCATAGTTAATAGGACCAAATATTGTTAGTAAAAACAGGTAAATATGTAGGTTTTTGTGTATACCATAGGTCCTATTAACTATGGTCCTCCGTAATAGTAGAACTACTCTTATTTAACGGTATTGTTTCAACGATGACTTAGCTTTGTGAAATCGACCGATTTATTTGTTGATACTGTCCTCCGTTCCTTAGGTTGTGTGTGTAGTAATGTTGGAAAGACTAAAGCCAACCTCCTCCGTCGTGTCGTGTTTTGTCCTCAGCCGCACTGATATACACGCGTATTTACACCGCTGTAAGAGTTGGATATCATTGGTCGAACGATGCTGCAGGTTGAGATCGATACGATATCGATGAGCCGGCAAGCTATGCAGTACGGTCGGTACGATGGTTGATACTTACACATGGAGGCGTTCGTTCAGTGTCGGCATGAAAACACTCAGGGATGCCCGGGGATGGAGATAATACACGTTCGATGCGATTTACGAAATGTTCGGTATTTTGATGGATTGAAAAAAAAAAGATCGTTTTTTTTTTAACACTCAAAACACTAATGTACAACTGCCCTATTTGTGGTATCTCCCGGATGGTTGAACAGAAGCTTCTCCAAGTTGGCGCCGGGTCTTCGGTTGGCAACGATGATGGTGATCACCGAAATGTTATGATGGTTGGTGGTGGTGGTGGTGGTGACAATGCTGATGTGGATGCGGCGGAGAGGAGACTCGGCGATCTCGCGGAGGAGCACGAGCAGGAGCACCCAGCGGATGCCACCATTCGAACGGTGAAGGAGGTAACGAAACTTGGTGAAACGTGCCTAAACGAAGCGCAACTGAACGAAGCGTGACTTAAGCGTAACGCAGCAAAGCGAAAATAAGTAAAACAACGGAACGCAACGTATTCAAACGAAGCGAAAGGCTTCGGAATCGTAAATACAGTATGTGCAATATACCGGGTATGCTTTTGAAGGAACATCGATGTATAAATCTACTTCAGAAAACCTGATAAATGCAATAAACTTTAATCGGTTTCGAGCGCCGTGTTGGAAAATGAAGAGTCAGCAAGAAAAAAAACCCAGAGTATCGTAATATATACGTATAGGCGCATCCCAACAAATATGCGCAACGGAACATAGCGAAACGAACCATTGTCGTGTGTTACTCTTCGTTATGTGTTGTTACGTTTCATCGTTTCAGGTTACGCTTCGTCACGTATTGCTGCGTTTGGTCACGTTGGGTTGCGTATCGTTGCGTTCCGTTGTAGTGCCACGTGTCGTTGCGCTATATGTAGATACGTTTCCTTACGGTATGTTACGTTCCGTCGCGCAACATGCCAGACACGTCGCGCAACGTGACATGCAATAACGCTTTATAACGCACCATTAGCGAAACGTGACGAAACATGAACTTCGAAGCTGAACGTAGCAGAGCGAAAAAGTAAATCTGAGGTATCTGAATGAAGCGTATTGCAAACGTGACGCCGTGTATCACGGTGGAGTACGGTGGAACGCAGTGTAACGAATTTTAGGAGGCCGCACCTTTACGGAATGCGCCGCCGTTTTTACGACACTCGGCTTGCAAAGATGAGTTTTCAAAAATGGATCCCACACTTGCGGTGTCTTTCCAGTTTTTCATAAAATATATCCCCCCAACAAGTTCATTTTTTTTCTCTTGCCCCCCTCCTCCCCGGCCCCCCTCAGGTGTGTACGTGGCTTAACCTTTTCTTCCAGGTTCGGGAAGATACGAAGGATGCGTGCCAAGCTGGCTGTCTGGGTGCGCTCGAGGACCTCGCGCGAGCGGCCAGCAACCAGTCGGACGAGTTGGTCCGATCAAAAATACACGACAGCATCAAACACTTTTGACTTCTTTTTTGTCGTGTGTCTGGGCTTGATCGGGGCATTGTGATTGGTCGTGTGTGGTGTAGGCCATTTTTGATCGGAGCATTTGGTGATTTCGTCCCGACCGAAGGGGAACAGCAGCATTGAGCACTTTCAGGTGGCAACACCGGGCCGCGCCCGGTCGAGGGATGCTCGTGGTTGGGCGACGTTTGGGATATCATCCAGTCTCAGTGAAGTACACGACAGCACCAATAATTTTGACGGCGTTATCGCGGGCTGCGGGGTATCGAGGCGTTTGATTGATTCGTTTCCTTAGACGAGGACGTCTGATTGATCCATCTGCTTAGTCGACGGCAATTGATTGGAGCATCTTGCAGGTCGCTGATCTAAAGTGCACGACAGGTTCTTTAGCCTTTTCCTGCGGCGAAAATAGTCTACACTATGTTCAAGTAGTTCCTGTAGTTTTTTAGAGGTTGGGTAAAGCACTGTTTCTTTTCGGCGGCGTCATGGCTCCCAATGGAGGCATGTGATCGGGGGGGGGGTTGGGAGTTCGTCCAATCAAAAGTGTACGACGGCGTGAAGCATTTCTTGTTTTTGTATGACGTCATTGGGCCCGATCGAGGCTTTCGATTGGGGGCGGGGTTGTACTCGTGTCAAGCATGGCCGTAGTCGTATGACCATAGACCCTCGCATCCCTGCCATGCCGGGACGGAGCTCGTCGGATTTTCACCCACCAGGCAGACATTGCTTGCACCAAGCGCGAAGTGAGGTGAGGTGTTAGGCGAGTCGCATGGAGGGTGAGCTGTGGGTGAGCTCTGGGGGGGGGAGGGGGGGGGGGGGGGCGGGGGGGCATTTGGGCGGTTTCTCCTATTCAAAAGTGCACGATGCGTAGCATGCGGACACGTTTTGTTTCCTGACTGCGTCATCAGCCTCGATCGGGGCATTTTTGATGGAGGTGCGTGAGACGTACCTGGTATCCATACAGCGGCACAGCAGTACCAGCTGTATTGGTCTTTAGTTGTTCCAGCGCTCGGCATGTCGAGAAACAAGAACCAAAGTGGAGGTGGCACTGAATTGTGGCCGATGACGAGAGGGCCTTGATTGTTTTGTTCGTGGTTGAATCGGAGCAGCAGCAGCAGCAGCAGCTGAATATGCTGGGGGTGTGGTCTTTTTTGGGCGTCAAGGTCTATCTATGTTGGCCTTGGGATGCCAGTTTTAGTGTAGGGGCGGTCAGTCAAGCGGTCGAACCGGGGTCTCCTGGCATCGTTGGCAGCAGTAGTAGTAGTCGTCGTGATGGTAGTCGTGGTGGTAGTGCTGTCGTAGTAGTCTCGGCGTTGGGGGAGCGAGAGGAGGGACAAGCAAAATGCCGTCTACCGTATCGTGCACCGCACGGTATACCGTGTGGTATTCTGTATCGTGCGAAGCGTGGCTTGTACCGTACGGTATCGTGTGCCATGACGGGCCGTACCGTGTCGGGTGCCGTACGGTATACCGTATCCCCTACCGCACCGTGCTTGGTATCATCGTGTACTGTGTTATGCTGTACCATGTACGAGGCACAGCAATGCCGTGTACCGTACCGTGTCGAGGACCGCCTGCGTCTTGTACCCCCTATCGAACCTTTACCATGCCGTGTACAGAACCGTACCGTATGCCGTAGGTTATTTGTCGTACGTGTTAACTGTGTTTTTCTATATATCATAGGCGCAGTAGGTAGCCACAGAGGCGGAGGAAGTACGGGCGCGCCCCTTGTGGTAGCGGCATGCTTTTTTCGTTTTTTTTTCGATCTGCCACGTTTTGGAACTTGTTTTGGAAAGATTTTACTCGGACATTTTTTTTCCCCCCGGTTGGCTACGAAAAAAGCGTGAAACGCAAAGCCAGGAAGTCGTGTGGCAAATCTCGACGGGAAAGTTGGGAGGGTATTGTGTAGGGGCATTTTCTTGTTGTTTCGGCGTGTTGCTTCTTTTTTTTGTTTTGGCGTATTGCGTCTTGTTATTTTGGCGTGATGGTTATTATAGTTCCCTTTTTGAACGGGAGCCCCGCGTGGAGCGTGGCTTTCGATGTCGCTGCGCGCTGTGCGTGGCGTTTTGTGGATCGGACAGGTCGGATCAGATCAGATCAGATCAGATCCCCATTTCGCGATCTAGATAACTCGGGGCAGATAGATAGATCCCTGATTTACATTATCTGAAAAAATCTAGACCGTGTTTGCCGGTTGGGATCTGTATGATCTGCATGGCACTGCTAATACATTGCGCACAGCACTTTTGCGCGGTGGGATCTGAATGGTACGGCTCTTCTTGCACAGCATCTCGTAACGGCAGCTATATTGTCTAGATGATCTACAGATGGATCGTGATCTGTCTCAGATGTATGCGAACTGGTCTTTTGACCATGGCGACGACGATGGTGATGATGATGATGATGATGATGATGGCGATGGCGATGTCGGTGGTGGTGGTTTTTAGTTTTATGGGTGTATGTGTGCAGTTAGTCGGTTGGGTGGTTGGGCTTCTTCCCCCCCCCCCCCACCCCTCCCTCCCAGGGGGAGTTTCTAAGAAAATAAAAATGAAAAAGAGGGTGGTCGGTGTTACTGTAGCGTAACGAAATAAATGAACAACGAAACATGAAACGTCTACTCTTGTTTTCCTTAGTAACTCGCTCGTTTCGCATTGCCTGTCTTCCGTGGTCCTATACATACCTGGACCAGCATTCGTTTTACCAGGTACGTTTTATCTTGTTCGGCTTGCCTGTTTGTTCGTGGATGTGTGGTTGGGCTTCCTGCTAGCGGCACTGCCCCACACGAAGAAAGTTGAGCACATAGGCCACCGATCCCCACAGCAGTGTCGATCTACTGTAGATACGTTTATGGTATGTGTGTCATCTATTAATAGCTAATGTTGCCCGGGGGGGACCCGTATGCTATGGTCTGTATGATCTAGGACGAGTTTCCTGGGTTGAATCTGTCCTATTAGCATATACACCCATCCTCCACGAACAACATGTCACAACGGCAGGTTACTATGATCTAGAGGATCTACGGTAGACAGATACTATGGTCTAGATTATCTACGGTAAACAGATAGATCGTGATCTGTCCGATGCGTGAAAAGTTGTGCTCTGGTGTGTTGGTGTGTAACCGAGGCTTCGATGGATGATGCTACACGTTTATAGTACTGATAAAGCCTTACCGTCCCCCCGACGAACCGTCCGCGTATTGTACGATTGTGCGACATCGTCCCCTGGAACTAACAAACAACACAATGACATGGCCCATTTAGTCTAGTCCACAGCTTGCTAGTAATGACATTAATACCGCTTGTGGTCTTCAAGAAGCAAACTTCCAATCTGTCGGACCTGTGTGATCGAATCACTATCGCAGACACCACACGCATGTGTAAGAAAATTCCACAGGTGGCACACTTGTGGTCTCTAGAACGGAATCCGAACAAAAAAGTATGTCCGTCTGTCCGATGAGGGTCACTACGGTCACTTATGGACAAAAAAAATCGAAACGGCCACGCCCATACCGCACGCGTCAGTTCGAAGCCCTCGCGGAGGCAATCGTGATGGTCCAAACCACACCTCATCGGGTGCCCTGTGTGGAGTTATCAGAGTTGACGTCTATTAATAGCATCCCAAACGGGGTCACGAGACGAGCAGCAGCGATCGCTCGCCTGAGGCCAGCGGGAAAAATGTTTGTCAACTCTATTTTTAGTGGAGTTGGTTGATATTCATTGTTACATTGTGCTGCAAGCAGTGAGCGGCACGGCAATAGCAAAGGCTGTCCTCCGTCCCTGCCTCCTTGCCGCTTCTCTCCGTCCGTCCCCCGCCCCCTCTCTCCCTTCCTCTCTCCTTCCCTGCCCCGCTCCCTCCCTCCCTCCGTCACTCCCTCCCCCCCTCGCTCTCTCCTCCCTCCCTGCCCTCTCCTCCTTGTTTCTTTGTACCTCCCTCTCTACAGTAGCAGTAGCAGTAACTGGTACCCCGCACGTGACGTCTACAAACTCGAAAATATCCCAACACCGTTTTCGAAGTTCGAAATTTTATTCGGTATGAACACCATTTAGAAATTTCGTGAATCCTTTCGGTCTTTATTCCGTGGATTTTTCAGTACGGAGGTGGGGGCACTTAAGTGCGGGGCCCCACGGAATAAGTGCGGCTGCCGCACTCAGGTGGAACCGGGCCCGCTTTAGCCTCCAAATCTCTTCGTGCCTGGTACGACAGAACGGCAGTACCACCTCCCTCGTACAAACTTCAATTAATTTGGTACTATGCGAACATCTACAACTACAGTTAAAAAAATATTGAAAAAACAGGTTCTTTACGGTCTCTTGGAAGGCAAAGCTGGGAACATTCCGGATATTTGTGGAAACTAGCAGCAGCAGCAGCAGCGGTACAGTCCGAGACTGCGTTGATTGATCGAATAATAGCTTCGCAAGCTGCGTGCTATTTTGTACATGGATGGTTTTGAATTTTGGCTGTAAGCATCTCACCATGCTAAGGGTCCGATCTTCACGAGGGCTGTTTTTTAGTTTTTTTTTCAGTTTTTTCCCGAAATTACGGTATTTCTTGGTATTTTCCTACAGGAAAATACTGAAAAGCACCCTAACTAAGCTGCGAATAGGGAGGTGTGTTTGCAGGAAGTTTCCGATCTCGAAACAACCTACTACCCAACCAAGCCAGCGAAATATGCGCTTTGGGTGCAAGCAAACGGTCGCAAGTTTTCGGCCACACGGACTCCATTCGGCATATTCTACGTGACAGTATGGGACTCGCTCCTACAACCGTCAACGCACGCGAAAAAAAATACGGGGAAAACAGCAGATTGGCGCGGCATCACAAGTATGGATTCATGTATAAAATGTACGGCGAGATATTATAGAATTGACGTATTCAAGTCTCACACGCGCGATCTACATTATTAGCCCCTCCTGGAAGGCAGTGCCCAGAACAATCACCATCACGGAGGACAACAACACGTGTTGGATGGCACGCGCAAACATGTAGCACTCTGCAGTAGCTGTCGCTTACAGCTATTGATAGCGCTCTTCTTGTTTGTTGCTGACGCAAATCAACACAAATTGCTCCTGCCATGCTGTGTATAGCTCTGAAGGTGGGTAAGACACCCCCCCAAAAAAGAGCCAAAGCCTCTCGCGACTTATTTTGCCCCTAGTACGTGTGCCACCACATGGCACAAATAAAAGATTAGCAGCTGCTTCCGCTCTCTGCCAGAAACGCTACCACAATTATACCAGTAACTACGACTACTGTACTTGCGCTTTACTTAGGCTTTCCGCCAAGGAACAAGGTTACGTATGCGCCCTTTCTGAGCAACACGCCCACCAGCGGTTTCGCAGAAAAAATACGGTCGACGTGTTTCACATTCAGACCTACCTGGTATCAGGTACCATGTTTTTCATTTTTATTTTAATCACTTTTACTTTCCAGCCTATCTCGTAGGAGGTTTTACCCTCAGCGATCTTCTGGACAAGCCGTGGGCATAGGTGTCGTCCCTTCTACCCCCCGGTACGTGCGTTAATTTTTTTTGTCGCGCATAGGGTTCAGCGTTCCCACTGCTCGTCGATGTTCATCGAATGTAGCTAACTCACGCTCTCGCGCTTTCCGCTAGATATTTTTTATATGTAAGAAAAAAGTATCACTATAATATAGTGGTACCAGGTACCACGTACGGTAGTACTGTCTATGAGTAAAGGTATCAAGGTATGGCAACAGCAAGCGTCCGTCACGTCACTAGTTGAAAACCCCCCCGAAAATAACGCCGTCAAAAACAAAACGCTGTCCACAAAAAGACGTCTTGGCTATTTGGTAGCAAGGCTGCAACTTCTATGTACGTCTGCAGGCCAACTCCGTGATTCGTGTTCGTTTTTCTCCAAGAAACACTGCTACTTCTAGCCCCTTCCGAAGCAACGCTGTTGAAAGATTACTTCCACTGCCTTTCAAACAACGCCGCAATTTCTGCTCAGGGGGCAACATTTGTACATCTCCTGCCTCCTGCCCACCAACGCTGCTCCTCCTGCTTGCTGCCAAGCAACGCTGCTACTACCAATGCCTCCTTTGAAGCAACGCTGCTGCTCCTCCTCCTCCTGCTGCTGCTGCTGCTGCTGCCGCTGCTGCTGCCGTGCTCTTGCTCCTGGAGCGACGTCGCTGAAAAAAACGTCGATAAAACTCACCGCAGATATAGCTGCAACAGGACAGCGCACTACCAAACTTCCCCAAGATTATTGCACAATTTTCCTGAAACAAGAGCCACCCGGAACCCCCCCCCAAAAAAAAACGCAGGACGTCTATATACCTGCCCTAGAAACGCCGCCACAAAATCCACAGCCAAGCAAGGCATGAAATGTAACGGTAAGAGGTAAGACAGCCCAGCGTGAACGAGACCCTGACAGAACAAAACCAAACAGAAAAAAAAAACGCATGGAGACGAGCGCTAATAAGAGCAACCGCCGTATTAACAATAGCAACCGCCGTATGCATATAAGTACAGCAGCAAAACAAAAGTCTCCAGCGAAGGTTTCTTGAGAGCCTGCCTGCAAGCATCTCCTGGGAATACCCGAAAAACAAAACAATGTAAGCAAAGCGACAACGGAATCAGCGGTGAATGCTGTACATTATATACCACCAATATTGCTCTCGGCATAGGTACCGTCAGGCTTGGTTCTTATGCAAACCGTTCAGACCTCTTCACACCACGTACAGATCATCTATAGATCATTCCCACTTCATGAGCTAGACCTTTCAAGGCATATATATAATTCTCTTATTCCCGATCTTGTATGACCCAGCTCATTTTGCCTGGTGGGACCCGTATGGCATACAGCAGCAAACGTTTTTCTCGGTTGGATCTGCCCTAGAAGGCAAATCCTGCACAACCTCTCACAGCGGCAGTTGAGGAACTAGATCACCTAGATCTTCTATCTGTAGAATATGTACTTAAGATGACCACCCGTCTGAGGTGGGGATTTTTGTCGTTGTTTCTGCTTAAGACAGCGCTCCGCTGTCATTTTTTTTCAAACCATTGACACCGCCTTGCGAGTTCCTTCCATACACTTGTTGTTGTTTGCTTCCGTGTCTCATGAATACCCCCACCCACTCTCTTTTTGAGCAGTTACACCTCTCCGGCCACTATCTGACCCTCGATACCGCACGCGTTAATGCCGCGGAGGATTCTGAACAGCCCGCCCTCGCCCCAAGAAGAGTTCCAGCTGTTCGCCACGAGCCAGAAGTCTTCTCCGCTGTCCGCGTCCGTTCCCCACCCGATGATCTTCACGGCGTGGCCGCCCATGTACGAGCCTGACGGCACGCACGCACGCACGCACGCGCGACATTCATCGCCCATCGTGAATCGTCAAATTACTGACCACAACCATCAATTCTCAACAAAATAGTTGGCAAATTATGAACGATCGATCGCTAAAATTATCTTCACTTATCACACACCGGTATCGATTACAATTAACAGTACCAGGTACCTCGTATCAATTATCAAAATGTATCACCAGTCATGAATCATGAAATATCAATCACCGGCATCAACTACCAGGTATCCATCATCTGTCATCAAAACATCAATCACTTATCTGCCATCAACTATCAATTATCAAAATATGAGTTTGTTGACTCGACTTCGTCCCGAGAGGACCATTTGCGGTCGGGATAACCATCTGGGGGTGTTCGTAGCCTCAGACGATGGTAGCCCAGACTGCATGGCAGTCTATGGATGGATGTTTCAGGTCATGTGCTATTGGCCTCCCACAGGATAAGGGCAGCGAAGACGTGGGCATCGTGTGTCACCACTTGCAACCTCAGATGTCAAGAGTCACATGATACACAATAGGCAAAGGTACCAACCGGTACGTAACTGTCATCTCAAGAGACCAAACAAACAGGGGGATCATATTCAGCTATCACAATTTTCACTCTCATTCATGTGCAAAAATATAAAACAAAAAAGACGGCGCAAATGTGGACGGGGTTAGGGTCGTTCTTATCAAAGAGCTTTCCCCCCTCAAAAAATCTCCAGATTTATGAAATTTGTACCAAGATATGGAGGCGTTCCGTCACAATTTGTGGAATTTGACAAGAGGGCGAAGTAGCAGTTGAGTCAAATTTTCACATATTCGGAAAGAAAAAGGAATCATGTAAGACAAAACAAAATTGCGCGAAAAAAAACCCTGGAAATTCTGGAAATTCTAGACATTCTAGAAAAAAAAAAAGTCTCCAATAATAACGGCACTTGCTGTAGTTTTTTTACACTGCACAAAAATATCCACCTCTATTCGTGAATACTTGGAAAATTTTCAGAACATTCCTCGGGATGAAACAGTTTCTTGAAAAAACGGGGGGTGCACTTCCAAAAGGGTGCATATTGTGCAGGTTCGCAATTATGAACAAAACAAAAAGAAAAAAAAGAGGCTGTGAGATCGAAAATTTACTCAAAACTCATCTAAGCAAGCTTGGTTTGACGATTCGATCGCGCCTCCTAGGGGCTGTGTAGGTTTTCAGGGCCGTCTGCGTCAGAGACCAGGGTGTGACGCAGCACATCAAGCTTGCAGATATCAGTTTCTAGGACATTTTCGATATCATCACAGCTTCGTTTCTTCCCCGCAATCACTGCGCAGGGGAAAACCTCGTGACATGGTCTGCATGTTGTGCAGGATAACGTACTGTGCAGCGGGATACCACCTTGTGTAGGACAACAAGCTTCGAGCGAAAAAAACAGCCAGAAGAGCAGGACGAAAAGCGACAGACAGTAGGTGATCTGCACAGCCATAACCCACGTACGGCAAGGATCAGCGCTACCGTTGTTATTCGAGCATGTCCGCTCTTCGGGGGAGGGCGGGGGGGGAGGCGTACTTGTTTGTTGCTTGCCTTAAATAATTTGACCACTGACCACGCATCCCTTTCGAGACGGAGCGCTTGGGGGGAGCCCCTCTCACACTTGTTAATATAGTGGGAGATAGCCTACATGGCCCGATGGGAACTCACCGCGGACACGCTAGTGAACGCCACCACAGTACGAACGAACGGTGCTATTGCGTGTGGCACACCACCCCGTACCAGACGCAACTAACATGGCAATACCATCCCGTACCACTCCCAGATAACATGGCATACCATCCCGTACCAGTTCCAGAAAATATATGCACCACATATACACCCATGGTACACGCACACTCGATGGGGGGGAAAAAAAAAACTGCCTATTAAAACTGGCGACTACACACAGCAACAACGCCAAACTACCGGTACGCGAATGGGGAATGATGAAACAAAAAAACTGGTGTCCGAGGTTCAAAGCAGGTAGTCGAAGGGCACTCGCGCACCATGATCTACACTGCCTGTATAGCACCAAAGTTGACAACCATTGTTCCAAGGGCGTTCGAGCCTAATGAGGAGTGTAATCACCTGCGATATTTTTGTAGACGCCACCGGAGTAGGTGAGGAAGTCGGAGTAGACGGAGAAGGAAGCCGTGACGGACCCGAACTTCATCATGTCTCTCTGGATTTCTTGCACCCCCTGAAGGAAAAAAAAAAAAAAAACGAACGAACGAACGAACGCGGTTGGCCAACCAAGATAAGACGTGACAGCAGCCACAGCGGCGGCGATCAGCGGCAACGGAAGTAACAGAGGAAATAACAGCGGTCGCCGCCGTCCCGGCAGCAATAGCGGCAGTAGCAGCAGCAACACCAGCAACGGCGGAAGCAGCAGCAGAAACAGTAGCAGCGGCAGCAGCAGCAGCAGCCAGAACAGGACGCAGCCGGGAGAGCCACTACAACGACAACCAACACCAACCCCAACATCAACACCACCAGCACCACCACCTCCGCCACCACCAACCGTGCCCCCCCGCCGCCTACCCAAGAAAACAACCGACCATCCAACGCCCCCGCTCACCGCCAAAGAATACGCCTCCTTAGCCATCTTCTTGTCCTCCTCGTAGCTGGACGGGAAGGTTCCCTCGGAGCAACGGTAAAGGCATTCAGGAGTGGGATATTCGCTGTCGGGGCAGGCCGGGTACCCCGATGCCCCGGGGTCTACGTGGTGTGCGCAGGGTTGGAACTCGTAAGGCTGGGGTGAGGTGGTGAGGGAGGGGGGGCGAGAAGGGAGGGGGGGGGGGGGGGGGAGCGGAGGGGACGGTTACAAACAAATCGCGTTGGGTAAAAAAAAAAATTGCGTACTAATAATACAGTAAGTACCAGTATGATTTACCATTGACGAGTACCTCTTATCACTTTCCAGGCTGATAGGAAGTATCCCTTACTGGTATAACTACGGTATCACTTTCACTTATCAGTATCACTCGCTGTTAACAGGTACCACTATGTCCCATAATATAAGCACCATATTTACACTAATTAGTATAGCAAACGAAGATTATATTTCGGGACAGAGTGCTGACTGGTGAAATATCATTCATCCCTCATGAAAAAAAATATAATTTATCCCTCATAAAAAAAAATGTAATTCATCCCTCATAAAAAAAAATATAATTCACCCTCATGAAAAAAAAAATAATTCATCCCTCATGAAAAAAATATAATTCATCCCTCATTAAAAAAAATATAATTCATCGTTCATCACTCATCACATACCTGGTACGAGGTACCAGGTATCCCTCATCATCCCTCATCAGGCATTACTTACCTCTCTTTCTACCCCAACGGACGGAAACGTAAGGACCGTTGGGGTAAAAAAACGAAGGCTAAGCAGCCCTCGCATCTCCGTCCGAAGCGGTATCACTCACCAGGGAAAAATACAAGTTATCACCCATTTCTCGTATATACGAGTATGTACCACGTGCCAGGGTATCAATTATCGCAAAAAATCAAACATTTATACCTGGTACGGGCCAGTATCATGTCACAAAACAACGTACCGTACTGGCATCCCATATCACCTTGCACGTGCTGCCCTGACCGATCTCTGAGTAGCCTCCTCCCGTGACCACGCCCCTCTTGGCGAACCACTTCCATGCACTTCCGGGTTGACCGCCATTGCAGCCCATGCTGAGAAACAAAAAAAAGCAAGAACAAAAAACAAACCACGAAACAAGATACAACGCCGTTGGCAGACGCGGGACAGATTAGCGGTGGGGAAAAGGGGGCGGGGAGTATTATTGCTGTTAATAGATATTATTGCACTATTACGGGGGGCCATATTAAATAGGACCTACGATAGACCCAAAGAACTATGTGTTTACCCATTTTTACTATCAATAACAATATTTGGTCTTATTTACTATGGTCCCCCGTAATATAATAAATACTACCACTAATACTATACCATACTACTACCGGCATACTCCTATAACAAGACAAAACATGGCAATAGCAGTGGCAAAAACCAGGCGAAGAAAAGCAAACCAGCCGCAACCCCAAACCAACCCAAACCCCAACCAATCGTGTACTCAAACCCAAAACCAACGCCACAACACATCAACATCACTCCCCCCCCCCCCCCCTCCTCCTGAACCCCCTCCCATCACCCCCCCCCCCCCCCCCCGCCCCCCCCCCCCCCCCCCCCCCACCTCAGGCCGCACGAAAACCCATAGCAGCACGCGGTCGTATCCTCCGCACTCAGCATCAACAGCTGGTCCGCCGTAGCCTCGCCCCCAGCCCCACTCCCGCCACCATTACTACCGGCGATGCATCGACGATCATTGAACGCCTCCGTCGAGGCAAACGCCCAGCAACTCCCACAATCGCTCTGGTCCCTGACTCGTCCAATAATAGAGGCGCATTCGGGGAACGCTTCCCTGGCGTCGAAGTTAGCCGGGATGTCAGTCGAGGCTGGCTGGGGTCCGTTGCCCATGGCCCGGAGACGGCGTTCGGTTGCTAGCGGGGCACTGCCTGCTCCGACCGCGCCTTCGCTCACGCCGGCCGGGTATCTCCTGCTCGAGGGGGGTCGATCGGGACGAATCATGTATAGATCATACAGGTCATACAGATCATACAGATCGTTTCCACTTCATGATCTAGATATTTCAAGGCAGATAGGTCATATATTCCCGACTTTGCATGATCTAGCTCATCATTTCGCCGGGTGGGACCCGTATGACCTGCATGATATACTGTAGCCCACGTTTCCTAGGTGGGATCTGTACTATACAGATCCTGCACAATCTCTCACAACGGCGGGCGAAGGAACTACGGTAGATGATCTATATGTAGGTCGATAGATCAGACAGATCATGATCTGTCTATATCCGAGGTCTGTGATGCTTTGTTTTTGACAAAAAATACTACCATGAATAGTGCTGTATGTAAGGCCAGGCAGGAAAAACCTGAAACATTATTGTGGTGCACGCGTAGCATACGAAACAGTCGAACCAGAAATGGCTCTGCAATCAGGGTGAAATATGGGCGTTGCAGTGTAGTAAAACAGTCAACCAGACACGGTTCTGAATGCAATACATGAAACTTTTAGACTCGAGAACCATTAAAAGAAAACGCCCACCTCCGGGGCAGCTCTTCGAAACCAGCGTGCCCTCGCAGCACCGTCCCTCCAGCAATACGCCTGCCAAACACATGGGAAAAAAAGCAAACAAACCACGGGGCGACAGGCGTGAAGAATACTTGAGCGAAACAATAATGATGTGGATTTCACTATGATCGTCGAAAACTATGGTTCAATCGTCATATCGACGGAAGGGCTCACCGACTCAGCCATGGAAAACGCAATCAATTTTCAGCGCAATGCTGGGGGGGGGGGGGGGGTTGAACACAGCAGCAAAATATGGCCGAGGGGGCTACTGAGCATAGGGACTGCCCAGCATATTTCCGCCTCATCTGCGTTGTGGACTGCATCTGTGCTAAATAAAGGCCATGGGAAACCGAGAGCCCACTCGTACGTGCGTGGCGTGGTCTCACCTTGCGTCTTCTACGGTGTAGCCCTCGAACCTCGGCGATTGCTCCGCTCGCCAGGATGCAAGAGGAGAGTCGTTGACGCCCGACACCAAAGAGGAGGTGATCGCCGGCATATCGCCGTTAGAGCCGGCAGTCAACCCGACCCCGACAAGCTATTGATGAAACGCAACATCGAGCAAGTTCCACGTCCGAACACCGTCGCGGGGAACGGAGAACAAAACGTGGGGTGCAGCAGGAAAAAGGTATTAGGAGCGGGGGGAACGCGGGGAGGGGGGGGGGGGGGGTACTCATGTCATGCATGACCGTGGTGGAAGATGACTATAGACCCTTGCGTCCCTACAATGCCGGGATGGGGCACGTCGGGTTTTCACCGAACAGGCAGCGGGGGGGGGGGGGGGGGCGTATTCATTTGTTGCTTGCCTCAATCATTTTACCATTGACCACGGATCCCTTTCGAGACGGATGACCGTTCCTACTCCTGATAGAGACGCCTCCAACACTTGGGGCGCTCAATACGTTGTTTCCATGTACTACAGACAGTAGAACCGTTTTGCTATTATTAAAACCATCATGTCGCGCACTGTCGTACGGCGCGGCAACGCTCCTAGCCCCTCATGCGCCTTACCGAGGTGCGCTTGGAAATTAGGTGCTTCCAGCGAATTTCAGATGCCAATGTCGGCGTATAGATGTTAACCGAGACATCTACCGTCTGCTGTGTGCCGTGAGGGACCTCCAGCGCTGCAGCGATGACAAAAAAGAAGGGCACAAAAGGGACGCAACGGATGGGGGCGAGGATGATATAAGCTGCAGGACGCCTACACATACTACCCACTTCGGACGGACGGAATATTATCTATCTGATCTGTCTACTACAGATGATCTAGTTCCTCACCTACCGTTGTCAGAGGTTGTGCAGGATCTGCATGGCACATATCCAACCCAGGAAACATATACATTATCATGCGGAATGCATGGGTTCCACCCAGCCACATGAGCCAGATCATACAGATCATACAGATCATACCAGATCGGGAACATATCTGCCTTGAAATATCTAGACAATGAACTGTGGGAGTGATCTGTATCTGTTCGAAGTGTGAAACAGTTCAAGGTAATAAAACAGTGAATGTGGCCCAGGCTGGGTTTCTTTAGTTGACCACGGACCGACTGAATTTTACGTGCAAATACGAAGCATGTCACATTTTACCGTCGCTGGCATTTATTGGTCTGCGCACGGTTGCACTCAAAATCGATAAGAATATTCGCTCACCATTCCATTGAGCAACGCCATCGAAGGACGCCCCGTTCTTCAGCGGACACTCGACGCCCACCACGTCTGTGCACAGGTCTAGCGCAAACTTTGTGTTCGGAGTCTTGGGCGTACCAAATCTGGGAGTTTCGAGGGGAGATGTCTGCCGATGAAACAAAAAAAAACGGGGGAAAGATCGGTCGCCGAAACGTAAATACCTGGTAGTTATTATTTCACTCGAGATAGTACGGTGTCTGCCTATTAAAAAACTAAAAACGTGCCTGGTACCACGGAAAGAGGTCCCCTATTGTCCCGTTACCAACGACAAATCACATAATCACAAAGGCTAATCACATTGGCACAGATATGACAACTCATGCGAATTTGGACAGCAAATCATAGTGGAGCCATACATGCATGGTATGTATCACATTCGACCGCTGCATTCCGTTCCCCGAATACTTGCCGAATGCCTTGGGTTGGTCAAGCTTGCTTGCCCCAAGAGTGCCCTCGGGCCATGTCTGTTACCAGAGACGTTTGCGAGAAGAATTGCTGCTACTGCTGCTGCTGTATGCATGCATGCCTCTGCTGCCTGCTGCTGTAGCAGACAAGTCCTGTTGCTGCTGCTGCACCTGCTGCACGTCACGTACTACTGCTCCCGCAAGCGTGCCGCTGCGGGTAAGCGCGCTACTGCAGTGCTGTTGCTGCAAGCGCTGCGGCACAAGCAAGCACGACGGCAAGCGAGCGCTGTTGCGAACAAGCCCTGCTGCAAGCAAAGTGCTGCTGCAAGCAAGCGCTGCTGCAAGCAAGAGAGCTGATTCAAGCCAGCGCTGCTGTAAGCGCTGTTGCAAGCGCTGCTGCTGCTGCTGCTGCTGCTGCTTGCGGCTGCTGCTGCGGCTGTTGTTTGCGAGTGCATCCTCGCCGCCACTCCTCATCTTGGCCGCTAGGGCGCTTTCTTCTTGTAGGACGAAGCCGGCAACGAAAAAGGAGGGCGCAGGATACATCGCACTTTTGCCTGTTGGTGCTTGGTGCTGCTTGCTGCTTCTGCAGCTTGGTGCTGCATGCTGCTGCTGCTTCTGGCCGCTGCAGGTAGGTCATGCTGCTTGCTCGACTTCTGCCCTCGCCTGGGAGTGTATGCAATATATTTGTTTTTCAACCTAATAATCTACTATTTAGCGTTTTTTTCGTCTCCGATCACATGCGCATGCCGGAAGGTCTTCAATCATGACTCACCTTTCCGACGGAATCCTTGAAAAAACAAAATATACTATGCGCAGACACCCCATAGTGCTAATTATCTACCTTGTAACTTTTTTTCTTAGGAGACAACATGCGACGACTACCCCGATGAACGCTCCCACGCCTTAGCCATAGGTATAGAAAGAAACGTACCATATCTGGCACAGAAATACCAAAAAAACAAACGCACCAGCAGTTTTGTCAGTTTGAGCAAAACAAAAAAACAAAAAAAACTAGCCCCGTTCCCAGCAAACCTACTGCTGTATCCCAGTATATAACACAAACACGCCTTCTACCAGGTGCCAGACAGATTTTTTTATCATGTTTAACAACTGCGGTAAAACGAAACCTATATGTCTCCCCAATTCCAGGTGTTTGGTCCCCACAACGCAGCCGCGGTCCTAAACGAGGGTCTTGACCCTTTCGGAACTGCAGTCTCGTTTCGGGGGCAATCCACTCAAGTTCCAAGCAGTTTGTCCCCAGAACGGAACCGCGGTCCTAAACGGGTGAAATAAAATGCGACACCGCTCCACGAACCCCAGACTCCCAACGTTCACTATTAATAGGGTATTCGTGAAGAAGTTGGTTGGAACCAATTTCGTTGGGTTTCTCTGCAGTCGGTTTCCGACGAAAAAAAAAAGAAGAATCCAACTCACGCAACCTTCCTAAGAGTTATACTGTTTTTACTTGAGGTATTTCTTCCACTCCAGAGTTATTGGAGCCTGTCCTGCGACCACGGACTGCATTGAATTGTGAGTTAATGTGAGAACAACAACAACATGTAACCCAAGGTAAGAATAATGAGAATAATGACGTTGCAAGTGGTATTTTGACCACGTTTTAGCGACAACCTCAGGAAAATAATCCTGCAGTTTCTGTGATATAGGAAGCAGACCACGAGAGAACCCAACCACATCGAGTAGGTTTAGCAGTCTGGGAGAAGGGATCTTTAGGGATGCTTTTTACTTGAAAAATGTGTAGCGTGGTCTGCACTTCGGAATCGTCGTCCGCATCTGAGAAATTTCCTGGTTCGATGCAAACTCGTCGTAGCCGCGTTTATGGCGAGTTTTGGCCCGTTTCGGCTGCGGTTTGGGGTCAGGGTTAGGGTTAGAGTCAGGGTTTGGGTTGGGTCTTCGCCCGTACCTTGATCCCAACAGGAACCAAAACACCTCAACAGCCTGCCAACCTAAAGATCCCTTCTACCAGATTGTTAAAGGTCCTCACCACATTGGTGTCAACCTAAATTATTCGCAAAAAAACTAACTTTTCGCGTGCGGTTGCTCCGAAAGGGGGGGGGGACTCTCCGAGCTCACATTAACTTGGATGGTGTAGGAGCCCACGTCGATGATGGGACCGTCGGCAGCGACCGCTCCAGTCAGGCGAACTTGAACGGGGGCACCGGACACGACGGTCTCCCCTACGAACTCCGCGCTAATGCTCCTGTTGGAGTAGGGAAAAAAACATGAACACACAGACGAAAGAAAGAAAGAAAAACAACGCGTACACCATAAATAATCATTCCATCACCGAGCAAATATCATACTGGGATCTGGAACCTGGCACCAGGCACGTGCTGATGAAACCGACGATAAAAATCGACAGGTAGGTGCAGAGAAGCTCGGCGACAAAACGCGTGAGACGTGCGGTGGTTCAACCATACCAGGTGTCTATACTGCGGGGGTACAATCAGTACGCTCCATCATTCGAGGGCTAAAAAGGGGTCGGGTCCGGTCGGGACAGGCCGGGAAACGGGGACCGGACCCAATCCGTGAAAAATTGAAAACCTCCTGACCCGACCCAACAACTACCGAACTCGACCCGTGAGATCTCGAAAATGTCCTGACCCGACCCGCGTGTTGGGGTTATGACCCGTAAAGGGCCCTGGATACCTCTGTTGCTAATCGTCGTGCCTGGTGCAACGCAACCCCTTGCGCTGGAAGTCCCGACATTGAAACAGTAAATCCGCAAAATCTATGCACATTACCCTCCGTTACTTGGTGTGGCTGGTGCTGTCATCATCATGCTCAGCCACGTAATATTACCCGTCTCATGTCCCAAAAGGGACACTTTCACACTTCTGACAGGTCATCCACGAATAGATCTATTAATAGATAATCTACATAAATGTAATCTAGATCATCTACACATATACCATCTAGATCATCTGCAGATATATCAGATGGATCATACAGATATATCATACCAGGTATAGGTTATCTACAGTAAGATCAGCTAGATCATCTACATCATCTACAGAAATATCAGCTAGGTTATCTACAGAAATATCAGCTAGATCATCTACAGATAGATCAGATAGATCATCTACAGATAGATCACATAGGCCATTTAGATCCTAATCTGCCGTTGTGAGGTGCTTTGCAGGTTCTACAAAGTACATATCCAACCCAGGAAGCATCATGTCCTAATATATTATGGAGACTATACTAATAATATTAATATATGGCTTCCAAACCCAGCAACGTGATCTAGAGCAAAGATACAAGAGGTGAGATCTACGCCATCCAGCGGCCCGAGTGGTGAATGCTTTATTTTGAAGCACGTGGTAGAACACGCCTGGCACAAGGACACACAGAGAGGCCGAAGCTTCTGCTGCTGCTGTTGCTGCTCTTGCTTGTTTGGCCTACTGCTGTAGCTATCGTTTTGGGTTCTCGCAAGCAGTTCCAAACCCGATTATGTTTTGGTTTGGTGAGTAGCCTGTGGTTCGCGACCCAACCATAATCGGTTCTTTCGAAAACACCCTATTTGTCATTTGTTGCTGTATTCTAAATTCCTAGAATTCCTAGAATTTTATTTCCAGCTCAAACGGTTCAAAACCGAAAATGATCGTTTTGGGTTCTCGCAAGCAGTTTCAAATCCGATTATGTTTTGGTTTGGTGAGTAGCCTGTGGTTCGCGACCCAACCATAATCAGTTCTTTCGCAAACACCCTATAAAATATAAATATAATAGTTGGTCTGGTAACTTTGCTACCCTGTCTGCCGTCTCTGTCCTGGGTTCGTCAACTATGCTCCGCCCCCGGGAAGGATGCGTCAGGCAAAACGAAACAAGCAAAGCAGGCTGGTCATCCACATCCACCCATGCCATAAACCACACGAGCCGTACACGACTCCTTTCACTCGAAAGTGAAGATAGCAAGAAGAAAGAAAGCTTGATAGTCCAGAGGTACCAATCAGCAATCATCAGCAATCAGACCGCCGTGCTGGAGAAAACAAATCAGGACCCTCCGCCTACCCGAGTGTGTCGTCGTCACCCCGCTTCCCATCAACGCGGTAGAGTCTGGACACCCAAGCCACGCATATCGCCGAGAAAAATTTCATCCCTCCTCTGCCTCAATATGCTGAATGGAGCCGTCTTAGCGTAGCCAGAAGTTGTGAAGTTGTGCTAAGAAGTAGCAGGTAGTGCGAGGAGCGAGGAGCGACAAAAGACCAAAAGACCCCCACAACATGGTGTTCTATTAATAAGTTGGCTTTGCAAATTCGGGGGTATGGCGCTTGCTGGCTATCCAAGAGGACACCCGTGGGGCCACCCTCTAACTTTAGGGAGGATGATGCTCCGGGTGAGGTCTCTCGCTGTAATTTGTGCTCGTGAAGTGTCGCGTTCGAGTTGTGCAACAAGAGGGGGGGTTGCTAGATCCGCAGCGGCCTGTCACACCTCTCGTGCGTTCAGCGACAGCTCGCGAGTTCTTGCACCACCAACACCACCACCACCCTCAACAGTCTCTGAGCATCATGACCGTATCCACAGGAGGGCAGTTGGAGCCGGAGGAGCGACGCAATATAGCCAGCAGCAGGACAGGGAAGTGGAGGAGGTAGGAGACACGTGGCCACGGCAGTCGCGGGTGGTGAGCTATTCTAGAAATTATCATCTTGAGCTGCGTCTGGCTATCTGACCAGCAGCATCAAGTGGTCGCGTCCATTGAACTTTGAAAAGCTGACCGTCAAATCGAAGGCAAAAGACAGAATTAGGTACACCTATTCCATTTAAGCCATTTATAGGTACACAATATCGCACTCGGGAAAATTCTGCAGGACCCTTCCCTCTCTCTGACTGGCCAGCGCACGATCGTACCTCTTGTTGACTGAAAGGTTGAAGGTACACTTCTTTGTGCCCTCTCAAGTTGTGATTGGCCTATTTCCGATTTTGGATTTACTTGCGTAGCTAAAAATGATTCATCTTCTGTTGTGTACTAGTACCATCTTCTGGCAACTGATTTCATACGTGATGTTTTTTTTTAATTCATACGCAAGGCCACGGGGCCGTCGGGGCTGTTACGTTACAGCCAGGTGACCCCAGCGGCCATCTACATGTCATCTACGTACTGTAACTCTGTTACCGCCGCAAGAAGATTTGAGAAAACGCCTTTCGCGGGGGGGGGGTGTATTTTCATTCTTACAATGATACACAGAGTACCGCACACCCAGCAAGGACCCAGTGAGAAACGGGAATGGGACTACGACTACTGCCCTTGTGTTCGGAGGATTATATTTCTTTGTTGCGAAAGAGTGTCATTCGTAAGAGTACACAAGTACGGACTCTGGTTGTGCTGGATGTCGACGGGTAGAAAGAACGGTTTAATGTGAAGAACACACACACAAGTACTCGAAACCAAGAACATTATCATAAATAGGGCAAGCCCGACTTGAGAGCGTAGACACAGAGAGATGCACCTGGAAACAAAGATGTCGGGAGACGTACCAAGCGAGGAAAAACGTGCACCGTCAAGGAAGGGTGTAGGGCCTGCCGAGTGTTCCACACCAACACTTGCCTGGTACCTGGTATTACGGGGCACCATAGTAAATAGGACCTACGGTACACACAAAAACCTATATAATTCACTATTGTTACTAACAATATTTGGTCCTATTTTTTCTATTGTCCCCGGTAATAGTAGCTTGGTGTCAGTCAAGGCAAACTACAAAATATGCAAACCCTTGTAGCTATGCCCTGTACAGAGATCTAAATTATACCGGCGGTATCATTCCCCACCACTGGACTGCAGTCCTATCGGGGTTATGTTCGTAGAGTACAAGCCTGGATGCCCGACCGCCACGCTGTCTGATGATATTCTTTGTAGTCGTTGTATTAGAGGACACGAGGAGGAAGAGAGAGCGAAGAGGATCAGAGCGCTCGAGTTACTTCCCAATGCACGGCAAAATTCATGATAACGCCTGCCAAGATGTACGCAACCCTCTACAACTTTTGTAACCGTCGCTGCTGTTACGATCCAAACGAACACCCTCCCTGGCTTTTCACACCAGTGATGAAACCGAAGGGACGTTCAAGACACGCTAGGACCTATAGAGCAGCCAACGACAGCCCCGCAGGCCACCGGGTCAAAACCCTCAGTATAATACAAACTCCAAACCATTGCAACTGAAACAAAGACCGCATTCCGAACGATGACCACGGCCAGAAAACAAAAAAGGCCAAGTGGTGCCCTACTTCTCCATGCCCCTCGAAGTAACGCGGGGTGGCGACCTGGCAAATTATTTCTCGCGTCGCTCAAACATGGTACTCATCGAATAATGCTCATACCCCCGTTACTCACCCTCCAGAGGCAGATTCGAAGAGAGCCTACGGTGATACTTCAAAGGGGTCTCAGCAAGGGGTTTCGTCAAGATATCCGCGTACTGCTCTTTCGAAGCTTCGAACTGAATGTCGATATTTTTCGCGCGAAGTAGTTCTCCGAAAAAATGAACGCGAACTTCAATATGCTTCCTCCGAGCAGAACTAAAAGGGTTTTTAGCCAACGCTTTGACCCCCGGGTTTTCCTCAACAACCTGAGCACATGATCCACTCAGCTCTGGACAAATGAACGACAACACCGCGCCCGTAAACAAAGCTTCCTTCACCCCTTCATCTAGGGCGACGTACCCTGCCTCTGCTGTGGACAACGTAGCACACCTCTGCGTGCTGCTTACCCAACTGATGGCCGCACCCCTCAGGGTAAGTAACGCCCCCGATACCGAGCGCCCATCGTTCGCATCGTCAGCATAATCAGCATCACTATATGCAGTCGAATCCAATCCCGAGTCTCGCACAAAAGTCAATATCAAAAACTTGGTCCCGTGAAGGTATATACCATAATCTTCAAAACTGCCTTCCAGTGCCTCTCCCTATAGGGTTGCGAGAGTGGCGCGCCAGAGCACGCACAGCGTTCGAGATGTCCGGCCTCGTCATGGTCGACAGCCAATTCAAGCTTCCTACAGCCTCCCTCTACGGCCGATCTCCTCCAAGTTCGCTCTCCTGTCTTGGACCTAGTTCCACACCGGGGGTCGCGGGGATGTCCGAGGACGGGTTGACGCCACAATGATTCAACATGCTCTCAATAAACGCCTTCTGCGTAATCTCCGATGCCCCCAATTCCCAGTCGCGTTTGAAAGCACAGACAGTGTACCAAGTGAGGAGGGAGAAAAAACGAAGAAGGAGCGGAGCGCTCGAGCTCCTTTCAAGTGCACGGCAAAATTCATAGTAACGCCTGCCAAGATGTACGAAACCCTCTACAACTGTTGTAACCGTCGCTGCTGTTTTGATCCAAACGATTGGGTTGATACTTATTTGCTGTCTATCGAGAGATGAACGCGCTGTTCCCGGACCCGTCAGATATTTTCCTAGAAGCTTTGAGCGCAACCAGGAAGCCTTTTCCCGAGTGTAGTATGTACCATGTGGTGTACCTGTACATTTTTTTTTTTGTGCTCAATTCAATGTCTTCTCGCGGCTGCAGCAGGAGCAGCAGCAGCTGCAACGCTGCACCGACAGCAACAGCGGCAGTAACAACAGCAACGTGTATTTGTCGAGGCAATCCCGTTCGCTGATATTATATGGCAGAGAGAGGACTACCCATGGAAGATTCCAACGGGGCATGGTAATATCGCTTCCAGCGTCTACTGATAATCTACAGATCAACTGCAGATCATTCCCACTTGATGATCTACAATAGATCTTTCAAGCAAATATGGTATCGATTCTGTATGATCTAGCTCATGTTGCCGGGTGGGACCTGTATGGTCGGCATGCTCTAGCACGTGTTTCCTGGGTTGGATCTGCCCTATAAGGCAGATCCTGCCTAACGTCTCACAGCGGCAAGTGAGGAACTAGATGATCTATCTGTAGATGATCTATCTGTAGATGATCTATCTGTAGATGATCTATCTGTAACAGCGACCGTGTGTTGCTGCAGTCTTGGGTCCTGCGTACCGGTATTGAGGTTGACGACGACACACAAAGTCCCACCCGTCTGCAGAGAATAACTTGGAAAATTCGAAAGTACCTGAACACGTTGGACAGATGGTATCACTGTACAGATCACACAGATCATGTTGACGGATCTGTATCATCGGTATCTACAAGTTTCTAGGGGGCTGATATGTACCTGCCTGAATTCCTGCGGTCGTAGTTTGCAGGGTGTAGTCATGTTAGCATGCGTTTCCCCGGGTTTGCGAAGACGTTGGACTCTGGTCTCACACGATCTGTGTGATCTGCACACTTTTCCACCTGATGACCATGTACGAGACGGATGATCATTGCACACAAATACCGGTATGCCCCAGGCCACTCACCTACTCGTATGTACCACCTAGACCAGGAAGATTATGATGCCTCCGACTTTTGAAATACTGCCGCTCTACAGACAAAATTACATCAACTATACACCAGGCATTGCCAACACTACACCGCCCGTACGGGCCATGCCCCATGCGACGAGTACAGCGAGACAGGCAACATGATGTGTCGTGCCCGAGTCGCAGTGCTGCAGACCCGAGAGGTCTAGCAAATACAGCCGGGCGCACAGAGCTGGGAGCGCAGCGAGGCAGACGATAGCAGGCAGTATGAGGTTGACCAGGCCATGTACGGCCCTGTGCGATATGGCCTTTGCTAGGCTACGTGCCCGGTGCTGGTTGTGCTATGTGTCTGGTGCGTGCTGTACCGCAGCACTCGGAGGGTTGGGTACGAACTTACACCCCCTCCCCCCGCGTAGAAAGTTGAGGGGGTTTCCATGGGCCTGCTCGGCTCTAGCAGGTCGGAATGGCTCCCCGTGGTTACGTGCCAGATTTCGCGATTTTGAAGGCCCAGAGCACCTGTCACGGAGCCCGGCCGGGACCCACACTTTGTGGCGTGGTGTACATACACGCGGCCCCCCTGGGTGCTCCTCGGCCGAGATCGTGAGAAAAAACCCGCGGCCGGAGGAGAAAAGTAATGTCTTCCAGAAAAAGGGTGTTACATACATACATGTATATATAGTAGCCTACCTGGTACGTTAATATCGCTAACGCATGAATCTGTTTCATGGACAAGAACCAAATACCGGACCTTCCCTCGTCCTGTTGGCGGTATTCGTGTTGTATCACGTAAATATGAATCGGCGAAACAACGCAACAAACAACTAATACAATGAAGCGAAATCAAGCTCAGTCAATGCAATCATCAAAATCATCAATCAAATATCGTCATCGACATATCAGAGTCTAGTCCCAACGCAACAGCAAGCGGTGGTTTAAAACTGCAGCAGCACAATCGCTCAAAATCTCTCCTCGAGCGACGTTTCTTGCAGCCTCCATTCCTTCCTCTACCATCCCCTTGCAGCGAGACCCCCAACCACGCGCCCTGACCCTTCTGTCCCACTCTCTTCCATCCCCTGCCTTGCGCGCAGAGCCGCCATCAACACTGGCACTAGTAGTTTTCGTTTGGCCAGCCGACTATGTATCGTTCATATTTCAGCCCGATGTTTATCGAATATCCTCACATACCTAGTAGCAGTATATCTAGACTAGGGACATATGTTCCCTGACAGACCTTGGTCCTGATACAGGCATCTGGTTGATCTGCCTGACCTGTGTGATCTGTTGTTTTGTCGACCGCAGGGGGACGATAGGAGGGAATCGATGTCGGACCTTGAGCGGGCGCGGCTGGTGAAGGACGCGACGTTCAAGATCAGGAGCCTGGCCAAGTCCGACCCTTCGACGAAAGTGGGCAAGGCCATCTCCCTGCTGGACACGGCGCGGGAGGGGGGTGCGTCGGAGCTGTCCATATATAACGCCGTCCTCAAGGTATTACATCACCACATACTCTTGCCGGGTCTGTGAGTTGGCTTGCTGCTATTGATGGGGTGTTTCTGAAGATGCTTTTTGTTGGAACCAATTTAGTTGTGTATTTTTGTTAGTCTGTTTCCTAGAAAAAAACGACCCTAACCCATGGAATCTTCCTAAGAGTCACAACCCAGCCCTTTAATAGTTAGCTGAATGGTGGCATTCTGGCCACTTTTGTGCCGCAAGCTTGGGGGGATCCTCAAGTTTTGTGGGCTCGGGGGCGATATTTGTCTAATATAGCAAAAACAGACAACGAGAGTCCGAAGCACAATACTTTTCAACCATTTTTTTTCTCGAACACCCTACTCTAATGGCTTCACGGCTTGTATGTACCGTACTTGGGTGGCGAATGAAGCACCTGGTGCACTGCATCCGTGAATTAGTTCAGGTAGTCTTGCTCGTCGAGGCACACGTTACAGACCATCCTGTCGTCGATAGGCCGTTGATTCGACGCTTGTTTTATCTTACGCCGCCTCCCCGACCGTCGATTGGACCGTTGACTCGGCTGTTGGAACTCGGCAAACCGGCAGCAACTGCTGAGCACAAGCAGGGGGTCTCCCATGGCGCCCAAGCAGATGGCGGCGATTCTGCAGCGCATGCGGGACGACTCCCTCACGCCGGACATCAAGACCTACAACCAGATTCTCGACTTGTGAGTTTTCTATTTTTTCATAATATTTTCAGGACTGTAAACGGGTCGGGTCAAACCTCGCGGGTCGGTTCGGGTCGGTTCGGGTCGGGTCGAGTACGGTTGGCCTTGACCCGATCCTTCAGAGGTTGACAAAATCCCGACCCGACCCGTGAGAGCTTGAAAACCTCCCGACCCGACCCGACCCGATCCGACCCGACCCGATCCGACCCGACCCGACCCGACTCGACCCGGCCCGTGAGATTTTGAGTCGTTCCTGATCCAACCCGCGGGTCGGGTCATGACCGGTGAAGAACCCTGATCACTTTAAAGATGTGTTCAGTAGAGTAGGGTAGGTATTAATCGTTTCGTGGGTATGGCATTTGGGCCAATACTAAAGCTACCGGACAAGTCTACCCGGGTATTGTACCCGACACGTTATTTCGAATACTGTGGAGGCGGGTATGGTGTTGGAGGGCAGCAGTATAGGAAATATAAACCCGTCGGTAGGTTCTACCCCGTTGTAGCCTGGTAGAAACATGGGCAAACCTACGCGGAAGCCCGGGTATGTAGGTATTTGGTGCTGCTCGTCACAGAAGGCTACCCGACCACTCGAGGGTTTTACTGACAGTATAGCAGTATCAGGCATTGTGTAGTAAAACGACGGGTATCGCCATTGGGATCAAAACTAGAGCTGGTCGACTACCCGGGTATAGCATCCAAAATCTCATACCTGGTACCTGGTACCTGGTATATATTATCTAACGTGGAGACGGGTATGGTGTTGGAGAGGGGTAGTATAGGTAGTGTGTACCCGTGGGTAAGTTCTACCCCTTTATACCCCGGTAAAAACCCGGGAATACTCGGGTAGAATCCCGGATGATCCAAGGTAGAAGCCAGGGTGATTGGATATTTGGCGCTATTTGTACACGAAAGACTGCCCGACTACACAAAACTAGTATTCAAATGATCAGATTACGTAGTATTATTTTGGGTACGGTAGCGGGGGGCGGTAATACAGGTAAACGTGCTCGTTGGTAGAGCCAGTGGGGTTTGGGTTTCCACACCGTGCGGGGCGATATATTACCCCGGGTATGGTACTGGGGGGGCGGTAATACAGGTAAAATATACCCGCTGGTAGGTACTACGCTATTAATAGTAGGTTCCCCGGGAACCCCAAATTATATTTCCTACGAGAGGCACTTTTTAGTTTGTTTGTATTAATAGTGCACCAGCTGTGAGTTCGACCGATTGAGGGGTGGACAGTCAGCTTTGCAAGCGGCGTGATCCGTCGGTCAGCCCGTTTTCGTGACCGCGCGTCAATATTACCAGGTAGGCTGTTATTTTGACCTCGGACAGACCATCTACTGTAGACCGATGGGTATCGATACGCAATACCCCAACCTATTGCAAAACCTGTAGGCATATTCAATAGGCTACTTACTCTCCTGGGTGTGCTCTTGGACTCACACCCTCGGAGGACAGATCAATTGCAGAGCGATGCGTCTATTTATGGAGATGTTTCGAAGAAAATTCCTCAGAGCCTCCTTTTTCGTTTCGTACACGATGTATGTACTAATGCGGGGGCCGTAGTAAATAGGACCAAGTGTTGTTAGTAAAAATAGGGGAATGTATAGGTTTTTGTGTGTACAGTAGGTCCTGTTTACTATGCCCCCCCGTAACATTTGTATCCCCTTTGGTTTAGAGAACGCCAGCTCGGAAATTCTTACATTTAAGGAGGAGGACAAGAGCCGAGCTAGTGTAGTCTGAGCGCCTGTCAGAAGAACGTGTGCTGACTGTTGGTACTTCTCAGCCATGAAAAACACTTGTTGTAGTAGAGTGCATACCTGTATCATGCGCGATGTACTGTTTAGCCTTCTGGTGGCTTGTCCAACCCCCACAGGCTGCTGCTGTGCGGCGAGGGAGGTCACACGAACAGCACCCGCCGTCGTACCCACCGCCGTTACCGGAAAATTGTTTGATCTAGAGCTTCCGCTCACTTGAAAAACGCGAAAAAAACAAAAGCCTGTGAAATCGAAAAACGTTCCTCAAACCTCGTTTTGGCATCCTTGGTGTGATACTATTAGTTGATAGTGGCACTTGCAATATTAATAACATCAAAGAGACCGTTCTACGATAGAGGTAGCACATTTCCGCTATTTTGTTTCTGAAAGACGAGGTTCCTTGATTTCGCAAAAAAACGTTTTCTAGACTCGGGCCATGGAATTATTCGCCGCGACGCAATTTGATTTTTGCTGAAGTCAGGTTTCGGGTGAGGTATGGAGCCCCTTGAATGAGGGTGAACCTCTATCGTAGAACGCCTCGAAGCGTCCTACGGGGTGTGTAGGTTGATGTATACCCTTGTAAGTTTTAGGCTGGTCTTCAAATCCTGACAGTTTTTACTTGTGAGAGTCAAATGCCAAGCGTTTATCCAATTCAGAGGTACCTGGTCACTCTTAAATTTCATACTAATCATACCTAGAAAGTGAGGAAAAATGAGTATCACTCCTTTCGTACCTGGTAGTTGTTTTTTCTTCATGTCTACAAGAATACAACACAAGTGCTGATGTACCTCCGCTACTATCGCTGCTGCTATATTTCGTGCCGCCGATGCTCTACGTATCACTACAGAAGTAGCGCTTACTACAGCAATGAGGACCAAACACATGCTGTGTAAAACGTAGGGGAATACTTGTCTTTTGGGGTCCATCGTGAGGTTCTGATTTCAACGTTAGCTCCCCCGCAATACTGCTGCTGCTACCCGCCGCCTTGTGCTTCCACAGCTACGCCCAGGTGCATGACGGCAAGAAGGCACAGGAAACGTACGAGGAGATGATGTCGAAAGGCGTTGCCCCTGACCAGAGAACTCTATCACACATGATCATGGCTCACTCCTGGGGCTGCGCAAACGCCATGTACAGGTCAGACCTGCTACGTACCACACAGGAGGAGCCGCGCTCATGGTAGGGGTTGCTTGGTTGCAAGTGGTGCAAGATGGAATACCACAGCTAGGTTTACGGTGGCACCGCTCCCTTACGTATTGGTTTGTAGTAGTATGGTGTACCAGGTATCGTAGTAACACATAGTGATCAGAACCAAGTATGATAGCTTTTTTTTTGGGTCCATCATGGGTCCTGACGACAACATTAGCCCCCCCCCCGAATGAGGTGCTTTCGTTCCATCGAGACGTCTTTTTTAGCCTGTCTTTATGACCACGGGCCAGATTTCAGGGAAGAGAGCTATTCTGAGATCATATCATCAATGTGGAGCGGACACCCGGGCGGGCTTCTCTCGTGTATAGTTGCTGTGTGGAGACCATACAAACCGAGAGGTGGATCGGTACCTCGGGTCTACATACACGGAACGGAGTGATAGACCCTGGGGGTGACCTTGAACTCGCGTGTGTAATGAGGCGGTACCACGATCGAGGGGAAGGGGTCTGGTATCATCATCGTCATCGTCATCATCATCAATAGGGGTTGCCCTTTGGGGCCCAACCATTTCCCCCGGAAGAGGCTCGTCATCCATTGCAACCGAGAAGCTACGAGCACCTGATGGTTACACAGCATAACCCACTGGCCTTCTCAGTCACGTGACTATGCTCTATAGCCAGCAATACACATACACTTTTAGGGTTCGTAGAATCTTGCCATGCTGCATTGATCTCCGGGTCACCCCCCTCGCCGCGGACTAGCACCTACCGTGCCACTCCACAGCGCGCACGGTGGATCCTACGCGTTGTTTGATCGACCACAATCGACAGTACCCGGTAGCGTTTGAGCCGATGTCACATCGAATATACGCCTCTGTACGTTGTGAGGTCGAAAATTTAGTCGCAATGCGTATGTTTTGTATTTTTTCACGCTGGGTGTGATGCCTCGAATACGTGTGCTCTTGGGTGTGTATTTACCTGACAGACCCGGTGGTGTTTGCCGTTTGGTTGCTTTTCGTGTGGCGGTGGGGTATTTGTTCAGCCTGCCAAACCCGATTCGGTTTCGTTTTTTTCTGTCCGTGTGTGATCAGCCTATATATACACACGAAACGCTGAAGCGAGTGTATTCATGCCGAACCCAACATCATCAGGAGGCAGGAGAGATAATAGGGATACATGCGTGGTGTGTTTGCTGTCTGTATTTCTCCCCTCGGCATGAAGACTAGCATGCATGACGCACGCACCTGGTGCATAGGTGGCGAATTCGTTGCGTGTAAAAAACAGTCAGAATTGTGTGGACCACTCTAAAAAACATGTATACCTACGTACACACCCCGCAGTGCGCTTTTGGTATAAGTATCGCTGCAGTAGGGTCACTACGGTAGTATCACCCCAAGCTTGCAAACATGAGGTTTTGAGGGATTTTTAACCCTTTTAGGACCGCAATTCCGTTTTGGGGGACAAAACAGTCAGACTCCGAGAAGTTTGTCCCCAGAACGGGACTGCGGTTCTGAAAGGGGTTAACGATCTCACAGCTTAAGCTATCCCCTCTTCCTTTTGAAGTAGTCTATATTTAAAGCTTTGAGAAGGGAAGCAAGGGAAGATGAAACGAGGCCAGCAAACGAACTGAATTATCCAGGGCTCCTCACAGGTTGGGTCACTCCTCGGGGACCGGGTCGGGTCGGGCGTGGGTGCGCATTGTTTGAGCTCTCGACAATATACCTGACGCGGCCCGACCCGCGAGATTTTGTTTAGCTGGCCGACCCGACCCGACCCAGCCCGTCAGGATTTGAAAACCTCCTGACCCGACCCGCGGGTGGGGGGGGTCATGACCCATGAAGGGGCGTCGAAGTATCCTGCTCTCACGTAGGCTCTCAGGAGCCGGATGGTGGGCGCTTGCTGCACGCTGAAGCCGCGGACAAGTCGTATGGTTGAAGGGTTACACGTATGTGCCACACGGATCCGTCAGCAGTGACTGCTGTCTTTTTGTTACACGGTTGAGGGCTTAGCATACGTTATACGTGCCCTGCAGACACAATAAGTTGGCGACTCCGGGTCTGAGTTACGCCTAGCGGGGAAGACCGAGACGAAGGGCGAAGGCATTGGATGGGATGAGCAAATATCGTTGTTGCTGTGCAATCGCCGCGATGTCTCTTTCTGTTATTTTTTTTGTTTTGCGGCTGTATAGGGCTGTGGAGGAGCTGAACTCTAAAAACTGGCAGGCCACGCGCGGGGCGTACCTGGGGATGATCGCTGTGATGGCCAGGCATCAAGATTGGCCGGGCGTTCTCGATGTGAGCTCTGAGTATAAGGGTCGTTTCGATAGAATGTTGCTATTTGAATGATATCTGTAACTTAGGGCAGAGTGGGGTAGATATGTTCAATCTTTTCGGCAGTGCACCCACCTTTTTGGTTGGCATAAACTACTGGGTGTTCCCTTTCGGACACTACACCCTCGTACGTAGGCAGCTTTTTGGAAGTATTTTTTTCCCTTCTTTTTCCATCGCGTCTGTTATCTTGGCCCTACCGTGTACGTACTTCTCCATTGTTTAGATCGTTCGTGCTGTATGTGTTGCTTAATTTCACCATTTCGTTTGGTTTGGTTCCGCGTTTTTGTTCGTTCCGAAATTTTCACTTTTCCATTCGTTCGTTCCGTTCTTTCGTTCCCGCTTCGTTCTTTCGTTCGTTCGTTCGCTCGTTCGTTCGTTCGTCGTGTGTGTCATGTCTCTTTGCGTCTGCGTGTCTATCTGTCCTCTTGTCTGTCTGTTTGCCTGTATCTATATGTCCGTGCGTCTGTGTGTCATGTCTGTATGTCTGTCTGTCTGTCGGTGTCTGTATGTGCATGTCTGTGTTCATCTGTATGTGTGGGTGAATACACTGCCAGACGATACGCCGCATGCGAGCGGAGTCGAAGAAACCCACGGAGGCGGCATTCGTGTCTGCATTCAGAGCCGCGCACTCCCTCGCCGACCCGGACACGTGCAAGGAGCTATTCGGGCACCGCACGGAGACCGGGTTGCCGCCGCAGGAGCACGCGTATGTCAAGGTTAGTGCCTGGTACGCATTGTTCACAGGAGGGGGGGAGGGGCGGGGGTGTACTCACTATCACGTAATAACCATAGACCCTCGCACCCCTACAATGCCGGGACGGAGCACGATGGGCTTTCACCGTCCAGGCAGAGATTCCTTGCGTGCAAGCGCGAAGCGCCTTGAGGTGTTGAGCGAGTCGCATAAATGGCGAGCTGCATCCTACTACAAAACCGCTTGTGATTCACACTTGCACATGAATGACAGCTCCAATGAGTCTGCAATAAAATCTGGTGTGACCACTCCACTACTGGGAGGGGGGGGGGGGGGTGGGCTTGCCCCCCCCCCCTCCCCCTGGTACAGAACCCAACGTCGAAACCCATAGAGGAGAACGAGTTTCCGCCACAGGGGTACACGCAGTGTCGCCACAAGATAGGGGGGGAGGAGAGGTTGGGTCGCTTCCCTCTTGGTACAGAACCCAAGGTCGAAAGCCGTAGAGGCCTGGTTGCCGCCGTTTTAAGTTATGATACGATTCTGAGGATTTTCTTTGATTACTGCCATCGCTGATGTAGTTTTTTTTTTTTTTCGTTCAAAGAAACTCGTGATGTCCGCAACAATGCGAACAAAGATTCGCGGCGCGTTCGTGTGTGTACGCATTTTTTTTTGTTTTTCGTCCAATGGACAGATATATCACGATCTATCTGTAGATCGTCCAGATCATAACCTTCCTAACCTGCCGCGACGAGATGTCGTGCGGGATCTGCAGACCGTATAACGCTTTCACCCCGGTGATAAGGTAGCACACCCCTCCGGACAATTTTCAAAACTGGGTCTCCGATAACGGGGGTTGCGTACTGAATACGCCGAGTGATGTGTCTATGCAACCTTCTCGACGAAATAATCCCAAATCCACTATTTTCGAGCCCCCCATGTTTTGGAGGAAACCGGGTCTGAAATTCGTCCCAGGGGGGGGGGTGTTATTACCACCCTAGTGTGATAAGGTAGTACAGATCCAGCCCAGAAAACATGTGTGTGAGGTACGGATCAGGAATAGTATTTTTTTAGTCAACATACTATATGTCATCAAATGTGGATCGATTACCTGCCCGGTGTTATTCTGTCCCCTCTCCCCTGTTGCGGCGTTATGATGTTGTAGCAAGTGGCCCCTCATTTGGCGGGGTCTAACGATGATCTCGCCCCTTCATGAGAAGGTATCCGGCGAGCAACTAGGCAACTAACATAATAACCTGAAAGTTCCAAGCACCCGTCGGGCACCTTGTGTGAGCGACCCGAGCAGAGCCAGAGGGCACCCCCTCCCCCTGCACAGCAGTAGTCCGTCCCTGTTGGAAGTCCATGCTGCCCTTTACTCTCACACCAACGTGTGACACCGTTCGATCGTAACGTGCGGGGTCGCCGCCGCCTCAGACAGTATATCAGCCGTGGAATATCTGCTGTAGATCGTCAAGTGGGGATAGATGATCTGTCCATGATCTGTATAGATGATGCGCTCATGATCTGTGTGAAACCGTTCGATCGCGACGTGTTGGGCTCTGCCGCCACAAGATGATGGTGGTGCTGCTGGAGCACGGACGAGTGGACGAGTGCCTCGAGTACTGGCGGCAGCTGGTGTGCGTCAAGGGGATAAACGGCGTGGAGATATCACCGGAGACGTACAACTTCGCCATCAAGTGCACCGCGTCTACCTTCGACCTGGATGAGATGGAAGTCGTCGTGGAGATGATGCACGTGAGAGAGCGATATTCCTGTCTTGTTTTGGGTGATACCGGGGTATGGCAGTGATATTATAGCATGATAGGTGATACCAGGGATGGTATCGGAATTGATTTGAGATGGCCGGAGATGTACAAATCGACGTCAGGTGTACCGCGTCTACCTTCGACCTGGATGAGATGGTTGTCGTCGCGGAGATGATGCATGTGGGAGAGCGATGCGGGTACTGCTGTATGCATGCCTTGTTTTGTGTGATATCGGGGTATGATTTCACATGGTTGTCGGTTTGATACGTGATATCATATAGGTACAGTGTAGTTGATATGGCATCGGTATGATAGTCGTTTATATCGGTATGGTGGGTGGTATGATATCGGTATGATAGTGATGTGGTATTAATATGATGAGTGATGCCTGGTTGGGGATGATGCCCGTGAGCAATATTTGCTTTTGGTGTGGTATAGGTATGCGCCTTTGGTGTGATGTAGGTATGCCAGTGACATGACATCGGATGGTTGTGATATGATATCGGTATTATATTGATATGATAGCGGTACGATATCGGTATGTTAGTGATGCGATATTGGCATGACAGTGATCATGCAGATGATGCGGCTCCCACCCGGCGACATGAGCTACAGATAGATCATACAGATCAGGCAACTACACTGCCTGCCCTGAAATATCTACAGTAGATTATCATGTGAGAATTATCTGTAGTTGATCTGTAGATGATCTGTCGGATAGGGGTGTACAGTATTTGTCCTTCATTGCAAGGTTTGTTTGTTTCTGTCGCTCCGTCTCGAAAGGGATGCGTGATCATTGGTCAATTGACTAAGGCAAGCAATACATGAGCATGCCCCCCTCCCCCCGACGCTGTCATCGCACGCAAGACAGTCCGCCTAACAGGCGCTTCTTGGTAGGATGCAGCTCTCTCTTCATGCGACTCGCCCAACGCCTCACGGACCTTCGTGCTTGGTGCAAGCAATGCCTGCCTGGGCAGTGAAAACCCGACGTGATCCAACCCGGCATCCCGGCAATGTTGAAATGCCAGGGTCTATGGTCATGCGACTACGACCATGCATGACATGTACTTCCCCTCCCCCCCCCTCCCTCGCCCGACACCTCACGGCGCTTCGCGCTTGGTGCAAACAATGTCTGCCTGGTCGGTGAAAACCCGACATGCTCCGTCCCGGCATTGTAGGCATGCGAGGGTCTCTATGGTCACACGACTACTGCCATGCATGAGATCGAGTACATCTCCCCCCCCCCCCCCCCCCCCCTCATTTACACCCAGGCGCAAGGAGTGACACCAACAGACGATACCTACCTCGCGGCCCTCTACGGCCTTACCGGGAGGGGGCAGCACTCGTGTGGCGGGGCGCAGCTAGACCTGGTGACCCGGGCGTTCGCCTCTATCGAGCGAGCAGGGGCGCCGCCCAGCACGAGCGTGCAGCATAGGGTGGCGGTGTCGTACGCGTTCGGCGAGAGGTGGCAGGTTTCCATCGATATGTTCGAGGCGGTGGTGAGCGGTGTTGTTGTGTTGTGTTGGCGACCATTCCAGCCCGGTGTGGTGGCCGTTTTTTGTTTCTCCGAGGTCTTCTCTGGGTTGTACCTTTATTTTTGTAGCGTGCGTTTGTTTTTTTTTTTTGTTCGTATTCATGCAGTGCTGGTACTTCTTACGTATCCCCCCCCCCCCCCCCCCCCTCCCCTCCCCCTTCGTGCATGTTTCTCATAGTGTGTTTCTTTCGTATAGGATGTGTGTGTTTTTTCTTCAAGTTTTTTTTTTTTGAGTTTCAAGGCTTCTGTTTTTGTTGTTGTTGTTGTAGTCCGGGTTGCTGAAGCTCAATCTACGCGCGGTACGTGGACGAGGAGGGAGGAGGGTGTAGCGGCGAGGATGCTGGCCCGACCCGACTGACTAACTTCCAATTTCCAAATTTCCGCTCTAAAGGGGGATGGAGGGAGGGAGGGAGGAAGGGAGGGAGGGAGGAGGGGGGAGACGTGAGGGAGGGAGGGAGGGAGGGAGGGATTATTCTCAACGTGAGACTTACCGTCTTGTGTCGCTCTCCATTCTTAGTCTCACCGGCTTCTTTTTAGCGCTCAAGTACGCTTTCGCTCCTACTATTGAGTTCATTTCTCGTTTTTCTTCATCCCATTTACTCTCTCCGCCCTTCTTTTTCCTTCCCCCTCTCCACAGCAGTCGTGAATCAGATCCTAGTAGGATGCTGCATCTTAGAGCCCCCTCTTATCTGTCATCCATGTGCAAGTCCGCCTCAAAAGCGGTTCCTAGTATGATGCAGCGACTCGCCAGACACTTCACGGCGCTCCGCGCTTGGTGCAAGCAATGTCTGCCTGGTCGGTGAAAACCCGACATGCTCCGTCCCGGCATTGTAGAGATGCGAGGGTCTATGGTGATATGACTACGGCCATGCATGACCCCCCCCCCCCCCCCCCCCCCGCAAACAACGTAATGAGTGCCCAACTGGTGTAGATGTCTCTGTTTGGAGTAGGAACGGTAATCGTCTCGAAAGGGGTGCGTGATCAATGGTCACATGATTTGGTCACATGACAACATAAGGCAAGCAACTAACGGGAAGAGTTCAATTCAGCGCTCTTTTCCCTATTACGGGGGACCTTATAGAGTAAATAGGACCTGATGCTTTCAGCAAAAATAGGTGAATGTATAGGTTTTTGTCTGTACCGTAGGTCCTATTTACTATGGTCCCCCGCAACAGTCAACTCGCCTTGAATTGTGGGTTATATCGCACTGTAGTCCGATATATACGGCTGACGGGATGTTTTTTTGTTGACATTTTCTGAAAGCGGGCGGACGTGCGGGAGGGGAAGGGGATATATCCTTATTCCTTTTAGGAGTGCAGTCCCGTCTTGGGGACAAACGACTTACAACTTGACTGGATTGTCCTCAAAACGAGACTGCAGGCCTAAAAGGAAAAAGGTGAACATGGGATTTGCGGTATCGTGCTTCCATTCGATTTTACTCGGCTTTTTTTGTGCCCTAATTTCTACCAGGTAGTTTCTGTCCTACTATTACGGGGGACCATAGTTAATAGTACCTGTGGTACACATAAAAAACTATATATTTCACCTTTTTTACTAACAATATTTGGTCCTATTAACTATGCTCCCCCGTAATAGTTAGTAGTATGTGTACACCAACCTGGCGAATATGAGTTTTGAGGAATTTTTCGATCTCAGAGCTGATGTTTTGGTTTTTTTCAAGTACTGTGTTCGTTTGTCCTGCTCTCGTCGATCTCGTTCGTCCTGTCTTGCGTTGGCTTGCGCCTCGAACCTCGGGTGTGGGCGCAGCTGGCGAGAAAAAGCCAGATGTCGCCGCGGGGCTGGAGGTGCCTGATAATGTCGCAGTTCAACTTGAAGAAGTACGCGGACGTCAAGGAGACGTGGTCACGCAGCACATCTCCCGAGGTACGCTGACAGTCGGTGGGTTTGATTTTGTTTCGCTTGACGGAAGTGTGAGCTATAATAGCGTGAAAAAAAAGGTGCGTTTCATTTCCATGTACATAAGTAGGAAACCCGGGGATGTATTGCGTGTACCCCGGATGTCTCCTCCGACGACCAACATGTCACCAGAAATCAGGTCTCCCTACGGGGTTGCAATTAGGGTGAGAGGGCTGTCACGATAGAGTTCGCAATTAGGGATAGTGATACAATAGGGTTTGCAATTAGGGGTAGTGCTACGGTGGGAGTTGCAATTAGGGGTAGGGCTACGATAGGAGTTGCAGTAAGGGGTACGGCTACGATAGGGATTGCATTTAGGGGTAGGACTACGATAGGGATTGCAGTTAGGGGCAGTGCTACGATAGGGATTGCAATTAAGGGTAGTGCTACAATTTAGGGGTTGCTATTAGGGGTAGTGCTACGATAGGGATTGCAATTAAGGGTAGTGCTACAATTTAAAGGTCCCAGATACGGTGAGAGGCTGTTACGATAGGGGTTGCAGTTAGGGGTAGTGCTATAATAGGGGTTGCAGCTAAGGGGTAGTGCTGCGATAGGGGTTGCAATTAGGGTGCTAGTTTTTATACGATAGGGGTTGCAATTAGGGGTAGTGCTATGATAAGGGTTGCAGTCAGGGGCAGTGCTACGATAAGGGTTGCAATTAGGGGTGGTTGCAATTGGGGTGGTTGCAATTCGGGGTAGTGCTACGATTCAGGGGTTGCAATTAGGGTGAGAGGCTGTTACAACAGGGATCATAATCAGGGGTAGTGCTACCATAGGGATTGCTATTTGGGGCAGTGCTACGATAGGGGTTGCAAGTAGGGTGAAAAGGCTGCTGCGATAGGGATTGCAATTAGGGTGAAGGGCCAGCTGCTATAGGGATTGCAATTAGGGGCAGTGGTATATAAGGGTTGTAGTTGGGGGTAGTACTATGATAGGGGTTGCAATTAGCGGTAATCCTACTATGGGAGTTGCAATCAGGGGTAGTGCTACGATGAGGCTTGCAAGTAGGGGTAGCCCTACCATAGTGATTGCAATTAGGGATAGTGCTACGATAGGGGTTGCAGTCAGGGATAGTCCTTCATTATGGGTTGCAAATAGGGGTAGTGCTACGATATGGGTTGCAATTAGGGGTAGTGGTGCGATAAGGGTTGCAATTAGTGGTGGTGCATTTTGGCCGAACTATTTATAACTGACGGGGATCCTGACTTGAATATAGTGCAGGAGATCTATACCTCACCCCCAAAAATGATTTAGAGAAAGCTTTAAAGTGTATCCCATTGAGCATCGCGAATAACATTGTCAAACACTATTGGTATTCCTACGGATTGGGCTAAGGAGCTCCGTCACCCAGAAGCATTTACCTCGCCAGGCAAAAAAGTGCTACCCGTATCGTAGCACGCCTCATTGGGGGTTCTGCACCTTTTGTTCGCCAAGCTATATATGACTGGCGGGAGCTCCTTAAGGGCACCGACAACACTGGCAACACTGAGGATTTGCCCAAGAAGGCGTGCCTTATCGTTGGACTACGTGTTGTGTTTGCGAGTTTTTTCGTAATATATTACCTAGATATGTTCCGCAGCTGGGTTTGGAATTTTTCGTATCTGCTCTACTTCAAGGTGAATACCTTGTGACAACTTAGATTGCCATATTTTCGTCTAATCGTTACCTTACACTCCGAAGGGAAATGTTGTACCGTTATATTGTTACTATTACGGGGGACCATAGTTAATAGGACGTATGGTGCACATAAACACCTATATATTCGATCGTTTTTACTGACAATATTTGGTCCTGTTAACTATGGCCCCCCGTAATATCAACTGATAGTACGAAGTATCTCGGTAGGCCACAGGGTTGTCCATTGGGTTAACTTTTCGTCATTCCTTTTTTTATACGTCTAAAGTGGGTTTTGGGTAAGAGGCGGGTACTATTAATAGCACAAGGTTCGCCCGTCAGAAGAGGGCCTTCAGAAAACATTGGATGCAACCAACCGTAGCACGCGTCTGTTGCTAGATCCCCGCGATCAGTTTCCTGTTCTGTGGTCTCACAATGAAAATTGCAGTAACCTTTCTGCGGGCCGATCATCTTGCTTTTTTTCGTCTTGTTTTGTTGTGTTTTTGTCGGCCTCGGTCAGTCTTCCGGCCCGCAGGCGACGCGCTTGTCGGCGCTTGGCAAGTCACTTGCCGTGCGCCCCTATTACGGGGGACCGAAGTTAATAGGACCAAATATTGTTATTACGGGGGGCCATAGTTAACAGGACCTATGATCTACATAAAAACCTACCTGGTATATATTAAACCATTTTTACTCACAATATTCGGTCCTGTTAACTATGGTCCCCCGTAATATTAATAGTAGAAATGGTCAAATATATAGGTTTTCGTGTATACCACAGGTCCTATTAACTATGGTCCTCCCCGGTAATAGTGGAAGCGCCCGCCTCTTTTGTGGCGAAAACCTCCTTTCCTTTCAGGGAAAATGTTCATTATTCCTATGGGCAAATAATCGGGCAACACGTAACTTGTCATTCGACCGCTGTAAACATTGCTGTGGTAGAGGGATGTATAATACATAAATAGACCCTGAAAACCAGAATACACAGCATTAACAGTATCTCATCCTTCCAAGTATCGTACCGGTACCTGGTATTTGCTAAAATGGTTCGGTATGAAATCACTCTGTACCTCGTATGCGCCAGTACACGGGTATTATTTAGCGCGTTATTTTTTGTGTGTCGTTTCCCCCCCCCTCGGTCCGGTGCTGTCATTCATACGCAAGAAAAGAAGGTACAAGGTGCCGCAACCCGCCCCTTCAGCGGATCTGAGTATTTGTAGGATGCAGGTCACCCTTCATGAGAGTCGGCGAACACCTCACGGCCTCACGGCGCTTCTGGCGCGTCGTGCTTTGTGCAAGCAATGCCTGCCTAGTCGGTGAAAACCCGACGTGCTCCGTCCCGGCATTTTAGAGATGCGGGGGTCTGATGCTGCTGCTGCTGCTGATGATGATGATGATGACGATGATAATGATGATGACGATGATGATGATGATTGATGATGATTGATGATGATGACGATGATGATGATGATGATGATGATTGATGATGATTGATGATGATGATGATGATGATGATGATGATGATGACGATGATGATGATTGATGATGATGACGATGATGATGACGATGATGATGACGATGATGATGATGAAGATGCTGACGATGATTATGATGTTATCAATATAGCCACTTTTTTTGCGTTTTGTCTTGAGATCATGCTCCGTGGTCACCAAACAGGCTGACACGAAAACGTTCTCTGAATGGAAAGAAACAAGTTCAGAATAATCGGCGCGATAACAAGCACCAACTACGCACGGGGACGGAACTAAAGAACCGCGGTAAATACCACCCCCGTATCGCTTGCAACCGGATGATACCAGGGACATATCCATGGTATGTATATACAACTACGGTCATGCATGAACTGGATACCCTACCCAACCCCTACGGTGCTCTGTCTCGAAAGGGATTCGTAGTCAATGGTCAAACTACTACTGTAAGGCAAGCGACAAATGAGTACCCCTCACGGCCATGCATGACATAAGTGCACCCCCTCTCCTCGTCTCGACGGCGCTCTTCTGCTGCCTGCAGAAGCGGAAGATAGTCCACGCATACACATCATTCGAATACGCGATGAAGGCGGCGGGCCACCTCGAAGATGCCGAGTGGGGCTTGCAGCTGCGCGAAATGGCGATCGATTCGGGTCACGGCAGCCTACACCTGGATAACTTGGTGGTGAAGGTCCTCGCGAGAGCTGGCAGGCTGGAGGAGGCCCGCGATGTTCTCGAGGTTTGGTGGGCGTGCCCTCGCTGCTGTTATTACCGCGGGCCATAGTATTATATAGTAATACATAGTAACACATGGTAATACGTACAATGGTTGTTGGTCGCTGTGGTTCTCGAACGAAGGAGTCCGTGGTCACACAGGGGGCAATACATATTAATACCTGGTACATATTAATACGTGCTAACACATACTAATGAATAGTATTACTATTGAATAATGCATACTGATAAATAGTAATACATACTACGAGGCTCCCCTCGCCGGAAGGTGCCTAGGGGAGTGGCGCAAGAAATATTACTCGTCGCTTGCAATACCTGCACACCTGTCTGTTTAGAAGTACAGTAGCTGCGTCCATCCATCATTAATAACGTGAAGAACACACCCACATATTTTTAAGGACAGACTATCAGACTACTACAATAATATAAAAGAGGGTATACGGGTGTGGTATCATTACTACTACAATAATAAAAAGAGGGTATACGGGTAAGTGGGTATTGATCCTAAACAGATGTGACGCGGCGATCAATCCTCCAATGCTTGCGGGGTAAACGTAAGCACAAAAGGGTGCGCGAGGTCGAGGTTGCGACATGATACTTCCATCGCGCGTACTGAGGTTTCCTGCAGGACTTCAAGGGGAAAATTGCCAATAAAAAAAGGGACTATTCTATACCAGGCATTGATTACAGCAGAGGCACTGCGTAATTGGGGGATGATACGATATTGGTGTCCTATTACGGGGGGCCATAGTTAATAGGACCTATGGTATACGTAAAAATCTATATTTTAAAAACATTTTTACTGACAATATTTGGTCCTATGAACTATGGTCCCCCGTAATGCCTACAATGGTTGAACGCAATGAGTCGTACGGTACGGGGGCAACCCGTACATACTGCTGGGCTATCACGCCGCCCTTAAATGGTTGATATAAAAAAAGTGCCAACCATTGTTGTGGTCGTTATGTCGGGGTCTCAAAAAGGTAAACGAGGTATACACAGCAGTAGTAGCGTTTGTAGCTCTGTACTATTTAGATTTCGCGACTCTTATCGTTTCGCCCTTTTCGTTTGTTTTTTTTGCCACCGCTTTTCTCGGCTCGTGACCGCAAAAAAAAAAAAGCCGTGGGAAACCCATGCCTTGCGAGGCGTTTCCTCCAGGGTGTTTCAGGAGGCGTACGATCTGCTGCTGACCTCCTGTCGGGGCAGTGGCAACGCCGAGATGGCTCTGCTTTTCTTGAAGGTGCGTTAGGATTTGTGTCCGCGTCCATGATATAATTCGTTCGGGTTGTGCGTGCCGTAATGCTTGCGACGACGTACTCATACCTCCGACTGATACTCGATTCCCACCTGATGATCTAGATCTTTCATGGCATACGGATCCCCAATCTGTATGATATAATGTAGCTCAAGGTATGATCTGTATGATCTAGCCCACGTTGCCGGGTGGTATCCATGTACTCTGCATCAACTACTAATTTGACACGTTTCCCGGGTTGGATCTGTACCATTACTATTAATAAACAGATCCTGCACATCACCTCAGAACGAAAGGTTAGGATCTAGGTGATCTATCTGTACATGATACATCTGCGGATGATCTGTCTGTCCGACGTGTGGAGTTATTCGACAAATACCATTGGTCAAACTCTGATGTTTTCGGGGTGTTTTCATTATAGCCAAAACACACTCGACCACTAAGAAACACAGGCATAGTTGCACCCTGCTCCCTTCCGCTGGGCACCCGGACCCCACGACCCGCTTGCCACCCCCCCGGCTTATCCTGGATATACAGTTAGCCTCCGGCAGGGCCCACGAAGCCACCAAACACCCTGATTCCACGCCTACCAAGAGGGTCTGTACTCGCGAGTATCCGGGGTCTTTATATCGGGGATACGATTACCTCCGTTAATACTCCTATTACACGGGACCATAAAAAGGGTCATTCTTATCGGAGGGCTTTTTTCCCCCCCAATTTTTCGACATTTTTTTCTGCGCAATTTTTCAATCCTATATTTTCCTGTTTTTTTTTTTCTCCAAATATTGGAATGTTAACGAACTTGATATTTTTGCATCTGGAAAATTTCACGAATGGTGACAAAACGCCTCCGTATATCGATATATATCTCCAATTATTTCCAAACTTTGGAATTTTTGAAAAAAACGCTCTCCGATAAGAATGACCCTAAATAGGACCAAATAATGTTAGTAAAAGCAGGTAAATATATACTTTGTTTTGTGTACGGTAGGTCCTAATTACTATGGTCCCCCGTAATAGCGTGTGCGGCTCGTTCGGATGACGTGCTTGAACGCGGAGATGGCTTTGTTTGTATTGGAGGTTTGTTCGAACGGTATACACTTGCGTGCGTTTTTACGCATTTTTATTCTCGCCCCCTTCAATTTGGTGCTGGTCTTGTTTCAATCCTTTGCCTAAAATTCTGCCAAGCATGTCGTCGCGTGTTCCACACTTCGGAAATGTGAGATTAGGTCAGGTCCCCTTTCATGATCCAATAGGTCAACCGGGGCACAACATTCTCCTGGTTTCTATGATCTGCACGATCTGTTGTACTCCTGCTGTAGGTCATTTTGTGTCGGGGTGGAATCTGTATGACACGGCTCTTGCGCACGTAGATGCTTTGCTGGAGTGATCTGTATGTTACAAATCTTGCACAGTATGCATTAACGGCAAATATAGGATACCAGGTATGCATTATCTAGACCATAACCTGTCGTGTCTTAGTGTATCGTATAGTATTGTCAACTAATTCTGTGCTGAAGTTGTGTAGATCATCTGACAACTTATAGCTCGCCGTTTTCCTTCCTTGTTTTCAAAGTTGTACACGCATCGCTGTTCCAGGTATTGCTTATTTCCGCCGATTTTTCCATCCTAACGATGTTGTACAGCAGCAAAGTACCTGGTATATCTGACTGACGAAGTTGGTCCTCTTTTTTTCCATATATATATTTGCAATGTTTTCGACGGTGTTTGTATGTTTGTGTTCGTGCGTGCTTGTGTGTGTTTTCCATTTGTTCCTGTTTTTTCATTCTCTCAAATTTGTTGTGCGTTCGTTGTCTTAAGTTTATAATTACAGGAGTCTAGACTACTCATTTTTTTTTTTTTTTTTTTCCCGCCGGTGTAATTATTGCGCCGCCAGGGGATGCGATCGGGAGAACCTCCGTATCGCCCCAGCCCTTCGAACCTGGCCTACCTCCTGGCAGCGCTGAAGGAAAACGGCAGGGCGGGCGAGGTGGCAAATGTGTTCGAAGAGCTCTGCATGGAGGTACGAATACGCCTATTTATTATTTATGACGTCAGACAGATCAAACCACTGTGCATATTCATATCCCATGTCTCATTTTCACGGATCCGTGAATAATTGAGAACCTTCTTACCCAACCCGACCTGACCCGACCCGACCCGACCCGACCCGTGAAATTTCGAAAACTTCCTGACCCGACCCGCCGGTTGGGGCCATGGCCAGTGAAGAGCGCTGTATTTTTGTACGTATGTACATACCAGATACCTGGTACACACTATCAACCACGTTGGCGAAGCTGGCCGAGTTCGTGTAGTCTAGTACACGACTGCCCCGCAATGCCCACAGAGCGTATATGCAGGTAACTTTGACCGACGGACTTCTTAGCACAGAACGTGGGCACGAGTAAAATCTGAACGGCGGAGCTTTTGAGCACATAACGTGGGTAAATAAGACTGAACGACAGACCCTTCAAAGCAACTCTGTAGAACATGAAAGGAACCACGCACAGTCGAGTCAGTCCCCAGAAGGTCGTGGGTGTATCCGCACCCTTTCTGAATGATTTTCGGCGTTCGAAAAAGAATGGCCATAAGGTCTGTCTTTTTGCTCCACCTTCCGACTGGAACTCCCAATGGAGGGGGGGTCCCATCCACTCGTGTGTTTCTGGGTTTCCGCTATCATCTACAGTAAGCGACGTGTGTTGAGAATTTCGGAGCTAATAGTTTCAGGCTGCAAGTTTTTGTTTCACAAATAAGAATTTTCAGCTGCAAGCATTTGTGCTCAGCGAGAAGCGCCGCTCTACAACATATCAGCCTAAGCTTAACGTTGACTACCTGGTATACGACAAGCCGCGAGCCTTGGGTAGCCTAAGGGAGAGACTATTACCTGCTATCGCGTACTGTATCTGCGCTTGTTGGGCTCCCGGAGATACACGTCGATCGAATCCACACATACTACAGAGCGGATATGTCATTCCCACTCGATGATCTAGATCTTTCAGGGAAGACGATCTGTATGATCTGTATGATCTGCATGATCTGCATGATCTAGCTCACGCTGGCGGGTGGGAGCCGTACAATCTGCACGATCTATGGGACACGTTTCCTGGGTTGGATCTGTACTACGCCGATCCTGCACAACACCTCATAGAAGGCGGGTGATGATCTAGATGATCTGTCTATAGATGATCTAACTGTCCGACGTGTGATTAATTCGGGCTTTTGTTGATAGGAAAGCGACGCGAGGCAACCGGAGGCGGAGTTGTACGTCTTTATCGCCGAGGCGTGTTTGGAGGCGGGAGATAGGGCCGGGACTGTGAAGTACTGCGAGGAGGCCAAGAAGCACGGTCTTGTGGCGAGCGCGGCGGCATTAGCGTTTGCGGAGGAGGCGATTGGGGAGGCGGAGACAGGGGATGGGGGTGTGCAGGATGTTGCCGAACCTGTGTTGAAACCATCTTTAGCAGAGGGTACAGCGCGCGATAGAATATCGATTGAAGGGACCTGTTAATTGAAATATGTAAGTCGGATGGCCACCAGCTGGCTTCGCCAGACGACTTGCCAAGTAGAGTCAGCTACTGGTAGTAGTAGTTGGCTGGCGGCACCTACGTACCGATTAGTTTTTAGTCGTGAAATCCTGCCGACCCACAGCTATACCAATAGGGCTTAAGACGACTGATATCCTCCTAGGCCGCGTGACACTATCCTTGACCGCAGTGCTGTCCCCCTTCCCCACCTTCTCTCTCTCGTGCTTGCCAATTTTTGAAGACGACGTACAAGGGTGTTGTGCGTCGTCCCGCCCGGCTTTGATTGGCGGAGGTGAAACTTTTTTGGCCGGACTCGAGCAATAACCCTTTTTCATCCTGTCATAGATTGCTGCATAACGTCCTGGTTCCTGGTAATTGTTTGGTTATTTATCCTGTCGGGGGGTTACAGTATGATGTTCTCGGTTTCTACGGTAGTATATAATGGGTTGGCTTCAAGGTCGTCGATTTTATGCAATGGTTTGATGATAAGGCGGTTTGATTTGCGATATTGCGGGTTTGTTCTCATGGCGTCGAAATAAGACGTAATGGAGTGATTCTTATGGCACCAATTGTGCTGTAAACCGGTCGACTCGCCGGATGATACCGGTTGATGATTGACTACTGGCCAACACCGGTCGATAGGTTGGCGGTTTTTTTTCTTCTTCTTCCTAGGGTTGAAATTACACGGGAACTTTTGAACTTGTTGTGTGTCCATTAGGGTCCACACCATGATTGTTTGTTGTGCCTGCCCTCGGTGACTTCTTTACCCCCTTTTTTTAGCGGCATCTGGCCACCGGCGACTTCTTTACCCCCTTTTTTTAGCGGCATCTGGCCACACGACAAACCATCCGATCGTAGTTGCGGTTATCGCAACTCACAGCATCCCAGCAGTAGTTGCCGATGTATCGGCAAGGCCTACGTACGCGTTACCTGGTAGTTTCCGAATATGCATGCCCGAAGTCTTCTTGTAGTTGCCGACACGTCGTTCCTTCAAGTGCTGGCCGATGTATTCCAATATATTTCGATGCTTGAGTAGTTGCCGATATCCCGATGCTGACGAATTGATGTTCAAAGTAGTCGCCGGTATATCTGATATTGTCAGGGCATAGACCCTATACTTGCCGGTATATCGATCCAATCATACGAGTACAGCAGTAGCCACCGGCGTGTCGGTGCAGCCATCCGTCAAGTAGTTTCCGATATGTATTGATGCTATAGGTTTAGATTTAGCGGACACGCGTCTTGTCAGCCAAGATTACCGTTGGGTTGCCAGCCATGAGTGCCATTTGGTTGCCAGCCTACAGTACCGTTGATCCAGGGGTTAGGTTCAGCCGGCACGTGTCTCGTTTTGTGTTCTACTTGTTAATCCTTCCGCTCCAAGAGACAACAGTTGCAAATGCGGAGGAGGAGGCGGTGCGTGGGTGAAACTTAGGGGAACAGGCCAGAACAAAATATGTAGGAAGTTATTGTACGTACACGTGCTCCACCCTTTTTGTTTTTCTTCTCCGAGAGAGAGAGGTTCGAGGAAGGAAGAAGAAGAAGGGCGACTCGACCCTCGAGCGACCACGTCCGCCTCGGATCGAGGGGAGATTTTGTTGATCGCTTGGCTCATGCCGGATTGCTGATAGATACAGCTGTGAGTCGGTACGACTTAAGTATCCAACTGCGCATTAGTCGGACGGATAGTGATTCGTTCCCCCGAAGGTGCCGACCTGTGCGGCTTACTGGGTTTCCATACTTTTAGGAAGGATTTTTGAATGCGGGATATTTTTCTTTCTTTCTTGTGCGCCCCCCCCCCCCCCCCCCCCCCTTCGGCGGTCGCCGTCGAGGGCTAATATGACTCGAGTCGGCAAGTCGGCTGACTATGAGCCGGCTTTACCAGCCGAGACGCCAACTAAGGCAGCTAGATGGCTAACGGCACAGACCGATTAGTATTTGGTGATGAACTCCTGTCGACTCATATAGCTCTACAGAACGGATTAAAATGTTTATCATGATCCAAATGGTTGAGGTTGTACGTCGTAGGCTGCTTGTTGTTTTTATTTTCTGGGGGGTCATGTAGAATGAAAGCTGACATTCTGTCGCCCAGGGCCAAGAGAGGTGGGGGGTTGGAGGGGGGATGCAAACAGCGATATGTGAATATAAAATAGTTATATTTCCTGGCACCTTGGGTATGGCATTTCCCGGTTGCTTACATCACTTCACGATGATGGCGTGGCTTTTCCAGCTGCTCGGAATATGACACCCGAAGGGTGTTTGTTATGGTGCCCTGACTTCCTTTGGGCTCAGCTGCTGATCTACATGCGTATGCAGCCGTACAGTGCGTGCCTGTAGCTCGACGAATAGGAAATGACCTACTTGATAATAAGAACATTCGGTGCCCTTTTTTTCGGGACGCTAAGAAAAACGCCTTCAGGGCAAAAACCGCAGTCCCTTTTGGGGAGGAACCAGTCAAATTTCAAGCAATTTGCCCCCAAAACGGGACTGCGGTCCTAAAATAAACCGTTTTAGTGCTACACTCTAATCCCGGGTAACTTGTCGCCCCCGATTCGCGAGAGCAATCCTAACACGTAAACAACCTTGGTACTTTTTTTGCTCATAGGGTTGCAAGTTGGCTGGAGTTCCCCCGGCTGGTCGTTGGTTGCGAGGCGAAGCCAGCCTACCAACAATTGTCATTAGTCTACTACAGTCAGGCGAACGAAGCGAGCCAAAAAGAGCAAGTCCGCCTCACAACAAGCGGTTTGCAATGGGATGCAGCTCACCCTTCGTGCGACTCGCCGAACACCTCACGGCGCTTCGCGCTTGGTGCAAGCAGTGTCTGCCAGGTCATTGGAAACCCGACGTGCTCCCTCCCGGCATTGTAGGGGTGCGAGGGTCTGTGGTCGTAAGACTACGGCCATGCATGGCATCGAGTACCCCCCCCCCCCGGTGCAAGCATCAAATGAGTACCCCCCCCCCCCCCCCCTGGTTTTTGTCGGAAGCCCAAGGGAGAAGGAGAGGGGCCCGCTGATGATGCCGACGGGAGGTAAAACTTACATTAGTTTGGCTTCAATTTACGAACTAAAAGCATGACAACCCAAACAAGCCTTCCTATTTATACGAACAAGGAAAAACCCAAGGGGTCGCATACAGTAGTTGGCCACAGCTGCAGCACTTAATAACTGTAAATGCCTCCTAGCCAACTAAAACTATCAATTGTCGGCGACTTAGTGTCAGCCAACCCACACCCCCCGTAAAAGTATAACAACTACTGATAGCGTGGGCTGGTATTAGGTTTATTGTCGGAGGGCCGGTACTGCACGATACCTGGTACCTGGTATACTGCAAGCTAGCGTTCAAAAAGGGGTTACTTTTTTTTCCGAGAAGGAATTTGCGCTCGGGAGGGAGGTTGGCCTGCAAGAGGGCGCGTTCGTCCATCTGCAGCGTGGATGAGGGCAGTATGAGTCCTTTGCCTTGTCGTCTCCTTCGTATATAGCACGCGTCTTTTCAAGCAAAAAAAAAACACCTTTCGACGAAAATTCGCTGTATTTATTTTTCGATTTTTTCCAAACTTTTCATATTAGTAGTTGTCACGATTCGGGACAACTGTAGGGTCCGCCACACGATTTCATTTTTTTATTCATTTCCATGGAAGTGACATATACCGGGAAGTGAAATACTTCCATGGAGGCTCATGTTTTAGTTCCGTCGACAGGGGCGTCCGTGAAAAAGGGAAACGACACACCATACACTCCTAGAGGCCGGAATGGAAAACCGTTGCAACCATTGTGACCACACGATGAAATAAGAAAAAAGAAAAAAAATATCCTCCTTATCTTCAATTTTTTCGCTCGGGTCTAGTAACCCCCCCCCCCCCCCCTCACTGTCTAGCGGGAAAAAATCTGTGGCGGTTCATATATATTTTTTCCGGGGGCGCTTGCTTGCCATGGACGCCAAATTTACTTAGTACTGGTACCTTTTTAAAAGTATGTATGTGGAAAGTTCCACTGTTAGTGAAAGTGGAAGCTTCCACCAACTTCCAACAAATGAACTTCCCACAACCACGCTAGGTGGGAGCTGCCATGGACTTCCCCAAGAGCCTGCCAACCTCCAATACTTCCACCAGCTTCCATAGACTCCATTACTTCCTCCATGGAAGCGATTTTACTTCCATGGAAGTTTTTTTGGTCCCACGGTTCCTGAGCTTAGGGTGACTGGTGCCCCCCCACCAGTGGCTCCTGCGCAAGACTGCACCTTGTCGGCGGGAGCAGGGAGCCAAGTACGACGGGTCCACTGCGGGGTGAAGATACCAAGCGGGAGCAGGGTGGTAGGGAGATTGGTGCAATATCCCACGGGGGCAGATTGTATGGAAGCTTACACAGCTTCCAAGGGAGTACATCCAACTTTTATGGAAGTACCTTTGTTTCCACCGGAATTGGTGAACGCTTCTTTGGAAGCTGCTGAAAGATTCCATCAAAATTATTATTTGCTTCCGTCTACCTCCATGGAGTAAATCTGACTTCTGTGCTACTCGTATGGAAGCTTTTTGCTTTCATTCTTACTGCCATGGACGTAGTATTGTTGCCATGGACGTAATATTGTTGCCATGGACGTAATGTTGTTGCCATGGACGTAAAATGGAAACTGCCATGGAAGTAAAACTCACATGGACGTATAATTGCTTCCTCCAAGGAAGTTTTTTACGCCCATGGAAACTTCCATGGAAGTAAACTCAAAAACCAATCATGTGGGAGATCGCAACTATTACGGGGGGCCATAGTTAACAGGACCTATGGTATACATAAAAACCTATATGTTTAACAATTTTTCCTAACAATATTTGGTCCTGTTAACTATGACCCCCCGTAATGACTGTATCACGATATGCGACAACTATCACGACTTTCGAAAATGTCACATTTTTTGTTGTTGTCATGTATGTCTCGTTAGGAATTACACTACAAAATATTAACACGCAGCGTCTGTCCACTCAGTGTTTCTGGCCTATTTCCTGGGATCCAGCAGCAGCATCAGCGGTAGCAGCAGTAGCGGCGGCAGCAACCTCGAAACGGTTGGGCCAGTCGCGGCAGAGGTAGGCCACCGCGCACACGTTCCCTTCGATGCAGCTGCAGCTTTCTTCTCTTCGCCCCTCGTTCACACACTGATCACCTGCTTATCGCAACAACAATAATTCGCCAAAAAAACACAAAAAAAAATTCGGGGGGCAGGAGAAGAACAATAATAAGACTTTTTTTGCTCTCGCCTCCGTACTGTCTCATTTTACACAAGGTCAAGGTCACACCCAAGGCCTTTCACTCTGTCCCGTAGACCCGAGGAACAAACCCACCTCGGTGTGTATACCCCACACCGCAACCATAAACAGAAGATAACCTGCCCAGGGCGTCCGCCACACATACATACACGTGATTGACGTCGACGATGTCTCGTATACCTGCATCCCGCTTAAAAAACGATTATTGTTTTCTTCGGAGCTACTTGCTATAGTTCTCTGCGCCTGTTTGAGGTAGGTTTGTTGCTGACGGTGGGAGCTGGCTAGATTTGGCTGTAGTCATTGTTGGGGGGGGGCTTATATAGTAATACATAATAATACGTACCTGGTAGTAATACATACCAGGTAGTAATATATAGTAATCAGAACGCACGCTGAAGCCAAAAACAAAGGTGTCCCCATAACTTTACGCGGCATGTTTGGCCCTCGTGTTCTGATTACTGTAGATATGCCCCCCCGTATGTAACACTTGAGTGGGCGAAGTAAATATCGCCTGAACGGTTCAGCATTGTATCAAGAAAAACGCACGTAAACGAGCCACAAACGCGCCAGTCAGATACAATACAAAAATAAAAACACCACGTTACCACCAATTGGAATGCCTTAGCCAACTGATGACTAGTCGGCGGCTTATAGCAGTCGAATTGACTGTGTACCGGTCGGGTTTCGCTTGCAATATTTATGCCAAGAGCCGGCTGCATAGATATCAGGAATGAACGTGAGGAGCTTGTCAAAGCAGAGGTGGGCCGTAAGTTGATACTTCATACCCCTACCTTAGCACCGTAACCCTTTCAGGGCTGTTAGGACTGCAGTCTCGTTTTGGGGACAAACCACTCAACTTCCAAGCAGCTTGTCCCAAAAGGGTTAACAGGGGCGCCGGCGTGGGTCAGTCTGTTTCCACCAAAAAATGTTGTCTGCGGCGACTTGTTTTTTAATGATGTGATGTGACCATACTTCGCAGTATGACCGCAAACAGACAATTAATTGCGTGACGTGACGGCACGTGGCGGTGGCACGAACGATTTGCCCCCTTTTTTTGAAAGAATCCCTTACAATAGAATTTTTAACCTGTTTTTTTTTTCACTTGGTTCCCACTACGAGTATCAGTAGTGGAAACGTATAAGTGCGTGTGTCCGTGCGTGTGGACTAACGGCTCACCGATAGAGAGGAGCTCGAACAAAGGTCCTTTCGACGAGGGCATCGTCATGGCCTGCCTCGACACTTCTTCGCCGTTTAGGGTTTTCAACGTCGGTAAACCCTGAGGCAGGGCAGGGAAGGGCCAGGCCTTTTCGAAAACATTCGGGAATTAGTGTAGGATAGTTTTTGCAGTGTGCGGTACGCGACAGCAATCTATAACCCCCTTGTTACGCCAAGGCTGGCGGGTAGTGTAATGTCAACGTTGAGCATAAATAGGCTCTGGAAGGCTACCAGGCAACACATAGGATGAAGGGCCGCGTTCCTCGCTGAGCACAAATGATTCGCTGTAGTAAGCGGTGGCCAACTCAGGAATGCGTCATCAGGTAGGTGCGCGTAGGCGTTTCGGCAATATATACATGCGACTTGGAAATAGAGTTAGGGATTTGCAACTAACCTATTGATGCAGACAGCTGGTGATGCTAGGGCTCTCTTTAATAGACCGGTAGCATGGGTCTCTTGATCGTTTCATCCCTGGGTCTTCCTCTCTTATTTATGTGCTTGCGCGTGGCCGTCTACCAGTAGTAGGAGTCAACGCCTGTGGAGCAAAAGCTACCCATTTAAATTTTTAGGATGACCAACCGTATCTGTGGCAATAGTAACGCTGTCACACAGCAAAGTGTTCCGGGCGCACGACGACGTGGGTGGCATAAGTCATCACGGGTATCACGTTATCACGTCGCCACGCTATCATGCCAACTATTTGCTAGCAAGACTCTTGCGTGGCTTCGGTGTCCCCGACGGAGATGATCCGTCTGGTGGTATTTATTTTGAGGGCGATCGGCTGAAAACCTTCAGTAACTCGTTTTTTACGTTCTTGTGCTGTGGGGCTTGATACAGCAGTAGTTGCTAGAAGGACGACCGCATACCGGCATGATTGTAAGAAAACCGACCCTATCTACTAGTACCACCGGGCGGGTTTGTTTGGATCGAGAGCCGAAGAGTCAGACTCGACATTTTTCAAGGAGGTTCACCATTATGTATGGTTAAGTTTCACTACAGTAATTAATTAGGGATTATTCCGTCATAATGCTAAAGTCACCAGCGAGAGGTATCCTCCTTTCAAATGGAACGCACTTTGGGAATCCGCTGGACTTCGCTCGTTTCCTGGTCGTGAGGCAAGCGGTTGTCTCTGAAGTCGAGGCTGATCAGTCGCGGGAAGGCAGCCCTCGTAACCACCGCCAAGGAATCCACAGAGCTTTCGAAGCGGTTGGAAGACAAGTTGAGTTCGACAAGCGACGTCAGGACACGCAGGGCGCACCAAGGAGTGCTGCTGCTTGCTGCGGTGTGCTGATGTCCTTGGTGGTGTTCAGAACACGCCGCCTCGCTCGGGGCCGCGGTGACCAACAAGCTATCCAACCTGAGGATGTTGAGTAGGACAGCACACTGTGTCATTTACTACGGAGTCGTGCCACGTTTTTGCTCTTACTACGGAGCGAATGTTCCACGTCTCGGACAGATGCCGATCTATCTGTCTACTATAGATCATCTACATCACCTGGTAGATCCTAACCAGCCGTTACGAGAGGCTGCGCAGCATCTGCATAGTACATATCCAGCCCAGGAAATATGTCCTAGATCGTTGAGAGGAGACGGTTCCCACCCGGCAGCGACGAGATAATAAATATCAGTATTGCGTCTACTCTGAAGTACCTTCTATTAACAGATTCGTTTCTGTTTCAGCAAAGCTGATCGATCGAGTGTATGAAATTTATCGGCCTGCTTGAATGTCGAGTGGCATCGAGCGAGCGATGCGAGCTCCAATCACCGCCCTCCCGGCTGGCGAGGGGGCCAAGTATAGCCGCTGTGGTAGGTGAGTACCCTGGGGACAAAGTAGGATCCCATGCCAGGTTTCCCATTGATAGGGTTCTGCGATTCAAAATCGTGTATGTTGGATGCGTATTCTGTAGAATGGAACAACAACAGCTTTATTCCACTATCAGGTCGCCAAGGGGACTAAACCAAGACGGGCTCGGAACGTCCTCACCCCGAACCTCAGTTGCCGCTCCAAGACAGGCCTCCCAAGTAATACACGCACGCTCCCATTCCCTAAACTCAGGTACTACTGTACGTAGCTACCTTTATTTCAAGGGATCTCAAGGCAGTACCATAACAGGTACAATACGCTACGGAAACACGACAAAACAATCGTAACCATTATCAGCTACTGTGGTACAGCAGCACCTGTTTCCTTCGAGATTCAGGCTGCGGAGGGTCGGTCCTAGCTCCGAAGGAAAGGCTTCGGGAGCAATGGTGCCGATGTTGTTCTTCGAGAGGTCCAAAATCTGAAGCTTCCCCAGAGCTTGCAACGAGGGTATTCTCGTCAAGCTATTGCCTGGAAGTGCAGTAGGGCACCGTCGTGGTACAGGATTTGTGGAGATAGTGTGGCGTGCATGGTCAGGAGGGTTTGTTCTGCAAGATGTATAACATGTAAAGCTTCCCGAGACGTTGCGAAAGAGGCATTTTCGTCGGGTTATTTCCTGGAAGAACAGGTTCTGTCGAGAGAGTGTGGCGTGCATGGACAGGGGGGTGTATCATCTTTTTATTATTAAGGTCATAGCCTGAAAATGTAGGACAGGGGCGGTATTCCGCTTTTAACAAGCAATCAGTTTTGTCGCGGCAGTGTAACGTGTATAGGAAACATATGGATGTACCGCTTGCTGGCTAGGGTGTTTTTTTCATGAAACGAAGTGAAGCGTGCATGGAGCGGGGGAGTATACCGCCTCCAAAAAATAAGTATATTTGTCACAACAGTGTGCCGTGTATGGACAGGGGAGGGGGTGCATCGCGTCAGTAAAAAATAGTCTTGTCGAGGTATTGCAGCGTGTATGGACAAGGGATGGATGTACCGCTTCTAAAAAAATGTACCCTGTCATCTTGTCATGGCAAGGCAGCGTGCGTGCAGGTGCATGGGCAGGGGTGTATCGCTTCGAACTAACAGACACAAACGCCAAGGGAACGGGCACACTGTGCCGATTCCAACGAACAGGGATTTTTGTCATGGTATTGTGGCGCTTGCACGGGCGGGGGGTGAATCGCTTCAAACAAAACAGGTAGTTTTGCCAAGATATCGTAGCGTGTATGGGCAACGGGTGTACTACTGCTGTACCGCTTTCCACATACAAGAAATTTGCCTTGGTAGTAAATACCGCGCATAGGACAGGGGGTGTACTCCTTCTAGCCGACAGGGAACAGGAGAGGGGGGGCGGGGCGGTGCGGCGCGGGTCAAGTAGGAAGTCAACTGTGACCAAAGGGGCTATTTTTTCGGCGACCTCGATATCGCCCCCCCCCCCCCCCCAACGCGAGGTACTGTAGTTCGGAATCGGACCCCCTCCTTTGAGGGCAAAACCGACTCGAAGAAAAAGAAGACTCGGCCTCGTCCGTCCACCCTAAATTCAAGTCATTTCCTTCCCAACAAAATTAGATTCTTCACAGCCTCACCAATAGGACAGGAGCTGATCATGTGAGATGATTTATCACTGTTCACACACTTTGGCCGCCCGCTCGGGCGTGTTTACACCAGCAAACCCGTTTCCACGGTTCTACGGCAAATCAGCGCCCGAAAACCAAAGGCGACTGGTCAGCGAGGACGAACATGTCATCGACTGCGGGCTGGAGGAAGGCAGACACCATCAAGGTAAAGCATGCACACATCGGGCAGACCCGATACATCATCTAGATCATCTACAGATAGGCCGTCTAGATCCTAAACTAACTGCTGTTACGGTATGATGTGCAGGATCCGCATAGTATAACTTTAGCTCAGGAAACGTGTGCTGCTGTAGATCATGCGGAGTGTACGGCTTCGACCCGCCAACATGAGCTAGATCATTCAGATCGGGAAAACCCTGAGCCACTTAGATTGTGAAGCTCGATGATCTGTGGGGCTTGTGGTGGGTTTTTCGTTTCGATGGCCCTTGAAATTGCTCCTTCTTCATGACAATCTTTGTGAGTGATCAACGTTGAAGCTTATGCTGCACTTTAATCGGATGGCAAACGCAATAGCAACAACAATTAATTGCAAGGCTGGTCTTCATGTATTTCTTGTTTCCTTCTACTAATAACAGCATGTTTCCGTAGTTGCCTCGGGTTTTGTCTGCATGATAATGTTTATGATTGATCAGCGTCGAAGCTCATGCTATGCATTGTCAGATGTGATATCAACAACAATACTTATAACAATAACAATACAGTATGGGCCGCCAAGGAGAAACACCTCCTATTAAAATTAGCAAGTATTTTTGGGCCTTATTGTGGCACCATCCCCGGACAACGTTGATCATAGGCGATATAGGATTTAGTGTTCTTCTCTCTACTGAACACGATTTCTTGTTCTAAATTTCTTAGCGTCCTCGCCATAGAGTGAGCCTTACGTTCTTGTTAGGCGTTATCTCATTCGCGGACCGATACTGAACGTCACACTTTATAGTAAATCCCTCTGAAGAATCGGTCGAAGTACTAGCTTTTCAAGGTTAGTATATGTTACCTGGCGCTGACAACTCCCGCAGCCACGGAGTGAAAGCAGCGACGACTGTCTCCAAACCCTCATCTCCGAGCCGCGTGCCGACCAGGTCGATCTTCACAAGTGCCGTCGTCAACAGGCGCCAGGCACATCTCGAACCAATACTGGCATTGCCACCACTGTTGGTCTTGTTCACCAACGCCGCCGCGCTGTCTTCCCCACGTACCACAAGTCGCTCGACAGGTCTGTCATCATCATCGGCATCGCCATCGTCGTCATCACGCCAATCATCGTCGCCGTTTGGTGCAGTCGGGGCAGCCGCTGCTACCCCCCCTGCGTTGATTTCTTCACCCCCTGCTTCTTCTTCGCGGCATAGCACCTCGTGCTTTAGGGCGACAGTGGTAGTCGCCAACCTGTATGTAACATAAAACAAATTTTATCAGACTGGGCCGAGTGTTTATGAGTGGTCAACGTTGATGATCATCATGCGGTGCACTGCGAATCGTTCACACTCTGTCGGATATCACGGATGCTTTTGGGTACCCCGTGACTCTGTTCCCCATCTGAAAACTTCTCATTCTTATCCAAGTTCCATTTGTCATCTGACAAGTTTAAGTTTTTGTTCTCGCTTTTTGAAGTCGATGTAATAAATTTCAAAGTTTCCTTTTTACATGTAGATGCTTACGATTGGCACAAACGTTGCACACTTGTCCGATGGCCAAATGAAGTAACCGTATTATGTAAGGCAGGGTGTGCCCTAAAGCAATTTCAGTTCACACGCGTTTTTCTTATATACGTATTCGCCATTCGTGCAAAAGTCGAGCCAAAGGAGCTTACGACGTAACTCCCAATTACTCAAGTGCTGTCACGTAATGTAGGCGTACTACTGTCTGTCCCGTCTATATACTATGTTCGTTTTATAAAGGATAGACCACTGAGCTGCTCAGTCAGCGCTGAATATATCCCAACGAACCTGAACTTCTCGGGTGTCGAAGCTTCAACGACAGCTTTAGCCCTAGCCCCCGTCGTCAAGGTCAGCCCTCGCCCGTAAGACCCCGCATCCTGCAGACGTTTCCACTCCTCAGCAGGGCTGAGCCTCCCTCCAAGCGGGGATCTATTGACCATCGCAGCAAAAAAGTATGCGGTGCACCACCGGGATTTTTATGAGGTTCCTCACACGGAGAGAGCTCGCTACGAGTGCTCTACCCAAAAACTGACTTCGAAAGAAAATTAAAAGGTCAACACGACGGGCCATGCGGCCTTAGGTACAGAACGAAAAATGTAGTTTGAAAAAAACCCTCCATCACTTTCACTTTCCAGCTTAACTCGTATTACGGGGGCCCATAGTTAATAGGACCAAATATTGTTAGTAAAAATAGGTAAATATATGGGTGTTTGTGTACACCATAGGTCCTATTAACTATGGTCCCCCGTAATAGGAGGTGTTACCCTCAGCGGTCTTCTTCTGGACAAACAAGCCGTGGTCACAGGCGTCGTCCACCCCCCCCCCCCGGTACGTGCCTTCCTTTTATTTTCGCGCATAGGGTTCAGCATTCCCACTGCTCGTACATTTTCATCGAATGTAGCTACTCACGCTTTCGCGTTTTCCGCCATTATTCTAATAGTAATCGATTTTTATAGTTGAAAACAAAAAGCGATATTGAACAGTTCCTCACTTGAGGATCCCCGTTACATACATACAGTCAGATTTTTCGAAAAGCCGCACCCCTTTAGTGCTGGCGATTGTTATTGGCCATCACGCTTGACCACTGTATCGAAACTACGCGGTGTGCACAGAGTATGCGGACCCGTTCTACGATAGGGGTAGCAAATTTCCGCTATTTCGTTTCTGAAATTCGGGGTTCCTTTACCCCAATCTTGATTTCGAAAAAAAACGTTTTGTAGACTTGGGCCATGGGGTTATTCGCCGCGATGCATTTTCGTTTTTGCTGAAGTCAGTTTTCGGATGAGGTATGGAGCTCCTTAAGGGAGGAGCGTCAGAAAATTTAGGGTGAACCTCTATCGTAGAACGCCTCTGCGCTGCATTTAAAATTTGCTGCAGGGTGATAGAAGAGATACGTACAGCAGTACTACTACTGAACTGTGCTGCTGTATGCGAGGAGATTCGACTTTAAATCTGGCTGATATACGAATGTACGTACCAGGTACCAGGTACGATTCTTTGTCGAAGGGCAAAATGAGTAACAACAACTCCGTGGCGCCCGGACGATGAGTACGCCTCCGAGGTGCTCTTCGACGTCATCAGCTCCCGCAGTGCCCTTTCAGGCCCCGGAAACAACGGTCAATGCTTTGCGCACCTGCAATCCATCATCCACACCCACATCGGGAGGGAGGACATCGGAAAGGGCATGACAGCCTTCTGGCGGAGAATCGTCGACGAGCCGGACGCGTTCCCGCCAGAATTCTGGTAGCTCTTCTTACAGTCAAGCCTCACTGCCTTGGGGGAAACGTGCCGGCCGGTTTGCGTGGGCATGGTCATGGAGGCGGCGCATCACCGCGGGGGCTATGCGACAGTGGCGGCCGCGGTTGGAGGAGGTCAACAGAGAGGTGGGGCAGTTTGGGGTCGCCGTACCCGGAGGAGTGGAACATGTGGGACTGAGGGCTAGGACGTTACACGAGACGGGCAACTGGGTCGTTCTAACCGACTGCTCCAACGCCTTCAATACGGTCAAACGGACGGCGGTGCTTGAAGAGGCGGCCAACTCCGTGCCAGCGCTCACGCCGTTTGTGGTCAAGTGCTACGGCACAAGACCCACCGACGTGTATTTCCGGATGGACTCAGGGGAGACCAGGACGATCGCTTGCTCCATCGGTGTCCAGCAAGGGGACCCCATGGGGCCGGCGATGTGCAGCCTGGCGTTGCGACCGGGGCTGAAGCGTTTGCGACAGGAGTTCGAGGGAGAAGGAGTGGAAGCCTTCGTCTACATAGACGATATATCTCTCGGCCTTATGGGGGTCACGGCCAACACGATTAGAGCTTTTGTCTTCCTCCGGCGAGAGCTAGACGACATCGGCATTGTGGTCAACCCCGCCAAGACCGTAGCACTACCACCCAAAGGACACGTCCCGACGGCGGCGGAGATATCGCTCCTGGAGAGCGTTGACGTCCGCATCGCAGACGTAGGAGAGGTGACGGTGGTGGGTGTTCCGATCGCCTCGGATGAATACTTGCTGGGGCGAGCAATTGACGCAGTGAGAGATGGAGATGCGGACCGCCTTGCGCGCTGCCTCGCTAACATGCCCGACAAGCAAGCGGCGGCCCTCATCACCGTCGAATCCCTCGGGTAGCGGGAGGGCTACCTCAAAAGGGCTCTGGACCCGAGGCTGTCACTCGAAGCATGCCGAAGGGCCGACAACGGGGCTCAGTGGGCCTACGAAAATATCCTAGAGCTACCGGGAGCGGCGGACGCACAGTCGTTTAATCAGGAGGGGTGCCCGGTTAGCCAACTGACTCTAAAACCCTACCAATAAGCCCAAGCACGCCTTTCTACGGGAGCGGGAGGATTAGGGCTGTCGTCGACGGAAGCGAGGCGAATGTCTGCCTCAATTGCGAGCAGGGTGGGCATCCTGCCGGAGGTTCTAGCAGACCTCACGGGCCCGCGAGGAGACAGAGTGAAGAGGGGTCTTCCTGAATCGAGCATCATTACTGAGCTCGGCGGCAGCTTGCGAGATATTCGGGACACGTGGGGCGTGACGAAGGAAGCGATGGAGGGCATCATCCCCGAATCTTGGTTGGAATGGAGCTGCAGAGGGGGACCTGGTCCCAGGCTCCCCTGAAGCCAACATGCTGACTGCGCATGATGCCGTAACTACCAACTCCCGGAAGGCTCAACAGAGGTTAGGCAAGCTGGTGAATCAGGGTCGGCAAGCTGCACACACAGCCTCGCTGGAAGGGCTACCGGAGATTGCACGCCCACCTGGACCAGGCGACCCGCTGGGGGGGAGCGAGACCAAGGCCTTCGCCAAAGCTCGCTACAGGAGTCTACAAGGGGCAGGAGCTACTGCTTGCCTTCGGGCGAGGCCAACAGACACGCTCCGTGTCATACCAGCAGCGGAGGTCGTGGGCATGGGAAGGCGCTTCATGGGCATCGAGGAGCACGTGGCAGTGAGGTGCCCCTGCTGCGACGCAGTCGACGTAGACACACGCCACGCACGCATCTGTCCCATAGCAGGGGCACAGGTAAACCAGCATCAACTGTTGGTTCACGCGATCTCCCGCACACTGAAGCGGCTGGGAATCCCACACCACGTAGAGAACGGCGAACCGTTCACTGCAGACCGGAACCTGTGGATGGGCATCGTTGTCAGGAGAGGGGGTCTTCGGGACGCTCCTAACAGGGAATACAGGGAAAAGTCCATCCTGCTGGACGTCACCCATGCAGACCCGCAAGCGCAGGTCCACCTGCGAGGAGGCAGCGTTGATCATATTAGATCAGCTGCCTCTACTTCCGAGGCGCGCAAGCGCCAACACTACGCGCGTCCGGGACATGTGTCCTTCGACAAGCCACAAACTAGCCACCTTAGCGGTGGAAAGCGTTGGGCGCCTCGGGGTAGAGGGCAGCAACTTCATCGACCAGCTGGCAGCTAGCGTCGTGGGGGGGAGGGATGGTGGGTCGATGACAAGGAAGGGGGTGGTGAAGGAACGCCTGGTCCAAATCGTCTCAGTGACCACACAGGTCGCCATTATGAGGAGGGTGTTGAGGTTCAAGCTCCAGCTTAGGGACCGCCAAGAAAGAAGAAGGAACAGGGGGGGGGGGGCGACAGACGCACACCGATGGCGTGGGGATGGAGCTTGGATGCAGCTTAGGATTTAAGAATAGAACGTAATGAGAAGGAAGGAGCAAGGAAAGCAAATGGAGTAGACAAACCGAAAGTTGGCACAGAAGGGAGGTAGACTTGGTGTGTGGGTTTCCTTTTGTTTCCGAGGTTTTTCTTCTTTCGGGAAAGTTATGAGTGATCAATGTTGAAGATCATGCTGCACTTTGTCGGATGGCAAGATAAATCATAATAAAGCATACCCGAACGTGGGACCGATCACCATCTACTGATCATATATTATTGTTAGTTAGTGTAGATATTAAACTGCCCTTATTATGAGGTGTTGCGAAGGATCTGTGTACTATTGGACCAGGTAGTACGGATCTAATCCAGGAAATATGGGCTAGATCGTCATGCAGGTTATACGGCTCCCACCTGGCAACGTGGTGGCGTACTGTAGATCATACTCGTACCTGTACTGATCAGGGATCTACAGCAGTATCTGCCCTGAAATATCTAAAATATGAAGTGGGAGCCGGTTATCTGTCCATGGTGTGCAAGCATGGGCTTACTGTTGTTTGCACGACACCTAGACGACACAAGTAAAAAGTTACTACAGGAATACATCAGTTCGTGGGCTTCGTGTGTTTGCGCGATACGACTGAAAGGCAAGTAACGCTGTGGGAGAGAACAGGGGAAGGCGCCGCTGAGAGCTGGAAAGTAAAAATGATCATTCTTGAATAAAAACGCCCCTTACAGTACTCTCCCACACACCCATCGATGTTGTGGCGGCTGTGAGTTCGACGAAACAGATAAATAAATTGCTTCGCCGTGGCGGACTGATGCCCGCCTGCGTCTCCGCGTATGCCCGTAATGGTCGAGGATGTACGTAGCCAAATCGAGGTCGTAAATGCGACTATGCGACGATACTGCCAAGAGGTGCATTCAGAATCTTTCAATGGTTGAGTCAGGTTGGGCAGAGGAATAACAGCAATAATACCCTACATCCCAAGTACACTTGGCGTACGAAGAAGTTTGAAGTAATGGCGGGCTGAAAGCGCCACGGAGCTCCGTATCTGAATGTGAATGTGATACAGCAACAGTCCACGGTGGATGCGAGGTCGGTATGCTACTCAGCCGTGTTGTATGCCAACAAGCTTCGTGTGTATCATCGTCGTACGAGTATAATAGGGATTGAAGTATTGCTGTAGCTCTGATGTGCTGATACATACAGCAGTAGTCACGTACTCGTACTGCACGTATGATAAGCCAGTCTGTTCATTTTTCATTTTCATGACGCTGGACGGTTCCACATGCGGCCGAATTTTGGAATTATCTAGGCCAAAGGAAAAATACGTATTCCCAAGATACGTCAAGAAAAGACGCGGCAGAACGGAAGCTTTTTCCGAGCTCGTAATAATCCTAATATTAACAGTAGAGACAACTAGAGCCCTCTCAGAGACCAACAACGGATATTGTATGTCTATACATACATCAGTAGTCGGTTTGAAAGTTGCGTGGTGTAGTATCTACAATAAAATGTAGAAACCAGCACCAGTGGCGGGACATTGGGTGTACAGTAAGCATATTATTGCTTGTTTCGTAATAATGTGAATACTTTTGGTCCCATTTACTATGGTCCCCCGTGATAGTATTACGGGGGGCTATAGTAGATAGGACCAAGTATTGTTGGTGAAAATAGGGAAATATACACCAAGTAGGTTTTTGTGTGTACCGTAGGTCCTACCAGGTACCTGGTATTTACTATGCCCCCCCGTAATTGTGGATGTCGATGGGTGGATAGTGAACGGTTGAAATGCATGGCAACCCTATGCGCGATAGAAATGAAGGCACGTAACGGGGGGGAGAAGGGACGACACCAGGTCCTGCGACCACGGTTTGTGCGGAAAATCGCCGAGGGTAAAACCTCCTATTAATACCAGGTTAGGTACGAGTTAAGCTGGAGAATTAAAATGACGATAAAAATATAAAATATAAGATGTGGGAAGAACACACACATACGACTCGTACACGCGTTCACATACACACAAGCACACACGAACAACACACACCACAAAAAAACACGCACAAAGCACACACAAGCACACACAACACACACAATCGTGGAAATCGCGACTTCTCACCTAAGTCTCAGCCAAGGATCAGCGATAACGACGACAGCATCAGGTTCGGGTTCGTCATGAGCAGCAACAGCGACTTTAGCTCCTTTACGAGCCCCCCTTTTAGCCGCTCGGGCTTTGTTTGGGCCCCCAGCTTTCGCCGGCTTCTTCTTTCCTTTACGAGTATCATCAGGTTCCATTTACTACGAGTGAACTCAGAACATGCGTACGAGTACTTCATGCCGTCGTTTTCGCCTTGAATCCAACGTTGGAATCTTTGAAAATCTTTGAAATCTTGAGACAAAAAGCGTTATAAAACGCGGCGTGAATAATGCCCGTTCAATATTTTGCACAACAGCTTTGCTGTTCATTGGTTCAAACCAAAGGATTTTCCCTGCGAATAAATCGGTTACATACAGACTCTCTCGACGACCACAAAAAACATCGTCCGTCGTACTCGTGTCATATCGTTCATCGTCCATTTTTTACATACACTACACATACATATCATACACTTTGCTTTGACCGCTCACACACAAAAGATAAGCAGAGAAAGGGCCGAAGACACACAAACAGTCGTCGGTCTTTACCCCTTCCATCCGCCCGTCATCGGTGATGACCCTCATCATGTCGCCGAGAGCGTCACCTTCAGCGATGGTATGGCTTGCCATGGGCTGCCTGATGGCGATGACCACCACCACCAGCGTGCAAGCAAAGACTTGCGAGACCAGCGTCGAGAACGGAATGGACAACTACGGTGAGATCAATACAACACACATGTATGCATGCTTTGCCCGACCAAGTACCTGAATCCCTCCTCTCCGTTGTCTCTCATGGCATCGTGGTCGTACATAGCGGCCTCCCCCAGCGAACACAACACACGTTACGTATGTAGCTCGTCGCTATGCAAGGTCGGCCGCCTCTGCTGCGAAGCTACGAGTACACGGCACGACGATTAATATCAACGCTCCCATGCTCGCTCCATTTATTCGCACTACTATTAATACGACTTACTAATACCAGGTACTCTCAAGCCCGAAAAATGCTACATACGTCGTAGTCGTATTCCCGGACCTCAAACCAGAAGCTCCTTGCAGAGGAGCGTGGATCGTAGTATCTACTGTACGCGTGCTCGTGTCAGGAATGAACGCATGCCTCAATTACAGTACAGCAGTCCAGTCTACAGCAGTAGCGTCTGAGCGGTAGCTGCTGCGAGAACTACTGACGACCGACATTCCGTCTGTGCCTGGTGTCTCTTTTTCACATGAAAACATTTGAAGACGCCTCATCTGAGAGGTCGAGAATTTCGTCGAAACTCATAGTATGCTGCATGTGACATATATATATATATATATCTGCTGTACTTCGACCGCGCGTACTCTGTTATACGTACGGGGGGTGTACTCTATAACCTCGTGAAGGATATGGGTCGGCGAACCCCCTGGGCTGGGTGGCACCGTACGGTAGTACCAGCACGGCCAACAGAACGTTTTTGCAAAGACGGCCAGCCTATCTACTATGTATCGTAGCCATTATGTGCACGGAGACTGCAGAACATAACCCTTATCGAGGGGTCTCCTCTGTAGTACATACGTCGCTTCGTTTCGGTTACTACTCTGCCCGGGGAAACTATCCCCGTTGGATGCTACAGTAGTATGCACGTGCAGTTCTATTGTGCTGCACGACGTATTGCAGTATTTAAAGTAATACTGGGTATGTTCGCAAACATGGCCACTGAGCTATTAATAGCAGTCAACGCTGACTTCCAGCCCAGTGGTTGATGATGACCACTGCCATCCAGCGACCAGCGATGACTTCTACTTGTTAAGCTGGAGTTCAGTGGTACCTGGTGCATCTAACGAAATGTACATCAAACAAACACGTCTGACAATACAGTATTGTTGTGTTTCCTCTGTTACTGTAGGGCCGGGAGTCTCGACGGAAGCTGTCGAAGCCTCCACACCGTTCGAGATCGGGGCGTACAACGCGATCATCGCCTTCGACGTCACGCACTGCATTGAGGTCAGCGATGGAGACGTATCACTACTGTAGTCTGGCTACTGACTACTGGTCTTGTCAACTGTCTACCTGGTACTGTCTACCTGGTACTGCCTACTGTGTACTATCTACTATCTACTGTCTACTGTCTACTGTCTATTGTCTATTGTCTACTGTCTGGTGTCTACCCTGGTACTCTCTATAGTCTACAGTCTGGTGTCTACTGTATACTCTCTACTGTGTGCTGCCTACCGTTTGTTGTCTACCGTTTGCTGTCTACCGCATCGACCAGACAGTGAGCGCAGCTACCGTTAATACCGTGGTTATCACTCGCGTGATACGATGGTATGATACCGCGCACGTGATGTAGGGGGAACCAGCTTACGGTCTGCATTAAAGCAGAAGAAACCCCAAGCTCTTATAGTACGAGCACGGTCACACTCTACCTGTGCAATCGTACAGTATGATGTTCTTGCTGTAAATCGGCTATCCTTTGTTGGAGGTTCCCGGTTGGTTGACAGAGAAGGGGCTACTCACATTATTTCACGTCAGACAGGATAGTGTAATGAGTTAATGGGACACCTCAACATTAACCCACCTGTCTCCCTCATAGTTCGACACCGGCAAACATGGGTATACATATATATATATATGGGCTATCTTACACAGCTCCCACCCGCGGGAAATATGTGCAAATGAGCTACTGTATCTCCCATATATATACCTCATCCCCGATCGACATGTCATGTGTAGATGAGCTATCTCCTATTATAGCTCCCCCGACATTCATGTTGATAGCTGACCATTATGATGCAGCTCTTCTAGCCCACCCCCGCGGGAAAATGGAGAAGTGAGCTATCCCCCATAGCTCACCCTCAGCACATAATATGTGATAGCTCATGTAGCTCGTATATCGTCTGCTAAAACCCCCCCAATAATTAACAAATTCAAAGTCAAGACAATCATGAAGCTATACAGTGAGTGCTGTCTTCACAATGAATTGTCCCTTCTACCCAGCTTCATCAGTACACCCAGTGTCCGTCCTGATTCCGCATCCTAGAGAGATACCAATAATTATGTGGTCACAGCCTGTGAGACAGAAAGGAAGACCGAAGACAAAAATAATCGCAAGTTCAAGTGTTAAATGCCAGCGTACCGGGCACGAGAACACACAACACTAATAACAAGACCAGAAAACCAGAAAAGACTGTATTTACATTGCGATTGGTCTACCCAGGAAATATGAGATCAGAGCTATCTGTCCGACGCGTGCAACATTTTTGGAAACTAAAGGCAGAATACAGTGGACAGACCACAGTACATAGTGTTAAGTGTAAAGCAGTATGGGGCTAGGGACCGACTACTGCTATTCATAGCAGGTTGATACCTTTGGCTCTGTTCTGGTCACGCACACGAGGTGCTTGACAATGTTACACTAAGTGAGCTATTTCATTAGTTGCTCGTTGCCTCGCCAGATGTCTTCTGAACAAAGGGGCGAGGCGTTCATCGCCTGCCAGGTATGATGAGGGGGTGATTGCTACAAACCATAACGCCGCAACAGGGGAGAGGGGATGCCATAACACTAGCCCACCCCGAAGGGCCGCATGTGCATATTCATAGAAAACTCAGGTACGAACAAAAACGATCCGGAGAATTCGGAGAATGGATCGAAGATTCGGCACTTCACAACTCACTCCAGCACCTCTAACTTTCAAGGCTGTAGCCGATTACACGTGGACACTGTGAATAAGACAACAAGTCCAACAGTACGGATACGCGAAAGCAGGGAAAACAGGCTAGAACTACCCGGACGCTAAATTGAAGACTAAAACTCGAGGAAGCGGTGTGGCTCGCGTAGCCAGGGGCGACATGAGCTATCCTCTCATGAATATTACCCTGGGATGGACAATCGATCGATGTTTTACCCCTGCGCGTAGCTCAGTAGGTAACGCCTTCACATTAGGCGTCGTCGGCAGGGCACCTTTTCAAATCTTACTTCGAACGTTTCTTTTATAAAAAAAATACTGTGCGTGCGTCCCAAACAACGTATCTTCCTGTTTCCCAGGGTATTGAGGCTCATTCTTATCGGAGAGTGTTTTTTCCATAATTTCCAAAGTTTGGAAATAATTGGAGATATGTATCGATATACGGAGGCGTTCTATCACTATTCGTGAATTCTCCAGAAGCAAAAATATCAAGTTCGTTAACATTCCAATATTTATTTGGAAAAAAAACAGGAAAATATGGAAGATTGAAAAATTGCACGAAAAAAATGTCGAAAACAACTTGGAAAAAAAGCTCTCCGATGATAAGAATGACCCAGGCTCATTCTTATCGGAGAGTGTGTTTTTCCAAGTTTTCGACATTTTTTTCGGGCAATTGTGTATCATTCCCCGAGATGTTGCAGAGACTTGGTATCATACTTCTACATATATATATTAAATTTCCTGGTTGACAGAACTTCAATCGGCCACGCGAAACACATCTGATATCTACTGTTGTAGGGTACGTACAGGATCCCGGGTATCATACTTCGAGGTGCTCACACAGGAAACCGAAATTAGCTCTGCGTGTTCAGAGCGTCTGCGTACAGTAGTTTGTATGGTACCATGTACTGGTACTCTGTACAGTAGAGCTCGGCTATTCACGAGTGTGTTTCGGATTGTTGCGAGCTATACCCATGAGAACCATGTATGCGAATGAATGTCAGATACGATATAGCTTCGTATAGCGCCCGATTCGCTCTGTTGCCTGCCCTGAGCGCGCTACTGTGTACAGCGGGGCCGCAGGCTATATATCATACGCCCTTCCCACTGCTCGTACGCGCTCATACTTTAGTCCACGGTGTGGACAGAGAAACCAAAATGCTATTGTATCCCTTTTAGGAGGCAGGTGTACACACAAGGCACACTACCTGTAATAAAACAGAACTATATACTGTACTGCTGTAGTACTGGTGCTGTAGTCTTCATTTATTTACAAAAAAGCTGGCCGAGAGTTGAACCGTCTATTGATATAGGTCACTATTTGCGGAGGGAGGCATTCGGACGTCCAGTGACGCAAGGGAAGTCCACCTCCGCGATCAACCACGCAATGACTCCCATGAACAGGGTCAATTCTCAAGCACGCCGGAATATTGAATCAACACGCCTGATTCTCTCTTACTAACAAACCACGGATATTCTAGGAAGGTTCCCTAACATTCTGATAACAATAACAGTACCAATAACAATTTGATAATACCCTGCCTAGGGCGACGCAAAGCAAAATCCGACGACGTTAAAAAGCGACCGGCCCACCAGCCGCTGAAATTTCGAAGTTGTATGGCCCGGAAAACAGAAACAAAGGCATGACGACAAGCGAAAGGAAATCGGCGCATCCATCTATATTGTGAGCACACATCAGAACAATATTGCTGTAATGCAATATAGGCCCGTCAACGAGAAACACCTAATAGATCAAGCCTTGGAACGTCGTACTCGTCGGACAGATCACGATCTAGATACATTATCCAGACAGATCATCTAGATCCTAACCTGCAGGTGTGACATTCAGCGCAGGATCTGTGTAGTACAGATCCAACCCGGGAGACATGCGCTATATCATGCAGGTTGTGTGGCTTCCATCCCGACAAGATGAGCTAGATGATACAGATCAGGAATGTATCTTGCCCTGAAAGATTTAGATCATGAACTGTGGAAATGAACGAAGATCTGTATGATCTGTGCATGATGTCCCAAGTGTAGAACCTTATCCTGTGACACCATCCTTGAACAACCTTGAGCATAGGCCACCAGGTATTATATACCGTTATCACGATTCATTACTTCAATTTTCATCCCCACCCGAATTGAGCCTCAGGTTCAGGCTATTGCTTATTCGTGGGCCTATACTGCTGAAACGAGTACCATCATGTCGCGCACGTTTCGTACAACTCGCGCTCCTTGCAGTGTGCCACACTGCACTGCTGTACTTCAGGTACCAACGGTACCACCCCACCCCCCGCCTCAGTAGCCCAGCCTGTTTCCGTGAAGCCGAAACTGTAATTAGCCGTGCGTTTTATTGTGTCAGTGATGTTGCCCCCTTTTGCCAACTGCCATCGATGGCCGCTGCCGGGTTCCTCGTGTTACGTTACACCCATTTTTCCAGATGTGCTGCGAGCAAGACGAATGCGTGCTTGCGGTGTTCAATGAAGTGGAGGCGGTGTGCTACCTGAAAGGGGAAGGGGCCGACAACCCCGCCAACAGCGTGGCTGCCGAGGGCGTGTCTACCTACACCATCGAAAGACGAATTGGCGAGTCCATCATTGTTTCTACTGCTAAAGCTCCTCCTCCTCCTCCTAGTGCCACTACCACCACCTTTGCTGCTAATGCAGTACCACTGATCCTCCTACAGCTCCTCCTACTGCCCCACCTACTGCCACTGCTACTGCCACCAGTTGTGTGCCTATTCTACTACTCTTACTGCTACTATAGTGGGGGACCATCATAGTACAATAGATAGGGAAATACATACCAGGTATGTTTTAGTCTGTACCGTAGGTCCTAATTACTACGGTCCCCTCTAATCCTGTGTGTGGACGCTTTCATCTGAGACGCTGCCCTTGTTCAATGCTATGATCGCAACAGGTGACCCCCACCCTCTGGACCTCGAGCCTTCGGAGTGCAAGAATAAACGGGGCGTCGCCTATGGGTTCCAAGACGCCGAGGACCTGGCCACCCTGAAGGATGGCATATCTTGGTGGTGAGTTTTGCAGTCTTGAGGTGCAGGACGTCTATCGCTAGTAATACGAAAAATACCACTAATAAACCACGGACACCAAGAAACCTAATACTACTACCGTAATAATACAAACGTTTAGAAAACGACCACTAACAACGCGATCAAGAAACCGAATACCCCTTACTCCTGCAATAACCCTAACACTAAGAAAACGAGCACTGAGAAATAAATCGATTGCTACCACTGCAATCCACGAAATCAAGAAACCGACCACCAACGACACGATCACTATGAAAGGCAGGCTACGATTTGCTGACAAAACTTGTAATTCGGGAGCCGTTAGCCCGAAGTTGGTGTACAATGTGTGCCCTTCACAAAAAACAACCCCGATCAAGCCAGTAGCCTGGGCCAGTACACAGTGCCTAGTACCGCTGCAAACAAAACAGTATATTCCTACACTACAGTAACTCCAAGTAGTTTGTGCCCAAAAACGTGGGTACGGTGTTCTTACAGCGAAAAACACCATATACTTCTATGGAAGCTTCCATCTACTTCCAGCCACTTCCATAGAAAAAAAAATCCATCTACACGCTACAATTCAAAGACGTTTGTGCCCGAGAAGGTGATGAGGTGCCTTGCTTCTGAGGGTTGCTTACCCCTCATTCGAGACAATGGTTGATACACGTGTGTACGAGACGAATACGAGTACAACTATTAATAACCCTAACCCCTTACCTTACCCTAACCCTAACCCTAAGCCAATGAGAGGAGCTCTAGCCCTGACCCTAAGCCAATCAGATTGAATATCGAATAAGTGATACCAGGTAAGCTCTACTAGTAACTGTTGTTTTATTATTGTTTCTCTAGCCATCCGACAATGTGCAGCATGATCTTCAACATTGATCGCTCATAACTTTCCCGAAAGAAGAAAACCTCGGAAACAAAAGGAAACCCATGCACCAAGTCTACCTCCCTTCTGTGCCAACTTTAGGATGGTCTACTCCATTTATTTGCTGTCCTTGCTCCTTCCTTCTCATTACGTTCTATTCTTAAATCCTAAGCTTCGTTCAAGCTCCATCCCCACGCCATGATTGGTACACCAATTCCTAGCATTAATAGTTGGTCCCCCACAAAATGGGTGTTGCGGTTATAAAGGGGGGTATAGAAACCGGGATACTCGCCTATTAGTATGTTGTACCAGACTGACATCATCGTGTGTCTGATAGATGCTGCCATCATCCTGCCATTTTTACTCTCTCTGAAGTCCCTAACCCTAACCCTCTTTCAACACCATCAACTTCGTACACCACCATGGCGTGATGGACTCCGTGCAACCTACAAAGAAAATCTGTAGCTCAGAAAATCTGTAGCTCTGTAGGTCACCTTGTTTTTTTGTTTTTGTAGGTTGCGATGCTTTTGAGTGGTCGACGTTGAAGCTCATGCTGCACACGACAACTGCTTCGGACGGTAAAAAAAAAAACGTTAAAATGTTATACCTGAATACTTCTTACCAAGCAAAAACGAAAATGTGATACGTATGACCTTGCTTCACGCGTGTATACCGACGGCATGTAATAATGTCGATATTTTTTTACCACTAATACTGCGCGTTTTGTTCACGTACAAGAGCAGTACACCAATAGCATACCGGAGGGCAATATCATACCACTACGGTAGCTTATTGTGCAACAATAGTATTATACTATTAATAGCATCCTGGACAACAATAGTTTACCAATAGCATGGTTGTATAATACAGCAATTATATAATAGTACACACATATCGATATACTGTGTGACCACGGACTCCTTCGTCAGAGAGTGAATAAATGTGAGAACAACAGCAACATACTGCTGTGCAGCAATAGTTATACCAATAATAGCATACTGGACAGCAATCCTATTGTAGTACTTCGTATACCAATAACATAACTCTACAAAACAACAGAACACCAAACACATGTTTGTACAACAAAGAGCAAGGACAGCAAATAAATGGAGTAGACAAGCCTAAAGCTGGCACAGAAGGGAGGTAGACTTGGTGCATGGGTTTCCTTTTGTTTTAGAGGTTTTCTTCTTTCGGGAAAGCTATGAGTGATCAATGTTGAAGATCATGATGCACATTGTCGGATGGCAAGAGAAATACATCGCATATCAATAGCATACGAAGTATACCACAAACTATACCACCATAGTGGAGAATACCTGTTTCCTCGCCCAAACACAAGCACACAACCACCCTCCCATTTATCTTGCCGGTGGTATGTACATATATATGTGGGCATCTCTCACCGCTGCGCGCGTTTTTTCCAGGTACGATTGGTCGCCCGGTGCACTCGCCGACGGCGTGTTTGAAGCCTCCCTCGCACAGGGGTCGGAATACATCCCGATGATCTGGGGGGAAGCCGATCTCACGGAAGAACGCACGCGGCACCTCGCTTGGGTCGGCGACAGCGCCCCATACTTACTCGGATTCAACGAGCCCAACTTCAAAGCACCTCAGGTAAAGCTCGACAACGACATGCAAACCCTTAACTTCATCATAATATATTAGGTATACGATTATCTTCATCCGAAGATAAAGTACTACTATCTTTATCCAAAGTTTTACGCATTTTCTTCATCTTGAAACAATGCTTCGAAGTACACGATTGTCTTCATCTGAAGTATTTTACGATTATTAGTACACGATTGTCTTCATCTGAAGTATTTTACGATTATTATCATCATTCTGAGATAGCATACGATTATTTTCATTCTAGGATAAGTTACAGCTATCTTCACCTAAAATAATGTACGGCTATCTTCATCCGAAAATACAACTTCGAATGATACGATTGTGATTATCCTAAAATATTTCACGTTTACGAGTATCGTCATCCTAGCCCTAAAAGTGTACCATGTACACGATTGTTTACCCTTAGGGTCGAGACCCCCCTGGCGCAGATGTAGCCACCGATACAAACAAGGGAAACTACTGTAATTATGATAAAACTCGAGTATGGACCGTCTCCGACCTCTTGTGTACCCCACCCAACGTATACCTTTTTTTGCGACGACGGTTGATCGATCCCATTCCATCCCACCCCATTCCATCAACATCTTGTAAGCCCGAGTTGACCCCGTGTTTGCTGACGACCTGCGCCATACCTCCGTCCTTTTCTGCTCTCGATGACCGCATACCCTACCCCCTCCTCCTTGCTGGCCGACGGGCTATGTACTCCATCCTATCAGTCCGAGTTGACCGCGGCAGAGGCGGCCGGCCTGTGGTCTCAGGTCAAGGACCAGGCCGATAAGTTTGACATGGAGCTGGTGTCTCCCGCTATCAACTTCTGCTACGGGGAATGCATTGAAGAGGCAAGCGCGTGCGGCGGTCGTTTATGGCCGCGCCGATGCAAACTCTCCACCGGAGCGCGCGAATAGAGCTGTGCTAGATCATGCGCATCCTGCTGATCTGTGTCGGCGACATGATGCCGGCGACGACGCGATTTTGTTTTTTTCGTTGACCGCTTTTAAGGTGGCATCCCTGTGCCGGCAACAAATCACTTGGAACGAGAGATTCGTATTTGTTTCTGTATAGCAGTGCAGTAGTAAAGGTTGAAGATGGTATTTTTGATATTTTCGTCTGTCACAGATAGCGCGGACCCGACTCACGACCGACCGTTTCTCGGTCACGACAAACCATGGATTGGGCTCCGACTCTGTCCTAGAGGCGCCTCGCCATCCTTTCCGTTGCTCGCATGTCTTCCAGTCGACAATGCGCTGCGTAACCTTTCACACGCCGAAACAGATCATGATCTAGATCACCGACCCTCGCTCAATAGTCTGGACCTTTCAGGGTAAACATATTCCTGATCTGTATGATCTGTATGATCTGAATGATCTATCCCATGTTGCCGGAGGGGAGCCCTATGGAGCCAAGTAGCACATGTGTTTCCTGGGTTGGAGCTGTACTGTACAGGTCCTGCACAACATTCATGCCGGCAGCTCGGCATTCAGAACTCAGATGATCTACAGTATATAGATAGATATTACGGGGAACCATTGTAAACAAGACCTACGGTACACACAAAACCTAAATACTTCCCTATTTGTACTAACAATATTTGGTCCTATTTACTATGATCCCCCGTAATAGATAGATCGTGATTTGTCCGACGCGTGTAAGCTTTGACGTCGACCATCCTTCCCATTTTTACTGTTGTACGAGTCGTTGATCTTCGCCATTCACGGCGTCGTTTATTGTTTCGCCCTCGCTCCTTCTCGCGTTCAACCAACGCTACGAGTCATGGCTGCACATTTTGTTTTTTTCAGGACCCGGTGGCGTGGATGGATGACTTCATGGCAGAGTGCGACAACATCGACGGGGGTTGCGGTATCAAGTATCTGGCGGTCCACTCCTACGCGTGCGAGGTGATGGAGTTTAGCCGATTGCCTCAAAAATATTGGCACCATCCTAACTGCAAAAAAGTGTGTAAACCAATAATTGCGCACAGGTGGCCGGGGCCTCCGCCCGCTGCACAATGTGGGCTTAAAAAACCTCTTGTGGAGACATTGAACAATGCAGCAAACCATTGGGCGTATCGATTTTAGAGCTTGTCGATCCCTTGTGGGGCTTGTTGCAATGCTGAATGTCTCCACTAGGATTTTTGCACGCCCACAATATGCAAGGGGGGGATCCCGGCCACCTGAATGCAAGTCTGCGAATACCCGGCGATGACCTCCTTGCCTTGACCAATTATCGTCTGTTCATTCGCTCTTACGTTCTGTTGTCGTTACCACCATGCCCAGGCCCAAACCCTCACTGCTAGCTGCCCCATTTAAGCTTTAAGCAGCGATATCAGCGACACCAAAAACCTCGATTGAACCGACGCCCCGTTTCCACCATTGCTGCTCCCTCTATTATCCTCACTGACCCCTTGACCACCATCGCTAGCCCCGTCTACCTCTACCCCTGACCCCTCTACGACCATTTATGATTGCTTACCCCCCTATCACCATCGCTGACCCCCCTACCGCCATTGCTGCCCCTTCCACTATGCCTACCGCCATCGCTGACCCCTCTACTAGTATTACTGATTCCTCTATCACCACCGCTGACCCCTTTACCCCCATCGATGACCCCTCTTATATCATCACTTTACTAAACCACAACCGCTGACCCCTCTTTTATCATCATCGCTTACCTCTACCAACATCATCGCTTACCTCTACCAACATCGCTCACCCCTGCACCCCCCTCCACCACCATCACTGACCCCCTATACCACGATCGCTGACCCCCTTACCACCATCGCTGACCGCTTTACCACCATCGCTGACCGCTTTACGACAATCACTGACTGATCCTGCTACCACTAGAACCCTCGCTGGCACCCAGCCTATACCACCATCGGTGGTGTCGAACCGAGCTTGTCACCGCCACGAGCAACATCTTCTCGTGCCCCCCCCCCCTTCGCGATACTGTCGGTCTCGAATCGATACAACACTGCGTCGGCGACGCGAGCGTACTTATCCGCCATCTCGCGCCTTGTACTGGAATCTCCACACAGATCGGACGGAACTCGATTGATCCGTAGGTGATCTAGATCCTACATTCTCCGTTCTGATATGCCGCGGAAGAAGAGCTGTATCACACAGATCCCCACCCCCCCAAACATGTGCGCAAGAGCCGTATCGTACGGGTAGATCCCATCCGGCAAACGCGATCTACTATAGACCTTCCAGATTGTACGTCTGTATATATGGGATCTATCTGTTCCGAAATATCAAGATCATGATCTAGATCATCTAGATACTTGCCTATATAATCAAAAACGGGGAATCCGATCTGTCCGACGCGTGTAAACCTCGTTGCCCCCACAGGTGAAGTACCTGAACAAGCACATGCACAGCTACACCAAGTACGGCTTGCCCATTTGGCTCACCGAGTTTGCCTGCGGCTTCGAATCCGACGATATGACCGCTGAAGGGCAGGTGGGTTTCTCAAAGCGATTTCTTAAGCACATACGGGAGGCGGGGGATTCCTTTCATCTATGGTCATAGTCGCATGACCATAAATCCTCACACGCGGTCGGGGGGGGGCGGCGGGGGGGAGGAGATAGGGGGGGGCGGGGGGGGGCGTACTTGTTTGTTGTTTTCCCGAGTCAGTTCACCATTGATCACGCATCCATTTCGAGACGGAGCACCGATCCTACTCCAATTTCGAATCCCCATTCCGAATAGAGACACCTGTAACAGTTGAGCGCTCAATAAAATATCTTCCCTATACTGCATGTACACGCTCTGCTTACGTATCTCATCCCCCTCCTGTTTTGGTGATTGGGGAAGGGGGAAATTAACCATTGCTACTGGTGTGAAATTGGGAATGATTAGCACTTTATACCTTCTTGGGGGCTTGAGAGGGAAGAAGCGACGAACACAGTATCGAGCATTGCTCGGTTAGAGGATGACACTTTTTTTGTGTCTGAAAGAAGTCGCGCGACACGGGTGCAGGCAGCATGATCCCACTCCTACTGCTGCACGCTCACGCTTCAACTTCCCAAAACATTCTGTCGCTATCTCTGGGTCCGAAAAGGGTGAATAGGCACCTACCGGGGAGGAGGGGGGGGGTGTACTCGATCTCATGCATGGCCGTAGTCATGTGACCATAGACCCTCGCATCTCTACGATGCCGGAAAGAAGCACGTCGGATTTTCACCGACCTGGCCGACATTGTTTGCGCCAAGCGTGAAGCGCCGTGAGGTGTTGAGCGCGCCGCATGAAGGGCGAGCTGCATCCTACTACGAACCGCTTGTGAGGCGGACTTGCACAAGGATCACAGCTTGAATAGAGTAATTTAATTTCCGGTGTGGCCGTTTCCAGAGACAGCAATAAAAGTACTATGTAACTGCCTCTTGGGTGCCTTACCACAAACACTACGATACACGATCATTCCCCTTGTGCGGAGTAAAGGTTCTCCACCCCGCACAAATGATCTAACTCGACCACGAGCTGTGACCGACCGCCAAAAGCAAAATAAAGTACGACACTCTGGTTGTCTAGCTCATGTCGCGAGCGGCATGTTTTACAGCGTCGTTGCCAACCGACGCCAATCCAACCTATACACAATATGTACTGTAGGGGGGGCAGAGTGAGGTTAACCACCGGAGGTTAGAGATTGCCTATGCCTCTTTCAGAGGAGGGGGGGGGGGGGGGGGCATGCTCACTTTTTTCTTGCCTTAGTCTTTTGGCCATTGACCGGTACGGAGGGGGGGGGGGGGGTACTCATTTGTTGCTTGACTTTGTAATTTGACCATTGACCACGCATCCCTTTCGAGACGGAGTACGGGGGGGGGGGGGGGGGGGTGAGTATTGACTGCCGGTTTTGATTGGTTGAGCAAATACCTAAGCGCCTGCGGGTGGGGGCGCGGAGGAAGACCGGGAAGGGGAGTAGCTGCTACTGACTTTGGAGTGTGAAAGAGTAGTTCTGGAGACCCCTCGAAATCAAAGGCGAACCACACACACCATGTTGGTACGTGTATGCCTGAAACGATGAAATTATTGGATTTTCAATATTTTCGATTGACATATAAACAAAAACGATTGATTGATTACGTTACCGGATACCCAAGAACGGCAGCCCCTAAGCTAACTTACTGGTTTTCCTCACCTCACCCCTACCCACCCAGCCATTCATCCATCCATCCACCGACCAACTCGCCCACCCGTTCACTCGCACCACTCTCCAATCTACGTGCCCACTCTCGAACTCACAAACCCCACCCACCCACTCTCGTTCCACCCGCTCACTGATTCACCCCACCCACCCACCCGCCCGCCCGCCCGCCCGCCCGCCCGCCCGCCCGCCCTCCTGCCCATCCACGCACCCATCCATCCGCTCATCGATCGCGCGTCGTTCAGGCGGAATATCTGTCTGGAGCTCTGACGTACCTCGAGCTGAACCCTCACGTCTACCGATACGCCTGGTGAGAACGTTCACACTATTCACAATATACTTTTAGCGAACGAAGACAAGTATTAGGAGCGCGTTCTTTCGATACCCCAGGGAAATGTTGGTATTGTTAGACAGCACTTTCGACAACACATAGTCAGCTAATGACTCTTCCGGCAAGATTGCCTGTTAGACTAGAGTTGTAACGAGCGGGATATCGCCTGGTGCGGTGCTATGCCGTTTGTCCTAGGGTAGGAATTCATGGAACCGCGTAGTAGGGTGGTTCCGTGAACCGGAACGCGAGACACATATCATCCTTATTATTACATCAGCCATCTGACACCCTGTAGCGCCTGTTCCAACCATAACGTCCACCATATAAAAGGGTATATTCCAACGACGACTTCAGACGCGGAATATGCTGCCAGTCTGACCTGAACACTTGACGAAAATATATCGATACAAATAGTTGAACACGGAGTTGCACTGCAGTCGGCGGTGGGACTCAGGGGTAGGGCAACGCCAGAGGAATCGTACGTCAGAGAGGAATCTGGCACACAGCAGTAGTTGCTTGTCGCCCGGAATGAGGGGGGATCTCCGGGATGGAGGGGGGTTCCTTGTTATTAGGGGGCGTTTTCCCCTCGAAGATGTTGTTTTTCGTCCCCTGTTTTCGGTTTCCGAGCAGCGAGAACGGCGGGCGATGTCTCGCCGTAGGTAAAATATCCTGTGACTATACGGAAGTGCAAGAGGTACGTATCGCAGAAAAAAACGTGCGTAAAATTTGTTTTCGACCGTCACTAGAAAAGCGCCAAACGTATCAAGTCACAGATATAGTTTGTGACAATCCCTGTGCGTGCTTGGCTCCTCGAGGCAGTGGAAAACCTTGCGTGTTTTTGTGTGGCAAGAGTATCTAGCGACCGAGATGGAGACCTACTTTGTCTGTGATGGGTTCCAAACTCGTGAGGTAAAAAACCCAAGCTTACACTTTTAGTGTGACAGTCAATCCTTATTGCGTAGCACCCGAAGAAGAGTTGAACCTTGCATGTCCTCTGTGACATGTCGCTATCATTAGCAGCGACCAAGGCAGCGCGAGTACAAACTTATCCTATCCAGCGCGTGATGTATCGAGCTGCGCCCTGAAAAGTTTGCGCGGCAGTCCTAGCCCCCCGAGGGTAACCCGAACGCGATTTTTTTTTTTATGACTGCCCCTTCCACGTGAGGTACTGTAGAAGAAACTCTTTAGTGTGACGTCAGCCGCATCGCTCTCGTCTTTTCGCCCTCTCCACGCCCCGAAACAGGCGACTCACGTGAATCTCTGGGAGTAAGCATCTGTCAGTAGTCACGCTTTTCCTCCCCACGAGCGTGGTGTGGGCGCTCTGGTCGATACAGATAGGCCGCGTTAGCTTATTGGCCAAAGTCGAGGAAGTCAAAACGAGGCAACGTCTAGTTGCGTCTTTACAACGTGTTATGCGATGACGCGATTGAACAGTCTTCGCATATTTCTCGCCGGAAGTGCGTACGTGCGTGTACACTCTTCGTGTTACGACTCCATCATGTGTGTGTTCTTTACCGCAGAATTCTCCCTTTTTTGTTTTCTTAGTTATCTGGTTTCGGTGACGCTCACGCTGTACATCAAAATGAAGAGTCATAACAATGCATATATTGTGTTCTTCGTCTTTCTCCTCGGGATGCCCAATGAGCGATCGACTACGGTAAACATAATTCTGCACATAATATATGTCGGACATCAAGCTCAATCATCATATTAAAAGTGGAAGCCCTCTTTATTGCTGAGATCAACAACCCATTGCTGTGCGAACTGGCATTTTTCTCCAGAGCTGGATATCACCACATCAGCCCCGTCCAGACACTACTTCCTTGTCACTTAAGGGGCCCATCTTCTGCGACTCAATTTCCCCCCCCCCCGAAGGTGTTCGACCAAACAGCGGCAACCAATACCCTCAACGCGTCCAGGGATGCTGCTCACCCTTCATGTGACTCGCTTTACACCTCACGGCGTTTCGCGCTTGGTGCAAGCAATGCCTGCCCGGTTTGTGGAAACCCGACGTGCTCTTTCCCGATATTGTAGGGATGCGAGGAGCTATGGTCACACACCGACGGCCGTGCATGATATTGAACACACCCCCCTTCCTGTCTGGGCTTTGTAGAGATGCGAAGGTATATGGTCATACTACTACGGCCATGCATGACAATGCGCACAGCCCCCCCCCCTGTCCCGGCCTTGCAGGAATGCGAGGGTCTATGGCCATACGACTACGGCCATGCATGACAATGAGTACACCCCCCCCCCCCTCCCTCCCGATCCCTCGCTACACGATACGCTACTAGGTTCACGGCGATCTCCAACGAAAACGATGGGATCGACGATTCCATCAACCTTCTCGACTCCTCCACGAAGGAGCTCACCGTCGTGGGAGACGTGTTTGTTACGCAGCACGCCGACCTCCAAAACTGCGATGCTCAAGACGCCACCAGCTCGCTCTCGGAGTCGGTAACGAACAGCGACACCGAAGAGGAGCCTGAAGATGGAGGAAATGGCGACAGCGAGGAGGAGGAGGAGGAGGAGCCGGGGCTGGAGGTGGCGATTGGGGAAGGCGCGGTTAAAGCATCGGGTACGGCTATCGTACTACTGCTTTAGTGACACAAAAAAATCAATAGCGTCTATTTTCGTTTCTCGTTCGGGCACCTCCCACCTCCTGAGTACGCCTGTCATGCGTTTGCTCTTGCGATTCAGAGTTCATTCACGAATATTTTTTCGTGGCTAGTTCGGACCGAGCCTCCCCCCCCTCCCTGCTCAAGCAGCCCGAGCTGCTTGATGTCGCCGATGCTGAAATCGGCACTACTGTTAGAATTTTTTTGCCTCCCTCGTACCTTAAACACATTTTTAGAAGCCGTAAAAGGGAAACTGCCGGCAGGCTTGTCCTTCATGGGGCTTTGTTAACCCACAGCCTCCTGTTGCCTTGTCTCGGCAATCCAGTAGACCTAATCCTGCACCGCTCATTCGGGAGTTCAAACGCTGGTTTTCGTTCTACAAGTAGTGATGCTTGGTCAGGTTGGGGCTGGGCTATGGTTATGGTTATGGTTAGGGCGAGTCCGCTCTGTCTCTCTCGTACGCAGGGCTCGTCAACGGTAGTGGCGAATAACTGGTAAGCTACTGCCCAGAAATGCCCCCCGACCGTGTGGTTACCACCATCGTCACTATCACCACTATTAAAAGTGTTTGCGAGTTTGCCCGGCATGGACAAAGCGATTGAGAGTTTACGCTGACTCCACATTATACCTTCATTCCCATTTTTTTCCGAAGAGGTAAGGGTCAGGGTTTACGGTTTAGGCTTAGGGTTCGAATTCGAGCACATTGCAACCGTTGTTTCGAAGCTAGGTCAACAGCTACATCGCCTTCACCACAACCATCACTACCACCACCGTTCAACGTAATTACACCTTCATTCCCATTTTTTTCCGAAGAGGTAAGGGTCAGGGTTTACGGTTTAGGCTTAGGGTTCGAATTCGAGCACATTGCAACCGTTGTTTCGAAGCTAGGTCAACAGCTATATCGCCTTCACTACAACCATCACTACCACCACCGTTCAACGTCTATAACGCATTCATCACAACCAGCACGACCACCACCGCCACCACCACCACCACCACCACCATTAATACTACCACCACCATCACCACCACCACCGCCAACCACCACCACTACCCCCCACTGCCACCACAGCCATACCAACCACCACCACTTCTACTATCCCCCAACAACCACAACCACCACAATCACCCCCCCCCCTCCCCCCCCCCAACCATCCCCTCCCTATCACCACCACAACCACCGCCATTCCGGCGTCGAGGCAGGACTGGACGTGGACCCTGACGCTAAAGTAATCATGAACGCGGTTATTAGCAACGTTGGCGGGTCCGGGTACTACGACAACGTCGTGGACATGACGGACGGGGCGGACATGTCATGCCCGTCGTACGAGGACGCCTGCATCAAAGAGGTGGGATCCGTTCCGAGCCGTTTACTGTCGACCGTTCCACTGTTGAGCCTTCTATTGTGCCTTTGGATGTCGACCCTTCCCGTGTCGACCTTCTGTTGTCGAGTCATCTACTACTTGTCGATCGATGCTGTCGAACCTTCTACCGTCAGCCTTTCTGCTGCCGACTCTTCTACTGTCGACCGTTTTTATTATCGATCCTTCTACTACTATCGAGTTTTCTGTTGCCGAGCCTTCTATCGTTGAACTCCTATTAATAATTGTCGAGCCTATTTTCGAGCCTTCTATTGTCGATATTTCTATTTTCGAGTGTTACACTGTCGGGCCTTCTATTGTCGGGCTTTCGATTGGCGAGTATTTTACTGCTGAGATTTCTACTGATAATAAGTCTACTGCCGAACTTTCTAGTGTAGTGTCGAGCCCGTGTCTTTCGTAGGGTCAGCAAGGCCGGTCCAATCTGGGACGGCGAAAATGCCGAGAACTTTCCTCGCTCTTATTTTTTATCACGCCCCCACCACCCACCCACGCGTCGTGTTTTTATTTTAGGAAGTGTGCGTTACCGGAGGCTTGGCTCCGTTCGACGAGGTGTCCATCGCCTTCAGGGGGCCCATGAAGCTGCACAACATCGCGTGGTACGAGGGTACGACGGACGAGACACTTGAGCGCACCTCTGTTTGGAGCAGAGGGTGAGAAAAAGAGTACAGTATTAAGAACGCATGCTACTATAGAGGAAACTATTTTTTGGCTAAGGGTCATTCTTATCGGAGAGTTTTTTTTCCATAATTTCGACCTTTTTTTCTCGCAATTTTTGTTCAATCTTCCAGATTTTCCTGTTTTTTTCTTTCCAAATTTGTGAAATTTAACGAACTTGATTTTTCGCTTCTGGAGAATTTCACGAATAGTGACTGAACGCCTCCGTATACTGATACATATCTCCAATTATTTCCAAACTTTGAAAATTATGGAAAAAACGCTCTCCGATAAGAATGAGCCTAAGGTTCGGTAATATCAAAGGACCTTTTGTCCTAAATTTCCAATATCCAGATAGTCATTTTTGTAGCAACATATTTGAACTCCCCAGATTTTATACCAGATTTCTATTTTTTCAATAGATAGAGGTGAATGCGAAGCGTTCCTGACATTTGGCCCTTTGCTTAAAACTTACAAATTGTGACAGAACGCCTCCGTATCTTGATACGAAATTCACAATAATTAATTCGTGAAAATGTGGGAAATCTGGGAAAACTAGCTCTTCCGATAAGAACGACCCTAATCTACTCAACCATTGCAGTTGAGGGTGTGCCCAACAAGACATGCCTCATCGTTTATTTTATCGGGCCGCCCACTTCTTTTTGTTCAAAAACAGGTTTTGGATGAGGTGCTAAAAGCAGTACCAACAGTACTAGCAGCACTAACAGTACATTACTGTTAGTACCGTTAGTACTGACAGTACTAACTAGCAGTAATAATGGTACTATTAAAATAACAGTACTACCAGTACTACCAATACTAACAGTACTAACAGTACTAACAGTAGTAACAGTATTAACAGTTATTAACAGTATTAACAATACTGACAGTACTGACAGTACTGACAGTACTAACAATACTAACAGTACTAACAGTACTAACAGTACTATATGTCAGGGTATACCAAAGTTTACGTATTTTTGACGAAATGCGTAGTAGACTATTACGGGGGGCCATAGTTAATAGGACCATATAATGATAGTAGAAATGGTCAACTATGTAGTTTTTTTTTCATGTATACGACAGGTCCTATTAATTATGATCCCCCGTAATAGTGGGAAACTATTGCTCTTTGTTTAGGAGGCTTGTGTAGTGGCACTGGAGATGCGTTCAATTTCAGGAGATTGATTGATACCTGAGGTTAGCCCCATTCATAGCAAGGTAGCACGTAAAAAAACTCTAAAAACACCCGCCAGCTTGCACAAGACATGCATTCGCACCTAAGAAGAAACGTGGCGCAGTTTTATTCATTAGTTAGTGTTCGAGATACGTCATTTTTCTGGGGAGATTTAGACGAACACCGGAGAAGTATTTACGTTTGCACTGTATGGCCCTGTGCACCTATTTATATACGCCTGCACACATACGCCGCACATACACTGCACGACACATACGCCGCACATACACTGCACGGGACATACACCGCATACACCAGAACCTGCGCTGGGATGGGACGGGGGGCGGTTATATCCCCTCATCAAATCTCAGCACTACACGGCGGGGCCAAACTCTTAGCGGGGAACGCCTGCCAGAAGGGGAACATATTGCTATTGCATCATCCACGCCTCACGCAATACAGAGCACTTCACAAGCAGAAGCCGAAGGACAGTAGTTAGTTTGCACGGCGCATTGTCACGAGCAGAAACCGAAGGCCAACAACAACACGCAACAGTACTAACAGTACTAACAGTACTAACAGTACTAACAGTAATATTAATATCAGTATCAGCAGTATTTAGTACCAGTACTGTAGTAACAATACAAACAGTATTTAGTACTGTAGTGACAATACTAACGGTATTTATTTAGTATTGTAGTAACAAGACTAACAGAAGATACCACCCCCATGATGAGGCTCAGAACAAAGTTAGAGCTACCTCCCCCCTAGCATGCGACCTACACCGAGTGGCAAAATAACCCTTTTGGTACAGCTGTGAGTTGGCTCACTCCCAGTCGACGACTATTATATAATAATAGTGTCATCAGATGGCCAGGTCTTAACAGATAGCTGCGTCCGGTCATTTGTGGAGTCCCGCGTCTTTGTTGTGCCTGGCTTGGCGCGTTTGAGGCTTCAGGTGTGTCTCTGTTACTGTTGAAACTAATACTATATAATAAGGCACTCAGTGGGCTCACTTTCAACACCCAACTAATAACGTGGTCAATCTTGAAGTCTTCTCAACTCACAGCCAGCCGCACCCTTGATATACCAAATCACTTACGCACAAGTTTGGTACAACCAAAGGCTCGAAGTGTGTATTCTACTCGATGAAAAGCCATTAATTCTTCAATAGGACAGTTGGTTGGCTCACTTCCTTCCGCCCTCCGACGAATAAGGTAGTCGCGAAAGTCCACCCCAATCACAGCCGTATCACTTTTAGAGAGAAAAACACTGCTACGTTTGGTGATAGCAACCATTGGTCTAAGGGTAGTACCGTAAAAAGAGTGTTGGAGTTCACACAGGGCGGCGATCGTTCTTCAGTGCTCGTTTTCTCTACAAAGGTACGCAGAAGGGTGCTAAAGTCGGACCCTAGATTTTCGGAAGGCTCGACCGGATATTTCCGAAAACTCCATAGTTGTTGTTTCGGTATTGGTATTGGAAAAAAATCAAGCTCTGAAAAACGATCGTGGCACCCCTCCGCGAACTCAGCTCCCTTTACGGTAATAGTGAAAGCGCACAGCAGTGCGAAAGTACGACCATCTTGTCCCCGTGTCGAGCGACTCTTCCTTGTCTTGCCTTGTATTGCAGGGGGGGCTATAGCAATACATACCTGATAGTAATCATAACCCACTATGGATCCTAAAACCATGTATATGCTCCTATCTTTACACACCATGCTTGGTTTCGATTGCCAAAGTATGCTCCCCCGTGATAAATACCGACACGGTAGTTCTTGTGCCCGAACCAACCAGTTGCCGATGCTGTCATCCTCATCTGTCTTGCATCCGAAAGGGTTATAACCCTTTTCGTACTGCACTGCACATATACCTTAACCCGACTCTAATTCCGAGTAATATGCCCCCAATTGTCCCCACAGCGGTAGCGCAGTCCTAAACGGGTTGAGCACCGCTTCGGGGGTTAAGGTGTTTACATGCAATGCCAAAAGTCATACGCGTATCTTCCCTATCTATGTACATACGATAATTTTGATTTTTGCCATCAACACTTGTATTTGCCCTATGATAAGTTCGTTTTTGTCGACCCGACAGCCAATGTCCAGTGCATCTTCCCCCCCTCCCCCTCCCAAAGCGAATGCTTGTACTCATCTATTTGCGGAAGTGCACGGCGCGACATGGCTTTGTTCGCTTCGCAGGCTGAGTTATTGCTGTTGCGATATAAATCAAGTCCATCCACGCCGAGTTAACTTTCGCTTTTGGGAGGATATCGGGTTTAGATAATTCGCTCTAGCATCGAACCCAGAGCGAGACACTGATCCGCACCCACTGTTGGCTCTCCAACCGTTTGAACTCAACGGGGGGAACCCCTCATGGTGTGATCTTGTTCGGGCGAAGTATGACGTGCCCGGTCAATTCACCTATAATCGTGTGTTAATTATGATGCAAGTTTGTCTACCACTCTGCATGAGAACACCGGGACAAATTCGTGCCCCCCGTTCGTCTGCGAGTTTCTTTGTAAATGTGACGGGGGCTCCCAACCTTTCGCCAGGTTTACCTGGTATCTGTTTCACGATCAGCTTTTGCTCTGTACCTCGTAGCTTGTGACCAAGTACAGCCCCTTCTCTCTTCCCACCAGCCAGCCAGCTAGCCAGGCGGCCAACCGACTAATCACGCAACCAACCAATCACCCACACACAACCAACTAACCAACTAACCAATCCACAAACCAATTGACCAAACAACCGACCAATAGACTTACCAACTACCCAATCAAGAAACCAGCTAAACACCCAATCAACTAATCAATCAACCAACCAACCCCACCCTATCAACAAACCAACTAAACACTCAACCAACTAACCCATCAACCCACCAACCACCATCTCACCCACCCACCCACCGATCAATCGATGGCAGCTCGACGAGTGAAAACCTGACTTTCTTGACCAACCGGGGTGGAGTGTCGGGCTGCTCGGGAGTCTGGAGCATCTGCGGCGGCAACAGCCAGAGCTACGCGGATGCCTCGGTGCGCCACGAAAATAAATCTGGTGCATAGGCTACTGCCCCTACCGCGATCGCGACCGCGACCTCTACCGCTACTGCTTCTGATTTTGGTTCCATGTTGCACCAATGTGAACCCTGTTTTGGAGTTCAAGGAATGCCTTGAATGGCAAAACCGATCGATAATACATGCCGGTTACAGTATACCCTGGTAGAGCATAACGTCGGCAGCACGGAGCAGACTGTTCACAGGCTCCTACTACAGGGGGGAGGAACGGAGTATTCGGAACCAAATACGATGTGTAAAAATGGGGGGATACTTGGTTTTTGGATCCATGGTCATCGCGGGTTCTGACTACTAGATGTAAGTACAACCCCCCCCCCCCCGCAATAGTGGGGGCGGGCAACAAGTACTTCGAAATTCAACGAGCTGTACGGTACACTTGCAGCAGCACAGTGATTATTCGTCAGGCCGTACGCTGCTGTAGCTATCACACCAGTAGAAAGTTGATGCCACCATTTTTTCGTTTTTTATTTTTATTTTCCGGTCGTTGTCTAGCGGTCCCGAACGCCAAATACCAAAACCATGCAATAATTCATACCCGGGCAGATCATCAACCTCTGCCGGATGATCTAGATCTTTCGACGCATATAAATTCCCGATCCGGTACGAGTATTATCAACTGTAGCTCATGTTGCCGGCTGGAAGCCGTATCATCTGCATGGTCTATCAGATACCTCCTGGGTTGGATCTGTACGATACAGATCCTGCCCAGCATATCCTAACGGCAGGTTAGGATCCACATGGCGGTCTAGATCGTGATCTTTCGAAGGTGTGCCGCAAGATTTCGACGCGCTCGCCCCCAAAACTATAGCACGAATCCGAAAAAAACGGAAAACGTATGTTCTGCTGAAAACGATTTCGACGCTTCCGGCGCATGCATGTCTTAGGGGACGTGGTGCGCTTCTGAGCCGAGTGAGTTCGACGGAGACCTTCCCGATGACAACGAGGTGAACATCATGACCGGCTGGGAGTGCGCTTCCGAATCGCAGTGCGGGTGAGAAGAGCAAAGAGTTAGCTCAAAGCATAGCGCATGCCCCCTAGTAGCGAGTACGGTAAGCAAGCAAGGCAAGGCACGTCAAATTAGGCGCACAAAAATACGTAATGTCGCCTAACGTTGGGTAGTCTGTCGTATAAATACGGACGGTTCGTGCCTAGATCCCACCGTCGCGAAAAGTGCTTCTTAGCCCGCACCATCGCAAAAACACTTCCTAGCCCGCACAATGTGGGCGCAAACGAATCAATGTGGGGGCATTGAACAATTTAGCAAACCCCCCAAGGTGTCGTCAGCCTCCCCATTCGAACGAATCAATGTGGGGGCATTGAACAATTTAGCAAACCCCCCGAGGTGTCGTCAGCCTCCCCATTCGATACGCCAAACGGTGCGCTGTATGATTCAATGCCCCCACACGGGTAATTTCACGCCCACAATGTGCATGGACACACACCTGTTCGTAAGGATCTATCCTAAGCCGTCGTTAAGTAGGCTCGTAAGGTTATGCGTAGCGCGTACTGTAAAAAACAAGGCTAGGTAGGCGCGCTGGTTCGTTGTTGAGGATACAGTACCAGGAGCGGCCTTTTCTTTCTCTAAGGATGCATGCATATACTGGTATTATTTACGGTAAGCAAAGGCCCGTGGACTTCATATCGCACATAAATATGGTGTGTAAACATACAGCAGGGGGATATATACATATAATACAAGGCGCTTCGCTCCGCGGGCGGCCTACGCCGCCCGCTACGCTCGCTCAGGAAGGAAAAAACGTACATGAAATTATGCGAAGCGAACAGAGGTCCACGATTGAGTTTAGTGTTTTCAAGGATCGTAATTGCAAACCGGCGACTTGATAATGCCAAGAGTCCCGCCGCCATGCTTCAGGAGAAAACAGCTCCGACGTCAGCTTGGATGCCACATATACGCTTCGCGTCGCGGATGTCGTACGTACGTACATACATCCCAGGTAGGGTACTACTGTCTGTACTTATTTTCTTCTCTCGATATGCTCTATGCCTGTACTGTATGTACGAAGAAAGCGAAAGCACAGCACGGCACAGCAGCGAAAACAATGAAAATGAAACCGAAAACTCGGAAAGTAAAAAAATCCCCGTCCCCTCTCGTGTAATATTTTTCTACCTGATTGGAACACCTTACACCCGGTCGAAAAGAAGAAAGGAAAAAAACGCATTCTCTCTCAGCCTCGTACGCCGCCCGCCCCTCTCGCGACCACCTCGCTACCGATTCGGTCCGGGTAAAGCTTTTATCACTCTCTGCCACAATCAGCCCCGTCGCCCGCCCCGCGTGAAGCCCGGTGCTCACCGTGGCCGTCGTTCGCCAGCTCGATAACGTTGGTATTCAAACTGCACACCTCCCTCTTTCAACTTCAGCGTGGCCGCTAAAATAAGCACCGCTTGAATATTATCTTGCCCTCGCGAACGACCTTTATAAACTCGTACATACTCTTATCAACAATCATAAACCGAAGCCAGACAAAGCCCATTCATGCATCCCTCGTGTCTCGAGGCACACGCGACGCCTAGGCACGAAAGCGGCGACCGCGCACCTTGCAACCCCCCCTCTACCCGCCAGCACCCGCTGGCACCCGCGACGGTGTCGGGTCCTCCCGCGATGCCGTGCTCGGAGAACACGCACGCACACGAAACGAAGTAAGAAAAAAGGAAGAAATGACCGAGAAAACAAAGAACTGCTGGAAAGGTCCGGCAAGTAATGAAAGGAGGCGGTTTGGAAGTGGGAGCTCTGAGAGGCCAGGGATGCACCAACCGAGCACGCTCAGGGGTTGTGATCTAAGTATGTAGTTCTATATATATTATATTCACATACATGCATACCAGGTATATATATATACCTGGTATGTGGTTTTGGGGTCCACCGTGGGTTGTGAATACAACATTAGCCCACCCGGAACAGTAGACGTTTGGGCTTCATCCGCGGCTTTAGGGACAAACTACACCACCGACCCTCGAACGAGATTCATTACTGCTTCCTTTGCCATCGTTTTATATGTCAGCATGATTGGCCTCAATGGCAACAATCAAACCATACTGAAGGGACAGAACGTTCAGACGACGACAAAAATAGCAAGCGTGAAACAACGCTGCGAACAAACCGCGAAGGAGGAATCCTACAAGTAGATGTACCTCTGTCCTTGTGGACCTTTACCCCTCCAGCCGCAAGGTGCCAAGTCCTCTAGGCCAAACACCTTCCAGAATAGAGGCTGTATCCGTTACACCTGTCGCAAGGTCCACATTCATCTAGGGAACTCGGGGATGCACCCCGGATGCCCCCTTACGACAACAGGCTGCACTGCTACAACCATAGCAGAGAAACGGCCAAGACGTGTAACGGCGTAGCGTAACCTGCGACCTTCAGATGAGGCGCCCGATGCAATGGTTCGCGCAGTGGCCACCAAACCTGTACGACTCTGCACTCTGGGCATAAATTAAAGAGCCGTTTGGTGTTCAAGTTTACACCGCAACGGTCCATAAATGTTCGTCCAAGTGGTATATACCAAGTATACGTTTGCGATCTTGATACGGACTGACAAATTATTGGTGTTTGGCCATTTTTCGGGCGGCAAGCTTTAATCCATACTACTCCCAACTAGTTTTTTTCTAAAAGCGTGAGCGCACGTCCGAAGGAGGAAATCCTCTAGGAACTTTTGAAGGGGAAATTGGAGATAACAAAGTGATGATTACAGCAACGGCCACAGCGTGATTGGGGCGTGCTACAATCTGGTGCCCGAACTACAATGGTTGAATGCAAGAAGTCGTACCGCACGGGTGCACCATGATTGCACCCGTATTGCTGGGTGCCCACGCCGCCCGTAGATGCTTGATAAATCCAAAGTTGTCAACCATTGTGTCGGTCGCTATCGAAGTGGTCCCATAGGGGAATAGCCTACCAGCCGTCATGAATACATTTTTCGAAAAATATCATTGATTGGTCCTCGACAACGTAGCGCCGATCGAAACTCCGGGGCGTAAAAAACACGTTTCATCGTTTTTCACTCTTTTCGTTTCCTCATTTCGTTTTTTGGCGCAAAAGTTTCTACCGCGATGTGGGAATGCGGGGATGGACGGGGGGCGCGGACGGTACGAAGGTCATGATCTTCGAAGTGGACATGCCACACTGCGAGGAGGAAACCTGCACATTTGACCGCCCGGCAATTTGGGCTCTCAACGCCCGGGTGAGAGTGCATTCTGTTCTTCCTTAGTTCCGTTCCGGTCTGTTTTGTTTTATGACACAGAAGTACGTTCAAGCGAGAGGTGTCCAAGAAGCTGGGAGTTGAGATATTTTTGCAAGAAACACCAGATGCGCTTCTTTTTGTACTGCTGATAGTGTAGAACACACCCTTCCCCACGTGAGAATACATCAAAATAGAGAGAACATATAGTAATAACATACTAATAGAGCTTTAAAACAAAATCGCAAGGATAATAACATAATAATACAGCATACTGATAAAATATAGAGGACGTAATGATGAGAACGTAGTAATAAGAACTAGAGCCTGACCCGAAATAATAATTTCTGAAGCGCTGTTGCGTACTGTATAAATATTGCAGTCGTCGTCGCATCTGACTACGTATACACTGCCAATAATGCAACGCGTAAATAAGTACAGATGAGATAGGCACCACAGTGGTTATTTTGTAGTTTCCCCGGCCCCCTAGATTCTGGAGGAGGAAACTTGAACTCCGAATCGCCCGGCTGTTTGGGCGCTGAACGCTGGCGTGAGTGAATCCACATCCTCCCTGATTATGGCGTCCTTGTTGCGTGTTTGATACTGTACGGTATCATACTGTATAACACGCAATACAGCACACCCACTCGGACCAGTTTCAAAAAGGATTTTCTCGACAACGGCAAGAGTGGTGTAAACGCCAAACGATACGTCTACGGAAAGGTCTCGGCGGGAAATGGTGCCATCTTGGTTCTGGTTGTGCGTGCTCTCCTTGCTATAGAGAAAACCTGGTCGGATATTTGTCCCAGGGGGCGTGGTGTCTTACGTGCTCTACGATAGTCGCACCTGCCGGCACCTCGATTCGAACCCGCGGCCAGTTGGGAGGGATCGGTTTATCTGGGTGGGATCAGGTCCGCGATGGAGTTGGTATTGCAGAGACAGGGCCCAATAATCAGGGGCTCCAAAACGCACCAACCAACAAACAAAAAAAAACGTCTGCGTAACGCTCGACCTCCCTCTATTCATGTGACTGTATTTTTCCGAACGTGTTGCAGGTCGTACGCACCGCCCAGTACGGGTGCAACTGTCGCGGGATGGGCGGCAACGGCGGATGCGGGGAGTTCGACATCTTGGAAGGCGTGATCGGCAACGACTACAGCGACATGCTCTTCACGACGGTGTACGACTTCAAGGGGGTCGGTAGCCCGGGAACGATGAAATACTTCCAGCGCCCCACGGTAAGCCACGGTTCCTCAGGGATAGAGGGGGGCACGTAGTTATTCTGGGGGGTTATTGACTTGATTATAGTATAGGGACGCTACACACCACCCAAAACAAACGGTCTTTGGGAAAAAAACGAAGGTGCAACCCGATGGTCTCCTGTCAACAGGTATACGACGAATTACAGGTGAAACACAACTGGTGTTCCAACGATAAGGCACGTCTCAATGTCTTAATGCCTTGATGCCCTAAAGGGTAGTTTTTCAGTGCCCTTACGGAGCCACGACCGTCGGAAACATTTTGAAAAAATACCACCACTACGAAATCCTACCAGGTAGGCAACTTGATTGAAACTCGCTAATTAGGAAAGTTTTTTGCATGTCGTTAAAAACGACCCTTGGTGCCTCGGCGTCGGAGGATGTTCCAATTATTCCGTACTATTTGGGGGTTCTACAGTGCTCATCACGTGCCTTAGGTGGCTGGCCCGGTTATCCATATATATATACCTGGTACCACTTACAGTACCGTCCCGGTGGTATCGGGGTCCTCCTTGTGCACTCCACTACAGTGCTTTGGTTTAGCGGGGTTGGTGTTCACTACGAAACACGTAGGCGCCTTAAGATAGATGGAGTACTACAATACACACAGCTTGCAAAACAAATACGAGTTTCAACGAAATGCTCAATCTCACAGTTGTTCGTTGCCTTTTAATTTTACGAATATATATACAGTACGCCTCGAACGATTGCAACATAGAACGACAAATCGACTCGCGGCTCTCCCTGCACGATCCATACCACGGCCACACGACTTACAACGTATCTGCCTGTCTCTCGCAACTGTATCACCTTTTAGGCCACTCGTGTTCCGTTGAGTATACTACATTGACCCACCCGTTTCTCGGCATTTCATTTATGTTTTTCCTTCCGATCTCGGCAGGAGAAAACAACGTACGCGGCCATTTTCAGAGGTGGTGACGACTCTTACCTGCAAGTCGCGCAGTTCGACAGCTGGGAGTTCAGCACGGAAACTCTAAGTCCTTCCAAGCTCGACGAGATGAGAGGCTCCGAAGAAGAAACGTACGAGATCTACGACGTAGACTCAAGGGTTGCGACAAATGTGAGATCTACGACGTAGACTCAAGGACGACGAAAAACGAAACATGCGAAATCTACGACGAATGTGTGATCGACGACGTAGACACAAAGTGTTGCGGCCAAATTAAGATCTACGATGTAGAATCGAGGGCTGGAACAAATGCCAGATCTACGACGTAGGCTCGAGGGTTGCGAAAAATGAGCGTGCGAGATCTTCGACGAATGTGGGGTCTACCAATTGGACTCAAGGATTGCGAAACATGAAAAATGCCAGATCTACGACGTAGACTCAAAGAAAGGGCTGCGGTATACGGGAGATCTACGATGTTGCCTCAATTTTTTTTTTGCCACCTAACCTATTGATTTCGCTGGTCACTCGCTCCCAGCCTTGGCATGATGCCACTGTTCTTATAATACTCTATAATACACGGACATAATATTAGTTTCAGCCTTCAGCCGAGACCTCCAGGACGTGATCACATCCTAGTGGGACGCGGGTTCGTCCGACCTGCACCGTGTTAACCCGACGTTGGGCTCTTTTTTGCGGCGTGTGCTAATACGTATCCAGAAGACGACTGGTATTACTATGGTGGTTGTTGAGGGGAGTTAGTTGCGGTGTATACAGTAGCTGACACAGAAACGAGTTGTTTCACTATAATTGTTTCCAACGATAACGCACGGGCTAACCCAGACACTACCACGAGGGACCACATACCAACCAGTCAAAACCCTCGATGGACCCCAAAAAAAAGGAGTGTATCCGCCCCATGTCTACACACAATATTCGGCTCTGCTTACTACTTCGTATAATATGTTCCCTCGTGATACAGCGCTCTTCAATGAATGGTGTGCGATGATATTCCATGCCATGCAAGTGTGTCTTGATGTAAGTGTGGCTCGGAAGCACTCTAGCCTGTCACTGCGGAGAAGCGTGGATCAGTACGCGGTAAGGGGGGAAGGGGCACGGTCGATAGGCCGGGGTACACGAATTCAGTATATTATCTATATAGACATCAGTTTTAATTTAGCGAAAACGAGCAGCGCGACCTTATCGGGGAACCCCGCAAGCACGTCACCGCGTCGCACATTCCAGAGGTTGTCATCAGATTTGCAAAGCTGAGCATACATATATATATATATATATATATATAAATATAAATATATACCTATTATATATTTATATATATTATATATGCTTCGTATAATATATATAAATATACATATATTATATATTTATATATATATCTATGTGCCGAGGTGTCATTACGGACACGGACGGTCTCCATTCTTGTTATACATGATTCGTTTATGAATCAATACATCAACACATCAATACATCAATGCATCAATACACTCGATTTCAGTACGGGGCCCGCCATCAAGGAACAATGACTATCCATATATATTAGTATGGACAAGCTAAATAACCATATTGTGATACCGCTATTGACCAACCTTGAGACCATCCATCCATCCGCTCTTAACTTGTATACCTACCAGGTAGCCTTTATTTAGTCTAGCGTTCGCCGTTGAGCACGATTTCTTATATCCGAGTATCTTAGCGTCCCTCAAAAAGTGAGCCTGGTGCTATTATTATTTTTACGCTATTTTTTATTCGTGGGCCCATACTTCTGTATTATTACGGGGGACCATAGTTGATAGGACCTACGGTACACACAAAAACCTATATATTTCGCTATTTTTGCTAAAAATATTGGGTTCTATTAACTATGATCCCCCGTAATAGATAGTCGCGCTGCCTATTAATAGCAACTGTTGAGCTTGATCGATCAGCACAGTAGTAGTCGTGCGTTCCAAGAACTGTCGAGCTTGATCGATCAGTACAGTCGTCGCGCTACCCCAAGTTAAGCTCGACGGGTCGTACAGCAGTCGCGCTGTCCAACAGAAGCCGTGGCGCGTTGTGTTGCCACCCTAACTCGACCTGTCGTCCGCAGGGCTGCGAGACCACCCCATCGCCCTCCCCTGAAAGTGACAAAAACACCGAAGAGGAGACCATGCTGGCCGAGGGGTACACCTACGTCGGCTGCTTCGGCGACATGTCGAGCAGGAAGTCGAGAGACATGGCGCTCCTCTCGAAGCGAGAGTTCAGCGGAAATAAGCCGAGCATGTGCTCGAAGCGGTGCGCTAAGGAACCCGGGGCTACCTTCTTCGGCCTCCAAAACGGCGGCTTGTGAGTAACGATGCCGTGCTACTACTGTACGTACGGAAATGGTACGAGTAGAAACTAGTTAGCTGAGGTTCCTCACTTTTTGTTTTATTTTTTCCTCGCATGCCCTATGATATTTTTTCCTTGCTTCTCCAGGCCCCTCCTCGTCGCAAGTTAGACCCGATCTTCGTTGCCGTGCTGTCCCCTAGGTGTAGCCTCAATATGGGCGTGTACGACGTAGGGCGATCGCGGTGGTGGTGTAGCATTGTGTTTTCCGTCCGTAATGGTCGTACCAAGCCTCCGGGCATGTACCCCTGCCCTCAACAATTCAGAAATAATGGTGCACAATCTCCTATCATCATAACTCTTATTCGCCCGATTTCATGATAGCCCCAAATTTGTCCCTCGTGCTCGTCAAAACCACCCCTCCCCCGCCTCCTGCCGCCTCCTTCCGCCTGCCCCCCCCCCTTCACTTTCATGACCCCCCTTCACTTTCAATTCCTGTCTCTGAAAGTGCGCACTCCATAAAACCAAATGAATTCATTCGACGCTGTCACCCACACGCAAGAAACTCCGTCTCGCAAGCAGTTCTCGTAGTAGGATCCAGCTCCCCCCCCATAAGACTTGCCGGGCACGTCGCGGTGCTCCGCGCTTGGTGCAAGCAACACCTTCCTGGTCGTATTGTAGAGATGCGAGCGGCTATGGCCTCACTACTATGACCATGCCCGACAATGATTGTACCCCCCCCAACTGCGCCTCTGCCGCTTGCCACCCCCCCCCCCTCCCCGGCACACTTCACCTCTTCCGTTTGTCGCTGCCCCCCCCCGCCTCTTCCCACTGCCCCCCCCTCCCCGCCTGTAACTTCGCCTCGCCCGCTTGTTGTTGTTGTTGTTGTTGTTGTTGTTGTTGTTGTTGTTGTTGTTGCTGTTGTTGTTGTTGTTGTTTTTATCCTCCTGCGGATGGGTAAAAAAAAAGCTCAAGCTTACCACACTCCCACGTTTCACGTTCTCGTGTCGTGTGTCAATTTAACCTATAGCTCCCGTTGCAACATCAGCCCAGGCTGCTGCTACTACTGGCGCTTGGGCACGTTGACCCGACCTCACCTGACTGACCCCCGAGAGGGGCAGGTGCAGTGGAGGTGGCCACCCGGGAGAGCCATCTCTCCCGGGCAGTGTGGGACTTGCGCGAGCTCACCCACTAACATAAAACCGAGGCTATGAGGCCTTCCCGCCGGACTTGGTCCAGTTACGGTCTACCCTACCCGTTGGGGCGTTGGTTGTCAGTGAGTTCCTCCCCCCCCGCCCGCCCCCCACCCCTACAGCGCCTCTCCCATTTGTCTCAGTCAACCCCGTCCTCCCTTCCCCCGCTGCACTTCCCCCGTTTGTCAAAAACGCCCTCCCCTCCCATCCCTCCCGACCACTTTTCTTCCACCGTTTGTGAAAACCGCCATCCGAAAATGGCCGACCGCTTTTAGGTGCTGGTGTGGTGGCATGGGCGAGACAGGTCCGGGTTCGTACGGAGAGGCCGACAACTGTGACAAGCCTTGCCCCGGGGACGAGGACGTTGCGTGCGGAGGCAAAAAGTGAGGTCAACGACCAGGCCACGCTGCCTATAAAAGCGCAACCAGTGCTTTAGATGGGTTGTTGTCGTGGGTGCTCACAATGTTTTAGATGGGTTGTTGTCGTGGTCGTTAACAATATCTGGTACTTCAGATGGGATGTTGATATTGTGTTGCTATAAAACAAAACTCAGATGGGTGTTGGTGATGATGATTGTTGTTGACGATCTCACGTAAGCTCCTCGCCACAATCTAGGTGGTGTTGTTCTTGTTGCTGCTGTTGTCGATCTCACACAAGATCCTTGCCATAACCTATCCCTTGGTGAGGATGGGTGCCCACGCTTGACTGGGAGCACCGGCTTCGACAGGGAAAACGGTAGCAGTATCATGGTCGATGACCCGACCCCTTCAACGCTCGAGACTGGACCTGCTGCAGCTCTTGAAACGTGCAAAGCGTCCGCTATGTTTCCCGCAGCCCGCTCTCATCGCCCAGTTGATTTCGTCGTTGGGGTTGTGTTACATGGACGACTTGCCAGCTAGCGGATTTTCGAAACAAATACCGCCCCGCCACTCCAATCGTCGTCGGTCGCGAAAATTATGTACGACCACCGAATGCATCTGAGCATATATCTGGCAGAGGCGTGCTACGACCGGGTTCCCCAACGGAGGGTCCCCTTTGTGTTGGTACCTTACAGGGTAATTCGAATAAAATATCTACGATGGACCTAGGTTAAGCGTTGAGCGTCCTTTTTTATCAAGGTCAGTGTTTAGGGATGATACCGAGCTCCTCATGTCAGAAGACCAGTTCTACGATAAAGGTAGCACATTTCCGCTAAAACGTTTCTGCATGACGGGTTCCTTAACCCAAACTCGTCGGAATGCCATTCCTGTTTCGAAAATTGTCTTTTTTGGATACTTGGACCATGGGGGTATTTGTCGGGATGCAATTTGTTTTTTTTGCTGAATTCAGTTTTCCGGTGAGGTATGGAGTTCGTTAAGTGAGGCATCTCAGAAAAATCAGGGTGCACCTCTATCGTGGAACGGCTCAGAAGCCTGATGATAATCAGGTGCACCCCCTGCGTCTCCAAGTCAATAATGCTTGTTGTGTGTACCCCCTTCCCCCCCCCTCTACGATAAGTGATACCTGGTATATAGGTTGAGTTGGCGTCGGTTGGAAACGACGCTGAACGCCATGCCGCTCACTATTTAAGCTCGACAAACAGGGTACCGTTTCATATTTTTTGGTCTGCATGTTTGTATTTGGGCGGTCGGTCACGGCTGGCGACCGAGTTAGATCATTTGTGCGGGGTGGAGAACCTTTACGCCGCACAAGGGGAACTATGGTATGACGTAGTGTTTACGGTAGGGCACCTACGAGGCAGTTACGTAGTACTCCCCTTGATATCGTTGGAAGTAGCCACACCGGAAAATAGAGTAACTAATTAAAGAGGCGCTCTACGATAGAGGTTCACCCCAATTTTTCTGAGGCTCCTCACTTAAGGAGCTCCGTGCCTCACCCGAAAACTGACTTCAGCAAAAAACAAATTGCATCCCGATGAAAAATCCCACGGCTCAAGTTTACTAAAACATCATCGTTCAAAACAATATTGGTATTGCGACGGGTTTGGGCTAAGGAACCCCGTCCTTCAGAAACCATTTTAGCGGAAATGCGCTACCTCTATCGTAGAACGCGTCTAAAGCTGTTGCCCACATGCAAGAAAGTACGCCTCACAATAGGTTCATAATAGGATGCGACTCGCCGAACACCTCATGGTGCTTCGCGCTTGATGCAAGCAATATCTGCCTGGTCGGTGAAAACCCGACGTGCTCCATCCCGGCGTTGTAGGGATGCGAGGGTCTATGGCCATACGACTACAGTCATGCATGATATCGAGTACATCCCCCCTGCCCCCTCCCTTGTCGCTCCGCTTAGACAATCAGGGATTGTATGCGCGAGTGCCCTCGGGACTAATTACTGTTGTTGCGTGTATTCCCCCTGCCCCCCCCCCCCCCCCCCCGCTTCGCCCGCGCGCACCCAGCTACCCCTCCCCTCCCATCCGCAACCATCCAGCCCCCCCCCCCCCCCTCGCTCACCATGTCACCCAAATCGGTAAATCCCGTTGTTATGTTGTTCGACAGGGCTAGCAGCGTGTACGTTATTCCTGTGGACCACACGTACATTGGCTGCTTCGATGACAAACAGGGCGACCGCGACATGTTTCTCGTACCCAAGGTACGCCCTGAATGGTTACTGATTGGTTGAGTGGTGCTTCGTTTGAGTGAGTTGACACTCACGCTGCATATCGTGTCCCTGAGTTTCGCAAAAAAAACGGTAAACATTTAACCAAACCCCACCATACTATATACAGTAGTACTTTACCAGGTTCTCAGGTAAGTTGCACTTTTATCGTCAGACTGAAGCATTTACAACAATTGGTTGGTGCTTGGCGAGCCTCTTCCAAACAAACGATAAGCCTCCGCATACAAAAACACCTGTTTCACACCGCCCAACCATGGTATGCACACGAAAACGCCCGTTATGTCTCATAGAGTATTTGTGCTCCACGTTTACAGCCTAGCCGCGTGTATTGGCAACACGTAGCCCTCTGCCTTAAGGTCGAGCGTGAGGACATCGGAAACCCGGGGATGGGTCCAGGATGCCCCCTGATTATCGCAGCCGTTGGTATTGCTTCATGTTGCCGGGTGGGAACGCCGCGAAGGCTATGCCACTGCTGTCGGGGGGGCATTTATTGTAGCAGCTCACAAAACAATTGTGACTGACATGGAATCAAACCCCGCATAATATGCATGTACAAGGCTTTCCTACCGAGTGCTTGGTTTCCACTTTGATCTCTGGGGGGGGTGGTGTGTCGTTCTCTCGTCGTCGGGGGCGCTCGCCGTATGCTGGTGAAATATGTGCGCACCTCCTACATTAGTACGTACTGCTGTATCCGTACATCATAGGATATGCCAGCCACAAGGCGTTGGCTTTATTTAGACATTCAATTCCATTTTTGTTTGAGGACAACGAAAATGTACCACCTCTACCTAGCATACCGTACTGCTGTAAGAGTAGCGTACAAAATAAAATAAATCAATACATCACATGCACATACATTCCAAATGAACTACTATGAGACGGACGCACAGTTTTGTAGCTTGTGGTTTGTGTCGATCATGCAGGCATGCGGTATTTGCTTGTTGGTAGGCTCAACCGAACACGACGAAAAAAATACCGGTATAAATTAGCTGCAAGTAAGCCACTACACCGAACCGGAAACAGTGTATAGTCGCCTATACCATGCTCAAGGCTGGTCAGGGTTGTTGACATACTGTACTTCTATAGCAAAGCCCGGACAGATAATCGATTCCCACCTCATGATTCATGATCTAGATATTTCAAGGCCGATCTATTCCCGGGCTTGTATATGATCTAGCTCATGTTACCGGGTGGGACCCGCAGCCGGAGAGCACGACGTCCTACGCACCCCATGACGCGAGTGGTTCAATTTCGCGGTCTATGGTCGCTTGTGAGTAGATGCAGCTGTTCACACGAGAAGGTCAAACGTCCAGTGGGGGTGTATTTTGTTTGTCGTATGGGGTGTCTTCCGAATTTCGTACAATTTCAACCACTGCAGCACCGCAAAATCGAGGAGTGGATCTTCGGTGAGAAAGCGCGGGCGGGCAACCTGGAGATACTCCCAAGTTTCTGTAGACGATACACTTATGTATACCGCACGCTCTTTGCTAAGATACGAACCAGCGGAACGCTCAGCCACAGCGTGTTAAACTAGCGACGGGAATTTCTGTACTGATAAACATCCAGACATTGGAGTGAGCCGGAAACTCGGGGATAGGGGGTGGATAAGAACCGGCGAGGCCTTTTTAAAGCTGTCAGCTATAATAGCTGAAACAGCCAACTTCTAAGAGGTTATTAGCGCTAAGCTGTCGGCTACTCTAAGCTGTCATATATCTTGTCATCAGTTACGCTAAGCTGCCATCTAAGACGCCATCTACAGCAAGCTCCAATGTTATACTGTCAGTTAGGCTGTCATCAAAGTTGTCAGCTAAGCTATGGGGTCATACATGCGTCCAGCTACGCTTGGCTGCTAGCTTATGCGAAGCGCTCATCTAAGCTTGCAGCTGCACGCTACGCTGTCAGCCACGCCAAGCTGTCATCTAAGCGGTCACCGAAAAACGCTATTTATAGCCGAACCGTAATCATCCATACCCTTGTAACTCCCCCCCTGGTGGTTTCTGGTTGTTCGACCCCTGCGGCTTGGGCGCTACCAGTACAGCAGTGTACTGCTCCACCGTGAAGAGCGCGGGCAAAGGCACCACTCGAGGGATAACTTTAACACTACCAACTATACTCTCATCTTCCCCGCCCCTGTCTACATACATAGTAACACCTACGCAGGTGGTATTCGGCTACCTGATCCCCTGCAACCTGCGCGGTACATCACACTGCTCTACTCTCGAGAGCGCGGGCTATCCCTCGACACAAGAGAGCACAATAACACTTGTCAACTAAGCAGTCATCTGTCCCCCTCGCGTACATTACCCCTCCACAGGTGGTATCCGACTTCATGACCCCTGCAGCCTGCGCGGTGTACTGCTCCACCGTCGAGAACGCGGCCTACTTCGGGGTGCAAGACGCCCGCAAGTGCTTCTGCGGCGACTCGTACGGCAAGCACGGCGTCTCCAGCGCCTGCAACGATCCCTGCACGGGCGACTCAGACCAAGTGTGCGGGTCGAAGAACGTGAACAGCGTCTACACCCTGCTCCCGGGGGACGAGGCCAGCCCCCCTGTCGAGGTAGTGGAGGGGAACGACGCCCAGAGGATATGCCCCGAAGAAGGAGGGTACTGCGGCTGCTACGCGGACATTTCCACCGGGTCGCTGCTCAAGGGCATCGACATACTTGACAGGTACACAAACAACAGTATATATATGGGTCCGCCGACACGAAGAAACAATAAATCCGAACAAGGCTTTAGGTTTTACTCACTGTAGAATTACTTTTGACGACGCCGCTGACAATATCTCCATCCACATGTCCTCCCGAGCCATGCTATAACAGAGGAGCTGCTTGTGTGCCCAACACTTTTTACAAGTAGAGCAGCGCCAACTACATGGGGATTCGTGCTGTTCCCTTGTTGTTGCTAAATCATAACGTTGGGTGGCAGGCATGGTTTTTCTGGGACATTTCGAACTTGAAAAAGATAGTATAGCTGTCGCTAGGAACTCGCGCAGCAGGACACTTGTGACTGGCGTCAACTTGCGTGCTTTCATGGACGGTGGCAAGCGAACAGTACGGAGGTGCAAGCCAGGCTCCCATAAACGTATGACACATACGTGCTATGCAAAAAAAAATAATACGAGTCGTGTTCGTGGTGCAAGAGGCATGACGACGACAACCCCCACTTCACCAACACTACAGCAGTACCACCACCAAACACCACCCCGAATCACTGCCACTAGGCTTCGCGCTTGCTCCGTCCCGCAGTCGACCCCTGTTTCTTGCTGCTTCGGTCGACACTGGGTGTTTGTTGGTGGGCGACTATTGTTCTGCTGTCGTAGGGGCTGGGTCTGCTGCTTGATTGACATAAATACTTTAAAAAACCCGAAAAAAAAGGTGGCTGCCTTTTTCAAGCAAACAGCAGAACAATAATCGCCCGCCCAACTGCAACATCCACACGCACCCAGCGTCATCCGCAGCCGGGTCGAAGAGGTGTCGACTGTGAAACAGGGGTACACGGGAAGCTTGTAGGCGGTGGTTCAGGGTGGCGTGTGATAGTGGTGATGGTCGCGGTGGCGCCACCTCTTTTCGCCCTTTCCGATACAAGTCAAGCAATTTATATCTTCCGGGTTTTCGAGCAGTACACCCAGGAATATAACAGTAGAACAGTAAGTAGTCGCCTACCCGCAAGCACCCAGCGTCGGCCGAAGCAGGAAGCCAGAGGGGTCGACTGCGGGACGGGGTGGACCCCAGGCCTGGTGGCGATGGTTCAGGGTGGTGTTTGGTGGTGGTGGTGGTCGCAGTGGTGTCACCTCTTTTTCCCTTTTTTTCTACCGCCCCGTTTTGTTTTTGAAATTTGAAATTACGGTTTCACGGACGCACGGACGACAGATAGATGAAAAAATGATGGAAAACGTGGTATTATGGCGATTTCCAAACGGTTCCCAGACAACAAAGGCGGCGGGTGAATTAGAAAAACTCGCGTTCGATCATAATTAGAGAAGCGGTTCCTCCCCGATTTCATTTCACTGTAGCATGTTTAGTCGACGTCGTACAGCAGTTGCACTACGTATGGCCTGGTGGGGACACAGCGGTCAGAGATAAACGACGAGCTCAGCCGCAAAGCCATGTATGTATGATACAGCGCTACGCAAACAGGTATTTTATCGGCAGTGCGTGCATCTACAAGTATTACGGGGGACCATAATTAATAGGACCAAATATTGTTAGTAAAAATGGTTAAATATATGGGTTTTTATGTACACCATAGGTCCTATTAACTATGGTCCCCCATAATAGTGATACAAGTGATAACAATACTCACTACTATTGGGGGCTCCTCGAAGGAGGGACTGGCAGTCAATGTATTCGCAATCCCCATACTACCATGGACGTAAATAAATGCAAGGACCGTTTGGTATGCAGACAAGAAGAGTCTAGACGGCCCATGTGTTTCCTTCCAGAGTGGTACGTATTTCGAGCATCATTTTTTTTTGTGTGTGAAAGAGCAATGCCACGGTGGCGGTGGTTGCCTTATAGGGGTGGGACCTTATGAGCTACGCCACGATGGGGGTGCTGCCTCCTTCTCTGAGCTCTCCATATGAGGAGCTCTACATCTGATTTCGAAGAAGTTTGTTCGAGCAACTAAACCCGACCACTTTTTTATGCGCTATTACGGGGGACCATAGTTAATAGGACCTATGGTATACATAAAAACCTACATATTTAACCATAAAACCTAACAGTATTTGGTCCTATAAACTATGGTCCCCCGTAATAGTCCCTATAAAAAAACATGCATACTGCTGTCGAAAAATGTCACTCTAACCGGTAGTTGTTCAAGTTAGGAGCTCAACCCGTAAAAAAATACCGAGCCAAAAGGTGCAACTCCCAACCTACCGCGGGACGAGTCCATATATATATATGCTACTACTGTAGCCATAAGGATTGATTGCCCAAGATCGGGCTTAGGGTGGGCGGGTTATGTAGGTCATCCTGCTTAACATATATATGGTGAGCCCGAGGAAAGGTAGGTACTCATAACCTTACCCTCGGACAGCATGGCTCTCCATCACTACCTACTATTAATACCTACGCGTGCTACCACCCCCCGTTCCGTACACCTCATTCTGTCAGAAGGGCCCGATATATATGCATCTCCCACTCCGCATTCGCTCTTACCGTATGTTGCCATAAACGACGTACCAGGGTAGTATATACGCACCGGTATCTCCTACACCTCTCGTTTCAAAGCTGGAACGTATGTACACCCACGTGTGATATACCCACCTCCGCCCCCCCGTATCGACGTCGACAGAGACCTGACAAGATCCTCCTGCCAAGAGCTGTGCGCCTCCGAGGAGTACCCCTTCTACGGCTTGGAATGGTCCATACGGTGCACTTGCGGTGGAAAAGAAACGTCGAAAGACAAGTTCATCGAGGGGGTGGCAGAGTTCAAACTGAACGAGATCACCGAGGCGTGCGAAATGCCATGCGCAGGAGACGAAACCAAGTCGTGCGGGGGGCAAGAGGCCTTCGAAATATGGGAAACCTAAGGATAGGCGTTTTTCTACAGTGGCGCTCAGAACGTGCTCGGTGTACGGCGTCACACCGTGAAAACGTCCGAGAACCATATTTTTTTAAGAGGCCTTCGAAGGATGGAACACGATTTTTTCACGGGCTTGGAATTTACACGGCTTCACGTTAATGGGGGCGAGAACAATTCGTACCAGGTATTTATTTAAGAGGAAGCCTGCCTAAAGTATGCGAAACCTCAGTGTTTTTCTTCAGTAGTAGTTTCTTCCACGACAAGTGCTGAGATAGGAGTTGCAATTAATTAGAGGTATTAATAGCATTTATCGGCCAAAAAGAGTTATGTCTGGCGCGGCCCCTCAAAACTGAAGAGCTACCCAATGTCACCGGAGCAGCATTAGTTCGCATTTTTGTTATGATACCTAGGCCACGGCATTCACTCTCCACTGGGTTGCGCTTAGATTTTTTCTCGGAGTTTCTGGTGGAGGTCTACAGATTCTCAAGCGAGGGGCGTCGGAAACAATAGGTGCACCTCTTTCGTTGTACCATGCACGTTAGCACCAGCGTGTTATACCTGGCAAGGCTTCGTGGTGCGGGTGGGTAGGGCGGTACCATACAAACAAGTGAGTGCGGAGACCATATGTTTCCCTTTCTCGCGCAGAAGGAGGAGGGTTGTGGTCGTCACGCCGCTTCACGCCTCACACAGACAGGGTTAACAGGGTCATTTGCTTGTAATTACGCGGTTGTACGGTACCAGGAAGCGTACGGTTTGTCGAGATGGAAACAGCAAATTCCGCGTTGCCATATCATTGTCACGTCGCGGTAGTTGTGTCGCAGTGGTCGACGCTCTAGGTTATCGGCGTTTGCAATCGTACCCCGATTAGTGCTCCTCGGCCTTTCGCGCTGGCGGCATCTACGAACGGCAAACATCCATCTAATCTCTCGTTTGCGAGAGCTACGATACCTTGTTTTTTCATGGGCTCCATCTTTTTTTCGATGCTGCTGCCTTTGATATTCTGGCTGTCGTTGTGCCCAATGCCGCGCTCTTCCCTAGGAGCTACTTCCTCGCCGCGTACCTTCATGCCCACTTTGGTAGTAGATACCTGGTATATATTTGGGTTCAACAATCTTTGCGCGGTTCAACCATGTTGGCTCAACCAGCTTTGATTCTAAACCATATATATGCCGGGCTTTGATCATTGTTTGATTTTACCATTTTTGGCTCGATCAAATTTGTATATAATATCTATCTTTGGTTCAACCATGTCGTTTCAACCTCTTTGGTCCAACCATCCTCGGCTCGACCACCGGAGCATAGGCTATAGGGGGCGGGGTGCTACGTAAGCGATCGAATAGGAGGGGCAAATCAACTATATCTATACCCGTGTCAAATGTCACTGGGTCGAGTTATTGAGTGCCACTGGAAGTGTCAATGTCGAGAGGAAAGAGAGGAACTCCTTGTCCAATAAACTGCTGCCGCGAGGGCATCATAACGTGTGCCGGGCTGTGTGGTTGCTGCACGTGTTCAATTCGGCATTGCGGCATGGACGATAGGCACGCAGGCACGTGCTTAAGTCGACATTGTGACATTATGGCATGGAGGACAAACACACACAGAACGCCACCCGCGGTGGTACTCGTAGAGGTGCGCGCCCGGTAGTTCCGGGCTGAAGAAACACAGGGCGCATTGGCTGTTCAGGGTTGGCTAACTGGGGAAGGGCAACGATTAAGGGTAACGGTAGTTCGTTTTCATTAGCCGAGAACGATACTCCTAGACGGTTCGCTCTGACGTTGGCGTTCGCTAGCCGATATGATCAGGATTGACCACGTTGAGCCTAATCTGCTACACACATCTACGAACTGCGAAATCTTTTGGGTTTTCGGTTCTCCTGGAACCATTTATTTCGCAACAATTACTCCCATTTCGGGTTTCGGCGTTTCTGCGTGTTGATATCGCGCCCCGCTTGAGTCGCTGGCTTACAGGGTACGCTTGTCGCGCGCTCCTCGAGCATGTGGCCTGGGACATATAAGATTGTTGTTCTACGGTCAGACATGTCGTTACAAGGAATAAAAACTCTTACTCGCGCCTAGGTGGGTACCGGTACGCAGGAGGAGAACAACTTTGCCGCAATGCGAACGCCCGTGCTAGGCACCGTCTGGTAAGGGTCCTAGACCAAATAGATACCCACCATTCATGATGCAACTCACACACAGCTATCTGCGTAGTTTGGCAAATAATGCTACCCGTAGGGACGCGGTACATCATGTCCCATTGGACACCCCCCGTGGGATCTGGCCTTTGAATACCCCACACATGCATGTAGTCCACTCGCCAAAAAAGGCGATGTCGTATTTTGTGGCTGTAGCACGAGTCAGCTCCTCATGGTGTAGGTATCCCAATCGCATATATATGTTCCAAGCTCGGGGGCCACGGCAAAGAAAAACAAGCAATACGAACCGGTAATATGTTTGTAGTAGTGCCAAACATATTTATTATGTGTTGCAATTTTTTGTCGTTTTTGCTTCTTCTGAGAGTCTTGGGTCATATTTTTTACGTAACAAATGATGACGCTTCTTCGCGCTTGAGAGCAGAATTAGGGCACGGAGGGAGGGGGGGGTCCGTCAACGGGAGAATAAACCATCACGACGCTATTGGTGCGGACAAACCGGAAATAACGCCTCGGTAAATTCAACTTACGTCAACGGCGGATGTCTTTCGCGTGTCATACAAATACATAATAATACCAGTACTGGGTATTAGATTTACATTCATTCCTGGCACCACGGATAGGAACCCTGAACAGGTGTGCCCGGTGTCCAAGGGAACAAAACAATACTCTGGCACACGAGTTGTGTTGTGAGTCAAGCTTGCAGGCGCTGTCTGAAGGAGGCTTCAAAAATATGAAAACGGCCCAAAAAATCGTGCTTCAAACGTGTTTCGCGTTACGTTCAACACAAGATTTTGCTCCAAGAAGTGGTAGTGATGAGGAAACTTTCGACTCAAAAAAGAAACCTAATCGTTAACTCTTAGCAGTATGAGGCCTGGCTGTTGGCTGCTGAACTGGGGTCGGCTATCTCACCCACATTTTCTTCGCATCAAGCATACTGCGGCGTGCGCGGGGCGAAGCTCCGGCGAGAGTGGAAAATTGACGTCTGCCGCGTAGTCATGTTTGCACTTCCGCTCAGAGGCATCCGCCGGGCGTTTGAGCATTGCCCACCGCAAGGGTACTTACTGGTGGTTGCCTGCAGGAATATGCTCTTGTTATTGTCCTCGATGAAACGTATTCGAGCGCCGTTCTCAGTTTTTTTTTTTTCGTGAAGTCGCAGTTGGAGTTGGTGAGAGTGACGAGAGAGACCAGTCGGGACCGGCACAGACGGCACCCCAGCAGGCTGGGTTTGGCCGAGACTGAACGTCTGCGTGCTGACCAGCGGCACTGCTCGTGGTCGTACTGGGCGGGGATATGGGATATTCTCGTCATGGTTCGTAAAGGACATTATTCGACGTTCTAGAAAAATATCTGCTTCGTGTAGTTGGTATTAATAGTGATGCACGAGACACTTTCACAGCCTACTAATACTAGAAGAAGAGTGGAATGACGAATGTGACATATCTACGGCGGCTCCACCTGAGACGGACCTCCTGCCCGTGGCTTACCTGGCATAGTTCGCGTCAGCAAACGCTGCCCGCTCGAAACCACTGCCTCTCAGAAAATATTACAGAAATCACTGTCAAATAGTAGAAGAATATACATAATATCCGCCAGAACCATCCATCATTCAATCAAGCTCGACGCACTTTCGCGTACTCTGAAAAATATATTATTTGATACCTGGTACCCTGGTGTGTGTTCTTCACATTTAACCGTTCTTTCTACACGCCGGCATCCAGCACAACCGGTGTCCGTGCCGATTCTTCAATCCTATTAATAGATAGTTCAAGTTATGTGGTCACAAAACTACGCCAATCAATAAGATACTACATTGTTATGCAGTAAGCAGTGTAAACAACGCAATGCCATGCCATCATACTGGATACGACAGGAATGACATACACATTATATAAATTAGGGACTAGAGAAGAAAAAAAACAATAAGCAAAGAACCAAATCAAATAGGAAAAGAAACGATAGAAAGGAGATGTGGCAGACACTTAATAAAGAGCGAGCTAAAGAAACAGCACCACCATCACATACTACATCCAGAGTAAGACAAAGAACCAAGGGAAATAACAAGCAAGCCGAAGAATAAAATACCCTCCAGGTAACCGCAGCAGTTTGTGGTACGTAGCATACTATATAGCCAGGTTCTATCTACTAAGCGGTGTTATACCTTGCTACCCTGCCTACCGTCTCCATCCTGCGTTCGTCAACTACTATGCCCCGCCCCTGGAGAGGATGCGTCAGATTACGAAGCAAGCAACGCAGGCTCGACATGCACCCACGCCATACGACTCCTTTCGTCCAAAAGCAAAAAAGTTGAAGTGGGCAAATGAAAATCGCGGAGGATCAAGCGCAATAATAAAAGAAGACAAAGCAAAACCACGTTCGAACCAGCTGCAGCAGTTGGCAGCACGAGTAGCATAGACATCTTCTACTTTCTAGTCGGCCTGGTGCCTTGCTACCCTGTCTGCCATCTCCGTCCTGCTTTTGTCCACCGTGGTTTCCCTTCTACTCCTCCTGTTGCCCCCCCTCCCCGCATTCCCTTGTGGGTGATACCAGCTGGATTAAAACCACCCCGTGCCTAGCCTGTACCAGTATTGCATCTTCGGCGTATTGCCATCGTACACGGCGTGCAGCTCATGGGTCCACAAATTCCCATCTGGTTCAGCCGCATAATATTGTCTGCACCTCTCTTACCATCAAACACAGCATTTTAGTAGACCCCAGCCCTTTCCCTACGGTCTGTAAGCATCCTGTGCATACTCTGAAAACCATAGTATTGTATACTGCAAAGCAGACCCACTTGGTCCTGCTGCAGCATGCTGCTGTTGCAGACGTGGCTGCTGGGGTTGCTGTTGCCGTTGCGGCTGCTGCTGCTCCCCGGTGCCATCGCTCTCCATTAGCACCTTCACGTCCTCATATATCACCTCATCATCTTGCAACTTCAACATATGCTCTGCTGTTGCTGCTGCTGCTGCTGCTGCTGCTGCTGCTGCTGCTGCTCTTCTTCGGAGCGACCGTCGCAAGCACTTAGCGGACCCACTTGGTCCTGCTGCTGCTGCTGCTGCAGACGTGGCTGCAGGGGCTGCTGTTGCCGTTGCGGCTGCTGCGGCTCCCTGTGGTGCCATTTCTCTCCCTTTGCACCTTCACCTTCTCATATATCACATATTCACCTTGCACCTTCACCTCACTTATCACCTCATCACCTTGCACCTTCACCATATATATGTTCTGCTGCTGTTGTTGTTCTTCGGGACGACCGTCGCGAGCGCTTAGTGGACCCACTTGGGCCTGCTGCTATTGTTGCAGACGGGGCTGCTGGGCTGGTTGCCGTTGCGGCTGCTGCTGCTCCCTGTGGTACTATCGCCCTCCCTTTGCACCTCCTCATATATCACCTCATCACCTTGCACCTTCAACATAAACTCTTGTGTGATATCGTACGTTGGTATGGTATGATGGTACGGTTTGATATACTATATGGAAAAAACACGGTAAGTGATATGGTATGTTGGTGGTATGGTATGATGGTACGGTGTAGTGGATGTATTATATGGCAACATTTGTCTGGTGGTATTGTATGTTTCAGTCTATAAGGTCCGTAAGAGTCGAATACGTCGTACGGATATCATATGTAACGACCTTTTATATCCGTCATTGGAACGTAAAGAAAATATAAGAGATGAGGACAGACAGACAGACAGACAGACAGACAGACAGACAGACAGACAGACAGACAGACAGACAGACAGACAGACAGACAGACAGACAAGTTGCAATCACCGAATTTGATACTCAGTTTTACAAATTGAGAACAGCGCTAGTTTTCCCATCATCCAACCCCCGATCTTCATCATTTCATTCACCACCGCACCGTGACGCGATTGCTACTCGAGCGCCCTAGCCGGAAGGAGCGTATCGTGCATTCATAGTGAAAGGGCCAGGCAGCGCCGTAGATGTTTCAAGGAGCCGTGAAAACTGCCCTTAGACGCTACGTTGGCTATCGTTGAGACCTAACCGTAGGCATCATGGAGCAGAGCTTTCCACATAGCTGTCTCTGTAGCAGGTTGTAGCGTCTGAGACGAGTTGTAGTTTCGTTTTCTCGGTGGTCAGCACCTGGATCAGTCGCAGCCGTGCGGGACCTGCCTTACCTTGAGCATCTGCCGTTTTCACGACGTCCCTACGCGCGGTGGGAAATTACACTTCAGCCTGAAAAAAGGTCGTTGTGCGCTGGCGGGATACGGGTAGAGAACAGCGCTCGCGGTAATTATGCGCGTGATACGGGCAGGACACCGAAAGTCGGCGATGCAGTTCGACCGATGAGGGACTCTTGCACGATCACCCCGTCACTCAAGTATGGCACCTTACGTGTGTGCGCACGAGCGGCGCACAAACTCACTCCCGCATTCCCCAGAGTTCCATGTCGGGGTATCCCATGGCAACCGCCGACACGGTCCTTGTATCGGATCCTAAGTTCCGTCTTCCCAAACAGGCAGCGCGCAAGGCTCGGCGGATCTTAAGCTCTTCCCCATCTAATACCTTGCGTCAACGGACGAAGGTGCAGCGGTCGCATCAACCACGCGTGGGCCTGGCGACCGAAGCCACGCATCGCACGCCTATAAGGCAGGCCTATATGTAAATACCCACCAACGTAAACGAAAAGGGCTATGCTTGAATAGCGCCCTCAAGTAGCGCAGTGAGGGTTAAAGCAAACATCGAAGCGAGGCTGTACGTCCAGGTGAGCCATCCAGAAGACATAGCGGTATAGCGCAGGCATCAACAATACAATTACGGACCACCTATCGAATACCTACATCACAGCAACACGCCGCGACCTGTTGAGTGTGTGCGTGCAATGAAGGGCGCGATATTATACGATCCCATTCGACAGTAATAATGCGCGCAACGAGCATGGATACGACTGCCGCTTATCGTTTGAGTGCAGAATTTGTAGTGTCCACAATGTAGCGATGTTCACAAAATTAGCGGGGGAGCTACCGGTGGTCGGGTACCGCTGCCTCCGTAACTATCGCTACCAGCGAGCGATGATAGTAGTAGTAGTGTTTTCAAGAAATATAAATCTAGCGGCATTCACAATGACACAGCGATGTCAGAACCAGCTGTATCGAACACCCGTTGGGCCAACAGTACTAGCAGTATAGCCACCGGCGCAGGACATAGGCATGTCGGCGATAACGGGGAAGCGCTAGCCATCGCTGTGTAGTCACTGGAATTATCGTATGACACAGCGGTGTCAGGCATAACGGTACGGCAACCTGCACAGCAACGCCGTCTATTGTAGCGGAGTAGTGACTACCAGGCAGAAATCGTAGCAGCCGTGGTGTAGACACGGCCGCTACAAGGAAGCAGTTTCAGCAACAACGACGTACTCGTATCGATCGCGGAGTCAACACCAGCGGTGCAGCAACCGCTTTTATGGCACAGAAGCATCCTCAAACGAGGTGTAGCAAAACGCCTGTGGTAACGGTGTCTGCCAGAGTGACGTAGCAGCAACGGCGGTGTAACCACTGCCACGTATGACTCACCTTTATACTCATGCACCAGTATCCACGGTGGGGAAAACCCCGATATACGTCCGCAGTGGGTGTAGTGGCAGACACTACGAAGCAGCCGGGCCGGTATGGTAAGGTCGAATACGAGGCAGTAATGTGCGTGGGCATAGCGGGTCAAACCTCAGCGATAGAGGTTTAGCGATCGCCGCGAAGACACACTTATGTCTGCAACGGCCGCTACGAGCGAGCGGGGTTAAAATGTTGCCATGCCAGCGGGGTTGATATGTTGCAATGCCAGCATGATACAGCGATGTTCGAAATATAAAGGATACACCACTGAGCTACTCGGTCAGCGCTGACCGAGTAGATCAGTGATCCATCCTTTGTATTACGAACAATGCCACCAATATCGGTGTAACGGCCGCCGTAAGGACACCGTCATGCTGGTAGTAGACAGCCGGGTCCACCATGGCCGTGTAGCCTCTGCGGTGGTGACAGCTACTATAGCAGCAGTACCAGCAAAAGGGGCCTACCTCAACTATGACACATCCCTTGAGCAAGAGCGGTGCACTGTAGTCACCCTGACATGAGACAGCGGTGTCAGCAAACCGAGGTGTTGCACCTGAAAATACTATCATGTCAGCTAGCAATAGCGGTGACCCACCGCCGTAAGCAACAAAGCAGCGGCGTTGCCACGGCAACCATGACAGAGCGGCGCTAGGCAATAAGAGCGATGCGGTATCCGCAGCCACGACGCGGTGGTGTCAGCAATACCAAGATGGCGACCGTTACTAATGCAATAGCCCGCAAACGCGGTGTCGTCACCGCCAATATGACTCGGCCGTGCCAGCCAGCAATATCGGTGTGTAAACCGCAACCGTGCCACAGCGGTGTCAGCAACGAGCGGCGTAGCCACCGCACCTACATCTCTGCGGTACCAGCCAGTAAAGCTATGACACGGGGGTGTCACCAATAGCGTTTTAACAACTAACTGCAAATACGACAAGGTGGTGGCAGCCCGCGATGGCAGCTTTGGAACTAACTGCAACAAATAAATACACAACCCCATCAGCCAGCAATAATAGCGGTGTGGCGATCGGAACCATGACGCAACCGTGCAGAGCGGTGTAGCAGTCGAACCTATGTCACACTGCCACACAGGTGACAGCTAGCGACAATGGTTTAACAACTGCTACTTCAACTCGTCGTTGCCAGTAGTATGGGTGTACCAACTGCAATGTAACAACTGCAACCACACAGCGGTGTCAGCCATGGCACGAAAATCGCCGCTTTCGCGACCATCTCGATACCGGTTCCGTCTGTGCTCGTTGCCCCTCCTTCTCTGTACCGGAGAGCCCCGTCGCCTGCCGTGTTTGAGATACGGCGCTCACAGTGGTGCTAGGTCGCCCAATCGGAACGTAAGGTCTTCGAGCTGCGATGCGGGCTCGCCACAAGTCGGCTTGATTTGCAAATGTAAGCGCCGCCTAAATTTTCATTTTCACACAAAAGCGGCCCGGATATGCTCGGATATTGGCGTGCATGCTGACAGCAGAAGCCCAGTCAGAGGTGTACTCCATTTTTGAACAGCTGGGCTGCGTTGGTCTCGTTGCGGGCATCGCCACTCTCGCAACCATCTCGATGCCGATTCGGCCTGTGCCCGGCGCGCCACTCTCTCTCTGTTCCAGACAGCCCCGTCGGCCGCCGTGCATGAAACACAGCGCTCACCGTAGAGCTCGTTCGCCCACTCACACTGATGGTCTTCGAGCTGCGATGCCGGCCCGCTATAAATGCTTTTAACTCACAAATATAAGCACCGCTTGAATGCTCATTTTCAGGCGGAAACGGACCTTAAAGCTCGGACTTTTACGTGCATGCAGACGAGCAGAAACCCAACCCAGAGGTACTTCTACCTCCCTCGTGCCTCGATGACCACCCGACCGCGAGGAGCGAAAACGGCCACCTTCATTAGTCCGAACATCCCTCTACCCGCCACTGACCGTCGACACCCGAGGCGGTCTCGCGATCGTCCGTGTCGACGGCGCGAAGCCGGCCTATCTCTGTGTACCCCAACCCCAGTCCACCCCTCGATTGCCAAGTAGAAGCTGCGACTCGATGGTGCCTGTCGTGGATTGATGCTGTTCCCTGTTTCGTTGCGATTGGTGGATTTCTTGCTGGTTGGTTATTTGGGTACAAACGCAAAAAAAAGTGTGGCGTTTACGACCGTGATTCGATCCGTGACGACACCGTTTGATACAGCTACCTCGACCGGTGCGCTTTCCCATTCGTCTATATATTGTCTAGTTCCATCCATAAACCACAGCTAGCTACAGTATGCGACACTACTGTACATAAATCATGAAGTTGATCATGGAGTGCGTCCCGAAGTGTTGTCGACAACAGCTAGCTTTCGTCTGTGTCTGGACTCGACAGCATCATCATCGGAGGATGATTATGGCAACGCCCTTAGATTATTTAGATCCTCCTAAAATCTACTGGTAGCCCGTGGTCACAAAAACATGCAATGCCCGGACAAGGAAGCACGGAAACTAACGAGCTCATGCAGCAGCGTTTGCCCGTAACGAAACTCAACATTATGTAGACTAACCAATTGGTGCACTCGCCGGGGCCGAGGGAAGGGGGCACGCTCCAGTAGACCCCAAAGTATAGACCGCGGGAGGCGAGATAAATACGATGAAGGATCAGCAACAAAACCCAAGAGTCGTCTGTAACGAGCCATCAAGGCCGGCAAGTAGAGCAGAAGGCATGCCCCATCGCTCGTACCAACCAAAGTGTGGCCTGTTTTAGCAAATACTTCGAAGAATACCACATAGTCCACAACGATAACCACAACTAAGCTCCATCCATCCAAATTGGATGACGAAGTTATCGAGGCCAACCAAGGCCAACAAAGAATAAGGAGATATGTCCCATCGCTTGTCGCATTATTAGCCCATCGCTTATGCTTGCCATATATACCGATAACTACCGTACTTGTTTACCCCTCCGTCGAAACTGGACGGCATGCCTATCGCTCGGGGCCTTCCGCACAAATACGTTACCCTACCGAAGTACAACCATGGTCGCGTCATCGAGTCAACGCCAACACTCTCCAGTACCTGGTACATGTATTTGCTGCTACGGTTGCCGCGAGCCAAATATATCAGCGACATTGAGTGGAGGCTTACCTTTTCTAGGCACTCTTGCGTCATTACTACTTCTTCATATATTTTGCAGTGACGCTTTGAATACTGGCAGCGTTGCAATCACTAACCGGACCGACGACCACAAACATCGGCTTGCCCCCCTGGCTCGGAGAGGAAACTTGGGGAAAGATAATGTCCCCAGCTTGATGAAGCTTAATGCCATCAGCTCAGAGAAGTTGATTCTTTTAGGACTGCAGCCCCGTTTTTGGGACAAATTACTTAGAATTTGACTGGTTTGTCCCCAACGGGACTGCGACTCTAGAAGGGTTGACATCCTCAGCTATGGAGAACTCAACTGCCTCTGCTTAAGGAAGCTTCGCGTCGGCTTGGGGGAGCCCAATGCCCTGAAATGGAGGAAACTTAACGTCGTCAGCTGGAGGGAGCTAGGCGCCCTCAGCTTTATGAAGCTAAACGTCTGAAACTTTACGAAGCATGTTGTCTTAAGCCCGAGGGAAATTAACATCCTCAGCTTCGGGAAGCTGCGCGTCCTCAGCTCGAGGAAGCTAAACATCCTCAGCTCGAGGAAGCAAAACATCCTTTTAGCGCCATCAGCTTGAGGAGAGATTAAAGCGCTCGTATTGAGAAATTTCAACGATCCTCAACGTGAACAAGTTTATCGTCCTCAGACATATCGATATTTGTGCCTTTCGAATCGTGCGCCATCGCCCACGGACAACAGTCGAAACCAGATAACCCCCCCCGCCCCCCCCGTTATGTATGTAGTATATAGGTTGGGTTGGCGTCGGTTGGCGACGACGATGTAACACATGCCTCTAACTGCGTGACCTAGAAATCCAGGGTACCATTTGTAGTTTTTCGCTGTCACCACGGCTGGCGGTCGAGTTAGGCTCATTCTTATCGGAGAGCGTTTTTTCCAATTTTTTCAAAGTTTGGAAATAATTGGAGACATGTATCGATATACGGAGGCGTTTTGTCACTATTCGTGATATTCTCCAGAAACAAAAATATCAAGTTCGTTAACATTCCAATATTTGGGAAAAAAAAACAGGAAAATATGGAAGATTGAAAAATTGCGCGAAAAAAATGTCGAAAATATGGACAAAAAGCCCTTCCGATAAGAATGACCCTTAGCTCATTTGTGCGGGGTGGAGAATCCTTTCTCTGCACAAGGGGATCGTATCACGTAGTTTGCATATGGTAGGGCACTCACGAGACACATGCATGTTATACCCATTGCCGTCTCTGGAAGTGGGCACACCAGAAAATAAATCAAGCTGTCATGCACTACATGCCCGCCTGGGGCACAAAGGATTCCTATTAATAGTAGGATGCAGCTCACCCTTCGTGCGACGTGCCGAACACCCCACGGTGATTCGCGCTCGGTGCAAGTAATGTCTCCCTGGTCGGTGAAAACCCGACGTGCTCCGTCCCGACTTTGTGGGGATGCGAGGGTCTGTGGTCATCGACTACGGCCCGGCATGACGTAAGTACCCCCCTCCCGCCCCTTCACCGACTGACATCGTGGGGATCATTTTTGCAGTGTTGGAAGGGTTCACACGATGGCGCGGAAACGTCGTAGCGTACCACCAGCGCCTCAATATTCAATATCCGCTAAATCGTCCCTGAACCCTTTGGGGGGCGACCGCAAAAGCGACGAAGTACGGTCTGACCGATCTTTTAGGGACAGCGTGCAACCGGGTACGGTATCGTCATGCTAGGCGCGTGTCACACTACCTAGCCTCCTACCGATGCACATTGAATACACCCCCGTACCTCTGCAGTCCCAGTGCTTCGTGCGTCCAATGCTGTAATTGATCCCCATCAGTCTTTTTTCACGTTTTGTTTCCATCTCAAGTCCCAAAGGGGTTAATAAGATCGCGCAGAAACGGCATGCCGTACGACCTGCAGATCAATACCTGGTATTCCCTAAAAAAAACGTTCCTCAACTCCCGCCAGGCAATTTTTCGATCCATGCCTTCTGGATACAATCCATAGACATCGCGGGCACAGCGTTTGGGCACCTTAGTACAAAGCAGCAAATATAAAAAGAAGCGGCGCGTCGAGCACTATACATCGGCCTCGAGCTACTCGCGTGTACGTGACTGCTGTAGTCATGTACTAGATATACCAGGTATATCTTGTCGCACTTTGCTCTCGTCCGAGCAAGCGCGCAAACTTACGGGATGCAACCCCACGGGGATGCAACCAACCACATTCCCTGCGCGAAAAATATGAGAGAGGGTCAAACGTGTACACAAACCTCGCAGAGGAACAATCCCGTCTGTCTGCTCCCAACAACGACAACTATCACTATAGATAAACCGGAACTCTAGACCTACGATACAACAGCAGAACAACAAAAGAAAGCAGTCAGGAGAAAAGGGTCGATAGTGCGAGCTACAGCACCACGCCAAATACCTACGGGCGACGCTACAAGAACAGATGAACCCACCTCCGGCGCTCCTGGGAAACATCTCCTACGGAACCTTTTACGTGTCGTTTCTCGATAGAAACGTCGGTACCTACTACGTGCAATCATCCGCTACAACCGGGACTACAATACGGTCCCTCGTTTTTATAGTTTAGTTTTTCGTCCTGCGGCTAATGGGTAAAATAAAGCTCAAGCACTCGTGTGCAAAAGCGCAGTACAGCAACCCCCACCCCCCCCCCCCCCTCCCCCGCCTCCACCACGATCCCATTAGGTACGTGACGGCAGTATTACTCGAAGCATTTTTTCATGGCGACAGCTTTACCGTAGCTTAACTCTACAAAATATTTCTCGAAACTGCACGTGCACGTAGCTTTGATACTTTTGTTGTAGCCGTCCAAAGAACACTCGAGAAATCAAATGCCGCGACAGTATATATGTAGATGGGTAAATCTAGAAAAATCTAGAAAACGCAAGGGCTAAAAAAACAAAACAAAATAGCACCTGATGTTCGGTGCTACCTACGCGTTTCTCGCTTGCCCTACAATAGTTGCCTACGATAGTCTATGAGGCGATAAAGGTGGATAGATGTCAGTACCACTTCAACCGGCAGCCGCGGCCGCCGCCGTGTCCGCGCCCCCCCCCCCCCCCCCCCGCTCTCCAAGGACATTGTCACCATGCCGCCACCACAAAGGTCAACAAGACGAATCACCACACACCAAACAAACAAACCGTTTTTGAGGGTAACTTGATCGATGGATCGGTGGCGCAAAAAAGCACACATGAAGAATAAAAGTACCGCATTTCGTTCTGTTTCTTTGTTCCTGAGGGTACACCGACCAAATATCGCTCGGTGGCGCGAATAAAAGTGTCGCATTCCGTTTAGTGTTCAAGGGGAAACCGACCAATCGCCGACCGATCGATCGCTCCGTGGCGCGCGCGCACGCGCACGTCGTCGCTCGTTCACTACACGGCTACACGGGTGAGGGCAAGGCAACAAGCGAGCAAACAAACACAATTACACGACGACACATATTTTCTTGTGCCGCGTGAGCAGCCCATCGCCCGCGTTTGGGTCGATCCGGCCGGCCGAGTTTGGCTTGACGAGAGCCAGCAGGGAGTGTATCGCACGGCATCGCACCGCAAGTTCGCCCACTCTTCAGGGTCGGCAAAAAACAGCATCCGTCCGCGCGTAACTCCGTCTGAGCGCTCTATCGTGTTGCGGAGCGGAGCGGGGCGGCGACGGTGCGATAGCGGTAGCGGGCGGTGGGGCGTTCGGTGGCAAAATCAAAACGCCGAGGTACGGTAACAACGGCGACTATAGCACAATCGCGCGGCGTGGGGGCGAGTGGAATTTCGGCGGAGTTTCGTCGGCGGGTGCGGGAAGTTCGACGGATACGGGGAAATCGGAAATCGGCGTATGCGGGGAGTTCGGCGAATTCGTGAATTCGGAAATCGGCGAATGCGAGGAAGTCGGAAATCGGCGGATGCAGGGATTTCGGCGGAAGCGGGAAAATCGGAAATCGGCGAATACGGGGAACCCGAAACTCGGCGGCTACGGCAAATCGGAATCGGCGCATGCGGGGAATTCGGCGAAAGCAGGGAAACCGGAAACCGGCCAGAGCGAGAAGTTCGGCGTAGGCGGGGAAAACTCGGGCATCGGCAGATACCGCGAGTTCGGGCGAATATGGGAAATTCGAAACCCGATTAATGAAGGGAATAATGAAATCAGCGAAAGGGGCGAGTTCGGCGAATATTATACGGGAAACTCGGAAGCAAACGGATGCGGATTTCGACGGATACGGGGAATTCGGGACCCGACGGAGGCGGGTAATTTGACGAACGCGGCATGCTCGGCCGTTGGTGAAATCGGGGGGAGTTCTGGGAGATGGGTAAATTGATAATCGGCAAATCCGGAGAAATCGGCAAACATCGGGGAATGTCGGCGATTGCTGAAAAAAACGCAAACGCGGGGAAACAGGAAATCGGCAGGTACGTAGAATTTGGCGAATGAAGGGGAAGCAGAAATCGGCGGATGATGGAAAAGCGGCGAACGCGGGAAACACGGAAATCGGCGAATACAGGAAATTCGGGGAAAGGCGAATGCAGCGAGTTCGGCGAAGGAAGGGAATCAGAAATCGGCGGATGCGCGGAAATCATGAAATCGGTGGATGCGGGGAAATAGGAAAACTCGATGGTTGCGGGAGAATGCCGCGTCGCGCACACTCTCGCGCGTAATTGTTCCGCACGCGGGTATGAATATCAGGGCGGGTGAAAAGGGAAAACTCGCCTGCCAGGGGTTGCCGATCTCACAGGAGACGCGCGAGCACAAGGGATATACACAGTATCGCGAGTGGCACTACTCAGCTACGTCAAGGTACTCTTGTTTCGGGAGCGTACTATACAACAAATGACGGCCACGCACGAGCGCACGTTCAAGTGTTAACCGTCAAACTAAACCTGCGGCAAAGCTTCCAAAAAAATGTACGTGAAGGCGGTCTACTGTTTTCGAACCGCGCCGCACCGCGCCCTAAAGATACCGCGCAAAACAAATCGCCGTCACGGTCATCGTGGTGTCCAAACACAACACCGTAACCTCGACGCGACGCCCGGTACTTGTACAGACCACTCTACTGAAGGACGATGGTTGAGGCGTTTCACGACCCGACCAAGACAATCATCGATCAGCACACGGCTCGAACAACAAAAAAGGGTTCGAAAATCGCAACTCATCCCAAACTATACAGCTACGACCACCGAGTAGGTAGCCACAGAAACGAGATCAACCCAATTGGAGAACTACACTATTCAAGACCTTCCAGACATTCGAGCAACTTGCTCGAAAGGAAAAACACGTTCATTTTTTTTTGTAACCCCATCCGAGACACTCGATCAACACAAGCGAGCACGAAAAGCGTTTTATACCCAAAATCCCAGACATTCAATCAAAACAAGCCAACACGAAAAAAAAAAAAAAAACGTTTCGTAAACGAATTCCGCTGACATTCAAGTATCACGTTTGCTGGAATACAACTAAAAAAGTGCGAGCGAGCACGCCAGCGAAGCGGCGACTGGACCTCACCGGTAGGTGTTTCTCCCTAGCGGACGAGGCCGGGGGGGGGGGGAGCGCCGGACTTGTAGCGTTTCAACAGCCCCATCAAGTAGGCGCTGGAATCACATTCGCGGGGGCGGGCGTGGGAAGAGCACGGGGGGGAAGCGATCGGGAGGGGGGTCGTAGCTCAAGGATCGCCCATTGGTGGGGGCGTGTGCGGATTGAGCACGGAGGGAAGCGGATGAGAGGCGGTCCTGACGTAAGTTGCGTCAACGGAAAATGTTCCGAACCTCCAGTTATTGACAATTGACTTGGTATACTTTTTCCGTAACATGTTCCATTTGCACTACTTCAAAAAAGGAAGCGCAAAAGCACAACATACACCTCGCGTATGAATATCCCAAGCCATCGGTCGCTCTACCCTCACCATAGGCGCACACGGGGTGGCTAGGTGTCCTCCCCGGGTTACAGGACAAAACGAGAAAATGGCAACGCACTCCCCATATGCCCGAAACAAAAACAAGCACGTCTGGTGGCATGTCTTTGCGAAACAAAAACGATTTCTCTTTGTTGTACTTGGCTTCAGGTCAGTATACCCCCCCCCAGTCCACGTCTTGGAAATGGGAGGGAGTGTGGTATCGGGACAGATACCGACTTTAGTTTTTGAGTTTCCTGACCTCTTGTTGCGGATGCGGCTCATGTCACACGACGCGAACTCCTCAATTGCCTCGGTGGCCTGCTGTTCAGACAGCTGCGCACACCGACGCCAGCGGCGCGGTTCACGCCAAGCCGCCCCACGGTACGTCACGTGACATGCACGGCCCGAGGCGAAGATAGGGGAGGGTGAAACGCCAAGTGACAGACAGAGGCCGAGACGGGGGTAGGGAGAGGGGGTGCAGTGGTTGGCGGGCGTTGCATAGCGATAACCTAAGAAGCAACGCTTTTCTACGAAATTCCAGGGGAGTTGATGATGCAGTGGGCGTGAAGGAGAGGGGAGGGGGGGGGGGGGGGGGGGCAGCTAAAACACACGAACGGATGAGTAGAGGAGTCCAGGGTATCGGGGCATCAGAAGGGGAAATGGGCGATGAAGTAAATGGCGATGAAAGCGAGTACTCGGAGGGCTGTAAGTTGGCTTGCTTGTGGCTTCACGGCTACTAATAGATACCACAGTAGTTGTCTAACTGATTCTAGCATCCTATCAGTACACAATCCACGACGAGCCACAAGCGCGCCAGCCAGATTGAAAAACGAGCTACAAACATGGGCTAGATTGTAAGCAAATAAGCTCATGTGAGAACATTATCATCACCACCAAAAACGCAGAGCTCCGTGAAATTACCGCATGCACTGACTGCAGAACCTCGCCAACTGATACAACTACGTCGGTGGCTTATAGCTAGGCGACCCACCCCTCTACGAAACCCTGCCCGCATCAGCCACGCTTAGCTGGCTTGGGGAATACTCATTACCTGGCGTCGATATACTAGTAAATTCCTGAAGAGATTGAAATGGACTGCACGACATCGCGGAGCATGAACGCGATAACAGCGATATATTCCCGATCTGTATGGTCAAGCTCATGTTGCCGGAATGACAGCCGTATCATCTGCATTGCCTATTATAGGGCACGTCTCCTGGGTTGGACACGTGCTATACAGGTCCTGCACAGACCCTGCACAGATCCTGCACAGCATGAAAAACGTCGGCAGGTCAGGGTCTAGATGATCTAGAGCGCGAGCTGTCCGATGTATGAACTACGTTGACGTTCAAAATCAGCGTTAAAAATACTGGCACGCCAGAGAATGGAGGAGCAACACGCGTGCCGGCCGTACGATACATCGAAGTTCGAATCTTCAACGTATCTAAAACTTTCGATACGAGTACGAGTATGGCTTGGGGACCGCCTCGGGGTTTTCGGCAATGCTCAGCACGCGACGGGCAGCCCTCGGCGCGGCACGGCACGAGACCCAAGTGTTCCACTGGTTGTGTCACCTTAGTCTCTTTCTCTACCCACGGGGCAAGGCGGGGCTAAAGCGCTCTGCATCGCGAGACCATGAATCCAGGCACACAGACTACCAGCACGTCATAGCAAGGATTCTCCCAACACAACATATTCTTGGGGCGATGCACGCCCAGTTCAGACGCCCGTTCTCACCTGTAGAAGCGTGTTGGACACGCGGGTGTCAAAGTCCCACTCGGAGGCGATACCCTTCGTTAACAAGTTCTGGACCCCGGCCTGGACGGGCTGAGGAGCGCCCGCAAGACGCTGAAGCGGGATAAAAACATTTTGACACACGGCACAGACGTCCAAGTTTGGTGAGAATAAAACCCTTTTTACCCCTGCGAAAACCGTTTCACTCTACTTCACAGGAAAGCAGTAATTGTCCCTCTATAGTGCCGGCATGCATGCGCCAACCAACAACACCGGCACTGTAGCGGCAAGCGGCACTATTTACTCCGCATACTGGCACATTGGTTAATCCCATCTGCGGCTAGCGATATCAAAGGCACTACAGCGGGCAACCGGCAATACGGAGGGACCAGCACTACTGTACTGTGTCCCCGAAAACGTGGGCAAAGTTTAGTTTCAAAAGCGTCAAGTTTTGTTTTAACCCATCCTCCGGAGGATTCTGACAAAAAACACACACACACACACACACACACAAGAATCTCCTGAACAACCGTGAGAGGGACAACGGATTACCGCCAAAAAAAAATGGAAGAGGCACAGGGGGGAGTGGATATATCGTGGAGTGTCAACATATTGTTCTCGTCCATCCTCCGGAGGATTCTGACATAAACGAAACAAGCATCTGCCGAACAACCGAGAGATGGAAAACGGATTACCAGAGAAAAAAATAAATGGAAGAGGCACAGGGGGGAACGGATAAATCGTGGAGTGTCCACATACAAACAACAGCAACCCAAAAAACACAACAAGACATGGAAAACATGTAAGGCCGTCTGCGAGTATTCCGGCTGGGGGCATCAATCACCTCCATCAGTCCCGCCCCCGCGGGTTTCGACAGCTTGTTCGCCCACTGAGATTCGCTGTTGTAGTCCCTCATGCGCTTGGCCCCCACGTCGTATGCCCCCGCCGGACCGCCGGGGGGGTAGCTGCCCCCACTCGGGGCCCCACTTCGGAAATTCTCGGCGTGCTTGCGGATGACACCCTGCCGGGTAGGAAAGACGCGAGCGCCGGCAGACGGCGGACGATATCAATCAACCACCCAATCAATCAATAAGCAGTCAGCCAACCGCCCTACCCACCCAGCCAATCAACCAACCAGTCAACAAACGAATAAATCAACTTACCTATCAACGAACCCCCGGGTCAATGAACCATTGGATCAGTCATGACTCAATCGATCAACTACCCAAGCACTCGATCACTCAGTCAATCAATTTATCACGCAAACATGGACATACCGGGGATATTCGACCATCAATGATCCTTAGGCTTCATTCGGGTGGCGTGTACGTCTGTTTCTCTAAAGGGAATTTGACGTGAGGTACAGCGTGCCCGTACGCGAGGAAGGAACCTGATAAAAACGAGGTACGATTATCGCCCCTGCCGTCGTATGCTCGCCCCGCGTGTACAGAGCATACCAGTCTTGCCCCGCGCATGCAGCACATAATTCCGTCTTACCACACGCAAACAGCACATACCACAGCCCTGCCTCGCGCAGATAGCACATACCACAGATGTGCCCCGCGCATACAACACATACCATGTTCTTGCTCCGCACAAACAGCACATACAACTAACTGTCCCGGCCGCACATGCAGCACCATGCCCACGCATACAGCGCACCCTGCACGCGTAGTTTGAAACGCCTCGGTGTAAATGAATACGAACAGCAGGCGAACTATAATTAGCGCACCATGAAGTAGGCGGAAACCTTCCGAATGTTGTGCCGCTCCGCGGCCATGAACTCGTCGATCGCCTGCAGAGCCACGTGCTCGGGCACCTCGCGCAAAAACTTGCGGCACCTACAGTGTTAAAAAAGAAGACGGCGATGCCAGCTTTCAGTATCTGTGCCGCCCGAGTGATCGTCAGTAAAAAATACCTGGGGTGATCCAGCAAATGCAGCAAGACACTTTACGCTCTCTCGACCTCTGTGTGGGTGCAGCTCTACAGCCATCCAAGCAGAAACCAGTCCACCTGGCATCGCTCCTACTTACGCTTGGAATGAGTGTGGGAATATTTTTGAAGCAGTGAAAGGGTTGAGGACATGGCACCGAACCCTACCCCGCTCCCTTCTATGGCCGTCCCTGACTTCGAAACAAACGAAAAAAAAAAAAAAAACGGATTTCTTGGAGATCGAAAAACGGCTTTTAACGATGGGAACGAAAAAAAAAAAACGACAGAGAAGAGAAGCTACGAAGACAAAAAGTTCAAACACTACAAAAAAAAACACACACAAAACGAAAAAGGATACTCGTAAAACGATAAAACCGAAATGAATGAAAGAAACGAAGCATCTCCGCCCAACAAACGGCCCGTCATAGAACAGTGACGCCCTCGGACCTGTCGTCAATATCTGCCGGGTAGCAAAAGCCGGTGGACACGAGGTGGTCTAGCCGCATCTGAACGTTCGGCGGAAGCATCTCCACGGATCCGGGGTGATGAGCCATGCCCATGTGGGGATGGCCGTACCCTCCAATCGGCTGGCCGTAGGCGTTGAAAACCGGAGGTGGGTGGCCGTACCCCCCTCCGTAGTAGTCCTGCCGGTACGCACCAACGCCAGCAGCGGCACGACGAAAAAAAGTGTCAACCCTACGTACCTACGTACGTACTTGTTCACCCTTTCACAGTTACTATTAATACGATCAATGTCATCTACCAGACATATATGAGACTACTAGGTACCAGGATGCACGGACAACGAAAATCTGAAAAATAAATGCCTCCCCGGGCAGAAGTATAGGGACACACGCCAGCAGCGGCACATCGGAAAAAGGTCAACCCTACTTATACGTACCCTTTCACGACTACAAAAGTAGATTACAGCTGTTTACCAGGCATACATAAGGCCATATACAGTGATACAGGGAGAAGGAAAGTCCGAAACATGAGTCAACACTCTGGTAAGGTAAACGCTTCGTATGATACCAGTATTACCAACGATGGAAAACGGGAAGAAAAAAAAAACATGTTGAGTAAAATAAAGTGAAGATAGGGTTCTTAGGTCACGCCAAAAGCTCGCCGCTTGTGGATGTATATGCAAGCGTGTGTCGCTAACTAGTGTGCGCCGTTGGGCGAAGGGAATTCTTATCAAAGTGTAGGCATACGAATCAAAGTTTTGCTCCGACATTTCGGTCTGACGGCGCGGACCTCTGGCTAAGGGTTTCCACCGAACGAGGCTTACCGAGTACGGGGAGTGTCCCCCTGCTCCAGGGTCCATGTACCCATAACCCCCCGGGGAGCCCCCGTAACCACCGGGGCCGTACATTCCAGCCCCACCCCCACCTCCCATCCTGCCCCCCCCCCCTCGCCCTCCTCCTGCCCCCCCCCTGCCTCTGCTGCTGGCCTCGTGATGTCGCCTGAGGCAGCAGAGGCAGCAAGCAGGGGGTAGAGGCGGAGGCAGCATAGGCAGCATAGGCAAGGGCACCATACGTAAGAGTGAACAAGCGGACCCAGCAGGCGGAGGCGGTGATTTGGCAGCGTGAGTACAGCAGCAAGCACAGCAGCAAGCACGGCGACGATACTACTGCGATAACACGTACAACACCAGCAAGCGTAACAGCACCACCACCACCACCACCACCACCACCACCAACTACAACTATAAACCACAACAAGCAAGACGACAACACGAACACAGTACATACCGCTACACCGTTGCAGCTGCTGTACTTAACGCGCACCTGAGATGGGCATGAAACACGCGCTCGGTACAGTGCGTACCACCGACAACACCAATACACCAACACCACCACCACCACCACCATCAGCACAAACCAGAGACCACCAACAACAACTACCACCAAAAACAGCAACACTGCCACCGCCTCCACCACCATCACCACCAAGAACAACACCGAGCCTACCGAATCAAACGAAACAAAAAAAAACTACCAAAAGCACCGACAACACCTTATCACCGACCGTTCCGAGTAAAGCTGGTGCGAGTATACTTAGTATACAACGAGTGCCAAATTTCTCTCTAACTGCTGCACCGCACCCAAACATAGCCACGACTCTAGTTGCAAGTACTATAGCCCCAATTGTCCACTAAACGGGGAGTGCAGTCCTAAACAGGCAACAACCCTCAGACTACTGAAAAAAAGAGTCCCACACACACAAATTCCATGTAGTATGCACCAAAAGAAGGGTTGTAATTCTTGAGGGGTAAACCCCTTTAGAACCGCAGTCCTGTTTCGGGAACAAACTACTTGAAATTTGAGTGGTATGTCCCCAAAACGGGACTGCGGTTCTAAAAGGGTTAAGGGCCGTTCTTATCGATCAACTTTTCCCCTGCTTTTCCTCGTCGCTTTCTTAGAAAACTAAAAGCGGAAACAGGAGATATTTCCTAAATCAGGAAATGTGATGGAGGACAAAAATATCACAAACGCTAACGTATCATTCCTCTTTGGGAACAAAAAGTCAGGAAAATCGGGGGGGGGAAGGATACTTGGGAGAAAACACTATTCGATACTAAAAGCCTCAAGACCTGCCTGAGTATTGACATGAGGAAGGCGCTCTTGTTGCGAATTGACGTGATGTCGCTGTGACCGAACTCGTCCATCGCTGCCTCCGCCTCCTCCTGTGTCAGGTCTCGGAAGAAAACCAAACACCTGCGCCATGACACAAGACAGAAACGAAAAAATGTAAGAGCCAGGGCGGCATATTCGACGCGAGAGGACGAGGGGGAAAAGGGTCGGAGTCTTCTCGCGATAAAAAAGCAAGGCACGAGCCGTGGCACTGGGGGGGGGGGGGTGTACTCGATAGGAGAGATGCACTCGATCTCATGCACGGCCGTAGTCGTATGACCATAGACCCTCGAATCCCTAAAATGCCGGGACGAAGCATGTCGGGTTTTCACCGACCAGGCAGACATTGCTTGCACCAAGCGCGAATCGCCGCGAGGTGTCCGGCGAGTTGCATGAAGGGTGAGCTGCATCCTACTAAGAACCGCTTGTGAGGCGGACTTGCACATGGACGACAGCTTCAATGAGTTGATTTATTTTCCGGTGTAGCCACTTCCCACTTCCAGAGACAGCAATAGGAGTACTATGTACCTGCCTCGCACGGGGGGGGGGGGGCGAGGGGGCATGCTTGATGACCGTTTTTTGCGTGAGGTACAGAGCTTCTTATCCTGTATTATAAACCTGGTAAAAAGTATTGAACAATGATCGGAAAATTATATCTACCAAGTACATAGGAAATCCCGGAAAAGTAAGCCATGTACACACAGACACGTTTTGCACAATATAAAGCACTTTGTGCCTGCATAAATACACCAAAATGTCAAAAGGCACCAGGGGTACACCATGCGACTAAAAAACACTAACCTAGGTACCAGGTACATATCTGATATCCAAAGCTCACCTCTGATCGACGTCGCTTTTCTGGATGAAGTTGCTCGCGTACAGCTTTTCCAAGCGATTGGCGATGGACGGGCATAGCCCGTCAGCTCCCGCCTAGTAGTATAGTACAGCACAGCACAGCACAGCCGCGTCGGGGAGGGAGGGGGAACGGACGCGGCCAAAAGACAAAAAGAGCGCCCAACCAATGAGGGGTTGGGGGGGAAATCCAAAAATGCAAAGATTGGCATATACATCGGACAGGTCATGATCTGCCCAACCTACAGTAGATGGTACGCTTCTGTTGAGATCATGATCTGCCTGACCTAGATCGTGTACCTTGGTCAAAGTCATGATCTGCCTGGCCTAGATCGTAGACATCGGAGAACTCGCGATCCGCGTACACCAGATCGTACACGCCGGGATACACCAGAATAACTGACGAAAAGTACACGGCTCTCACCCCCATGCGGCCCATGGCGTTCGGCGTGGTCGCCATCCCTCCCGTAGCTCCGTTCCCCAATGGCGCCCGCTGGCCCTGCTTATACTTGCGCAATATCCCCATGAGGTACGCCGGCTTATTCCTGATGGTCACGCTCGTCTCGGAGACCGCAGCATGGTACTCGTTCAAAGCCGCCAAGGCCTGGTGGAACAAACAAAAAACCACAACGCGAAAAACAGCAGCAGCAGCAGCATCACCAGCACCAGCATCAGCAACGACAACAACGACAACACCACCTCACCACCAGCAGCTCGTCTCGGAAAACCGTCGCATGGTGCTCGTCCAAAGCCAATGGGGCCGGGTGGGATAACAAACAACATAGGAAAATAAAACAACAGCCACAAAAGCAACAACAACAACAACAACAACAGCAGCATCGACCACCACCCTTCGGTTCCAAAACGCGATAGACATTGTACCGGTTACAGTTTTACTACCGGCATGCAATTCCGAGAATGTCGTACACCCCCACGCGGTTCCAGTATTATGACTATTAATAGGAGCGAATGATAGTCCTTAATTCTGACGTACGCCTTTTTCTTAGGCACCCGTTTTGAGTTTTTTGTAACACCCGCCGCCGCCGTCACGGGTCTCAAAACTATGGTACGGCGTTTACCGATACAAAATGGGGTTTTCGTGTCCCCGATCTTTTACAGACTGACTCGTACCACGTCGTACCACGAGAGCATCACAACAGCAGAACAGCCACCCAACCACACGCACCCAGCGTCGGCCGAAGCAAGACGGGAGAGGGGTCGACTTCGGGGCGGGGCTAGATGCGAAGCCTGGTAGTGGTGGTAGTGGGTGGTGGTGGTGGGGGGGGGTGGTGGGGGGTGTGTGGTCATGTGGAAACCTCTTATTCCCTCTTTCATTACACTGCTGCAAGCAGAAGCACTAAAGCGCCGACAGGCCGAGGGAGAGGATTCGACTGCCGAGCGCAGCTAAGCCTGCTGGCAGTGGGGGTGGTGATCGTCGTGCCTCACGCCATGTAGTATTACGGGGGACCAAAATAAATAGAACCAAATATTGTCAGTAAAAATAGACAAATATACAGGTATTTGTGTCTACCGTAGGTTCTACTTAATATGGCCCCCCATATTATTAATAGTATACAAGGCGCTTCGCTCCGCGGGCGGCCTACGCCGCCCGCTACGCTCGCTCAGGAAGGAAAAGTTCGCGAAGCGGACAGAAGGTCGATGATTGAATATATATTTGATGAATGTTGTAGTTGCAAATTGGCGACTTGATAATGCCAAGAGTTACATGCCGTGCGTACGTACATACATACCCCAGGTCGGGTACTGACTTTCTTCTTCATGCTGGTACTGGCATGTACGAACGAGAAAGCACAGCATGGCACAGCAGCAGCACCGCAAAAACAATGAAAATGAAACCGAAAAATAAAAAATTCGAAAAGAGAAAAAAATCCCCGTCCCCTCTCATGTAATAATTGTCTGCCCCTGGAACAACTTGCACCAGTCAAAGAAGAAGAAGAAAAAAAAATGAACAGCAGAGCTTGTCTCTCAGCCTCGTATGCCGCCCGCCCCTCTCTCGACCACCTCGCCACCGATTCGGTCCGCGTAAAGCTTTCCTCCCTCTCTGTCACAGTGATCCCCGTCGCCCGCCCCGCGTGAAGCCCGGTGCTCACCGTGACCTTCGTTCGCCAGCTCGACGATGTCCATGGTCAGACGGGCGTTCATCTCTTTGTACAGCGACTATTACGAACGGGAAGGCATCCTGCCGGAGGAGCAGTGCGGCTTTAGGCCCGAACGATCGACGGTCGACATGATGTTCGTGGTGCGACGCTTGCAGGAATTGGCAAGGAAGAAGGACACTCCGCTGTTCATGTGCTTTGTCGACCTCACCAAAGCCTATGACTCCGTCGACCGAACCCTCCTGTGGGCTGTCTTGGCTCGCTTTGGGGTGCCACCTAGAATGCTCACCGTTATCCGCCAATTCCACGACGGCATACGAGCATGCGTGCGGCTGGATGACGGCGAGTGCTCAGATATGTTCGACGTGAAACAGGGCCTACGGCAAGGGTGTGTGCTCGCGCCATTGTTGTTCAGCATGTTTTTTACAGCGGTGCTGCGTGTGGCGGAGAAACGTTTCGCTGCTGATAAAGCCATCACGGACAGCTTGGTGCAACTCCAACAAAAGCAGGAGAAGAAGAAAAAGAAGAGGGGGAAGGCACGGGTCGGGCACGCCGACGGACAGGGGAATGATAAAGAGGCCCAGACACTGTGGGCTATGCTCTATGCTGACGATGCAGGCATAGTATCGAGATCACCCAACGGCCTGGAGAGGATGATGACGGTGATGTGTCTGCATGTGCCGCTTTCGGCCTGACGGTCTCGGAGGCCAAGACGGAGATAATGTGTCTGCAAACGAAAGATGGGGGGAACGTGCCGTTCACCGTCACCGCCGCCGGCCACGTGTACAAACAAACGACCGAGTTTGTGTATCTGGGCGGGGCTATCAGCGCAGATTGGACGGGCAGAAGTGTCGAGGTAACGCGTCGACTCCAGAGGGCATGGGCATGCTTCGGACGGTATAAGATGGAAATTTAGGACCGCCCGGGTGTGCGCCTACGCCTGAAGGTGCGAATGCTGAGAGCCGAGGTGATCGAAACGTTGCTCTACGGTTGCGTTACTTGGAGCCCGAGCAAGACTGACTACGGTAGGCTACGGGAGGTCCACCACAAGATGCTCCTCCGATGCATCGGGTGGCGAAAACGAAAGCGCGAAGACCACATTCTATCCTATGCTAGCGCGCTTCTCAGGACAAAATCCGAAAGCGTTGAGACGACGGTACGCAGACGTAGGCTCTTGTTTGCGGGCTTTGTGACACGAATGGGAGAGGAGCGTCTGCCGAAGAGGGTGATGTTTGGGGAGATGGTTGGGGGTAAGGGTTACTCCGGAGGACAGGAGTGGGACTGGATGAGGTATCTTGAGGAGGACCTCAAGGAGTTCGGCATCAAGCTCGAAGGGTGGCGCGAGGCAGCACAGAAAGCCGGCAGATGGTTCCGACGGGTCGAGGAAGGGGCGGAGGCCTTCATGCGGAAATGGCATACAGATGAGAAGGAGGCATCGGCAGAACGGCATAGAATAGCTGCAACAACGACCACAGCCGTTGACGCTAACGCGAGTGTGCAGAATGGCAGGGAAGAGGGGGGGGGCGAAAGGGGGACGAGGGGGAATGGCGGGGGGGGGGGGGGGAGGCGGTCTGCCCAACAGACTGAAGCCTGGTTATGGCCATCATCGTCATGATGCACTCCTTTCTTTGGGACCCAAGTAACTAGCATGGTGCCATCTGGGCAACTTTGCGTGTCTGTATGCTCCAGTGCCTGCCTTTCGTATTTTCTTTCCCCCCCGCCCGTGATTATCGCTTTTTTGTCCCTTCTTTTTTTTCATTTTATTTTCATTCCCGTTTGTACCTCTGTGTGTCTTTGTTAGTATGGTCCGTTTTGCCTTTTTTTGCGTTTTGCTATCTGCGTCTGTTTTTGTTTTTAAAAAACTTTTTTTTTTGCTTAGCTTCATCTTCTTTTTTAGGTTCTTGTCTGCTACTAATAGCCTCCTTTTTGCTTCTTTGGTGTCCGCAGTGGTGGAGTGCGTATGCTTGTTTTTTGTTTTTGCCTCTGTTTTTACTTGAGGTATTTCTTCCACTCCAGATTTATTGGAGCCTGTCCTGCGACCACGGACTGCATTGAATTGTGAGTTAATGTGAGAACAACAACAGCAACAAAATAGTTCAGCGTGGTCGCAAAAATAAGCGCCGCTTGGATGTTAGCTTGCAATCCCGAACGACCCTTATGGACTCGTACACACCAAGTCTAATTTTTCAGATGGAGGCAGAACAGAGCCCATTCATGCTTCCCTTGGTGTCTCGAGGCACCCACGACGCCTAGCCACGAAAACCGCGACCGCGCTCCTTGCAACCCCCCCTCTACTCGCGAGCATCCGCCGACACCCGCGACGGCGCCGGGCTCGCCAGCGTCGCCGTGCTCCGACTCACAGCACACGAAACGGAAGAAGAGAAAAGGAAAAAAAAAATGAAAGTGCAAAAGAAATTTCAACCAGCCGGTGAAAAAAAGCGAAAGAGAACCTCCCAAACCGCTGAAAAAACAAAATCGACTTTTTCTTTTTCCGAGATTTTTTTCTATTTTTCCGGGGGAAAAAAGTGTGGCACGAGAAGCAAGCACGCAAAGGAAGCAAAGAACGCGAAGAAAGCAAAGATCGTAGAAGCGACAAAAAATCGTGGGAGACTGGCTGAGCGTGAGGCAGGTGCTTATGATCAAGTGATTTTAGGAAAAGGGTAACTGTAAGTATGTGTATTATGATCTTCTCCTTTGGCTCCTGCTCTTAGTGTTTTGCTCCCGAATGTAAGAGCATGTGCCTGTTGATGGCCATGAGACGACAACCAACAACAGCTACAGAGATTACTATCGACCGCTGCCTGATGCTTATCATCCACCAAAGCACACAAGTTTACGACAGTTACAAATACCCCGCTTCGCTAGGTCCTTTTGTAGCGACAGCGACATTATCGTACACAAAATGAAACATGTTTTAATGCCTCATACCCTCACCCCAATCTCGGCCCTGAGCGCCCCAAACTACAGTATTACGGGTTAGGGCGAAAACAATCAGATCTGTAAGAATACAGACAGTACGAGGTTTCATGATTCTTGGGTCCAACGTGGACCTGATCATCTGACCACAACAGCCCCCCGATGTATTTCGGATTTTTTTTTTTTCCTGGATGTGCTTAATCCGAAACCGACAACAACGCCAAAACTTCCGCACAAAGGGCAGACCAGGTCCCCAGTTCTCCGTCTAGATATTTCACGGCAGCTAAGGTTTATCCCTTGCTATTATTACGGGGGACCATAGTTAATAAGACCTATGGTATACATGAAAACCTATATGTTTATCCATTTTTACTAACAATATTTGGTCCTATTAACTATGGTCCCCCGTAATAGCAATACGACCTGCACAATCTAGGTCATGTTTGCTGGATGGGATCTGTGTGACCCTGCTTTTTCACGCGTATTCGCCGGGTGGGGTCTGCATGATACGATACGGTTTTTCAATATTTTACAACGTCAAAAGACGGGATTTAGACGATCCACATCATGATCTACTCGTTCGCACCAGTACACGCACCAGTAGATCATGATCTGTCTGATATGTGACGGGTGTGAATTATAAACGGGTCAAGCAAACGGGTTAAGGCGCCTCTCGCGGAAAGGGCAACACATTATTATGATCAAAATCAAATCAACTTGATTCGGTCGTTCTCCGACAAAAATAACACGCTTAAAAAAAAACGTTCTAAATTCGGGTCAATTTTCAAGTCTTACGGGATACGAAATTATCTGATAAGCGAAGCTGTGGGTTGACGGTCTAGTTTTGGTATGTCTAGGCTTCTCAAAACTTGATTTACTAGTTTAAAATTATTTTACGGCGGTCCGGCAGCGGGCAAGAGTACTCTCAATCGACTTGGTAAGACGTGGCCTGACCATATTATTTTCCATGTTCCGAGCGAATTCAAACCGCCACCTCAGGCAGAAGAGCGAGAACCACCCGGCGCAGCCTCCACAGCAGCCCTCAGACGTGTGCTGCTTCGCTTCAAAAACCGGCGAGGCAAGACGCCCATATCAAAACCGGCTGTAATTAACACCAGGTAGTCTTCTCACGTTAATTCCTCGCCAAAACTCGAGCCCATGGTCACAGGATTTGCTTCAACAGTTCTGGAGTGAAACGATACTCCGAATTAACACAAAAGAAAAAACAACACGCAAATACAGTCAACAACTGAGGCAAATCGTACACTTCTCGCACATCATGTATGCGTACCTGGTAACATGGGATAAGGACATGCCTTCAGCACACAAACGCGATGAAATTACAATGGGGCAACGTTAACACAGCAGTAACCCCTCTCCGCACGATTGCGATGGAAAAATAACCACATTGTCGTAGTCCTAATAGCCTGTCCCTAAAAGGCCCGTGCAGTTCTTAAGGAGGGTACGAGTATAAACCCGTGTTCAATGAATCCACCCTTCGTTCACCCTTCGTGAACGATAACGCCATGCATCATAGCGCCGGAACAGTCAAAGCTGAAAGCATGATACCCAATAACTAGACCATGCTGCCTGCCGTCATGCCATGCATCATGCCATGACCGCCACGTCTAATTTGTCTCGGGCATCGGGCGGGATCGGGCTGGACCTGTGTAATTGTCAAGCCCACTTTGCAACTGCTCTTCTGCACACGCCATCATTGCGGACTCTATATCGCATGATTGTATCATACCAGGTGCCAGGTATGAATATACCAGATACCTACTCTAGTACCTGGTACCAGGTATCAGGTACCAGGTAATACATAACGTAATCACAACATATCACATGATCATCATACGATATCTCGTGATAACAACATATCACAGGACCCTGCATGACCACTATATTACGTCATAATGTGACATGAAACGCTCATGATATTGCATGATTACCTGGTGCCCGATATCACACGACGATATCGTTTCATACAAGAACAGCAAATAGCATATCACGTGATCATATTATACGAAGCTTAACATAAAAACATCAAACCTGGTATCATCACATCGTTCACACACAATACCTCGTACGTACGACATCAGCACTACTCTGACTGTACCAGTGACGAGAAGAGTTCAAAACGGATGTTCTGAACGCTTTTCCCCCTGCTTTATCCTCTGGCTCTTGAAGAACAGGAACGCTTTGTTACACGATTATTTACCCAAATCAGGGAAAATAACAGTGGGCAACGAAACACGAACGCTTTTTACGTAGCATTCCTCTTTCAGGGAAAAAAAAGAAGGGAAACCAGCACTTTTAGTACAAAAAAAAACCCCGATCGTAACGACTCTTAAAGGGCCGGCTAGAGTACGACCCGGCTCTCCCGTAACGTTGACACTACGTAACACCTTAAACCCTTTAGGGACTCGTATACTGCTGTTATGCTGTACATCGACAATAAGACAAGACTGCTGTTGCCAGTAATGCGATACCAGGTGTTGTCAAGCTATCAAGGAGGTCCTCTTGCAATCTGTGAGCCCGGATCTTTAGGTTGGTAGGCTGTTCAGATATTTTGCTTCCGGTTGGGATCAAGGTACGGGCGAAGACCCAACCCAACCCCCTGACCCTAACCCTGACCCCAAACCGCAAACAAATCGGGCCATAAACGCGGGTGCGCCGCGTTAGCATCGATTCAAGAATTTTCTCCATTGCGGACGACGATTCCGAAGTGCAGACCGCGCTACGCATTTTTTCAAGTCAAAAACACCCCTGAAGATACGGGCTCACAGGTTGCAAACCGTACTCCTATCAAGCGTGAGAAGACTGCCGTGCAGCGGTATGAGCACCACCATTGCTCTTGGATATCGAACGAGGAATGACTTCAACACGACACCGATATACAAGAAAACAAATCGAAACGATTTCGATGCTTCACACATCGCAGCTTCATCCAGTACCGTACATGTAAAATAAAATCAAAAGGGATATCGCGGTGCCAGCGGACCGGTCACGCCCGGCTGCAGTCCAGGGCGGTGGCGACTCTCATGGACGCTCCGACCCCGCCGCTCTATGCCTACTTACACGCTGCACTACTGCCGCCCGGCGAGCACTGCATTGACCACAGTCGTACCTTCACCAGCGCCGACATAACACCCCTAGCACCTCAGCAGTGGGTTGCTGATCGTTGGTAGCGACCAACTGCGGTTGGTAGCGACCGACCCGCTCGCATCGCGTGCATCGGATCTCGCCCGAGCCGAACGTGGCCATCTCGCTTCCACTCATGCTTCAAGTAGTCGAAACCAAACATCTCTCCCAAGCAGGTCCCAACCAGCCGAGTCCTACAGCAGTGCTTCCAGTTGGAACCACGCTATTAATAGCGTGTCCAGATCACTCACTGGTGTGACCGGCCGGGCCGGGATGGGTTCACGGGTGGACTCTCATTGGCTCTCGTGGTCGCAGGACGCACGGGGTACAGGAAGACATAGAGTAGAGCATAACATAGAACAACCAATCACAAAGCGTCATTATTGCGGCACCTCCCCGGTACATACGAAACATACCCCTTAGAAGCATGCCACTTGTCCCTACGTACACCAGACGGTTACGCATAACCATCGCATACATTTCGTACTCCCAACAAGATCCCATCAAGAGTGAGTGGGCGTGGGCGTTCTCATAGAGAACCCTTTGCCCCCTGGAAGTGTTCGGGGTTTGTATTTCATGATGAAGACCAACCATGGCGGCAGGTCTCGTAGACCGGGCGTTGGTGGACGCATCTTCATAGTCGGCATGTGTGATGGGACATGGACGGTATCACGCACCCTGTCTTCCACACAAATGAAACTTAAAAGAGCAAAACGGGTAGGACACTGACAACCGTTGTGTAGTAAAAACTAACTTGAGCTTCACATGTATAAGGGTTGTAGCCCTTGGCTAAGCGTCGACAAAATTGGTTCAATACACAAGTACCTCGCTTCAAACATTACGGGCCCATCTTGACGAGAAACATTTTTTCATGATACTCCGCCAATAAGTTTTTCGTTTGATTTGTTTTGCATCTGATTGGTCCACAAGTGAATCACCAAGCAGCATTTTGACTTTTGATTCAAATAAGACGGGAAAAAACGACTTCGACGAGAAGTCTTTTGGGACTTCTCTTGCTCTTCGTGTTATTTAATTTGGGGAGTTCGTCCAACTCGACGCGACATGTTCCTGAAACCGAAGCAAGCCACGCACACTTGAGTGGTGTCGTCGACTGCTTCATAGGTGAGACCCACCATTCCCGAGAGACAGGGACTCCAGAGCAGCCCCAGCGCGAGGTCCGACGGCCCCTAGCACATAGTAGACCATTCGCGGCGCCTCAAAAAATTGCAAGGCCGTCGCAAACTCAATTTTAGATCCCTCTTTGACTCGCAAACCACACGAGCACCGACGAGGTCACGGCTTCGCTCAGAAGTTAGATCGCTGTATCCCCGTCGCTGCTGCCTGCGTGGGGCTTCGGGGCTGCGCCAGCCACTCAAGAAGTCCCAAGAGCGATAGCCTCTTCATCGGTGCCGGCATCAATCGGCCACTGACCGCGGCGGCCCGGGAAAGACGCGGACTGCTGCTCGCCTCGTTGGTTGCCCGCTGGTGTTTGTTGGCCCTTGTGCGTTATTCGATTTTTTTTAAAATACGCTATATTCCTCGATAGGACCCAACGGCATATTTTCACGAAATTATATTCAAGTCAAAGCAAATTCATGATTCCCTACTTAATTATCATGAAGAAGGTTTCTCGCTAACGCTTTTAGGGCTGCAGTCCCGTTTGGGGGACGAAATACTTGGAATTTGACTGGTTTGCCCCGAAAACGAGACTGCAGTCCTAGATGGGTTAAGACGGGCTCTAACCCTATAACCCTAAATCCGACCGTCTGAGAAAATTGTCGGAATGAAAGTGGTTGATGCAACGAAGAGTTAGTGCAGACTATCTACCTTTTAGCCGAATCTGGGCCAAGTCGTAATGATGCATACGACGCATCTGTGAAGTCAGGGGCAAAAGCTACGATGTCGAATACAGCTGTATCGAAATGGGATCGACTCGTGTTTTCGAGCATCGGTGTCGCATCGAGAACTCGATTGTCGGTCGATTTCTAGTTCCCGAATTCCGAAAATATTTCATTTTCAACCAGCTCCCAGGTACACACATAGTAACCACCAGCCCCCCCCCCCCCCGCACAGCAATCTCATTGCCAAAACCTGGTACTAGTTAATAGTCAACAGCAGGAATGCCGTACGTACTGCACGCAAACAACACACCCCCTGGGATGAATTTCCGAGACGATTTTCTCCAAAGCATGCCTTAAGGGTCCAGGGCACACGAAACGAGAATGGTGGCTTTGGAAATATCTCATTGAGATCAATCCATAGACGCACGTATGTAGGCGTTTACACTCTCCCCGTTATCGATAAAACCCAGCTTTCAAAAATCGTCCGAAGGAGCGTGTTATCTTATCACCCCAGTGTTACAGTGTTGAACGGCACCCTCGCCGCCAGTTGTCGCTACGCTTTTCTTTGGACGAGCAACGTCCTCGCACGTATATGGTCAGGCGTATATGGTCAGGTGGGCACCATACACCACACACCACACACCCTACACCATACGCAGTCTGCTCCAGCCTGAAACGCGTCTCATATTATCGCTTTGCATTGGACGAGCACGGTCTTCGTATATACCAGGTACCTGATAGTCAGTTGGGCACCATGCACAATTGCACCATACTGGTATATACGCCATACGCAGCTTGCTCCAGCCCCGACCTCGTCGAATTGTCGTGGCACCCGGCTCGACACCCGACATGCATACATCATCACTGAACCACGCATGCGCTCAGCTTGGAATCTACTCCAGAACAAAACGGACCCGCAGAGTGCATACACCAGTAGACTACTGGCACATTTATACTGGTACCTTGTACGTATAAGATAATATGCACCGTATCGTGTAGTGCATGGTGTTGTGTCGAACGGACGAGCGGAGTGGAACAAACCGATATGTACCCTGGTGCATATTTATACTCGTATGTATACCTGGTACCTGACGTAGCATCGTATATATATGTACCGTGTGCATGGTGTTGTTGCTGTTGTTGGCATTGCATACTTCGAAGGTGATCGTATCAGCTGGACTCTCCAGCTCGGCTCGCAGTAGCTTTTACGCTCGGCAAATGGCCTTCCCGAATAAACCGCGGTCACAAGTGTCGACTAATACTGATGTCTACCATTTTTCCTCGCCCCCGGTATCATGTAATACACGCCTCAGTATCCTCGCGCTTTGGGTTCAGCATTCCCACTGCTGGTCGATTGTCATCGAGTTTTTCTTTATTGTACTTTCTCGTACATATTACTGGTAATACACGCCTGAGTATCCTCGCGCTTTGGGTTCAGCATTCCCACTGTTGGTCGATTGTCATCGAGTTTTTCTTTATTGTACTTTCTCGTACATATTACAGTACAGTATGTATACGAGACACGGAATACACCTGATGTACCTGATCCGTACAAAACAAACGTAGCAGCAGTGTATACTTGAAATAATATAGGGTCACCAGTATTGCCTTCTTCGTTACTTCTCTCATTGTACGGCATCCTTTTTCGTGCTTTCTACTTTTTCTCGGATGGATGTATTTACACTCGGATGGATGGACACGTCCCTGGCATTTCGTGTGCTACAACAGATACGGGATGGTATTTTATACCACGTATACCACAGGTCATTAGTCCGGGCCTTTCCTCACGTACTGGTATTGCGGTGCACGTACGCATACATCTCGTGCTCGTCTTCTTCCATCGATACGCTTTCGATGTACTGCTGTAGTCTGTTTTGAGATCACGGGATATATTTCTGGGACGCAAGAAATGAACCACGTAGACAACAGGGATATAATTAGTGGCCCGGTGTCTGTAGCGCACCTTCGGCGCGCAAGCCCCCCGCAAGGACCCCCCCGGGGCCAGAAAATTGCGATATACCTGGTATACGCGAATGTATCCCTGAAGACCGAGTAACAAAGTGCGTTTAAACGCCTCCCGAACCTCGAAAAGGCGTGTATCGGGATCAGAACCTAATTTTATTTTGTTCTACTACAGGCTAATAGAAAAAAAGCCACAATAATAAAATTCGCTAGCGGCGAATTCAAAAGGGGGCTTAATTTTTTCCAGCCAAAGGCGAACTTGAAAAACAGAGTAAAAAAAAAAAAAAAAACTAGGGCGAACAAAAAAGGGCAGAACACTTTCTTGGGCCTGCGGCCAAAAAAAATTCGCGCCCAAAATCGCGTTTTGCGCTGCGAGCAACCAGGCCCTCCGCGGCTGTTGCGGAAAACAGCTATTTTGACCAAAATGTTGCGCCAGCGCAACAGCTAATTATACCCCTGGTACACAATCGTACAACGATACCTGTAGTAGGAGTACTGGCTGTGACGTGAGAACATAATCTATCCAATAATCCATGAGCAGCCCCCAAGATGCCAGGGATTGCCGTACCAGACGGGTGGTGAAATAACGCACCCCCCTCGGGCGAATTTCAAAGCTGATGTTCTCAACAAAGAGGAGGGCGTACTGGATACGCCGAGCGACGCATCTACGCAGTCCGCAAATATCTCGACCTAGACATTTCCACAACCGCCTTTCTCGTGTTGTGTGCCCTCCACGCTTTAGAAAAAATCGTCTCTGAAAATTCGTCCCCGGGGGGGGTGTGCTATCTTATCACCCGTGTGATAGGGTAGGAACGGCAGCTGCATCATTCACCTGGGTAGGCAAATTGGGAGACCGCGGTTTGACCCTTGGGTGGCCGCCCCTCGCCCTAAGACTATACCAGGTACCTGGTAGTATATAAAGGACAAAAGAGGCCTTAACGCTTGACGTGCCCAAAATGACCGGCCTTGTGGCCTTTCTGGTGACCAGGGCATAGGAACTATTTGGCAGGTGGATATTGCTGTAGACTACGTACTACGCACGAGTACTCGTACGAGTACCAGGTATCGGTGTAAAATTAGTGAGGTCGAAGCCCTTGCGGTTTGCAGCAGTTGTGCAACGGTTATCGCAGAGCAGTACTTGTACCGTTGGGGGCAACGGGCAAAACTGGTGCATACCAGGTATACAGCTGTACACTGCGTGTGTGTGAGCCGACGAGTAAGAAATGAGCTATCAATAATCTAAACACTAGGCCCACTTTTTGAGGGACGCTAAGAAACACACTTTTACCGCAAACTGCAGTCCCGTTTGGGGGAGAAACCAGTCAAATTCTGAGTAATTTGTCCCCAAAACGGGACTGCAGTCATAGAGGACTGACAAATTGTGTTCAGTGACGAGCGCTACACTAAATCCTATATAATAGTATATGCTCATGGTTACACAAGGATGGCCTCAATATAAGATTCCAAGGCTTGCTCAGACTACGTACTCGTACGAAGTGTTCCTTGTTGGCGGGCCCTATTAATAGCAATACTACTGCTACTGCTGTAGTTGTGGCCTTCTAATTATACGCGAACAGTCATACTTGCATTTTCAAGCAGTTTCGTCCCCCATAGACGTGGGTGTGATAGCTTGTAACCGATGCGCCCTCGTCTGCCTCGCCTTTTCTTGAGGTTTCGCTGCATTCGAACTTTTATCTTTATATCCCGGTACTGCTACGAGTATACTGCTGTAATACGGTATATTGGTGTAGTCGTGTCGAAATTTGAACCAAAGAAAACTTCAAACGATTTTGGTCAGCAACAGACGAACAGGCGGCAAAGGCAGCAAGCAACACAGTCAACACGCCAACACCGCCCGAGGAACAAGAAGCACCAGCCAGCCGAGTGATAAACCGAAAACCGAAAACGAAACCAGGGGGGAAAACTTGCCCGAAAAACAAATCCTATACTCGGACTGGTACAAAGTCTTATGGTACATATTTACACACCAACTCCGACCCGGAATGTAATGACCTTTTAGTTGTTAATATGAAAAACCAAACGGCCCTTACATTTCCAGACATGGCATACAAGTACAAAAAACAAACGACAACACACCTGCGCTTCCGCTACCTCCCCCAGGAAGTTGACCAGCCTCGCATCCTCTCGCATCGACTCGTGCTCCCCCCCAACCAGCACCTCATCCATTCGAGTTCTTACAGCCGCCGGCAAATCCTGCACCTCTATCCCAGGGGTGGGGGCAGCAGCAGCAGCAGAAGCAGCAGCAACATCATCAGAAGCAGCAGGGGCACTCTCATCATCAGCAGCAGCTTCTGTGGGTGCATCCTCGCTTTCGGGCGCGGCAGTAGCACCAGCCGCGGCAGCAGCAGCAGCAGCGGGCGTGCCTGCGGGCTCATCTGATGATGGAGCATCCATTGCCTCTGCTGTTACTGCTGTCGCGGCGGCGGCGCCAGCGGCGGGAGCCTCCTTTTCCTCTGCAGGAGGGTCGCTAGCGGCGGCGGCATCAGCCGAGGCGGGTTCGTCTTCCACTACCGCAGCATCGGCCTCGATGGCGTTGGCGTCGTCTGCGCTTGTATCAGGAGCAGGAACTTCCACAACATCGGTAGCATCAGCATCGGCATCTGGTGCAGCAGGAGCATCCGCAGCATTTGCAGCAGCATCCCGAACATCCCCAACAGCATCATCACTGCCGGCGCTTGCACCATTCTGCTGAGGCTCCTCAACTGGGAACGTCTCCTCTTCAGCCTCCATGCTCTCAGCAGCCTGTTCCATCGCTGGTGTGTCGTCACTCATTCCTGCAAGCCGTGCCGTGGGGTGTGATGCTTGAGAGTTATAAGGAGTAGATCTAATCAAGATCAGCTAAGTGCAGGGCCCTAGCAAGCAAGAAGAGAGATCATTTTCGAAAGGGTTTCCACCTCTTATATCTTACCGGGGATGTTCATAAATATCCCCTTTTTGTATTGAAAATGAATGAATGGCAGTGGTGGTTGAGGATGTATGTGTGACGCTGCCTTAGCGCACGTCCATCAGTAGGCCATCCACCGCCGCGGCAGGAAAACCAAAAGACCCGATTATCGAGCTGTGGGGCTAGGAGGGCGAGTGCCTTGCAGCTGTAGCGGACAGAAATACACAAGTGAATCTCAACTTCAACACTACTACTCGTACTCCATATATATCATATCTGATCAGATTCATTCATTCATGATGATTGTTGGTTCATTCACGTTGCCAATTTTGATCATTGTTGTGTGTGTGTGATCGATTTGATCGATGATTGATGCTTGACGAGTGTGACGATCGATGCAATAACAGCGAGTTGTTGTTGCGGTTGTTATGTTGGTTGGTGTTGTTGTGCTCCATGCGTAAAACGACGTGCACATTGTACCTGTATTATATAGTAGTAGAGCACGATTATCGAGGCCAGGGAAAATAGACGGCAGGAATTCTACTATTTATTAAATACCTGGTAATAAATTTATACCAGGTATGTACCAGGTATATAATACTGGTACGTACGTATTATACCTGTGGTACCTGATGCCTGGTATATTTTATCTGAATCTGGCTTTCGGAAGGCAGCTTCTCTATATCCCTGGTATTTCAATACTACAACTACAACAGCAGTACACAGCAAGCTGTTATTATTAGTATACCAGGTACCAGGTATCAGGTTTACTACCGCTATATAATGCTGCTACCTGTGGTACTATATACCACAGGTAGAGTACATGTAACTGCAGTATATATTATATAGTAGTATACTACCTGGTATATTAATACTATTAATATACGCTACTATTACTACTATACTACCAGGTATACTACTACTATACTACTACTACTACTACTACTACTACTACTACTACTATACTATACTACTACTATACTACTATACTACTACTACTACTACTACTACTATAATACTACTACTACTACTACTACTACTACTACTACTACTACTACTACTACTACTACTATACTACTATACTACTACTACTACTACTACTACTACTACTACTACTACTACTACTACTACTACTACTATAATAATATTACGGGGGACCATACGAGTAGTAAATAGCAGGACCTGCGATACACACACAGAAAACATATATATTTCCCTGTTTTTACCAACAACAGTATTTGGTCCTACATTTACCAGGTACTTGGTCCCCCGTAGTACTAAAAATACTTACTATTCCTACTTGGTACTTCAGTTTGCGCTTAGTTTGCGACGGCGGCTGCTCTGCTGATGATGCTGATTAATTAAAAGTTCGCGTCGGCAGCAGCTAGCTGTGATACTGTAGTATAGTAAATAATAATGACGAAATGTGCCTCACTATTTATCTATTATTATGTACCGCTACATGGACTCACTCCGACGGCTATACTTTCCGTAAGCTTATCAAAGCACAACCCTATCCCATACTAACCCTGAGCCCACCCCCAAAACACTTGGATTTCGAGGAGGATAGACTCAATTTGGGAGTACCTCGACAAGTACTGAACGCATCACGCATGTGGGCGTGCGGTGGGGGGGGGGAGGGGGGTATACTGCATCACACTGGGACGCGCGCGGTGGGGGACATTCATGCGACAAGAGAGCAAGTGAAGTGTGGGGGGGGAAATAAAGACCGCTCGGCGGCATGCATTATTAATGCATTATTAATAATAGTATTAATGTGTTGTGGGGCCACATGGATACTACTTACTTTTTGGTGTAGAATTTCAGAGTCCATATACCAGGTACTTTTTTTCGAGTACGCGATATGATAAGTGAATGTTCATGTGTTATAAGGACTATTATTAGGTAATGGCACGAAGCGCGTGTAGGTCAGCGTACAGACGCATATATATATGTATACGGTTCTGACGCCCCAAAGATCCCGCCGTTCAGGGGGGGGAGGGTATTATAGAGATTGCCCTGGGCTGTGGGTAAAAATCTATCGATCTTTTACCCGTATATAGCTTAGTAGGTAACAATTTCACATGAAGCAACGCCACCGCGCCCACAGTTCGGGGACTGCACTGCTTGAACGTAGACTGGAATCCTATTCGAGGCTCAATGTAAGTAATTAAATAAATGCTGTTTGTTGTTGACGAAGAGTCTCGCTAACAACGTCCTTACCTCGAAGTCTTAAGATCAGATGTCGGGACACTTTGTATCCCTGGACAGGATGCCTATTTTTAAGTCGGTGCTCGTTGGTACTCACGTGTTTTGTGTTGTTTGCTTGGAGATATACAAAAGAAAAGCACAGCTAGCTTTATTACTCCTTTCGTGCACGCGGAGACTGAGCGCCAAGCTCGTGCCCGTTGGGAAAACCCCTGGTTTTCCACCTAAGATACGCCTCCAAAGTACTACAAATACGATCCCAATACTTGAACCCAGGTAATTGCCGGGCTTTCAGCCTCATACAAGGCAGTCTCATAACACTAGTCCACTCTGATGAGCCGTATGTGCAGCATAATTATGGGAAATTCATGGAAACCCCGATTCCACGAACTCAAACATGAGTCGAAGATGCGGCTCCTCAAAACCCACTCCCCACACCTCTGAACGGCGAGGCCACGACGCCGACAAGGTACGTCAAGAAAAAAGAAGAGAAAGAAGATAAAACAAGGCTAACCGTAAGGGAGTGGAAGAAATCGTCCACGAGAACCATCGCCATGCCACCCGCAACGGGAAGGAGAGGAAGTGTGTCGATGGAAAAGCGAAAACTGAATACCTAAAACGAGAAGGAAAGTAACACGGAATACGCCAAGAACAGCCCACAACTCTGGACACGCGTCCTGTGTCACGAACGAGCGGCCCGATTACCCAGCCCAGCCCCAACACTGAGCGGTGGCAGGGCAAAATACAAAATACGCAAAAAACATCCCCAACCCAGCCCGAGCAAAAATAGACCAGAAACACACCGTGCAGAAAAACCACCTCCCAAAGTCCAGGAAAACGAGAAGGAAAAACATATCGAGTGCAGCCGAGTAGCGAAAGTCAGCTACCCACGGCGACGACTCAGTATCATAACAGAAGCAAAGAATTATGTGCCAGAAGACAGGTCCGTCCGTCTCATGGACCGTCAAAGTTGGCCGTAGGGCCGAGTGTTCCGCACTAAATCTGTTTTTTTTACTGGTTCAGATGTAAACATGAAAAATGAAGTTTGCCGTCTGTCAGGGGGCGAAAAGAAAGTGTTGTTGGTGTCTCCTCTGGCCTCTTTGCCTCGGAGTTTCGAGTGGATAGAGAGTTAAAAAAACCCATCTAACAACGACAATAATAATACAAATCGTCTCGGTGACCACACAGGTCGCCATTTCGAGGAGGGTGTCGAGGTTCAAGCCCCAGCTTAGGGACCGCCAAAAAAGAAGAAGGAACAGGGGGTGGGGGGCACAGACCCACACCGATGGCGTGGGGATGGAGCTTGGATGCAGCTTTGGATCTAAGAATAGAACGTAATAAGAAGGAAGGAGCAAGGACAGCAAATAAATGAAGTAGACAATCCTAAAGTTGGCACAGAAGGGAGGTATACTTGGTGCATGGGTTTCCTTTTGTTTACGACGTGTTCTTCTTTCGGGAAAGTTATGAGTGATCAATGTTGAAGATCATGCTGCACATTGTCGGATGGCAAGAGAAATAATACTACTAATAATACAAAATGACACTACTTTACTATACCCTGCACCTTTTTCCGAGTGAAGGAATAGTCAACGTACCGCCCACCGTTTCAGACGCGGGAAAAATACGTACGTACTGACACACATTTTACGCTTGCTTGTCTGGACACCCACGCCCTCCCCCGTAGTACCCCGCCAGGCTACTGACACGGCGCCCTACGTACGGCTCATCATAACGCCTCCTAAGTGGTAACCCTATGATTGCGCGTGTCATCCAAAGCGGCACGAAAATCACAGAAGAGAGCGAGGGGAGATGAGGAGAGACGGAGGGAGATCGTGAGCACGATAGACGAAGCTGCAGCAACCATCGCAGTTGTGGATCCCTCCTCCTCTGTACTATATTTACACATTTTGTGCGATTTTCTCTTTTTTCATTTTCATCCATCTACGACTCAATTATGGGGGACCATAATAGTAAATAGGACCTGTGGCACACACAACACCCATATATATTTCCAAATTTTTACGAACGCTATTTGGTCCTATTTACTATGGTCCCCCGTAATACTCATATTAACAGTTACCTGGTACATTGGAATCATGATCCAGTCCAGAATCGATGTGTTTTTCTTCAACGATTCTCTCCTACCTGGTAATTTTAGTATCATTGAAGCCTCTTCGTGTGTGTATGCCCGGTGGGCTAGTATTACTAGTGGTACCCTCGCATGGTGCTACGAGTTGATGCTCCTGTTCGAACCCCATCCGGGTCGAACTTATGAGTTTACTTGCCAAAATAAATGAACAAGGGAACCAACTGCCGAGAGCACCTACAAGGTATGAGAGTACGCTGAGTAGCGTGTGGGTGTAACAGGCGTAATCAGACGCGAGTCGACTAGGGCAGAGCGGGTTGAAGTCTTCTCGCGATAAAAAATACCAGTGCGAGGCAAGAACCGTAGAGGGGAGGAGGGAGAAGAGCCTGCGATGTATGTGACCCCGGATCTGAGTCACGACTATTAATACAAATGGGAAGGAAAGAGGAAGGAAGTGCGAAGATACAATAACTGGGATGGAAAAAACAATTTCCTAAAAACGTGCTGCCCCTCTCGCCGGGCGCCACCAGCGGGGCCCTGTGGGGGCGCCTTCGGCGGGGCCTCCTCACAATCCAGGGGGGGAGGGGAGTGGATCACGGCGACCACTACACTGTTCGGTTCCGGTGCACTGGCATCAGATTCTGATGCAGTCAGTACATACTGTAGTATTGGCTGGAGCTCTTTTATACCACGAAGTGGATAGCTACAGAGAGACAAATAATGCCTGGCATCACACGCGCCCAAACAAGAGGAGAGCTGTACTCCGCGCCGAGCAAGAAGACATATGCCATCGGGGACGATCGAAAGAGGGAGCCCAGCCGCTGGCACGGGCACCGATACACACACCCCGCGCGATCACCTCGTACGCAAGCGAGCTGTCCTGTCTTTCGACCTTCGCACCATCGGCGACCGCTCAAGAGAACATGGCTCCCGAATAGCTTCATACAGATGCACGATGTGCACACCGGGCAGCACAGATGGACCAGATCCATTCCCTGTTTACGATCCAGTTATTCTGGGGATAATATATTCAGATAGATGTGCTACATGATCTGCACTTCCTGCTGTAGGTAGATACAGCTAGATCCATGATTTTCATGACCTACCGGCACGATTTACCGTACAAGAATGTTTGTCTGGGGCTGGTCCAAACTGTTCATCTGTATGACACAGCTTTTGCGCACATGTTTGCCGGGTGTGAACTGTATGATACAGCTCTTGCACAACACCTTACAACGGCAGACATATACATGTTTCTATCTACCTAGTAGGTGATCTAGATGACCGCGAACAGTCCGATACGGCAGCCAAATACGGGTTATACTGTCCACAGCAAGTACTACTGCAGATAAAAAAATGGTTTGGTCGATGTGTGTGAAGACTGCGGCATCTGTTCTGCTACGGTATCAAGTTGCCTTGTATCACATGGTTGCACATTACAAACACCAGCCCACAACCCCAAAGACGCCGACCTCTAGCCTGAGCCGCGGCTAGCGTTCTCAGCCCTCACCACCAATACTGCCAGAAAGTAGTACACTTCTTACTGTAAGCGACTACGTGTATACGAGTACACAACTAGCCTACCAGGTATATGGACAATTACAGTAGCCCATCATCCCTCTCATAAGAACGAGCCCCTTCGAGAAACTCACCCTTACATTGCCGGGGTACCAAGACAGCCCGGAGATGTGAGGAGAGCGCACTTTCGCCCTCTGACAGACAGCGACTTTCAATCTTGTCTTATCATGCCTTGACCAACACCAAAAATACTACCGCCAGGCATTTGTTTTTAGTGAGGAACACTCGGCCCTACACCCTTGACAGCGGACGCTTTTCCTCGCTCGATATGTCTCCCGACATATTTGAAGCATACCAGAGGAGAAAGCATACGTACCTTGGGCCAGGCCCCGGTTATACTTAAGTTAGTGTGGAAAACATTCTTTTGTCGCGAAGAAATCTAGCCTGTGTCGGCATCCCGGTTTCGTGCTACAGGTATATAAACCATACCTGGCATACTACTGTACTCACTGAAAAAGAATCTCTGTTGTGACGCCTCCAACGTCTACAAATAATTCACCGTCATTATCCTTGCACCCATTTTTTCGATGTTTAGCCCTACGCCACCCCACACAGCTGTCACACGGAACTAACACTCACCACCACCAACACCAACATCACTTGAAACAGGCAATAACGCCTGCGTAAACGTCGATCCGTACTGCCGCGGCGAACGTACTAAGCCAGCTGGGTGAAAAAAAAAAAAAAAAATGGCACGCGCTGCTGCCGCAAAGATCAAACCAGCTGGAATAAACCAAGGTTGTTTCACACGCAGTTCTGCAACAAAGCGCAAAGGCTGACATGTGCTGCTGCAAGGTGAGGCCAAGCCCCCTCACAAAGCAGCCAAGGCAGCCACGGGTGGGAGCAAGCCCTCAAGGTCGCCACCCGCACATCAAAATAAAAACAGCACGGATGGCGGCAAAGGGCAACGGGCGAAAAAACTCATAATCAGCCATCAAATATGCCCAGAGACCGCGGTTTGACTCCTTGACTGACCGCCCCTACACTACAACGAAAGTGTATCAAGGCCAAACGAGGCCTGTATGGTCCCCAAAACACCGGTTCCCTTCCCTCGTTGTCGGCCATCGACCATCAACGAAGCGACGGCGACAAGCATCACACAGCTACCAGAGAGGTCCCGCAAAAGCAAGAGCCGCTCGCAGCGAAAACAAAAACATGCATCATAAGGTGTTCCCCTTCGCGCAGAGCCCGTTCGTACCGGGCAACTACTGCGTACTTCAGCGGCAACCACAGCCCGAGGAATGCAGAAGGAAGAACAGCGGCGAACAAGGAACGGAACGAATCATACAAAAAAAAAAAAAAAAAAAATCAAAAAGAGCGGCTGTTGGGGAAAATGAATCACCAGCTCCGGTTGCGAACGCGTCATACGTGTCACTCATCTGTAGCCCGAACCGTGCTCCAAACAATGTCAAACGTAAATAATTTGCCGAGCCTAACCGTACCCAAACACAATGGCAGACGGCCCCAAACCTGAAGAGGCACTTCGCCGACTGTTTTCACACAACCGCGTCGCGATACCACCTTCAGCGACATTCCGAGGAACGTTCTGGGGAACAGAGAGCATCCTAAGCTCCTCGGCTCCTGGCGGCCTGCCCCTCACCTAGAGAAACCGAACTGATCGCTACCCCCCCCTCCACGAACACGTGGCCCGTTCAGCAAAAGTAAAGGGGGACGGGCGAGCCCAAGCAGGGAGGGGGGGGGGGGAGCAGGGAAGGGAAGGGAGGAAGGAAAAAATGGTCGCTATGCCAACCCGCCCCCAAGCTGTCCCGCGCTGCTGCAGTTACTCCACGTAATTGTCGCTTCTCGAGTACCCCTGCGGCATAAGCGGCATCTGGGAAAGGCGAGCGAGCGACCCGTACCCCGAATCGCTCCTTCCCAAGAGGCCGGAACTTTCGTCCCCATGGAGGAGTTCCTCCTGAGGTGGTGTGAGGCGCAGCGGGGACAGGTGGAGAGCGGGTAGATATCGTCACGGGGGATCTTGTTGACATATTCGAATGGGCGAAATCTTGACAATATGGAAGGGTGGACTGATACGGTCGGTTGACTAGTCATCAAGATACCGTCAAATAGGCCGCATCGCTGATACGTGAACGAGGGGCGAGATATCCAACAGGAAGAGTGCCGGCACACAGACAACACGGCAACAAAGGGCCGACTGACACGATCGGGATCTTGTTGACACATGGACGAAACACGACACAAAATAGACGAGTGATTTTTATCGGCCGACTGGTTCAAAGGGGATCTTGTTGACGGTTCAAATGGGATCTTGTGGACACGTGAACATTCGATCTGGTATCGCCAGCTTTCAGAAGGGGCCTTGCTGGCACATGGCGCAACAACACAAAAACAGCGGTGGACGGATAGTGTATGTCTACCAAGGGTGCTCGAAATGAAAAACAAATCCCCTACTATCAATAGTACAGTCATTCCCCGTGTCAAAATAAAGGGCGATTCAGTGCGGTGGGATTCATGGACGTCACGACCAAAAGCGATTTTTTCACATGACTAGTTTACTTGGTTGTAGTATACCCCCCCCTTTGTCGGATCCCGAAAGCGGGCTGTGAGGTATCGGGACTTTTTTCTTCCGTGGACTCCTGGGTCTACTGAAAAATGGTTCAACACATGGTATGATTACGGGGGGTATGGTCTACACAAAAAACTATACATTCAACCATTTTTACTAACAATATTTGGTCCTACGAACTATGGTCCCCCGTAATAGTAAAAAATGAAACACTGTCAACAGAAGGGGTCGAGATACCGTCGGGGGTATGTTGTTGGGACATGGAATGAGGGGAGACATATCCTCAGAAGGGGTCATGCTGGAACATGGAGAGACACAACCGAATGGTGGACTGACTGATATGAGCGGTCTACCGAAACGGTACAGTACATGAGGTCAAAAACGAGATATTGTTCACAGAACGGGCCGCAATATCGTTCGAAGGGAATTTCTTGGCACACGTGTTTACGGAACGACACCGAAGTGTCGCGTGATAAAAATAGGTTGACCGATTAAAAAAATGCCACCGAAGGGATCTTGTTGGCAGGAGGGCGAGGGGAGAGATACCGTTAAAACATGGCCGAGAAGCATTACGAAAGGGTGCACTGGTGTTCATTGGAAGAGCTGCCTCCAACAAGGTATGCGAAATCTCCCAATCACCGATGCACACAAAGCCCCTGGACGGTTCGTGAAACGAACGCCTAGCCAAGCTGCCTGTCGCTCCGACCATGTCTCCTAACCTGGCCGATACTGCGTCCACATTGCGTAGAAACACATTTGACATCTACACCTAGATCATTTCGCAGAAATAAAAGGGTATACATATAAATCGACTATTGCGGGGGGCCATAGTAAATAAAACAAAAAAATATATACCTGGTAGTAAAAACATGAAAATATATACCTGGAGGGTTTTTGTGTGTACCGTTGGTCCTATTAACTATGGTCCCCCGTATTAGCGGCTCACAACGCCAAAAAAGCGTGGCACCAGTGGGTGAGGAGAAATCACTCATTTCGCTACTGGCTGCCTCTGCCCTCTTCGTGAGACCGTCCCCGCGCCATCACACGGAGAGCACGTACTGCACCAGCGCAAAAAACAGTGGGATCGGTTTTGAATCCATGGGCGATCAACCACCATCGCGCATACATCACACGGAGACAAAAATCTAGCCTCCGTCGTCATCAGGCAACATCCCGACATACCAGGTGCATACCTACGGGTGGACTAGAAGTATCATTAGATACTGACAGACACATGCACGCACTCTAATATATTTACGCCTTGAGCTCTAACACGCGTCGTCGCCGGTATGCATACCGACGGACGGCAGTTTGTTACGGACAGACTCATCGCATAGACAGATATCTGGGATACCGCGCAACACGTGTGATACGGTAAAACACTCCTTCGGAGGATATATATATATACCTGGTATATATTTCCTCGACAACAGAGAAAGCGCAAACGCCGAGCGATGCGTCTATGGATTGATCTCGAACGATTTATTCCCAAGGCCACCGCTTTCACGTACAGCTTTGGACAAGATTGGCCCGGAAATCAATCTCAGGGGAGGGTGAGTTATCTTGGGTGTTACATGTACCAGGTGTATCGGCATTCCAAAGATCACACATTTGTGGTGACAGATCCAAATGTCCTACCTGGTATTTATAGTTTCACCCACAAGATGGTCAGGAACGGACGGGCTACTTCCGGTAATACGGGCGCTCACACGAAACAAACATACCTATTATCTACCTGCTATGTACTATTACGAGGGACCACAGTAAGAAGGACCAAATAATGGTATTAATAGTGAAAATAGGTGAATACATAGGTTTTGTGTGTATCGTGGGCCCTATTTACTATGGTCCCCCGTAATTCTGGTCATGCTTTATCACATGGCAACATACACGTACCAGGTGTACATGTATATATCGACAGCCAACGATGTCTTCATTGAAAAATAGGCAACACACCGCGGGGGAGCCCAGGTACCTACCTGAGTATGACATGACTAGAACAACCAGGCCCCGAACACTGGTAACCTTCGAGTACGAAAACATAAAAATAAAAAACCAGCTGGGCCATCGAAGATTTCGGCGAAACTCACCTTTGCTGTGTGTGATACTCCCAAGTACATACCCTCGACCACATACCATATCCCGGCACTACATAAACGTCGGGACCACTGTGGCCGAGAATACAGTGTACGTTTGCATTCTAATTTTCGTATCAAACAGCTGCTATTTACCGGCCAGAGTCTTGAGACACCATGTAGTGCCGGGATATAATTAGCCGCCGGCAGGGAACACCAAGGCACGCTGGTCCCACACGACTTGACCCACCACAAGCGGGTTTCCCCAGAACGGCCACAGGGCCCGTTCTACGATAGAGGTGGCGCATTTCCGCTACTTTGTTTCTGAAAGACGGGTTTCCGTGAAGAGCCCAAATCGTAGGAATGTCAAAATCTTGATTTAAAAAAAAAAAACATTTTGGTAGACTTGGGCCATGGGATTATTCGCCGCGAAGCATTTCGATTTTTGCTGAAGTCAGCTTTCGGGTGAGGTATGGAGCTCCTTAAGTGGGGCGCCTCAGAAACTTTAAGGTGAACCTCTATATATCGTAGAACGCCTCACAGCGAAAACAGGAACGACACTAAAACTAGTACCAGGCATGCTGCTGTCGGACCTGTGGTGTTTTTCGACAAGTTGTTTTCTACGAATACTTGCGCCCATCACTTCCACCGGTACCTGATATGGAGCGCTCACCCGCGTAGTGGCCAGGAGGCCTCTCCCCGACTTTTCGTACCAGATGCCTCCGAAAGAAGCCCCGATCGCGACCAAGTAAAGCAACGCTGGGGAGAGAAGGGTCATGCGGGTCGGGCGAGGCACGCGGGTAACAGAACAGCGGGAACAACAACAGTGTGGGAGGGAGGCGGGAGGGAGAAAACGGGGGTGGGGGGGGGGGGGGGGGTAGGGATAGGTTCAGCGCCACCTCACTAGAGCCTATCAGCAATGCGCAAATAATATGGAATACATACGAAGGGAGGAGGAACGGGACGGGGGGGGGGGGGGGGCAGGGAGGGAGGGCGGGGGGCAGGAGAGAGGAAGAAAGAAAACCATAGGCACATGCCATACACACATTCCACTTGTTGCTGTTGCTATTCTAGTAGTGGTTCCTCTCATACTTACCCATCGCCACGATCGAGCCCGTGTTCACAAGACAGACTCCAACAATTCAGGAGCGGAAGAGAAGAAAACAAAACGGAACGAAACAAAAAAAAAGCAGGAATGTAATCCAGAGGAACTTATACGTTACTGGTACCACCCTGGACGGAAATGTAAGGACGGTTTGCTATCGATTATTGATGTTATCGTTTCAAAAACGCCGCTTGTGTTTCCGTCCAGAGTGCTGTGCATCACCGGTGCTCACCTGCGAAGTAGCATTCGGTCGCAGCGGCGTCGGGGTCGTCAACATCTACAGAGGTATACAGCGGTTGCTTGTCGAACAAGAAACCAACGATCGTCAGGAAAATGACGCCTGGGATGGATAGGCCGATGCAAAGCCTCGCACCTGAAAGCAAACAAGAGACAGAACGGGGGGGGGAGGGTGCCGGACGCCGGCGATGAGATAGGCCGATTAGGCGCACTTGATTCCTACCCTACAATATTACACATCATACATCATACAAGGATCTCCTTCGGGATGTGGTTGACTTGGAATCTCAGGGGTGTCGCAAGCTGGAAAAAGGCAACACCCTCATCAGGCGTTCTTGTCGATATACTTCGTGTATGTGGACAGGATGAGGTTCGCGATGTGGTTGGGTTTACAGTTGGACGACATAATATTAAACATCGTACGTTTGTGCATACTAAAATCGTCCCGGTTATGTCATGCAGCGTCACGAAACCACGTCGCCTCTCAGCTGAAGCGCAACTGCACGCACGAGACTAAAAACAGCAGGCACAAGTACACACGCGAGCATACCTTTCCTTACTGCCAATTGCCGCTGTATAAAAAATAAAGGCATCTGGGAAGGTGCAACTCTTTACTGCGACAGTGCAGGACATCAATCTCGTACTACTACTGCTGTCAGTAAATATCAAAACCGACCGGAAATATAATCACCGCATGACACTGAGATAATAATCCAAACAGGGATTATGTTTCCCGTCATAGCGGTGACACATACCACTACAGAGTGCGTTTCTTTTGTCCCCGCCCCCCCCCCCCCCATATTTTTGTGTATTATTTTCGCCCTTCTTGTGTTTCTCCCTCCTACTATTACGGGGGGCCATAGTTAACAGGACCAAATATTGTTAGTAAAAATTGTTAGACATATAGGTTTTTATGCATACCATAGGTCCTGTTAACTATGCCCCCCCCGTAATAACAGCAATCGTAACTCAGATCCGGGGTCACATAGAATATTAGGCTCTCCTCCACCCTCCCCACTACGGTTCGTGCCTTGCGTTTTTATCGCTATTACGGGGGACCATATAAATAGGACCTACGGTATATTAAAAAAAAACATACTTCGGTGTTTTTACTTCGTAACAATGTTCGGTCCTATTTACTATGGTCCCCCGTAATAGAAGACTTCAGCCTTTTCTTCCCGCGTCAAATTGGATACGTACTATTAATACTAATACTGTGTAACATCAAGAAAACGAGCACTGAGAAAGTCACGCTGAGAATTCCTACAGGAAAATCGTGTATCCAGGAGCTCTTACTCATACAGCATACATACCGTGTCAGATACCTGGCACAGTAGTATTGACCAACCATGCAAACAACTACTCTTCATACGGAGAAGCCTGCGAATTTTCTCTCGACACAATCTTAAAAACAACCTTGAACAGACTACTGGTATTGGTATTAATATACGAAGTATACAACTCTGACTGGGAATACAATCTACATTCGGAAGCTAACATGAACATGACACAAATCTTACATGCACGGTGAGAGCGGTGGAGAACTTAGTGTAGCGCTCGTCGCTGACCATGATTTCCAAAAATCCGATAATCTTACAGTACGTACTGTCCCCCAACAAGTGAGCCTAACGCTGTTCATGGGCAATTCCTTGTTCTCGGGGCTTTATCCGGTCTACGGCGTATGAGGGGGTCAACCCGTCAGTCCACCGCCCCATACCCAATGTAGCTGCGGGATAAAAATGGTGGGCATTACGATCCAAAACGTGCAACGTTGAGTTCGCACAGGGTGTTACGATCGTTTTTCAGCGCTCAATTTTTCCAGAAGGGGAGGGTTGCCAATGCCGAAGGAAGGAGGCGTTTTCGGAAATATCTATTATTTAATACCTGGTAGTGATAGTCGAGAGCCTTGCCCGGAATAAAATGTTCGACTTTAGGACCGTTGTCGAGAAAGCAATCCATAGCGCTCAAGAACGAACGCACCCCTGAGCGAACTCAACGGTCTTACAGTCTTTACGGTACACTGTTGTAGACCTCTGAGGAAACAACCAACCCTACTCGGAATAAACAACCATCACTATTACTCGGTATATCCTACACTCAAGCGTACAAGTATCTACGTGTTCTGCTGTACCCTACGTACGTGATCGTTGATGGCGTCGCACACACTTACAGTACTCGTGCTCGCGCTCTCGATGCTACGATGCTACAGCAGCCTCCTCCGAAGCGTGGCAACTGCAACAAGGTTTCGATGCGGTGTTCGAATCGCGCATTTATTGCGTACACACAATATTAATATTATGAGTGAGAGTGTACCTGGTACCATCAATACACCAACGCTCGTTCACATGGAATAAAAATAAAAGCGAGTGAAGCGGACAGAGAGGTCCACGATTAATTGTACGACAGTAGTAGATGAAAACTGGCGACTTGCCAATGCCAAGAGCTCCCGAATGCGAGTACGTTTTTTTTTTCTGATAGGTCGGGCAGACTTTGATGTCTTCGTTCGTTCATACCCTGGTAGCTTTTACGCAACGAGCTGGATGGATCTAGATGAATACCCGACGACATGGTGGCGCTCGCCAACTTTGTCCGGTGGCTTGCGTTGTCGCGCTCTGATCGGCGCGTACTTGCCTTGCTGCTTTGTGCAGGGCTAATGGGCTGCGCTTGCGGTAGATGTTCGACGACAGCATGCTCGTGCGTACGAAGAGCAACAAGGAAGAACAGAACGAAGATTGGAAAAAGGCTCGCCGGCAACAAATACAAGGATGGACATCCCAATCGGCACAAATTAACTTGAAGATCGATCCCCAACAAATCATACTGCCGTCGGACATTACGAGGCTGACGGGGGCTGTGAGGTGGGAGAATTTACGGAGCGAGGCAGCCGAGGGTCGGACGGACTACTTTAACCCTTTTAGGACCGCAGGTCCGTTTGGGAAACAATCCTCTTAACCCTTTTAGGACCGCAGTCCCGTTTTGGGGACAAAGTACTTGGAATTTGACTGGTTTGTCCCCAAAACCGGGACTGCGGTTCTAAAGGGGTTAAGGTCCAAGTAGTTAGTCCCCAAAAACGGGACTGCCGTCCTAAAAGAATCCAAGTATCGAAATCTACCGTAACGAATTACCAATAAAAACAGTCGTTCCGGTCAATACTAGCCAATGGCATCCACGATACAAAGGTTGCAATACAGCAGTCATGAATAGCAATAAGTAGACTTAATAATAGAAGGCTTAGGAATGAGAAAGAGCCTAGTAAAAGCCCCTTGGGGACCGCACGCCCGTTTCTGAGACAATTTACTTGGAAATAGACTCAGACTTAGGTTCCTGTACAGCAAGCAGTGCAGTGCTATTGAGATACTATTTACGGGGGACCATCGTTAGTAGGACCTATGGTATACATAAAAACCTATATATCTAACAATTTTTACGAACAATATTTGGTCCTATTAACTTTGGTCCCCCGTAACAATACAAAGGTTTCAAGTTCAAGCCACTCCTTTGGGGGGGGGGGGCGCTATGAATACATGAATACTCCACATATTTTTTTTGGATTTTGATTCAGAAAGCGTGCTCAGCGGCAAGCGCCAAACTAAATCCCACCGCACTTTAACGGTACAGCAGTGCGAGCCTAACCAAGGTCAAGGGTGCCCAAGGTCGGGCCCACAATGAGGTTCAGGTTTCAAGCCTTGCTACTTTTACAACATTGCGTCTCTTGTTGGCGGGCCCACATACCAGTATATACCAGCATACGCCGCTATCAATATTACGGGGGACCATAGTTAATAGGACCAAATATTGTTGGTAAAAATGGTTAAACATATAGGTTTTGATGTATACCATAGGTCCTATTAACTATGGTCCCCCGTAATAGTATATATATATATATTATTTTTTTGCTCACTCATTTATTATCTTCGCACATTTTCTTCTCTCTCTCCTTCCAACTCGTAACTCAGATCCGGGGTCACATAGCAGCCTCTTCTCCCCCCTTCCCGCTACGGTACGTGCCTTCATTTTTATCGCGAGAAGATTTCAGCCTTTTCTTCCCTCGTCGACTCGCATCGAATTGTGCCTATACCCAGTATATACAAGGACCATACATACTGATGTACCAGGTATCAAATATGTCAGGGGACATGTCAAGCAACGCAAAACGTGCGCTGTCAAGGATGTGGGGCCGAGTGTTCCAGCCTAAAACCTAGACGTTTGGAGTCAGTCAAGGCGTGTCAAGGCAAAGTTGCTGTCTGTCAAGGGGTGAAAGTGCTGTCTCCTGACATCTTTGGTGTAGTATGCTGCTGAACACACGATGCACGACTAGACATCCTCTTCCCACCGCTGTACTTCCTACGGCGCCTGCGGCTGACTGCTATATACCGGTAAAATACTCGTACTACAAGTGTACAGTAGTATTGATACGGTAGTAGTATGTGTGTGCTGCCTATCCCACTACACGAGTACATCCAGCGTCCGTCCTGATTCCTTATCCTCGAGATATACCTGGTGCTACGAGTACTACTACTGCTGTAAAGCGGTATTATAGTACTAATGTGGTCAAAGACGGCAATGATACAGAGAAAAACACAGAAAATAGTAAATTAATGGGTAAAGCAAGTGAAACGCCAACGTACCGGGTACGAGAACACAATCATAAAAAAAAAACAGTTCGTAAGGCTGTTTCCTATGGTTCGATTTCGAGCTTTAGATTTGTGTTTTTGATCTCGAAAACAAATAACCCTGCTTAGGCGATCCAAATATGCAAAATCCGACCGGAATTTTTCGATTTGAGAATCCGATGACCCAAGTCGTCGGATTTTGGCCCAAAATCCGACGACCTGGGTCATCGGATTTTCAAATCGAAAAATGGCATGCTCTCTAAATTCAATATGTTCTCCATGACACCAAACAGCAGTAGCAGAACGATCGATGAGTTGGAAGGTGACAAAGCGGTATAGCGACGTTGCTTCGCGCCCGACGCTCGGGCGGCGGGCGGCCCGTCCCTCCGTGGCCACACTACAGTCGCGTCGAGACCAAGAGAAGCGCAGTCGACACGCACCTCTCCGTGGATACGTACGAGTACTCGTAGACTTCCACTGCTGTACAGCAGCAGCAGCAGTCAGTCACACAATGGAACACAAAATACCAAGACAGGTTGGCTCTAGCGCACTCGCCACGTCTCCCTGCCGCCAGACCAGAGGCAGTCAGCCTTGGCTCGCACGCTCGGGTCCTACGCGCAGGGCGGCGCACCCAGGGCGTCTTTTCGCGACACCAAACCACATAAACAGCATTTGGTCTCGGCGTTTGCTCGAATCTCTCGACACACAATAAATTTGATTTTTCCGCATAGGAAGGCTGTTTCGATTTGCCAAGTTCACATCTGAAAATGCGATCGGGTCAAAATCTGAAACTCAAAAATCGAACCGCATAGGGAACGGCCTAAGAACGAAAACACAATAATAAGACCTATGCCAATGGGAAAGCGAAGTATCAATAAAAAGTTTGAATTTCAAAGATACCCTACAGACTTTTTTAGAACACGCTTCCTATGGGCCCGTTTAGAAAAAAAAAAAATCCAAACTTTTGGAAAAGCCCGAAACAGGCAAATCTGGGGCCGATATTGGGCCAACATCCGCTTGAGCAAAACTCAGGTCGATCTTTGGTTCGAAGCGGCGAGATTCCGAGTCCTTGACAGACATCGATCGACAAAACCAACGACTTCGTCATGAATTATGAACGGAGTGCGCTCGACAGGGGCTCCGACTCACCCTAGGGTCACCGTCTTGACACCATGGCCGGTGTCATGTGGCGGGAGCTGACCACGCGTATGATAAAAAAACATTTGGCACAATACGGCACAATACAGAAGACAAAACTCCATCCGTCACGGATGGCAAAAAATAGACTTTTTTTTCAGACTTGGGAGGATAACGTAGTACGCCGCCGGCAAGCTCTCGCCCCCTAGACCATGGATCCACCTGATATCTTCGAGGCCGCCATCTATATTCGTTGGCCTTGCCGGAGACCGAGCGGGTTGGCCGTGGGCTGCGTCTATGTGTGAAATCGAGCGTCGATCGTCGCACGAGCTTGTTTCTATCAGCGTGTCGACAATTAGCAACCAGACGAAACAAATTGCGCCGCCCGCAGCCATTGGGAAAAAATAAATAAAAAATAAACCCTTTTTTCTCTTTTTCCCCACAGCGGCGGTACGAGCAAGTTTTCGGCTGTTCTTTGAACGCAATATGTTTGGAAAAAAACTTTTACACCTCGCGTTTCCATTGGCATAGGTCTAATAAAATAATAAAAAAAAGTGTGAATGAAATGAAACAGAATACAAGAGACGCAAAGAGATCAGGAAGGCTCAAGGCTGCTGGTTTTTAACGAAAATTCATGCCCAAAACAAACAAAAACTCGGGAATTTTCGCGGGTCACGTGGCGTTCAAAATCTCACGGGTCGGATCGGGGTCGGGTCAGGAAGTGTTCTGAATCTCACGGGTCGGGTCGGGTCGGGTCGGGTCAAGAGGTGATGAAAATCTCACGGGTCGGGTCAGGTCACTCGCGGTTCTGGCCAGCATGACCCGCGAGTTGTTCTGTACTGGCCCGCTTTCTTACCCAAAGGCTTCTCTCGTACCAATTTTCAATAATACTCCTTAGGTATCAGCATATTCAAACATCAAAACACCGCCAAATGCATATACGCATGCCCGCGTTCATTCATACCCACTACAGCCAGGTCATATATCACTGCGTGGCATCAAAATGAACATTAAATTGTTCTTGACGCGCCGACCCACGGGCTAGATTTGCGGGTCCAAGCTTCGGGTCAAGATAAATGGTCTCGCGGGTCAAGTTGACTCGACCCGCATGAAACCTGTGTCATTCGGAAGGTGGCGGGTCGGGTGGGGTCGGGTTAGGAGGTTTTGAAATCTCGCGGGTCGGGTCGGATCAAGTCAAAATACTTCGAAATTTTGCGACCCGGCCCACCCGACCCAACCCGTGAGGTTTGACCTGACCCGCGAAAAACCCTGCAAATACTTTCATGTACCTGCTTTCTGTGCGTGTATGTAAGATATACAATTAATGTATGTTGTATTTGTATACCGCTGTATACAGCAGTACCTGATAAAGAGTACCCTGGTAGCAGTGATGTAGCAGTGATTCAACAACAATAGACGGTGAAACTCGACGCAAGCGGAGCGCGGGATCTCCCAGGAGAGCTAATCTTGCGCAATACCAGGTACGCAATATACTGCTGATGTCGCATGCCCGATGATGAATCTTCGTGGAATATTCACGGACTATAATTATTGGTGAATTTTTTTTTTTTTTTTTTTTTTTTTTTTTTTTTTTTTTTTTTTTTCCATCCCATTCATTATCTTCGCACATCTTCTACTCTCTCTCCTTCCAACTCGTAACTCAGATCCGGGGTCACATAGCAGGCTCTTCTCCCCCCTTCCCGCTACGGTACGTGCCTTCATTTTTTATCGCGAGAAGATTTCAGCATTTTCTTCCCTCGTCGACTCGCATCGAATTGTGCCTACCCACGCTGCAAGGCGCTCTCAACAATTGAATCCCTTTTTTTATTTTTGCAAATAAAGTCAAAGTCCGACCCTCCTGGGGCTCGAACCCAGGACTCAAACAAGTAGAATTCGAGGTTAACCACTTGAACCACCGGGGTGCATGTGAATCAAGAGTAAACGAATGCGAAGAAAGTGAGAGGAAAATCGGAAGACGAGATAATCCATATCAAGGCATTAGTTACGGCTTGAACGGGTGTTGCGCGACGCAACACGCACCTCGAGCCGTGTTGAAGACGCGCCGCCGCCGGAGACCATTTTTTCAGCCCATGTGTGAACATGAATATACGCCCAAAATCACTTACCAGGTATTATGTAGTACAGCAGTATTACTGTTACTATTAATAGGCGGCTTTCCGAGCCTCGAAACAGAGCGTCAGGATGTTTGCACTCGTACAATAGTGTTTGGCTCTCCCGAGAGTAAATCGAAAACGATTTCACCGAGATGTATAAACAGGTACCTGCACGTACATGATAAATGTTTCCAAACAGGACATAAGAATAGCGTACAGAGCAATCATACATAGAAACAAGAATGAATAACAAAGATCCAGGTACCTACTACTACCAGGGTACTACTGTTGTACAGCGGTACCTTGTACTTGCATCCATCATATGTACCAGGTACAAAAAAATGCCAAAAAACAATACTTCGCCTTAATCCGCGAATGGAAAGCTGGGCCCAAAACAATTATCTTCGCAAACGGCGAAGATAAAAACAGAGCCCAAAATATGTATTTTGGATGCTGTGCTTTGAAAGGCTCTAGGCTGATTTGGCCGGCTAGGAACGCCCTGTGCCCTATGCCCTGGAAAAACTCTACTAAGGTTGGTTGGGCCGCTTACTAAACACCCCTTAACCAATCAGAGTGCGCGAATAGCCTACCTTGGGAAGATCCACTATCTGGGGGTAACCACGACTTTATTTTGTTTGGGCCTCCGGCGGATTAGGCGCCGCAACAATGACGCCGCCTCTGCCCAAAACGCCGTGTTGCGGCAAGACGCAAATCGCCTTCGGCGAGTGTTGCGGGAAACACCCATTTTAATCAAAATGTTGTGGGCCATATGTTGCGCCAGCGCAACAGCCTTTCAACAGCAGTTAATTAATGCTGTGATGTAGATAAATAAGCCCGATATGAAATGTGCGATTTGCTCATTGTAAAGCGCGATAAGTACAGCAGTATTAATAGTAATAGTACTCATATCATGCACAAGGATAAAATGCTATTAATAGGCCCGGTGCCTGGACTGTTTATGCGATCTTTAGACCACGTGCTATCATACTGCTGTACGAGGTACACATATACCCATACACTGCTTAGGTAAGGGAGGATGCACTACGAGCACCAAAAATGCCACGAGACAGCATTTTCACCCCTTGACAGACAGCAACTTTGCCTTGACATGCCCCGACTGATCCCAAACGACTAGATTCTAGTGTGCAACACTCGGCCCTACACCCTACAGCCTTGACGGCGCACGTTTGATGCTTGCTTGACATGCCTCCTGACATCTTTGGTGAGTACCTGGTACTGCTTTGCGCTATTAATACTCGTACGAGTACTCGCACTGCTTTCCACTCGTATGGTACGTGGTAGAGGCGGCAGTTTCACAAGTTAGAACCATCACCAAAATAGTGACTCACCACGTGAGACACATTCTGTTTCGTCAGGCAAGCTTTTTATCCACAGGCTTTCAATACAAAATCCAGTACCATTTTTTTTCTAAAATTCACCACCTGAAAATCATACAGCAGCAGTATTAATATTAATATTAATAAGTAATAGTACACCCCACACTCCGTGCCAATATATATGAGTATATGAGGAACATTGCGACTGCCTCGCACTATATATATACTGCTGCTCTCGTAGCATCGATCTTTCTGCAAGAAAACCAGACATTGTTCTGGCGACTGCTGCTGCTGCTGCTGCATATCGTTTTACTGTATTACTGGTGGTACAGGGTGGCAGGGTGCGTATACGAGCGGCGCGCATGCATGCGGCGCAAGATGGGTTCGTGCTGGCTGGCTGCCGATGTAAGGTCAGAGGTGAAAACTTGTGCAACATCTGCTGCTGGCAAAACTGGCAGCAGCAGCGGTCTGACGCTTGAGATGCCTTCGCTGGCTGCAAAGAAAAAAAATCTGGACGTGAAAATAATTACCGTTACATTTGGAGTGTTCACATAAAACGTGGATTATATTCTAGGCCACAGTTATGGATCAAAAGGTTACAACCTTTTGGTGTCCTCGATGCTCGCTTTCTTTGAATCTGCTGCTTCCGCAGCAGTGCTGCGAAATGTTTGTATTCGAGAAGGAACCGATCCAGGACCCACGATACCCAGCTCGTACGACTCCTGGAAGCCGGCGAGTCCACCAACACGGTAACGAAAGGTGAGCCTAACTCTTCGCTCGCGGGTTCACGAGGAGGATTGAATGCCTAGCCTGGTTACTCACAAGTATCGACGCGTCCCATGATGCTTCGAATAGAAGAGAGAACCTAAAAATACGGCGTAGGGCTGGTTCCCGTCGCCTTCCTCTTGGACCGAAAAGCGCCTGTCTCGTTGGTTGTGAGTTATCAGGCTCGGTTGACTTGGCCTCGGTTCTTCGGTGACTTCTGTCTGGCCTTGCTCCGCGGACTACTGTTGTCTCTGAGTGCTTTCCTAAGTGCTCTCACGGGACTTCTGTTTAACCCTCCGCTTCTCTGCGGCGCTTGGTGGTATTCGTTCCCAAAATCAGGGGGTGAAACAAGGGACGATCCCTCACATACACGCCTTCTACACTTGAAACCGTGCCTGACACCCGCTACCCCATAGCTCGAACACGGTTTCCTCCCGAGAGGGCAATCATCCCAGCGCCCCGGAATACGGAGAAACAGAGAAAGGGGAGAGGGCGACTCCAAGTAATACCTGTGTCAGGTAAGTTGAGTACGCGATGGTGCTCTGCTGGCGGAGGGTGCGGTAGAAAACAGCCCCTGCGTTTGACGTCTGAAGTGCCACGAAACGTTTTGTTATAACCCACAGCGGCAGAGATTGGAGAGGAAAGGAAAGAGAAACGAGCCTCTCTGGCTACCTCACCTGTCATTCAATGCTCATGCCAGAACGAAGCCGGTGAGGTTCTGTTCTAGTGCCACATAGGGAAGCCTTTCCATCGCTCAGATGGAACGTGGCGCTTGTCAGTCAATCTCTTTTCCTTTGAATCCCCAGTCGTTTCGCCGCAGGGCAAAGTACTGTTGTACGTACCTGTCTGTACAACCCAAGCCTACAAGTAAGAACGTGACTTGACTTGACTCGGATAACTTGCATCCCTCCCTCGGTTTTTCAGTTTTTCTGTGTTTCGTTGCGTTGCTTTTCAGTTTTTTCAAAAATGTATTCCAGCTGCTGCTGCTGCTGCGACAAACTGCAGCGACAGAGCATCATGCTCTTGTGCTGCGGCTGCCGTATAATATTTTTCGCGATCGTCGTTGCTCTGCGTCGTTGTAGTGTGTGGGTTCTAGTTTATATGATGCTGATGTTTGGCAACCCGCGCCAAAGCCAGAAAGAGCGCCACCCGGCACCCGGCAATAAAAACTTGCCTGCCAGGCAATAAAAACTCGCTTGCCTGTCTCCAGTCTCTCGCTCGGCGCTCTTCATACGCAAGCATCCCGTCAACAAGGTAGTGCCGCTACGCCACGAATCTGTTCCTGGTATACTACACCTGGTGGCTGACTGTGATATACCCTGGGTAGTATCATGTACCTGGTACATTTTTTCATGGTTTTATCGTAACCCGGCAGGCTCGTATAAACTGCCGCACTTGTAGTTCCATGTTGATTGAGCGTTTGAATATACATGTACGACCGCTGTGTCCGGGATTGTAAGGCCCGTTCAAATATCTGTATGAACCCAAACGGTCCTTATGTTTCCAGACATCTTGTGACGGATCGGCGGGCGATATGCAGTACCAGGACACCAGTTATCATACCTGGTACCCCAGATACCTGGTACCATACCTGGTACCATCGTACCTGCCTGGTATTTATTTGCTGTACGTACTCACCACGCTTGGGTACCCCTGCAGCATACCAGGTACAGAGCAGTAACTCGCTTGATAGCACCCCCTCGGCCGAAGATCGAGGCTGATTTTCTTGATAGTGGGGAAGATGCAAACGCCGAGCGGTGGATCTATGCAAAGGTTGAGATATTTCCACCCAAAGCCATTTTCGTTGTGCCCCACCCTGTGTTATTACGGAATGTTTTACGGTTCTGCAAGTCGTACCGCGTACCGGGGGGTGTGTCATCTTGCGTGATAACGTTAATGTTGATACGAGTAGTAGGTACCTGGTATCATACATACCCACCCGTACAACAGACCTCGTATATGCCATTAATATATACGGTATACGGTACTGCTGCAACCACAACAGGTATGTTATGTATACCCGGTACATACGTACGTACCCACATCATAACCATGAAACCATAACCGTGTTCATACCGGTACCTGGTACCATATCGTCCATCTAGTACTGTGCCGGTAGTATAAGCCCGTGCTGGCCAAAAGGCACAGCAGCAGTATTCATGTACAAGTACAGGTATAAATATAACGGCTAAACGAGCGTCAACTCACAACAACAGCAGTAGTAGTAGGTAGAGAAATAAAAGAAACGAGTAGTACTTGCGTAATGACCAGGCAATGAGTGAGTGATGACTACGTATGTATCTCGTACCTACAGCAGTATACCGCTCTGATCGAGACTATAATCTCCGTTTAGACTGGTACGTATTAATATGATATGAATATAATATGAATATAACACGGGCATTATCTCCTTGGCCAGAGTGGTGAACAATACATTGAATGTTTTGACACAATCCCAGCTGTGGTACATCCCGCTATCATACCACTCTTGCCGGGAATATACTCCCTCCCCGTATGGAAGCTGGTATCAAAATCGAACAGCAATGATATTTTCGGCGAAAGTTGCACAGGCATCGTGATGCTTTGCTGTACTTATTCGATTCAAGCGCAGGTCGAGCAAGGAGTTCCGCCAATCGTTCGGTGTTGCTACGTACTGAGTCATGCAAGCACAGCAGCAGCAGCAGCTGCAGTAGCGTCTGACTTGAGGAAATGGGCCATACACAGCATTAGATAGCATTATGCCATGCACGGGCTGCTTGGGCTCTGTGCTTCGCCAATCAATGATCGTGGGCGATGGGTGATTCGTGATAATGTTTTTTCGGTGATGCCTGATGCGGTCATCTGCCGTATGTTCGAGTTACAGGGACCTCATTATTTTGCTATTAATAGGCTCAGACCTATGGCACAGCAGTAGTGCGAACGCAAAAATTCCATTAAAGGTTTTCCGTTTCAAGAATCCCCGTTAGAATTTTCAAGTACAGCTTGCTATGAGGGCGATTCTTCAAACGAAGAGTTCCAAACCCCAAGAAAACCGCAAAAACAAAATCTGGGACAGAGATTGGGCCAAGATCGGCCCCAGAAACAACTCGGGCGGATGTTACTTCGAAGCGGCAAAATTCCGAGTCCTCGCCAAGGCATCGATGGACAGAACTAGGGACTGAGTCCTGCACTCAGGACGGGGTGCGCTTGTTAGAGGCTCGGACCCACCCTACTAGGGTCACCGTGTTCGCACAATGACCGGTGATATGTGGCGGACGCTGGGCAGGCGTATGATAAGAAAACAATTGCCCTCTGGTGTGCACAAGACGGATGACAAGAATTCGCGTTCCGTCTCGAATGACAAAAAATAGCCTTTTTTTCAGGGTTCGGAGAAGAGCGCAGGACACCGCCGGCAAGCTTTCACCCCCTAGACCATGGATCCACCTGATATCTTCGAGGCCGTCATCTTCACTCGTTGGCCTTTCCCGATACAAAGCGCTTTGGCCGTGGGCTGGATATCTTGGAGGCCGTCATCTTCAGTCATTGGCCTTTCCGATACAAGCGCTTTGGCCGTGGGCTGAGGCTATGTCGAGATCGAAGGCCTATTGTCGCACGAGCTGATTTTTGAGCAGCGTTTTTGGCAATATACAACGAGAAAAAATAAATTGATGGTGAAGCTATCGCTAGGAGCTCGCGCAGCAGGATATTTTAACTGCTGTCAAATATGGATTCGCTGTAAAAACAGTTGTGCTTTGTTTGGTCACAAGACGAAAGACGTCGGATCAGGGTCCAGTACGCTACTACTACTGTTTGTATGATAAACCCTGACACTTTTTTGTTTTAGTCTTTCAAACCCGCGGACACTAAATAAACCCCATGTTTTTCCATAACACGCCTCACCATATACTACCAAACGTCATGGCGGGGGCTTCAGGCGTTTTGAAAGGGCACCCTTTTTTTTGGCGTCTTCAAAATTTGAAAATAAGATACCAGGTATAATCTTTGGCAGAAATAAGAAAAAACCAAGAGCTGTTTCTTTTTTTTCCCACAGTTGGCCACGGTACTATTGTAGAATATCTTGAGCTGTTTCCTGAAAGCAATATTTTGGAAGAAAAAAATAAAACTACGCGTCCTCATTATCGTCGTGCTTATAGCCATTTTCGGATGTCGGAGGGGGAAATTAATGACACAAACTGACGGGGACAGCAACGGCCACCGCGTGATGTTCCAGTTACATTAAAAGGAGTCGTACGCACAGCAAGGGCGCAATATGCCGGCGTCCCCGGTGGCTTGGTAGGTGGTCCGCGAGCCTATCAAGATCAATTTCGTGGGTTCAAGTCCCACCGAGTGCATGCTCGTAGGGGCTTTTTCTTACGTAGAAGAAATTGATTAGAGGAAAGCGCGAGAGGGTGAGTTAGCTACAGTCGATGAAAATCGACGAGCAGTGGGAATGCTGAACCCTATGCGCGACAAAAATAAAGGCACGTACCGGGGGGGAGAAGGGTAGATACCTGTGACCACGGCTTGTCCAGAAGCTCGTTGAGGGTAAAACCTCCAACCAGTTAGGCTGGAAAGTGAAAGTGATGTTTAAAATATATATATATACTGGTATATATTTTAAGGGCGTGTCTTAACCCTCCCGCAGAGAGCATCGGAACGAACCGAATGGAATATCATTTGCTATTTTGCCGCATGAATTTGTGCTGATTGGTTGTGGATAACGAGTTGATTCAGTGCAGCCCGAAAAAAACAGTATATCTATTAATAGGAAGGGGACGAAGGAGTGTTGCACCCCTTTTTCTTGTTTGGGAGGACCGAACGGCCCGGCCGAACGGGAACACATAGCAGATTGTTTGATGTAGATGGACACCACCGAAGATGGATGTGGACACCAATTTGCCGTGGCATGTGCAAAAGGTACCGTTCGTACTCATTCTGCTGGCGAGGCCCAGGATTCTGCATGGACCCAAACACGTTTTTTACCGAGGTACCGAACGAATGACCACGGGCGGCCTGATTCCGTTCCGCGCGTTGCCCATGCTCTCTGGAAGGAGTTAAGACACGCCCTGATCCTACCTACCTGTTCTGCAGAGTGCTCACGCTGTTCTTGTACGTTTGGTTACACCAAATTTATCATTGGTTTGGGTCGCCATCTCGGAGCCCCGAAGGTATCCATCCTGACCGGACGGGATCGGCGGTGGAGGCGGGACGGGACGGGCCGGGAGGGGAGATAATATATTTCAACTATATATAGGGTCGAATAAGTGGTGAAGTCTTCCGCGGGACGACAAGGGACGGTACAAAATTTGTTACTTGGACAAGTCATTGATTGTCGATTAAAAAGCAAAAGAACGTCTGAAAAATCGACGATTTTCAGTTTTCAGCACTGGCTACTCGGTGCGAAGCATGCATATGCTGCTGGGGTAGGGAATAGAAGGTGCTTCAGTGTGTCCGAGGTGCAGCGCAAGGAGACGCACGATGCGCGCGCAGCATCATGATGCATGTAGGATGATATTTCTGCTTCTGTTGGACGCTCTCCCTATAATGAAAGGTCAACGTAGGTCAACCCGCAATCGGTCTTCTTTTTCACTCTTTCAAAGTTTTTTTAGGTTTGGGTCCATAGCAGCACTTGGTTAGTTTTCTGCTGTTGTTTAGGTCGGCATACCTGCTCGGTCCCAAAAGGATTTCCCGTAACGGTCAAATGCGTTTTTGGTACTCGACCACAGGGACCCAGACGAAAGAGACGTTCGGCCTTATTAACCATCTGGTGTGACCGCGCCGCAGTGTACCGTCATGCTGTGAAAGTGACGTATCAACTCCTTACTGCTGTACGTCTGCCGATATCGAGCCAGCTGGTGCATTGCCACTGATGGACTGAACGCCAACCAATCAAGGTGCTGACGTGGAGGCGCAGGATGCGGCCTAGCCCATGCCCTTCTTCCCCCCCCCATCCCCATCGCCTCGCACTGTACTACTACCAACAACCCCTTCCCATCGCCTCGCACAACAGTGCTATTAATACCAACAACACAACATCACCCCCCCCCCCCCCCCCCACAACGCCTTGCACGGTGCTACCAACCCCCTCCCCGCTATTGTATAGGTTGGGTTCGTGTCGGTTGGCAACGACACTGTGAAACATGCCGCTCACTACGTGAGCTAGACAACCAGGGTACCGTTTTATTTTATTTTTTTTCAAATTTGGCGGTCGCCCACACTTGGTTGTCGAGTTAGATCATTTGTGCGAAGTAAAAAACCTTTACTCCGCACAAGGGGGATGATCGTATCACGTAGTGTTCAAGGTAAGGCACCCAAGAGGCAGTTACATAGTACTCCCATTGCTGTCTCTGCAAGTGGCCATACCGGAAAATAAATCAACTCATTGAAGCTGTCATCCATATGCAAGTCCACCTTACAAGCGGTTCTTAGTAAGATGCAGCTCACCCTTCATGCGACTCGCCGGACACCACACGGCGCAAGCAATGTCTGCCTTGGCGGTGAAAACCCGACATGCTCCGTCCCGGCATTGTAGGGATGCGAGGGTCTATGGTCATACGACTACGGCCATGCATGAGATCGAGTACATCTCTCCTATCGAGTACACCCCCCCCCCCCTCCCCCTCACATCGCCTCGCACGGACCTTGCTACCAACTGCCAACAAGAACACTACTACCCCCTTTCGCTCCATTCCCCTCCGCTGCCATCGCCTCGCATGGTGCTACCAACAACAACAACCAACCCCCCCCCCCCCCCCCACCGTCCATCCCCTCGCACGGTGCTACGGTGTTACCGTCAACAATATCAACACCCGCCGCCACTTATCCCCACTCCTCCCCCCATTCCATCCCTTCGAACGGCGGTATAAACGATCGACAACAACAGCTACTACGTCAGCAGCAGCAGCAGCAGCAGCAGCAGAGGCAGCAACGGGGGAGCGGTGCCGGGCTGAGCCTCAGCGGTGTCTGCGCGATGGAGACCCCTTTACATCCAACGCCCATGCAGAGGCCCATGATGAAGGGCAAGATCTATGTCGACGCCTCGCAAAAACCCACGTTTCAGGTACAAGCAAGTAGGCTCTTTTAAGGGACAACAACCCTTTGAAGGGAGGAACCCTTTCGAAGGGAAGACACTATTTTTTTTTTTTAGGGACGCCATTCCAGGGAAACCTTTTCATGGGGCCCCCGTTCACCCTTTAGGACTGCAGTCTTGTTCTGGGGACAAAGTACTTACAGTTTGACTGGCTTGCCCCCGAAACGGGACTGCGGTTCTAAAGGGGTTAAAAAGGAACGTCTTGAGGGAGAAACGGTAGACAAGATGCTTCAATTTTCTGCGCATCCTTTCGCTCCCCACTTTGAGGGATAGCGTTCAATAACGGACGGTCGGCTAGGTAGCTCAAGTGGGACCCAAGTCGAGCTATACTGTAAATGTGAAGAGGGACATCGGTAAGTAGAGGCCCTCTCCGCCCGGACACAGTAGGGTCCCTTCACATTTGGGCTTTTCACGGATCAAGGTCTTGAAATATCACGGGTTTGGTCAGGTCGGGCCAGGATGTTTAAAAATTAAAGTAGAACGGATCGGGTGGGATCGGGTGGGGTCACCCTTATACCCGACCCGACCAGACCTTACCCGCGAGGTTTAACCCTTTTAGGACCGCAGCCTCGTTTTTGGGAACAAACCCGTCAAATACTAAGTAGTTTGCCCCCCGAACGAGACTGCAGTCCTAACAGTCCTAAAAGGGTCCAGACCCGACCCGTAACAACCGTGAAGATCAACTTTGACTAATAACCACTTTCGCTAGTAACCCCTTTTACAAATGTCTCCTTTTGGTTACAACCCCTCTTAAGCTGCATCCACGGTTTGAGGACAGACGACTTACATTTTGGGTTGGACCAAGCTTGCTGCCGTAGAAGGGCTACGTACGGGTAATCGTATTTTTTGTACGTGCCCGGCTTTCGGCCCCTGATGGCATCCTCTCCTGTCGGCCGGTTTTCATTTGGGCTGACGCGTCGCCGTGTGTGTGTGGGCGCAAAATAGTTTGTATACCGCCTGTCCGGCGTTCGGCTTGCGATGGCAATCGATGCCCATATATTGTTGCCCCGTAGGTCGTTTTCATCGACGTGCCACCTGTGTTTATATGTGGGCGCAAAAGGGTTTCTAAAACACCCGCCCGGCTTTCGGCCCCTGATGGCAACCAATGCCCCCCGGCTTGTTTTCTTCTCCCCCTCCGTTTTTCGTTTTTCCCAACCCGCGTATGGCATGTGTGTGTGGTGGCGCGAACGGATTTATAGGGTATGACGCACGCTGAATGTTAGGTATAGCCCCTCTTGCAGCTGCACCCACCTGTTCGAGACGAAACTGGTCAGAGTTAAGCTGGGGGTTATTTGTGTTGCAGTATTCATGAAAAATGTTGGATTACCCGGCCTGGGTTTGGGTTCTGATGGCAACATGCCAAAAAAAAAAAATCACATTTTTTTTCGTTTTTCGCGACCAGACGTTTTTTTTTCCTACGACCCGTTTTCCGTTTTCCGTGGTTTTGTTTTTCGCCCGTATGGGCTAAAAAAGGGGTTCTGGGGCATGACGCACGCGGATGTGAACAAGAGCGGGCATACGAACGACTTCAAGGTGGTAAGGATGGAGTCTGTCAAGGAGGAGGAGATAGGCATGCCTGTATTCGCTGGGCACTACCAGGGCTACTTTAAGCTCACCAGTGGCTTCCAAACGGAGACGTGAGTTTTTTTTTTTCGGCCTGTTGTCTGTTTATCTCTCTGTTTGTCTGTTCGCCTGCGTCTGCTTCGTACTCGTAGTCTGCTGTTCCTTCCGCTTGAGCTATCGGCGGTAGCCTATTAGTGGCCGTGCTGTTTTGACCTGGCTGCTATGTGTGGTGTTGTGTTGTGTTGTTTATTGTTTTCACTTGAGCTATTGGTTATAGTCACACTGTTAGTAGCAACTGCTGTGTGTTTTGTTGTATTGTGATTTACCAGGTAGTATTTTTCACTTGTGCTGTCGGCGGCACCCTGCCCATTCGTGGGATTAACTGCTCCGTGTTGTGTAGTGCTGTTTGGTTGGTGTTGAGCTATCAATACTATTGGTGGTCGAAGAATAGGTTGATTGCTCCGCAGCGTGTTTGTTGTGGATCTTGTGTTGTCATGTGTGGTTTGGTCCTTCCGCTTCGCTTTGCGTTGTGTTGTGTTTTGTTGTGTTGCGTTGTGAAGTGATGTGCTGCCTTTTCTTTCCGCTTGAGCTACACCAGGTACCAGGTAAGCGGTAGTCTATCAATAGCCTGTGTTGTGATGTGCCATATGCTATAATACTATTTCGGGGGACCATAGTAAATAGGACCTGCACACCAAAAACTATATACCAGGTATTTACCTTTCTGTACTAACAAGATCTGGTCCTATTTACTATGGCCCCCCGTAATACTGTGTTGTGAGTCCCAATAATGGTGGTATTACGGGGGGCCATAGTAAGCAGAACCAAATATTATTGGCCAAAATAGCGAAATATATAGGTTTTAGTCTGTACCGTAGGTCCTATTTAATATGGTCACGCGTACTCGTGGTGGTGCTATTGTTGTTGTACTTACTGATGACGCGGTCTAACCCAACTGCCGTACTTACCCCTCGTGTGAAAACACACTCCCCCGGACGAATCTCGAAGCTAGTTGTATCGACAATGGAGAAGGTGTACACGCCGAGCGATGTGTCTATGGAATATATATCCCCGAGACCTTTTCAAAGTCACCATCTCCGTTGTGCATCGCGTGTGCCCCCCTTAACCCTTTTAGGACTGCAGTCCCGTTTTGGGGACAGCCTGCTCAAATTCCCAGTAATTTGTCCCCGGAACGGGACTGCAGTCCTAAATGGGTTAAGACATGGTGTAGAGAAACTCGGCTCCAGAATTCGGCCCACGAGGTGTAGAGGTATGTTATCTTGCGTGTTAAGCGGTACAACATACCTGGTACTGGTGTGTACGCGGTATAGTGGTGCGGCCTATGTCGATCATGACACGCCTCTCCTGCCTTGTACTCCCCCCGATGCCCGCCGTCGCCTTACACGTAGGGTGAACGAAAGCTTCACGCTGACGTTCCGCGGACACAGCAACCATGGCTACAACGTCTACGGTCACGGCGAGAATCGTTTCGGAAAAAACGAAATCGTGGGAACCGTCACGCAGAGCGGAAAAATGGAAATCTTCAAGGTGTGGTTATTCATATTCATTTGTTTGATGAAGTATTTGTTTCGTTTGTTATGTGTGTACAAGTATTGGTTCTTGAATTATATAATATCTTGTTTATTTGTTTATTCAATTTTACTCACCTGTTTATTTTCTTAGACCTAAGACAACGGGAACGCGAATTAAAAAAGGGTTCTTCCAAAAAGATTGCTGTCAAAGAACAGCCGAAGATATCCTCGCACCGCAGGTATGGGGAAAAAGTAAAAAGTTGTTTGATTTTTTCTTCTTTTTTTCTATCGGCTATCAGACGGCGCTATTTGTTTTTTCTGCTGGTTGCTAATGGTTCACACGCTGATAAAAGTCAGCTCGTGTGATAGACGCTCGATCTCGACATGGACTCAGCCCACGGTCAACCCGCTTGGTGACGGACAAGGCCAGCCAGTACAGACGACGGCCTCGAAGATATCAGGTGGACCCATGGTCTAGGGGGCGATAGCTTGCCGGCGGCGTCCTACGGCATCCTCCCAAACCTGGGAAACAACTATTTTTTGCCATTCGAGACGGATCGAAAATAAGTGCCGTCTGTTTCGTGCACTGCAGCGGGCATTTTGTTTTTTCATCATACCCCTGGCCAGCGCCCGCCACATGCCACCGTCCATTACACGGTGTCCGCTGGGTGAGTCGGAGCCCCTAACGAGCGCACTCCGTCCAGAATTCATGACGCAGCCGTTGATTTTATCGGTCGATCTCTGTCGAGGACTCGGAATCTAGCCGCTTCAAACTAAACATCCGCCTGAAAAATTCTGATGCCGATCTTGACCCAACATCGTCCCCAGAATTATTTTTTTGGGCGTTTTCCAAGAGTTTGGAACTTTCCGTTCTAGGGATCGTGATCATAGCAAGCTGCACCTGAAAAATTATGACGGGTATCTTTGAAATTAAACTTTTCATGGAAACGTTGCGTTCCATTGGCATAGGTCTCATTCCTGTTTATATATGTTCTCATGTCTTATTTGTTTGTTTTTTTTACTCTCTTATTTCCTCAAGTTATATCGGGCGGTCGGGCTTTTGTCCCAGCAACCGAACCCGACGATGTAAGCTATGTGCTTTCTTGGTTTTTGCTCTGAGGACTTTGACGAGCCATTGCGGGGCATTTAATGGGGATCCCCAATCTCTTCAGCTTTTCTCCGTCGATAGCCAACCCCCGTTTCTTTTTCTTCTTCCACTTCTTCAATCCAATCCCGCAGATGATCCCGGGGACTACGACCCAGCCCGACCCTAGTGAGCCGCCCCCCAAGCTCCCGAGACCGGCGAACCCGAGAGCTGCGTCGCCGCCACCCCCTCCCACAAAATCGTTTGGGATGCCCAACCCGAGAGGGGGCATGGGGGGCTCGGCGGGGACCCCCGGGGGGGGCTCGAAGTCCAAGAGTGGGGGCAGCACGAAGAAGAAATCGTCGAGCAAGTCTAAGAGCGCACCGCTGCCGCCACCGTGAGTTTGCCCTCGGCCGGGTTGCTAGGGGTTTTATGGTTAGGTTGGTGGTGTCGGTTGATGTTGCCTGTGGTCGTCAGGAGACATCCTCGGTGCATCCCCGGATCCCCTAGGTGGACAAGGATTATGCGGCTGGTACAACGGATGCCGTTGCTTGCTTGCTGCTGCTGCTGCTGCTGCTGCTGCTGCTGCTGCTGTGGAACATCGCACGGCCGTCATTAGGTCTCTGTTTCTCTGCACTGCTCTCAACAACTACTGGCACCAGTGTTTCATACCGGCACATATATCTCCAATCATGTGTGTATGCCAGGCATATCGTTTGCTTGACCATATGCCGTACTCGTACTATTACGGGGGACCATAGTTAATAGGACCAAATATTGTTAGTAAAAATGGTTAAATATATAGGTTTTTATGTATACCATAGGTCCTATTAACTATGGTCCCCCGTAATACAGTACTTGGGGTTGTTTTCTCGGATGAGGTTCTCGAGTGGTATTGCAGTAGGTTGGGGTACTAGGGGGGGGTAGGTATCATCACGAGTGATTGATCGTCGAGCAAGGCTTGAGAGCGTGCGACTGTCGCCGCCGTAAGTTACCGCTGACGTGGCGTTTGCATGTGTGGATGTGATGATCGGTGGTAATGATGATGACGGATATTTACTGCACCATTAGAGAAAACTCTGCAATGAGAATACCCCCCGCCACTCCCTCGCGGCGGCGTGCCGTTGAGCCGACCACGCGCCAATGCCTTTCAGCACTCATTGCCCCCTCGCGGCTTCAATCCAGCACTATAATACCAGGTATTGTCTATCAACCCAACTGCAACGATGCCCCCAAACGCACCGCAACTCTCCGCATTACCCCGCACCCATCTGCATTGACCCGCATCGCTACGTACGACCCCCATTGTGGCCGCGCGCAGGGCTAGCAAAAACGGGCTCCCTGGCATGCACGTGCGGACTTTGAAGGACTGCTTGGCTATGTTGAGGAAGAGCGACAAGAACAATGTCTTCCAGTTCCCCGTGCCGCCCACCTTCCGAGGCCTTAAGGGCTACTACTCGGACGTCATCAAGTCACCCATGGATCTCGGCACTGTCTCCATGCAGATCGACAGCAAGTACAGGTGGGATGGGTTGAGAAGCGACTCGCGTTCCGGAAAGTAGTTGTTGCTTGAGTTGATTTTGTTGGTGCTGTTGCTGTTGCTGTTTGTATTGTTGTTGGTGTCGCTGTTGTTGGTGTCGTTGTTGGTGTTGGTGTTGGTGTTGTTGTTGATGATTCTGGTGTTGTTTGCGGTGTTGTCTCTGCTATTTATGTTTTTGCTGCTTTCTCCGCTGATTGTTGATGTCATCAGTTTAGTCGTTTTGCTGATAAATGGGTCCCTGACGCTCCCTGCTTTCTTGTCATGTTTCCTGTTTTTTACCGTGTTGCTGTCCTTGTTTGCTGATATATATTAATTGCACGACCTCTTGTTCCATTTCTTGCAATTATCCTTGGTGTTAGGTTTCATGTTATTTTCCTGTTCTTGTTGTCCCTGTCGCTGTTATTTTCTGACATTGGCATCCCTCTTTTGCTTCGCTCCTGTCCCGGTTCTTGTTGTCGTTCCCGTCCTTTGTTGTTTCTTTTGTTTCCGTCCAGGACTGTTATGGAGTGCGTCGCAGATGTGCGTCTGGTGTTCTTCAACGCCAAGGACTTCAACCCGGACACAGACCCCGTACACGCCTTGGCCGCGTCCCTCTCCGGAAAGTTCGAGGCCTTCTTGTCGAACCACCGTGGTGTTCTTGGGTGAGTATCCGCCTCCCTTCACCCGTTTCCCCCCCCCCTCCGTGTCACCCCGCATGTTTTTTTCCTTTTTTTTTGTACCAAGTTGACTCTTTTTCCGAAATAGATTTGCTTTTCACTTCCTGTCGCGGGTGCTCTGTCGCCCCCTCGGCTGGGGGGCACGCAGGCAGCTCGGGTGGACACCACGGCGCAAGTGTCGTTCCCGGCCGAGGTCCGTGGCGTGTGCTCTGGGCGTCCAAAGTCGCGAAGTCTGGCGAATAGCCACGGGGAGCTTTCCCGACCCGCTAGAGCCTAGCAGGCCCATGGGAAACCCCGAGCCGTCATGTGGTGGGAATCGATTTCCACCACAGTTACAGTTGTCGATTTTTTCACCACTGCTGCTCGCTGCTTGTTCTCCACCGTACCGCAGCAGCTCTTGAAGACTAGGCATCCACGGTACAACAGCACCAGTGCTTCAAGCGTTTCTTTTTGTGAGAGCCATGAACCGTGCTGTCGCCGCGGCTGCTGCTGCTGCTGCTGTCACCGCCGCTGCTGCTGCTGCTGCTGCTGCTGTCACCGCCGCTGCTGCTGCTGCTGTTGCTGCGTGTGAGCGTGCGTGTGCGTGTGTGCATCATGGCAGGAACCGAGAGGGGTGTGCCATGATGCAACTGCTTTATTCGCTTTTGCTGTGCACTAGAGTACAGGCCTGTGCAGGCGTCACACTGACTGCTGCTGCTGCTGCTGCTGCTGTAAGCTGGTGCAGCGTTTGACGAAAGCATCCGTGGTAGCATCCATGGTGCAGGCAGCAATAGCCGTACTTGCCAGTCTTGTTTTCGTCACACAGCTACGAACGATAGCTACTGCTGCTGCTGCTTAGTCTGTGTCTTTGCGTGTAAGTGGTCGTGTGTGTATGTGTGTATGCCATCCTCAGCACGATCACAACCGAGGTGGACGATTCCAACCTGTCCTTCCGTTGAAACTTAACCCTTTTAGGACCGCAGTCTCCTTTTGGGGACAATTGGGGGCAAACTACTTGGAATTAGAATGGTTTGTCCCCAAAACGGGAATGACGTTCTAAAGGGGTTAAAGGAACCCGGGCAGAACAGGAGCGGTACGGCATCAGCAGCAACATCGATCGGTATAACATTAGCCGAACCTCACATAAGCTTATATATCCATATCGCAGGAACGCCTGCTGTGCTCTTTCTTCTCACCCCCTGGTATTTGAAGTCAACAGCATACCGAAGAAGGGGAAGCTAGTATTTGGCATTGGTTGGGTTGGCGTCGGTTGGCGGCGACACTGTTAAAACATGCCGCTTACTACTTGAGCCAGACGACCAGGATACCTGCTGTTTCTTCTTATTTTCTTTGGCTGTCGGTCACGTGTGGATGTGGAGTTGGATCACTTGTGCTTGGCGAAGAACTTTTACTCCGCGCAACGGGAATTATCGTATCACGTAGTGTTGATGGTAAGGCACCTACGAGGCAGTAGCATAGTACTCCCATTGGTGTCTCTGGCAGCGGCCACACCGGAAATGAAATCGACTCGTTGATGCTGTCATCCATATGCACGTCCGCCTCACAAGCGGTTTTTATAGTAGCATGCAGCACACCCTTTATGCGATTCGCCGAACACCTCACGGCGCTTCGCGCTTGGTGCAAGCAATGCCTGCCTGGTCGGTGAAAACCCGAAGTGCTCAGTCCCGGCATTGTAGGAATACGATGGTCTATGGTCATACGACTATGGCCATGTCATCCTATTATTATCATCATTATTATCTTTTTTATTATTATTTTTACTCCATGGTTGCAGGCTGGACGATTCCGTTTTTGTATTTCTTCTCCTGTTTTCTAGCCTTTCCCCCCCCCCCCCTCATCCCCCTTTTTTGCTTTGCCATGTTTTTTTTGTTCTTTTTTTTTCACCTCCCCCCCTTCCTTTCGTGCAAGCAGTGCCTGCCTGGTCGGTGAAAGCCCGACGTGCTCCGTCCCGGCACTGCAGGGATGCGAGGGTCTATGGTCGTACGACTACGGCCATGCATAATATCGGTAAACACTCCCCCCCGCTCGCCCCCCCCCTTTTCTCACCCCCGTCTCCCCCTATTATTTTTCGTCTTTTTTCCCCCAATGGTTGCAGGCTGGACGGTTCCGGTTCGACGGCAGGAAGCAAGAATTCTTCGAACCCCTCGCCCCCTGCCGCATCCATGGCCCTCTCCGCGTCGGCCGCGGGTGCCACGGGGAAGAGGCTGGGCACCCCGCCATCCTCCTCTGTCTCTGCTGGGGGTGGCGGTGTTGGTGTTGGTGGCGGGGGAGGGGGAGGGGGAGGAGGCGGGGGGGGGTCTAAGGGCGATAACGCCGCCGCCAGCGGTGGTGGTGGCGGTGGCGGTGCTGCTGCTGCTGCTGCTGCTGCTGCTGCCGCCGCCGCGGCTGCGCCGCCGGTATTGACGCTGGAGGAGCAGGATCAGTTGGCGAAGGACGTCAACGAATTGTTCAGGGTGAGAGCCGGGAGGCGTTTGTTTGTTGTTTGCGGGAGGGGGGCAGAAGGGGGCGGCGTTGTAGTAGTTGAGGAGCAGGTTGAGTTGGCGAAGGATTTCAGGTGCATTGTTGAGGGTTAGTGAACAGAGGTGTTTTGGTCGGGGCGGGAGGGGGCAGTGTAGCAGCGGGGGAGGAGGATGAGTTGGCGAAGAACGTCAATGGGTCGATTGGGTTGATTGAGCGGATGCGTTCTAGAACGTGGACGTTCTCGAGCGGTTTGTCTTGGTGTGTGCTAGCGTCGGAGCGGACCGTGCTTTGACGCAGGGAGGTGTACTCAATAGGAGAGATATATTCGATCTCATGCATGGCCGTATAACCGTATGACCATAGACCCTCGCATCCCTACAATGCCGGGACGAAGCATGTCGGATTTTCACCGCCCAGACAGACATTGCTTGCACCAAGCGCGAAGCGCCCTGAGGTTTCCGGCGAGTCGCATGAAGGGTGAGCTGCATCCTACTATTAAGAAGAACCGCTTGTGAGGCGGACTTGCATATGGATGACAGCTTCAATGAGTTAACTTAATTTCCGGTGTAGCCACTTGCTTTGACGCAGGGAGGGGGGGGGGGGGGCGTCAGTTAGCGAAGGAAGTCAAGTCATTGTTTAGGGTGAGTGAACGGAGGCGTTTTCTAGATTTTAGCTTCAATGAATTAATTTAATTTCCGGTGTAGCCACTTGCTTTGGCGCAGGGGGGGGGGGAGGGGGGGCGTCTGTTGGCGAAGGAAGTCAAGTCATTGTTTAGGGTGAGTGAACGGAGGCTTTTTCTAGATTTTTAGTTGTTTGTGATGGTGGGGAAGGAGGCGGTGTAATAGTGGGGGAGGGGGATGCGTTGACGCAGGACATCAATGCCATGATTCGGGTGAGTCAGCGGGTGTGTTTTGTAATGTTCTCGAGCGTTTCGTTCTGTTTGTGTGAGCGTCGGAGCGGACCGTGTTATAGTGGGGGGGGGGCAGGGGGGGAAGGGGGATCAGTTGGCAATGGACGTCAATTATTTTTCTGGGGGGAGATTCTCGAGGTGTTGCTGACTTGTTTGTGTCAGGACGAGACGGGGTCCTCGTGTCGCCAAGCATTACCCCCGCTTTGCCCCCCCCCCCCCCCCCCCCCCCCCCTGATCCGCCGCTCCTTCCGTAGTCATGTGGCAAACCTCAGTCCCCCCCCCTACACCCGATTCCCCGTCATGGTGTTGCTGTGTCATCGAACTTGGCGGTATGTTTGCAATGTCAGGTGGGGAACGCGAACCCGACCAACGAGCGGGCGCAGGCGAGGGTGTATGCCCTCTGGAGCTTCGCGAAGGCGTACGTGGAGGATAAGGACCGGGTTATCGTCGACGGCGGCAAGGGGGCCGAGATAAGGGTGAGTGCTTTTTGTAACAGCAGCAGCAGCAGTAGCAGCAGCAGCCAGGTGACAGTGAAAAAAAACAGACAAGCGACATTTAGATCAGCAGCAGCATATAAATTACAGTAAGAACGGACAAGCGGCTGAAAGGTCAACAGCAGCAGCAGCAGCAGCAGCAGCAGGCAAGAGCAGCAGCAGCAGGCAAGAGCAGCAGCAGCTGCAGTAGCACCAGAGGCTGCTGGAGTAGCGTCATCAAACAACGGCTAAAGCAATACGAGCAGCAGCAACAGAAACAGTCACGCGGCAGAATCTACGAACAGCAGGCAACCAATACGAGCAGCAGCAGCAGCAGCAGTAACAGCAGCAGCAGCAGCAACAGTAGCCGCGGCAGAGGCACAAACGGCAGCAGCAACCGACGGCAGATAAACCAGACAACCAACCAATAGCAGATTAGTACGCCCCACACATCACGAACTAGATCGTCTACGGTAGATCCTAACATGCCATTTTACGATGGTGTGCAAGATCTGTGTAGTACAGATCCAACCCAGGAAACATGTGCTACAGTAGATCATGCAGATCATACGGGTCCCACCCGGCAATATGAGCTAGTTCATACAGATCAGGAATCTATCTATCTGCCCTGATTGTCTAGAATCATGAAGTACGGATCAGTGACCTGCGTGACTTTGCAAAATTCTAAAAAACGCCTCGGTGTTGATGTCCTGCTGTTTCTGTTGTTATGCAGATGGATGCGTTGAACCACATGCGCCAGCGACAGTTGAGGGACGTTGTGAGCTTTTTCCTTGAGGACAGTAAGAACGACCCGGCGCCCGTGGAAGGAGCGGAGGAATCATCCTCCGGAGGGAGCAGCAAGAGTCGGGCTGGGGAAGGGAAGCCGAGGTGAGGCTGGTGGTGCGGTGACCGATGTAGTCTGAAGTAGTGGGCCCAGCTTTTTGAAAAAGTTGTTGATAAACCACACTATCACGGGGGACGATAGTAAATAGTACCAGGTAGTAAATAGGCCCTACGGTAGACACAAAAACCTATACTTCGTATATTTCATTATTTCATCAACAATGTTTGGCCCTATTCACTACGTATGGTGCCTCGTAATAATCACCTGTAGAACCGCTCCTCTCGAGGAAGCAGCACGAGTCGGGCTGAGGAAAGGAAGCCGAGGTGAGGTTCGTGCAGGGGTGGCCGGTGTTGTAAGAAGTGGTTGACCCAGCTTCGGCTTTGATAGAATTGATGATTTTTATCTTTCAATACGCATCTGTATCACTGTATCAACGCATGGTACGGTGGAGGGAGGCACCTCAAATTTCTGAGGGTCCTCATTCAAGAACTTCACCTCGCCCAAAAATCGGTTTTTGAGTAGAGCTGCACATTTCGGACAGATCATACAGATCATCTACAGATCATTCCCACGTGATGATGTAGATGTTCCAGGGACTATGTTTTCGTGATGTGTATAGTACAACTTGTTTTGCCGGGGGGGGTGGAGCGTCTAACCTGCATGGTCTAGGACAGGGTTTCTTGGTTTGATCTGCACGCTTTAGCTTGGTGATAATTTTGCTGTTTCGCTCGTTTCCCCCCCAGGTAATGTTGCGACTGAATCACCTGCTGTCATGGTGCGCTAGCCTGGGGTAGATTATCTCCTCTTCTTGTATTTCTGGTTTTCGTGCATTTCTTGTCGTGTAAACTGAATGAAGCCTTGTTTGTTGTGTTGAAACTGCCGTGAATCTACGCAGGCCATCTATTTATTTCACTTTTCTCGTGTAAAATTAAGCCAAATAGGGTAATATCCACCTGTCGCGGCGCCTTCAGCGGGGTCCTCCGGAGGGCGCCTCCAGCGGGGCGCCCTCGGCCGGGGGGGGGGGGGGGCTTTAATGGCTCGCTTTGCTTGCCTGACCGTAGCCGGCAAGTCGCCTGGCTAGTCGCCTGGCTTCGCCAGCTGACTTACCGGCCTAAGTCAGCTACCACAGTCGGCGTCACCATCTAGCGACTGCCGGTAGTTATTAGTCGTGAAATGCTGCCGGCTCACAGCCCTCCTGATCATTGCATGCAGTAGGTGCCGGTGCCTCTATAGTGCCGGTATAGTGCCGGTATGGTATGCGCCAGCCAACAATACCGGCACTATATGTAGCGGCAACCGGCACTAATGACTCCGCACACCACCACCCTTGGTAAATCCCATCTGTGCCAAGCGATTTCACCGACACTATAACCAAGCAGCCGGCACTACTACTACTCAATCGGCACTATAGAGGGACCGCTGCTGCATCGCCAAGGAAGAGCGTGCAGCAGCGGCAGCGGCAGCAGCAGGGCTCACCGTGCTGCGTGCGTGTGGGAGATATCCTTGCACCGTACCTCGGGTGCGCCCTCCTCTATGTACCTCATCAGCCTGGACTGCTTCGTCTCACCTCTAGCCGATGCTGAAATCGTCATTTACGTTCCACATGTCCCCCTCCACACTATAATGAAGTTAGTCAAGCCCCGAAGGGTTTGAGCCCTCAAGGACTGCACTCCCGTTTCGAAGAAGACGAAACGCTTCACTCCTCGAACAGATCATGATCTATCTATCTGTCTGCAGATCATCTGGTTCCCTCACCTGCCGTTGCGAGAGGTTGTGCAGGATCTATCTATCTGCACAGGACAGATCCATCCCAGCAAATATGAGCTAGATCGTGCAGACTGTACGGGCCCCACCCGGCAGCGTGAGCTAGATCATACAAAATCACACATTACCGAGGATAGAGCTGCGTTTAAGTATGGAGATTAAAATAGTGGGAATCGCTTCTCTGTCTGAGGTGTGAAGGTGTGAAACACTTGGAATTATACTCGGATTTCGGTTCCTGCAAGGAATTGGGTAAAAGGGTGTCCCCGATCAAGAACGCGCCAGGCTGTGCAGCTGGGCCATATGATACAGACTGAACCTCGGGTGTTTTACTTTATCGCGGATTTTGTTCTTTGTCTTGTTTTTGCAGAGACCGCGTGGAAGGGGCTAGCTCCGGCGGGCCAAGGAAGCGATCGAGAAGCGACCTTAGCGGTGAGTGCAACGCCTTCATCTATCGGACAGATCAGATCAAGATCAGATCAGATCGGATAATATCATTTCAGATCAGATCCCCACTTCGTGATCTAGATATGTCCGGGCAGATATTCCTATGTGTTGCTGATTGACATCGCCGCGATCCCTTACCTCCACAAAGAAGGACCAAACATGTTCAAAATCGACATGCCCGCCTGTTGTGTTCTTCTCTTGTGTACACAACTAAAACACCCAAATAACTCATAGAAAGAGCTGCACGATTTATGTCATGTTCGCCGGACGGGATCTGCACGATCTGTATGGCGCGGCTCTTGCGCACTTTTTGACCGGGTGAGATCTGTCTGATCCAGCTCTTGCGCGACATATCATACCGGCAAATGTAGGATCTAGATGATCTTCTGTACAACCTGATCTGTCCCGTATTTGAGCAAAGTCGATGGTCACGCCCTTAAATGCTTCGGTATCGATACGTATTTCCGGGTGGGCTAATGTAGTAATCAGAGTCAACGATTGACCCCCAAACCATAGACCCCCTTATGTTTACACACCGTTTTTGGTTCTGATCACTACGTATGCTCCCCGGTAAAAAAAAAGCCCAGGGTCGCAGCAAGTTTTCGTTCAGCATCAGCCATAAAAAGGTGGAGAACTGGACCTCAGCTCGAGTTCTTAATATATCGCTTTCGGCTCTAAACATCGTCCGAAATCGACCTTCAAACGGCTGAGGGCCAACCTCCATGGGTCATCCTACGTACATGTACATCCAATCTCGATACATGGTACCGGTATGTCGTTTTTTTCCCTATGATACCCGACGCTTACATTGCGATTGCGAGGCGCCCCTTGTTGACACCGCCTGCTGCGACGGCACCCCCACTGCCCTACTTTCCACTGCGGGACGGCGCTCGCAAAAGATTCGGACAACGACGAGGAGGAGGAGCAGGAAGAGGAGGAGGACGATGAGGGCCGCGATGTCACGCCTTCGAAGAGAAGTAGAGACGGCTCCGGGGCTTCTGCGGGCTCGAAGGTATTTTTTTGCGAGCGAAGCAAGTTGCTATTGTTCATGCCTTGGATAGACAGATCGTGATCGTCTTGGTCTCGATATGTCTATCTATCTATTTATCTGTAGGTTTCTCCAGATGATCTAGTTCCTCGCCCGCCGTTGTGAGGTTTTGTTACGGGATCTGCACAGCACACATCCCAACCTGGAAACATGTGCTGTTCATAGACCGTGCAGATAATACGGGCCCGGCCACTTGAAGCTACTGTAGATCATACGGATCAGGGATCTATCTATCTGCCCTGATTGATCTAGATCATGAACTGGGAATGATCTGTCGATGAATTGTCCGAGTGAGGTGTGCTACTGCTGTCTTTACACGCCCGCCGGAAAAATATATACCAGTGCGTACACTTTACTGTCCCGATAGAAGTGGGCCATTATGGATCCAATACTTTAAGCTGGTATGCAACAATCTTGGTACATTTCGAGACAGAGTGGTACCTGGTAGGGGATAGGGGATAGGACGAACCTTTCTCTTGAGCTCGGCGACGCCGGAGATCCGCGACGTTCTACCGAAAATCTCCCGTTTTTTGTTTTCAGGGCTGTTCACGGGTCAGGTCGAGTCAGGAACTTTTCGAACCTCACGGGCCGAGCCGGGCCGGGTCCGAAGGTTTTTAAAGTCTCACGGACCGGGTTGGGGTCACCCTTTACGCAACCCGACCCGGCCTGATCCGACCCGCGAGGTTTGACCCGACCCGACCCGCGAGGTTTGAAATTACCCGACCCGTGGTTGACCGTATGTTTTTTGGCCATGACCCCCATTAGCGCACAGCCACAGCAGTAGTCGACCAGAGTTTCAGATGCTCGTGCCCACGACGGCGAGTTCCTAGTATTAATACCTCGTAACGAGAGTCACTTTAGGTCTGTGTGTTTTGTGCTTTTTTGGTCGTTCTCTCTGGTTCTGTTGTTATTGCTGCGCATACTGCTGCAGTCCTTTTCAAATACGTGTGGTAGCACTCGAAGGTGCTACGTTTGTACCAGTATGAGTAGGAGACGGCGGTTTCATACCTTGACTGACCGGCCCCGGCGCTATTACAGGGGCACTAGCCCACAAGTTGCTGTTATTAGGAAACCGCGGTCTGTCCGCTTGACTGACTTCCCCCTACACGGAAATGAGTATAAAATATGCTATGATAGGAGACCGCGATTTGACACCTTGACTGACCGCTCCCTACACTAGAACTCTACAAGATGTATTAATAGGAGACCGCGGTTTGACCCCTTGACTGACCGCCCCCTACACTAAAGCTAGCATACTAGATGCTAGGAGACGGCGGTTTGACACCTTAGCTGACCGCCCCCTACACTAAAACTATTAATAGTGTACAATAAGCTAGGAGACCGCGGTTTGACATCTTGACTGACCGTCCCCTACACAAAAACTATGCAAGTCAAGGCCCTAAGAAGGCTTGGCGCGCCTCAAGAGGTTGGTCTCTTATGCACGATACTGTACTACATGTCATCCTTGGTTTCTTACACTACAGGATGGTGGCGGTTTCATATCATTTTGTTTTTTTCGCCGTGCTCGCCTTTTTTTTATGTACTCGTGGGTGTACGTTGCAGGGTGCGTCGCTTAGCGGGGACGACGGGGCGTCGAAGAAGAGCGATGCCCCTCCAAGCCGCGGGCCGTCCTTTGGAAGGGTCGACAGCTCCAGGCTCACGCTTGAGGCCACCGCGTCCAACCTTAAGGTGAGGCAAAGGAGTTGCCCGTTTTTCTTGTTTTTGGTGCTCGGTTCGTTTTACACCTGGTACCAGAGTGTCTCGGGGTAGTCGGGCAGTGACCCGTTTATTTTTCTTCTCCTTGTTTTTTGGTGCTCGGATTATTTTGTACCTGGTACGCCTGGTGCCAGACACCTGTCGCATGGTATACCGGTACGTACGTTGTGAGGCTACCTGTGTTGCCATGTTCGCGCCTGCCTCACTGACACACCGTAACGTTTATCGTATGATAAGGACATCGGAGTTTGTGGTGATCCGAACCGAACCGAACCGAACCGAACCGAACCGAACCGAACCGAACCGAACCGAACCGAACCGAACCGAACCGAATCGAACCGAACCGAACCGAACCGAACCGAATCGAACCGAACCGAACCGAACCGAACCGGTAAGTACCGGGTTGTGTATCTACCGCTATCAGATGTCGTATTTTGGGCGCGCAACATCGGTCTGGGTTCCGATATTGAATGCTTTGACGAGGGAATACAGTAGTCAGAACATCAAAACCATAGATGGTGTGTAAATAGAGGGGGATACCTGTGCTTCGGATCCGTTGTGGGTTCTGATGTGTGGGTATTACCATGTATTTGTATGGCCACCCGTACTAATCCACTATCCCGACCGAGCAGGAGGCGGATCTCAATCTCGACCTAGGAGACGAGGACGATGACGAAGACTATGACGAGGATGGGAATGGCGACGGAAGTAAGTCGGGGAGCGGAGGAGAAGGGTCGGCCGGAGGGGCGGGGGGAGACGGGGCGGGTGGCGCGATGGACGAGCAGTGGACCCAGGCGCAGGCGGAGAGGAAGGAGAGGGAGGACCGAGAAAGGGCGAGGGCTGCCAGCGAGAAGGTGGCGGAGGCGTTTTTGGCGTTTTCGTGAATTTGGCACTGTTGACATTTTGTCAGTTCGGGAGTTGGCATTACATATAGGCGTACATACTTAGTGCACTCGGAGGGGGGCGGGGGAGAAGGGGGGGCGAGAGCTGCCAGCGGATAGGTGATGGAGTCGGTTTTGGCGTTTCGTTATTTTTCGCATTCTGGGGGTTCTTCGTTATTTCGCATTCCGAATCTGGGCTGTCCGTCGTGGGGATTGATCGGAATATATGTCGGGTTTGTCGAACGGGGATCTATCTGATCTGATCCGTCTGATGTGTGGAATGAGGATCTTATCTGACCGATGTGTGAATGGATGGGGTGGATTTTTTTTCAGGCGCTGGAGGAGCAGCGCTTGAAGCAGCAGGCACAGAGGGAGAAGGAGCGAGTGGAGGAGGGACAGAAGCTCCGTCGCGAGCGCGCAGCGGAAAAGGCCAAGGTGGAGGCGGCGGCTTTGGAGAAGCAGGACCGCGAGAAGAAGGAACTGGAGGACAAGAAGGAGGTATTATTGCGGGGGAACATACGTATAGAATCAACTCTGGCGGGTAAAAATCTGGAGATACAGGGGGGCTTCGCCGTGGCGGGGTAACACCCTCCTTTTGTCCGCGCATGCACATACTAAGGAAGGATGGGGGCAAGTCGAGGCCGTAAATGCCACGTTTTACGGCCAAGGGGTACATGAAAAACAAGTCGTGTTGGGATGAAAAGAAATAAAACACTGCAATCAGATCCAATGGAGCAACAACAATTGTCTCCATCACTTATGATATATACCAGGTGTATGTTACAGGACACAGAGCTGACCACAAAAAGTGCACGAAAAGCCGACCCGAGCGTTGCGAGTATTTCCGTAAAAGGTGTCGCTCTAATCTACCCTGCTATTTTTTGTGGCCACCTGCCCTCTTGGGCCTCTGCGTTAACCGTTTTAACGCCGCAGTCCCGTTTTGGAGGCAAACTGCTTGAAATTGGAGTGGTTCGCCCCCAAAGCGGGACTGCTTTGTTAAAAGGGTTAATGTGCCGTTGTTACTACTGGCACTCTGCTTGTTCGTACATCAGCAACAGCAACAGCAACAGCAACAGCACTGCTTTTGTCAAGAGGACTACTTGCACGTTCGTGTACGTACAACATACCAGGTATCTGCTCGCGTGATACCACATGAGGCAACGTGATAAAAAAGCCCTGTTATCGATAACAAACAGCAACAGCAGCAGCAGCAGCACTGCAAATATATGGGGCAAAAGCAAAGGGATGGGGCAAAAAATGGCACGCAAATCGAAAAAAAGATACTGGTACGATATTTCCTGGATTTGGACCTCCAACCTCTCAAGCACCAGGAACTATAGTTGCACCATTGCGACTCCCGACATTTTGTATAATGTGACCTGTAGACCTACATTTGTTTCCCATATTACGAGTTGACACTTGATCTGGGAAAATATTTTCGAAAAAAAAAGACCCGACAATAGCGTGCGCCCCCTGGACACCATGCAAGCACGGCCGAGGCCGCACCCGCCAAAACAAATCTAGATCTCGCACGTCATGTGTCGCCTATCAGGTCAGGAATCCATCTGCCCCTGACAATACCCACATGATGAAAAAAAAGGATCTGATTCGATCTGATCGATGCGTGGACCTTTTTGGCGACTCGGTATAACAGGCGGAGCGGCTAGCGCGGGAAGATGTGAAGGCCTCTGTGGACCTCGACCAGGTCCGCGCCGACTCGAAGCTCATGGACCTCATGGACGAGAGTGTGTACGACGACTGAGCGACAGCTCTGGTGGCATACCCTTCCTAGGAAGTCTTGCGGGATGTCTCGCGTGGGTTGTCTCCGCGGTTCTGCTCTTGTGGGAATTCCACGTGTAATGATGTCGTAGCGGTTCTACTATTGTTGGATATTTTCCTTGTAGGTGTATCTGAACAGTTCTAGTGGGGTGTCCTCGTCGGAATTGTTGTGGGATGTCAGCGTGGGGTGTCTTTCTCGGCTCTAGCGGGATGCCCTATCAAGTGTAGTCGGGTGCCCTTTTGGGACGTCTTTCCAGTTGGCATGTCCTGGAAACCTTTGTGGGATGTTCTAGCCGCGCCTGTAGGGGGGGGGGGGGGGGGGGGGGGGGAGGGGGTGAGGTCGAGAGGCGACGGCTATAACCCTTGCGGCGGAGGTCTGCTACAACCGCAGTCTGTAAGGCAGAGACAGATGCAGATGCTGTGCTGTCTGTGCAGAGGAAGAAACAGACGCGATAGGGTCAATGCAGGCAGCGGCAGACGCGGTGTGGTCTGTCCGTGCTGGAGCAGGCGCGATACACCTCTGAGGAGGGGTAGCAGTAAGAAAAGCAGCGGCTGTGCGGCTGTGGCGGTTGATCTCCCAACTTCTGGCGATCCACATGCGTTGCCTGTTGTTGGAGCGCAAGGTTGAGTTTGGGGAGTTGGATTTGGGGAGTTGTCGAGGGAGGGGCGGCTACCCAGACTAGTCCCTCGGCAGCAGGGCGGGCCGGCACGGTGGCTATTGCGGTGTTGATCTGACACCAGGACTACTCACCATTAGCTGTGGGGGAGGCTGAGCAGTAGACTACTGTCAGCCATGGGTGCGGCTGAGCAGTAGGTTCCGTTGGCCTTGGGGTCCGTGGTTGATTTCTTGGGTTCCTGTTTATCCGTTCCGAGGAACGTTTTGCGCGTTCGCCGCTTCTACTATGCCCTCCTTAGCCCGCGTGCTTTCTTGGTCATGCCGCGCCGTACGTATAAACCTTGGGGGGGGTGGCGTATCGCAAGGGGGATCGGGGGGTGGGGATTGAGGCGTTGCCGCTGCTAGAAAAGCCCAGCGGCTGTGTAAAATAGCACACGTCTAGCGGAGATTGCGGAGATGGGGCTTATGGGGCCCTGTATGGCTTTTTCAGCGGGGGTGTGTGCCTGTGTCTGTCATACCGCTGGGGGTGTTAGTTCCGGCCAGCGAGAGAGCCAGCGGGAGCTGATGAATGGATACTGCAAGTTGTTTTTTGGGTTGGGGAGAATGAAGAAAAGAGCCTGGCTTGTGTTGGCTTGTCTTGGCAGGTAAAAAAAACGCTTGACCGTCCATACGTAGCTGGAGGAAAAAAAAAAGCACGCTTGATATTAGCAGAAAAAACATCGTAGCCGAAAAGTAACGCGTGTAGGTAGTTGAGACACACACAATCTGTCGTAGCTGAAAAGTAGCGCTTGGAGGAAGGGTCGGGGCGTCCGCGGCAAGTTAAGGCTGCCCACGGCTTTCCACCCTTAGGAGAGATCACCGATGCTCTAAATGTGTAGATCTTGCAGGGCAGATATATTTCTGATCTGTAATTTCTAGCTCATGTTGCTGGGTGGAGGTCGTAACAACCTGCATGGTCTTGGACTTATTTACTGGGTTGGAGGCGTGCTGTACTGATCCTACACAACATGTCATAGCGGCAAGTTAGGACCCAGGTGATGGGCTGTGCCTGGTACGTCGTGATCTGTCCGCAGTGTGCACGATTTTTTATTTTTTATTTTATCCAGCTATGTTAGCTTCGCTCCGTTCAGTCGATCGGTCGATCTTGTTGGTGTTGTACCCGTTTTAGGGGTGTTTGTAGTATATTTGCATTCTCTTGTGTCTTGTCGTGTCTTTCGCGCCGCTCTGTTGGGGGTGGGTCGCGAAGGTTGTATTTTGATATATGCCAGGTATCAGTACGTACCAAATATGTTTTGAAATGTAAGGACCTTTCGGATATTTATTAAACCCGTTTGGTAGTCATAGTATTATCCAAACTGTGCTTACTTTTCTGGACAGTGTGGTACATTGTTTTTTTCGTTCGTTTATGGCCCCTGGTTGGTGCATGGGGGTTTCTGGATTCGCTGGGGGTTTGGGGATTTTGGGTGTTTTGGTCTGTAGTTCGCAGTCGTTGCCGATCTTGTGTTGCTTCGCGCTTGTTTTGTTTTTGCCGCCTGCGCCCAGGCTGCTCCGCCTGTGCTGCTCCGCCTGTGCTGCTGCGCTTGTGTTGCTGCGTTTGGATTGCTACGCGTGCAGGTGGTTTCCCGAGCTTGTGTTGCCTCGCGGGTGTTGCTTTGCGTGTGGTGCTTGCTTCGCCTGCGTTGCCTCGCGTGATGTCCTGTACCTGTGGTGCCGCGCCTGTATGGTGTCGTGCCGCGCCTGTATGGTGTCGTGCCGCTCTTGGTGTGGTGTTGCGTTGAACCTAACGGCGTTGCGGCTCGCGTGCGGTAATTGCCGCGCCTTGGTGTGTTGCTGCGATGTCGCCACCAGTAGTTACCCCTTCTGCCGTCGCCCTTTGTTTTGTTCGATCGTCTATCACACCGTTCGCGGCAACATCCAGCGAAGCGGGTACAACCCGCGACAGGCAGGCGGTCACTTACAGTAGTATTGCTTCCAATCGGATGAGAGGGTGAGGGTGGAAAATCAACACGAAAGCTCGTGTGGGATGGAATAGGAGCGATTACCGGAGGCAAGCTGACAGGTGTAGGAGGGGGCACGGACAAGAGAGAGAGGAGGGAGGAGGATAGAAGGAGGTACACTTTTAGTGGTTTTTTTTACGGAGTGGGCACGGACAGGCTGTGAGTGAGGCGGCCGGGCGGGGCGGGGGGGGGCGGAGCGAGAAAGTAAGTTTCGTTCGGTGCGACATCGCGTGCTTGGCTTAGCGGGCGCGCTCTTTCGCGGACAACAAAAACGGCACACACATACACACGAGCGAACATTCATTCAATGCTGTGTTGTGCTATGCGGGAGCGCAAGTGTGCCCGATGTCGGTAGGCTAGAAGGGATCGCGTGCCTCAGGGGGAGGATGCAGGGGCTCGCATGGTTCACAGGCAGGCTAGACGAAATAGTCCCGCGTGCCTCTGATTGATTACTAGAAGGTGTGTCGGATGCTTGATTTAGGGAGGCTGGAAGGTCTCGTGTGCTTCAAAAAGCAGGGCGAGAGGGTCTCGCGTGCTTCGAAAGGGGAGCTAGAGGGTCTCGTGTGCTTCCTTAAGGAAGGCTAGAGGGTCTCGCGTTCTCCAAGGAAAGCTAGGCCGTCTCGCCTGCCTCGCGTCAAGGCTCGCGACGTACTTGTTCTCGCTTGACCGACAGTGGCGGCGCGCGGTAAACCCCCCCCCACTTGTCAAATATTTCCTACGAAGCCCGTTTGTCGCGCTTGCTGTCAGCTCGATGGTGACCAGGTAGGTACATACTACACATCATAGCACCAAAAAACTGCCGTCGGTGGCAAGAGAGGGATGGATAACGTACCATAGTAAAGGGCCACCGGCGGAGTCGGTTCGTTTTTTGTTTTTGTTTTTTGTTTTTTTTAGCGGGGCTGGGCGGATTCTGACAAGAAGCAATATGTTGATGGTTCAGACCGCTCCAAGCAAGCACGCAAGAGGGGGGGAGAGGGGGGGGGGGGCAGGTGAAGGAGCTTTTGTAGCGGTACTGTTTCGGTGTGGTGTATGGAGTTGATTATTGATGTTGGAGTTGATTATCTTGCAGTTGACGGGGAATACTGGGCGTGAAAGATGGCGCTATGATGATGAAACAGCCAATGTAGTAGTAGAGTAACTACCGTCAGTAGCAGGAGTAGCTGGGAAGGAGGCCGATCGGTGCTCATTGGTGTTTTTCTTGTTGGTGTGCCCTGTCTGCTTTACGGATGAACGGAAGAGCTAAGCCTGAGATTTGTTTCTTCTTTCGTGACGATGTTCTTCTTCTAGTTGTTGTTAACGCGGACGGTACTTGCTGAAGATATATTGTGTTTCTTCCACCTGGACGATGTTCTTGTTGTTGTTGTTGACGCGGGGCGTAGGTTTCGTCTTATTTTTCCCCGTCTGATTTGTCCCTCTAGGATAGAGCAGCCAGAACAGCAACAACCTTTTCCTCGGGAAAAGAGGGGAAGAGGGCGGGAGGGGGGCGGCGGTCCGGGTCACCAAGAGCGAACTTATTTTATATCAAACTAATAGTCTGAGTATTGAGTGTGTCTAGCATAATATACCACTACCAGTGATGGGACGGATCCACTGCAGTTATTGCTACCCCCCCATCAATTCATAACAAGAGGTGAGGATTTTGAGCTCTTCACCTTGATGAGCTATTGTTCTCCATTCTTCCAGACTGCAGTCTCATGGTTGGAAAATAATACCATGACGCTAGAAAATCATGGAAGTGAATAAAGTAACCCCAGAAACCCAAGCGAAAAGGTGACCCTCCCAACAAATATTAACAGTACACCCAGAGGGATACCCCTTGTCCGCTCGAGCCCGTTCTGCGCGTACGCAGTAAGGAGAGTAGGCGATGAAACGCCATGGCGGCGCTTCCCCTATGACTGCCTATGGTATCAAGAAGCAATCTACGAAGCAATTTAAAAAACTGTCCCACTGGGAAAAATGCCGAAAGACGGTACATCAGTGATATTTTGCAAGTTTAAGGTACAAAACATGGACACCAGCGAAATTTAAATCAGGGTACACCAAACCCAAGTTGGATGACGTTTTATCTCAAGGTATACCGTTTTCTGGTGAAAAATATATCTCCGTACAAGTCACAAAAACGACTTAAAACGGTACCCCAGTGTATTTTTGCCATTTTACGGTACGAAAAAGTAAAACGAGGTAATCAGGGTCCCACCAAACACAAGTAAGGTGACGTTTTCTGTCATGGCATACCTTTTTCTGGTGAAAAAGCAATGTCTGGTGGAGCTTATAATTATGAGCAAAAACCGCGTTCATGAATGTAAGCGCCTTCTCGTACTCGTATTCATACGGACATACTATTATAGGTACTAATAGTGTGATAGAGTACCTTGGTTTATAGTACACCAGGTAGAGACCAACCATCAGTATGTATATAGACCAACCGTCGGCAAATAAGATAGTTGTAATCGCAGAATGGATACGTACGTCTAGTATCGAAGTAGCCGAGGAGATAGAAATATACGTACGTACTATGTTCATACAGAGCTTACGGGGCGTTGCGCTGAATAGTATTTTTATACAGGGTACTATGCTCATACGGAAGTCATGGGGTGTATCTCGCTACATAGTAGTAGCTTCTGAAAAGGATACTATGTTCATACAGAATCCCCGGGGTATAACTACATAGCATCCATAGTGAGCCCAACCAGGATTCTCCGGGTGCTGCTCTATATAGTATCCTCATACAGGACTCACCGGGTGTTGCACTACATAGTAGTACCTCAATACTTAGGTTTTGCGGGATGGCATGCTTGAAGTTGAGGGTGGCGAGTGCCCCCAGTTGAGGGTGACGCGTGCCTCCTTGCCAGTAGAATATAGCCGGTTGAAGACAGATCATAATTCTGTCTTCAAAAACCCGCAGCGTCCCACCCCCCCTCCTTGCTCACTCGTCTCTTGCCCCCTTCGAGCAAGCCGCACACTCCTAATAAAAGAGAAGTCTCACGAACTGCGTCTGAGTTTGGCCAAGCACAGACACCTACCTGTTTCACACTTCTTCTGTAGATCATCATCACTGGTATCCTTGCCCTTTTCTCTCCCACATCACAAAAATAGTCAATTAATCGCAGCTTCTTTTTCTGAACTAATACCTCACGAATATGAAAAATACCAAAAAAGGACGAAACCGAGGAAAAACCTCAAGAATTGGCGAAAAAAACGAAAACGAAAACAACAAAAAATCGAAGAAAAATGATGACCATAATTTTCCCCCAAAAAACTGGGAAAAAAACAAAATTGAGCGAGATATTCGCAAAAAACGGATAAAAGCGCAATAATAATGGGGTAAATTCTTCGGAAACGAACACGCAAGCGGTGCTTTACGTGCGTCCCCTTCTATAACCCATACGAATGGTCAAGCGTAGCTCAAATATCTGAACAAGTATCTCTCACGAATTACATAAATAAATGCCAAAAATGGACTAAACCCATGAAAGACGTTCAGAATCGGTAAAAAACGAAAAAAACAACAAAAAAACCGAAAAACTTGATCGACCAAAACAAACATTTTTTTTAAAAATCAAACTCAGCGAGATAATCGCAAAAAAAAGATAAAAACGACGAAAAAGTCGCAAAAATGTGAAAAACATCGTAAATTCTTCGAACACGAACACGCAAGCGGTGCTTCACGCGCGTCTGTTATGATCACGGACAGCGGGACACGTTGCATCCCTGGACAGGTCTGCTTATTAAGCCGGTACTCGTAGGTACTCCCGTTGATGTTCGCTTACAGATAGAAGAGTACTGGTAGCTTTATTCCTTTCGTGCACGACGGAGACTGAGACCACACGCTCGTGCCTCTCTGGCAAACCCCTGGTTTTCCACCTAAGATACGCCTTCCAAGTACTACAGATACGATCCCAGTGCCTGAACCCAGGTAATTACCGGGCTTTCAACCTCATACAAAGCAGTATCAATAACACTAGCCCACTCTGATGAGCCGTATGTGCAGCATAATTATGGGAAATTCATGGAAACCCCGATTCCACAAACTCAAACATGAGTCGAAGATGCGCCTCCTCGAAACCCACTCCCGCACCTCTGAACGGCAAGGCAACGAAGCCGCCAAAATACGTAAACAAAATGAAAGGAAGACGTAGCCTGAAGGGAAAGGAATAAATCGCCAACGAAAAATCATCGCCATGTCACCCGCGACGGGGGCAGGCGAGGAAGATGCAGGGACAAGTGAAAAGTGAATATAAAAAAAAACAACCAGAAAAAATAACACGGAAGATGTCAAGAAACACCGAAAACCCAGCCTACAACTCGGGAAACGTGTCCTGTGCCACAAATGAGTGGCTCGAGTACCCAAACCAGCCCCGACACTGAGCGGGGGGGTAGGCAGGACAGAATACGCGAAAAATATCCCCAACCAAGCCCAAGAAAAACAAAACAAAACAAACAAACAAACAAACAAACCAAGGAACACACCTGCCAGAAAAACCCCGACCCGAAAACTCGGAAAACGCCAATAATTTGAAAAAACACCCCCCAGATCCCAGGAAAACGTCAAGCAAAACAAATCGAGAGCAGCCGAGAAGCGGAAGTCAGCTATCCACGGCGGCGCCTCGAGATTCGTCTAAGTTACGCTAGACCCCCCGTGCATATGCGCTAGCTAAGTGAATTTGAAGACACCAAGAGCCACGCACAGCTCTCGTCGAAGTCGTGTAGCGCGCCGGAGAAAGAGGGAGCTTGATCGGTCCCGGGTCGTCCAAAACTCGAACCAAATGTACTCCATCCGTGGGCGTAGTCGAGCTGATTTTCCCGAGCCACCACAGACCGTCGTCGCCCCTTGTACCAAAAATGGGCCCCGTTGGGAAGCACGGTGTTGCAGAGTCGGCGGACCCAGTCGGCGTGCGAGACGCAGCCGTAGCCGGGTGCTAGAAACCGCTCGCCGTTACTCCGAGAGAGCTCCCTCCCGTTGTGCCGCGCCGATTCTCATTCGGCGGTACGGGCGGTTGGTTTGGCGATGCCGGTTCGGGGTGCCGGCCCAGTAGCGCAAAAATGCGTGGCGAGAAAGCTGAAAAGGTCAATTTCCCGTTCCCAGGATGGACGGGATAGTCTTGTCTAGTGCGTCTCGTACATCACTGCTTTGACGCCACCTCGACCTCGAACGGATTGGTGTCCAGTCATCTTTTCCACTTCGAGTCGGTGAAGAGGTGTCGAGACGTCGTCCTGGGTGACGTGGTACGGGGGAGATTTCATGGAGAAGTTGTTGAGCACGTACTGCGTCAACCCCACTGACAAATACTTCGGCACGTCGCCACGGTCGTGGGGATTGGCACAGGGCTTGCAAGCGTTGAAGTGAAACGCGCCGACAAGCATCCGCGCCAGGCATATACCAGGTATATAGGAAGGAAGATCAAAATACAGGAGCTTTGCCCCAAGAGGAGATCCGTCCGGGGTGTCCGCTGGGGAGCAGGGGCCAACTGCGAGAACTTTGTAGGGGCCTGTCCAGTTGAGTGAGAGTTTGGCCTTGAGGACCTTGGCGTCCGTGTCGGGCTTTGCGCCCTGGCGGATGGTAGCCGCCGTATTGTACACCCACACCCAGCCGCCAACGTCAAATTTGGGGACCGAACGCAGAGCGTCGGAGAGGGCGTAGTTGCGGCGGTTCACGCGGGCAACAGTGAGGGCGTGGTGTTCGCGAACGATATCGTACGAGCGCTGCTGGCGATCCGTCGCCAAGTCGCAATAGGCGAGATGGTCGCGGGCCAAGCTTTGGTGGCCGGCGACTCCAGCACGCTTGAAACGTGTGAGGGGGAGACGTGGCAGCCGAGTCATATGTACCTTGTTGGGAGCCAAACCCGTGGCGGCACTGACCGAATTGTTGTACGCAAATTCGACGGGAAGGAGCTGTTCATCCCAGTTGTTTAGGAGCTTGTTGACGACCATTGCCAGCATCTGGACCATCGTGTGGTTTGCACGTTCCACCCCACCGTTGCGTTACCGTTTGGGTGGTAGGAGCTGGTGGCAATTTTTCGAACCCCGAAAAGCTGATATCCGGCGTGTGAAAGGTTGGAGCAGAACTGGAGGCCGTTGTCCGAGAGGATGCTGAGCGGGCACCCCCAGAGAGGAATATACCGGTTGATGAGAACGTTAGCCGTGCCCTCGGTGGTGAACTCTGCCGCAGCGACGGCGTACATGTCGGCGCGGCGGCTGAAACTATCAGTGAAAAGCAAGATATAGGCATTTTCTGTCCTGCCGACGACGCCACTTGTTATGATCTCGGACTGCGGGACACCTTGTATCCCTGGACAGGTGACCAGTTCTACGATAGAGGTGACACATTTCCGCTAAAACGTTTCTGGATGACGCGTTCCTTAACCTAAACTCGTCGGAATGCCATTCTTGTTTCGAAAATTGGCTTATTAGGATACTTGGGCCATGGGGGTATTTATCGGGATGCAATTTGATTTTTGCTGAAGTCAGTTTTCCGATGAGGTATGGAGCTCCTTAAGTGAAGCGTCTCAGAAAAATCAGGGTGAACCTCCATCGCGGAACGGCTCAGGTCTGCTTATTAAGCCGGTACTCGTTGGTACTCACGTTGATGTTCGCCTGGAGATAGAAGAGTAGCTTTATTCCGTTCGTGCACGACGGAGACTGAGACCACGCTCGTGCCTCTCTGGAAAACCCCTGGTTTTCCACCTAAGATACGCCTTCCAAGTACTACAAATACGATCCCAGTGCCAGGACCCAGGTAATTACCGAGCTTTCAACCTCATACAAAGCAGTATCACACAACGTCCCCTTCTACAACTTATACGAATAGTCAAGCGTATAGCTCAAGATTCTGAAAAAGTACCTCTCACGAATGACATAAATATAAAAAACGGACGAAACAGAGGAAATACGTCAAGAATCGGCTAAAAAACTACGAACGAAACCCCCCCAACAACATCGGAGAAATGGATCGACCAAAACTCCATTTTTTTTTGGGAAATACCTGGTAATTAAAACTGAGCGAGATGTTCGCGAAAAACGGCCAAAAACGATTAAATAATCGCCTCGTAATAAAATGGGGTAATAGTCGTGAACTCTTCGAAAACGAACACACATACATGCAAGCGGTGCTTCACGTACGCCCCCTACTATAATTTATTCCGGACCATACCTACCTGCGTACTGCAAGCTCGCAAAGAGAAAAGGAACAAAAAGCAAAAAACAGGACGAGTCTCTAGGGGATAACGTCAAGAATCGGCTAAAACGCAAAAAATATACGAACCCGAAAAAAACAGGCGAAACATTCGATCGACCAAAACTCCAAAAACCCCCCGGGAAATAGTTCAAACTGAGAGATATGATCGCAGAAAACGAATAAAAACGATAAAAAAAATCGCAAAATCGGGGGTAAACATCAGGACTACCACGTACTACGAGTATAAATAATTAATACTACTACTACTGCTGTATACGTGTAAGTAAATGGATGTTCTATTAATACGTGCACACCCACGTGTGTGTATATACTATGGTGTATTATTATTAGGATTACCCTGGGCTGAGTAGTAATCAATCGATATTTTGCCCCCATAGCTCAGTATACTGTAGTAGGTAACACCATTCACATTTATTTGACGTTGTCCAGGCCACGGGTTCGAACTTCAAAAATAACGTTTCTTGTATAGAAACGCTTGCGCGTGGCTAAAAATCCACCTCCCTGGTTCCCCAGGTAATTAACCGAAGCGGGTAGGTCAATGTACAGACGTATACACGGTTCCGACGCTCCAAAGGTCCCACCGTTCAGAATGGGGGAAAGTGTTATAAGGACTACCACCCTGGGGTGGGTAATCAATCGATCTTTTACACCTATAGCTCAGTAGGTAACACCTTCACAGCAAGTATGACAGTTTCGAGTAGGGTGTTGTACGTGTAGTGCAGTCTAGTGTTGAGACAACAGGTAGAAAACACACAGCACAATTAAGTGTCCCTATAGTGTCTATAATGAGGACAGCTATTTCCCGTCCGACAATGTGCGGCATGAAGGAATAGTTTCTTTCGTCGTCCATCGCTAACAAAAATCCCCAGGAAGAAAGGCTGAAGGGAAATAATAAATATTAAATATTTCGAAGAAAAAAAAACGCCGACTGCGACAAAAGGGTTTAACGGCCCATGCACGACAACCACGGCCTACAACAACCAACCACAGCAAAGGGCGGCTGACAACCTATACCCTTCTACACAGGTCGAAACAAGACAACTGTTCCAGTGATACTAGTGACTTCTCCATGCCTACAACCCGCGGTACCTATTTTGCATCCAAGCACAAGTCACCCCATAGCGTTTTCGGGTTAGGGTTAGGGTTCGGGTCGGGTGGTCAGCGTCTACTTACTGTATGCCTGGGGTCTCATGCTGCTATCACTTCTTCTGAAAACCCACGCGAGGAACAATAAATAGCGGCAGCAAACCGCAGCAGCATACTTCGAAGTATAATCTTTTCCAAGTAAATTTCTACCTGATAGCAAATATCTACGATGTCGCGAGATAATTTCCAATGTGCTCAGGAACACGACACATAATGCCCATCGCAGATTGATACCTGGTACCTGGTAAGTTCCATGCTGGATAGGGATTCTGGCATTATTAATAGTAGTGTGACATTATGACATCGGGATAAAAGTTGCGAGCCTACCGGTGTGTGTTACTCGTTGTTTTGGCTCCTCACGAGACCGAGTCAACTCGAGAAAGACAAGCATTCTCCGTGTCACTGCCGTCTTCAGTCACCAACCACGCGTTTTCCCGTGCCAGCTAGCTGCGTTTATACCTTTAAAGATAGATCAAAAGGGCGTCGCTATATAAGGGACCCTGGCGACCCGACGCACTATTTTGCCCCCTTGAAGGGGATGGCCTGCTGTACGCAACAGCACCGACCGGCAATCCTTTCGAAACACGCGCTTCGGCCTTTACACCGACCGGTTCGGAAAACGTACTATTAATATTACGGGGGGCCATAGTTAATAGGACCTATGGTATGCATAAAAACCTACATATTTAACCATTTTTACTAGCAATATTTGGTCCTATTAACTATGGTCCCCCGTACTATTAAATATTAATACTACTACTTACTGTCTTTTCGTTTCGCCCTATGATATTATATGATACAGATACATGCTACCAGGTATGCGACAGGGGTGCACCTACTTTTTTTCTTTTTTCTTTTCTGGGGCTGGTTGAGGAACCTCTACGTCTGTACGCAGCACGTATATGCCTCGCGCAAACTCTGATTTTAGGGAAATTTTAAAAGTGAATGTACAACCCAAGGCGTAGAAATACAGCGAACAACACGTTCGTACGATATTGAGTGGGGTTCCTCGGTTAAGGAGCTCCGGCAACATAAAAGGGTTTGGCCCAAGTATGCTGCCCCTATCGCTTACGTAGCGCGTCTTCACAACAGCAACCGTTTCGAAAAAAAAATCTGGTTGCGTTCCGTCCTATAAAATACCCAGCAACCTTTTGTCAATTCGAATTTTCGTCTACTTGCTACACAGTACACAGCACTCCTCGCCTTATACACATCATAGTGTTGGAGCATCTGGTTGCGCTCGTTCCCTCCTACACAACAGCAATCGTTTCGAAAAATAGAGTTGCGTTACATCCTATTCAATACCCAGTACCCAGCAACCGTTTCGCAAAGAAAGGGAGCTTTCGTTTCGCTCCTACATAGCACTCCTTGTCCTACACAGCAGCAAGAGGTTTCACACAAACACCCTACCCAGTTGCGGGTCGTCCTACGCACCAACAACCGTTTATCGAAGAAAATCTTAGTTAGTTGCGCTTCTCCCTACCCAGCAGCAATCGTTTTGTATTAACTACACACGTGGCCAATCGGCTACCCCCAAAAACCCGCCAGAGACAATTTGACCCTCCAGAGAGCGAGGCCACCCTCCGTAGGGTGTATGATGCTTGGCGAGGGTCAGAGTGCCCGCCTTCTAGAAGGAGGTTCTTTTCTCTGGTACCCTGTACAGGCTTGGCCTGTGCGCTAGCCTCTAGAGTGTGATGTCTATATACCGCCGGAGGGCCGTGTACTGCAGGTTTGTTCCGGAGGAGGAGGGCAGTGATCGTTTCAACCCTCTAGAGGGGTTTCTATAGAAAACCCTGGAGGGGGGTCGGCATCTCACCCTCCAGAGCGCGTTGTCGATTGTCTAGGGTACGAGGCTTCGCCCTCTAGAGGGAGCTCTTTATTGAGGCGACCGCTGGAGGTCATTACTCATTCCCAGCCTTTGGAGTGTTTGCGTGCCGTTCGCTCTGGAGTGCCGGGGGAAATAGTTGTTCCGGTGGAGGTCTGTGAGAATGGGCAGCCTCTGGAGGCGTTGGCATTCACCCGCTGAAGGTGGATCAATATGCTACCCAACAGAGGCATTGATAATACGTGCGCTGGTAGGGAATCGCCATGTCGCCCTCCAGAGGCATTTGAGACTGCAGCGATTCGATCAGTTTCCCTCCAAAGGTTGGCTGCACCTGCCCTCTCTGAGAGTGACTCGTTGCTTGCATTTAATAGGCCCTTCAGTACCGGGGACGCAAAAACAACAACCCCACTGACTTGCTCTTAGTACTCGTACGGAGAGTGGAGACCAGCCAGGCAACCGCCCTTCCCTCGCGACCTTCTGTGGTCGATGCTTGCCCTCCCAGCGCTCGTAGCGCTCGCCGCATGGTACACCATACTACCTTGAGACCACTCCTGAATAATTTGCTCAAGTACGAGTTGCTGCTGTCACCACTGCTGCTCCTGCGCCCTGCGACCCTGAGGCCCACCAAATCCCGACCCCCCCTGCCCCGGCGCCCCCCGCTGCCCCGATGTCCTCCTCTCCCCGATGTTTTCCGCCGTCGCCGCTCTAGCATGTCACGGGAGGAAGTTTCCAGCCCCGTTTGTTCTTCCGCCGCGCTTCTTGGCCGCCTGACCACCTCCGATGACCGCGCCACGCCCGTGTCGTCTAACCTTGCTCACGCCCGAACATCGGCGGTCGAATCCTCCCCGGCAGCCGCTGCGCAAAAGCACACTGCAGAAATTAAACGGGCGTACAAACACCGGGAACTCAAAGACATCTATCACATTGAGTCGACTCCTCCCCGGTAGCCGCCGCGCAAAAGCACACTGCAGAAATTAAACGGGCGTACAAACACCATGAACTCAGAGACATCTATCACATTCCCTTTTCCCTCTTTGACCCACTGTTCGCATCGACGCCGGGCAACAACTCACTCGTTCGGTCACGGCCTTCGCGTCTGGTTATTTTCATGATTTGCAACGATGACAGCCATGAAGGTCTTTGTTCTACCAATTGGATCCCCGGTTGGGAGTACCCTCTCCAGAAATCTTTCGCGCGTGCCATTACGCCTGACAAGTCCACGACGCCCCCCCTCGCTATCATTGATGGATTATTTGTTTGGGCAGGTGTCGCGCGCCCTCGAAGGTGGAGCCACAGGGCCGGAGGCGTTGACGCTCCTCCAGAGGTTGCTGAGCAACCACTTCGACCGACCGACTCGGGTGCCAGCAACATCGAGTTGCATAATTTTTGCGCATCTAATGGGACGCCCACTGGAATTTTTGGCCCGGAATTTCGAGAGGTGGTGTCGGCAGCGACGGGGACTGAGCGTGTTTCGGCGCCGGGGTGGAGATTGTTTTGGAGGTTGCTTGGATGGCAGATAACGAGCAGTACCACAGGTTGATGCCCCCGCTCTACCCGGGAGGTTAGGCTACGGTGTCAAGGCCGTTCGGCACTTTGGACGCCATGTGGTTGGATTTTGAGACTCTTGCGAGTATTGATACACCTATCAACGGCAATTTTTTTGTTTCTTCGCCTGCTTGTTAGAACGGTATGCGGTCATCCACCCCGTCGGGGCCCCGGCCGGCCAGTAGTGGTCGCAGGCAGGGCCGGACACCTTCCCAGTCGCCTTCGTGGCAGACGGGATCATGCAATACACGCCATAACCCGCTTGTGATGAACGTCAACAAATCCATCCATAATTGGCTCGACCCGTGGCGTGAGACCGCCTTCAACTGCAGGCCCCTAGACAAACACCACTACGCTGGAGTCCACGCTGTCTGCATATTAACCTGGACCGATGACCCTCCTCTCTGGAGCGGTCTACATTCATCGTCCGCTCGCGCCGACGCATTCAGCCAAAAACGAGGCCACCACCTGAACTGCCACGAAGACACACACTGTCTGAGACAGTGTAGACACCCCTTGCAAAAAATCAGCGGCATTTTGAACCTCGACCTCGGAACGCTCGGCGACGACAGCGAAGCGGTCCGCCGTTGGTAGGAACGCATGATCCGGCACCGCCACGAGGAAAAATCCTAACGACCGAACAGTACAACCAGAAAAAACAAAAGCGTCGTTTCGGCCATTCGCGAGGGCAGCACTACGGCCAGGGTCAAACAAAGGGACAACTACATCACACACGCGGAAGGAGGACACCAGCAGTCCACTCTGGCCATCACGGTAGTGGTTCTACCACCGCTGCCTCTTCTACCCTAGGTCCTGCCTCGGGAATTCGCTAGGGTGCTTCGCAAAACCCGGGCGAAAACTCGAACGGATGCCAGCCAGGCCTCTTCCGCGCCGGAAACTGACAGGTCAACGGCGGTCGGCCCCTCGTGCCCGTTCGCCGCCAGCACTGCCGGGAGGAAAACAATTGATTTCACAAGATGCTCGTGTCCCAGGCTCGCTCAGCGCTCAGCGCCGACCTGCCGCGGTCTCGACCCGCGCGTTGCCCCGTACTTCGGATCGACGCAGCGGCCCGGCCTCACTTGTTTCACCGGAATACCCCGGGGCGTCTCCCTCGACGTCGGAAGCCCGCGCCTCAAACGCCGCTCTCCTCAATCTGGGCACGAGAGCAGGCGGGATAAACGCCGCTCTCCCGAACCACGCACCGCGCAGCACCACGACTGTCGCGCCGTCGCGTCGTTTGTTTCAGCGAGGGTATCCCCCTCCTTCATCTCCCGGCCATGCGGTGGCGATCGGTTTGAGATGCGGGAAGGCCAACACCGAAACCCCGAGATCTTGGTTGAAGCTCGACTTGGCGTTTCCTCGTAATAACGGTGGCCGCTCCACCCTTTTTCCTATCAAGGAGGAGTCGACACGATTGCTACCTTGCCTTCCTTCCCGACCAGGTCTACAAGAAGGAACTCCGGTGGACACTTTGTTTCCCCCCACCCGAGCACCGTTCCTGAAATCGTGTACAGGGTCCGCAGGTCCTCTTTCGTCTTCGCGCACGCCACTCCACATGCACAGCGCTCCTTCGGCTCCAGTGGAACAGGAGAAACTTGACACAGCCCGTCGAGCCAACGGTAACCCCACGGCCTCCGGTCATATCAACCGGACAGCATACCCGTTGAATTCGGAAGAATCGTAGTTCTCGTCAAGCAGAACGGACTCAGAGCCCCCTGCCCCCTTTGCACTAGGACAGAGACCATCGGGCGCATTGAGAGAGCCTTCTGGCGATTTTTTTCCTACGGGTAATGGTGACACCGAGCCAGTATGCGTGGAACCGGACTCGCCTCGTGCACCAGGGGTTCAGTGTTCTCAGAGAAGCTCACCCCCCCCCACACACCGCAACGGCGGCCACCGACGACTCGACATCTTCGGTCTTCTACCCTACTCCCGAGTATTCAACGGAGCGGGTGGTACGTTTCTGGCAGCCCCCATCCTATTTTTTGTAGTGGTCCCCCTCGGTTTGTTTGTCATCGACGAAGTGCCATGTACCTGCGCGGAGCAATATATGATGGCTGAAAAGGCTCCCCTTTGTTTGGACCAAGACACGGCGGAGCGGATTATGGCATCGCCAGACCCTCGCGAGCACAAACGCCTCGGTCGAGGCGTGCATAACTTCGACTGCGCTATCTGGGACCGCGTTCGGGAAGACGCTGTCCTTGCTGGTTCTTTTGCCAAATTCACGCAGAACCCGGTCATGAAGCAGCACCTACTGAGCACTGGCAACAAAGTTTTGGCGGAAGCCAGCCCTTTTGACCCCGTGCGGGGCATCGGTCTCTGGGCAGACGACCCCGAGGCTCAAGACCCCTCTCGGTGGCGTGGGAAAGCTTTTCTCGGCAAAGTTCTTTCCGCCGTTCGCGACACCCTCCGCTCCAGTGAGGCCGGGTTGGCACCCCCCGCCTCCTCTGATCAGTTTTGTACTCCGACCACGACTGACAGAATTCATGAAATTTCACCAGCGCCGCCTCGCCCTTTGGCCGTGGCCCGCGCTTGCCCAGGTCCTCCCTTTGATATTTCGGCCTATTTTTCCGACGCGCCTGCTGATCATAGCCCCGAGGTTTATGCTGTCGCACCTAGTGTCGACCCCTTCCTCGCGCAGCCAGAACACGGCCCCTGCCTCGTCGAGGGCACCATTACCCTCGAGGACGCCTCTTTTACAACCAAAATCGCGATTCACAGCGGAGCTGGCGTTCTTGCACCTTTTGGCTGCGTGGCGCTTCTTGACACTGGCTCCCCACAGACTTTCATTCCACGAGTTGTTGTGGATCACATTCTCTCGGTTGGTGCGGCATCCATCGCGTGCGAACATAAATGCACCCCTCGTTCCTGGGGGGGCGGGTTGGCGAATCAACCTCTCTGCAGACATCGACGAGTATGCGCCTGAGCGTCCAATTGTTTCGACAAAATGAGCCTACGTGCTCCCTCGCAGTTTGTGCCTGCGGGGTCCCCCCCTCAGTGATGCAGCATGCAGTACTGCTGGGACGTGACAGCTGGATGCGTTATAATAGCCGCTCCTACCGCTCTCTTCCACCTCGCCGGTCAGACCAACGCATTTTTTGCGACCTGGAGTTACTTCACCACGCCCGACAGGCATGTCCGGGTACGCCATCGACCCCGCCGCTTCGGGTGGAGGCTTCCATCTCCGCTACGAGGGCGCGGCAGGCGTCACCCTGTCTGACGATCCTCAACTCCTTGCGGTTAATTTGGTTCGAAGCGATGGCTCCCGGGCACTCACTGGGCACTACTTGGTCGACATGATGCCCCAGTCCGACCTGCCCTCGGCTGAGGAGCACTTCGTCGCCTCCGGGCGACAGGTTCTTCCCTCGTTGGAGTGGCGGCCCTCGAGCTAGGAGGTATCCTCGGCGTCGCCCACGCCCCACTACCGAGCGTTCCACTGGACGTCTTGCATCAGGACAACCGAGCCCCCAGCCCTCCCTCAGGACTATCTGAGGTGTCTCCGGTCTCAGCAGTTACAGCTTCCCCCCTCGCAGCTCCAGCCTCGCCCTCGCCTGCACTGACTGAGCGTTTGAGCCCAGAACAGCGCGTTTCGTTCCTGCGCGTCTGGACACGTTAGCCGCGGCATGTGGCTTTTGACCTTCACCGCACGGACTGGACCCCTGAGGCCATCGAACAGCTGGGGAATGTTCTCTGCGATTTTTCGGACGTTTTCTCGAAGTCCAACTCTGATTTTGGTTCCTGATCGTTGATGCCTTTCGTAGTTTCGGTCCCAGAAGGAAGCGCTCCTGTCAGGTCCAGGCCGCACCGCATCAACCCCATCTTGGCCAAGGAAGTGGAGGTCACCTTGGATCAGTATCTAGCGGCAGGTTTGATCCAGCACTCGACCTTTCCGTACTCGAGCTCGCTGGTGGTCATCCCGAAGAAGTCTGGGGGTCAGCAAGAAAGACACGGACAATCAAAGCGCAAAAAAGTACATAAGAGAACAAAGCAAGACCACGTTCTGACCAGCTCCAGCAGTTGGCGGCACGTTCCGTTTCTTCCTTGCTGTAAATAGTAAATAGGCGACCTGGCGCTTATCTCCCACCGCGGTTTCCCATATACTACTCCCCCCCCTCGCATTCCCTTGGTCGAGTTCCCTTCCACTTCTCCAGTTGCCCTCCCTCCCCCCATTCGCTTGGGTACCACCCTCGGTGGATGCGCGGCGCTGCCTACACAGCTGTGCCTTAACCACTTCACCTTGAAGGATTCTGCTGCTTCAAAGACACCCAGTACCACTTTCCTGAATTATTTTTCTGCAATGAACCACAGCGTGGTCTCAACTCCACATATCAAGGAGGGGGTGTTCCGTCAATCGGATGGCTCGGAACTCGCTGAGGTCTTCCACTATTCATGTATACCAAGGCTTAGTATAGCTGTCCGCCAGGTCTCGGGCGCTGCCCGCCAGCCATCGCCCCGAGCATTACATGGCCGGGAAATCGCTCTTTGCTTTGCCGTGCCACGGCCCCCTCAAAGAAGAGCCACTGTTTACGGATGGTCCTTTTGATGCTCTCACGACGTGTCATTTCGAGGGCGTGGTGGTGGCGTGGTCAGTACGAAGTGGACGCTGGACGCCGATGACTTGAACAGCCGCCACTGCTGGCTCCGCGCCGCTTGCTGTTGATTATGGCTTTGGGCCCGGGGGGGGGCCTAGACCATCAGCCCGGCGTGCTATCACCCCGCCGCAAGCCCCACGGCCGCGACCTCCCGCACTAGTCATTTTGGCCCCGGCTCCTGCCACTTCGTTGGTTTCGACGGTACCCATCCCGTCCGAGCGCGACCGCGCCGAATCCGTGGGAAACCCTCTTTTAGCGGCGCGAAGGTGGCAAAGTATTCAGAGGCGCCAGGTCGCCAGGCGGTGATGAGGCAGACGCGGCCGGATCAGTGATCACGGCGGAATTTTCTCCCTGTAAAGTGCTCGTCGGGGGAGTAGCGCGCTGGGCGCCATTCGTCGCTGCAGCGGGGGTTGCTGCGGAGCCCTGGCCTGAAAGGGCGGACGCGGCGGGAGCAGTGCTCGCGGCGGAGTCTTAGCCTTGCAAAGTGCTCGTCGGGCGAGGAGTGCGCCGAGCAACATTCGTCGCCGCAGCGGGGGCTGCTGCAGAGCCCTTGCCTGAAGGGGTAGACGCGGCGGGAGCAGTGCTCACGGCGGAATCTTCTCCCTGCAAAATGCTCGTCGGGGGAGGAGCGCGCCGGGCAACAATCGTCGCTGCAGTGGAGGCTTCTGCAGAGCCCTGGTCGCCCCCGGGGGGTACGACAAGAAGCGAAGCGAAAGCGGCGTCGGCGAGACCAGGACGACGCTCGACGGTGGTAACGGAAGCAGATACACGAGCGACGAATCTCCCCATAAGAACAGAGAGGCTGTCAATCCTCATACGTGGCCCGTGAGCGCGAAAATTGCGAAAATCCCAATAGGTGGAAGGGCAGCCCACCCAAGACGGCACTTTCGGTGCGGGGCACCAGCCCAGCAAAACCTACGCCGGGGGTCGGGGAAGAGCGAGTGCGAAGCCCGCAGGCTCGGATGAGGAAGGTACCCCCGTCCTCGACGGGTGTGAAGCTGCTAGACCCACTGCGGTCGTGTTCTGTGGCGGGCTTTGGCAAGCCGGAGAGAAAACCAGCATTTCCTTTCGCGCTGTCCTTGCGGTACTCGAGGGTGTAGTCGAACGATGTGAGGAACTCGAGCCACTGCCGAACTCGCGCGTTGTGATCCACTACTTTGCCGATGCTCTCAAGTGCTTTGTGGTCCGAAAATATTCGAACCTTTGTCCCCCATAGGTAACCTCGGAGTCGCTTGATAGCCCAGACAATGCTACCAGCTTCCAGGTCCAACGGGGTCCCGTGCCTTTTCGGAATCGAGGGTAGCGCGGCTGATATAAGCAATGGGCCGTACCTAGCCGCCCGGTTGTTCTTGTTCAAGCGCAGCGCCAAAACCGTCGATGCAGGCGTCACAGTACACGCGAAAGGGGCGGGAGCCATCGGCTACAGCATCCCAGTCCGGGAAGATCAAAATTGGCGGGGCAGCGAGCTCGGCGAGGTTCTGGCGAACGATAACTTCCATGGCCGGCGTAAAGACGTACTTAACCCCCTTCAAAAGGAGGACAGTGAGAGGACGGATCCTGTTAGACAAGTCGAGCAGGAATTTGCGATAATATCCCACGCCACCCATCAACGCACGGACCTGCTTAAGGTTCTTGGGCATGGGCATTTTCATCCAAGCCGAAACCTTTTCCGCATTAGGGCGTATACCCGCGGGCGAAATGGAGTGGCCCAGTAAATTAGCGTCCGTGGCGCCGAGACGAGACTTCGAGGGGGAGAGCTTGAGGCTGTGTTTGCGCAGGCGTTCGAAAAGGGCTCGTATCGTCTTGACGTGGGCTGTCGGATCAGAGTCGAAGACGATCACATCATCGAGGTAGGCCGCCACCTGTGCCAGACCTGTGATGACTTCGTTAATCACTTTGGCGAACCAGCCGGGCGAAGCACTGCTACCTTGGGGCAGACCGAGCCACTCGTAGAGTCCCGTAGGAGTGCAAAACGCCGTGAGAGGGACGGGGTCCCTGCGCACGGTAATTTGGTGGAACAAGGAGACCCAATCAAAGAGAGAAAACACCCGTCCCTTCCCCAGGGAGTCGAGGATTTGATCCACGCGAGGAATAGGCGGCTGGCTGAGTTTGCTGATCTGGTTGAGTGTATTGGGTCATACAGGCTTGCCATTCCACGGCTTCCTGCCACCTAGGAACCGCGCGCACCCTACGTATGCTCGAACGATTCTACTGGTGGATCGGTATGAGCATCTGCACCCGGTGGTGGTTACGCAACTGCTTGAAGTGCCAAGCACGGAAAACGTCGCGGCAGACGGCCCGGTGGCCCATCATCACATTGCCCTTACCAGAAGGGCCCGGCATCGCCGTCACTGCGGCAGAGTTTGCCGCTGAGGGCACGGCTAACATTCTCATCAACCGGTATATTCCTCTCTGGGGGTGCCCGCGCAGCATCCTCTCGGACAACGGCCTCCAGTTCTGCTCCAAGCTTTCGCACGCCGTATATCAGCTTCTCGGGGTTCGAAAAATTGCCTCCAGCTCCTACCACCCAAACGGCAACTGTGGGGTGGAACGTGTAAACCACACGATGGCCCAGATGCTGGCAATGGTCGTCAACGAGCTCCTAAACAACTGGGATGAACAGCTCCCTCATGTCGAATTTGCATGCAACAATTCGGTCAGTGCCGCCACGGGCTTGGCTCCCAACAAGGTACATATGACTCGGCTGCCACGTCTCCCCCTCACACGTTTCAAGCGTGCTGGAGTCGCCGGCCCCCAAAGCTTGGCCCGCGACCATCTCGCCTATTGCGACTTGGCGACGGATCGCCAGCAGTGCTCGTACGATATCGTTCGCGAACACCACGCCCTCACTGTTGCCCGCGTGAACCGCCGCAACTACGCCCTCTCCGACGCTCTGCGTTCGGTCCCCAAATTCGACGTTGGCGGCTGGACGTGGGTGTACAATACGGCGGCTACCATCCGCCAGGGCGCAAAGCCCGACACGGACGTCAAGGTCCTCAAGGCCAAACTCTCACTCAACTGGATAGGCCCCGACAAAGTTCTCGCAGTTGGCCCCTGCTCCCCAGCGGACACCCCGGACGGATCTCCTCTTGGGGCAAAGCTCCTGTATTTTGATCTTCCTTCCTATATGCCTGGCGCGGATGCTTGTCGGCGCGTTTCAGTTCAACGCTTGCAAGCCCTGTGCCAATCCCCACAACCGTGGCGACATGCCGAAGTATTTTTCAGTGGGGTTGACGCAGTACGTGCTCAACAACTTCTCCATGAAATCTCCCCCGTACCACGTCACCCAGGACGACGTCTCGACACCTCTTCACCGACTCGAAGTGGAAAAGATGACTGGACACCAATCCGTTCGAGGTCGAGGTGGCGTCAAAGCAGTGATGTACGAGACGCACTAGACAAGACTATCCCGTCCATCCTGGGAACGGGAAATTGACCTTTTCAGCTTTCTCGCCACGCATTTTTGCGCTACTGGGCCGGCACCCCGAACCGGCATCGCCAAACCAACCGCCCGTACCGCCGAATGAGAATCGGCGCGGCACAACGGGAGGGAGCTCTCTCGGAGTAACGGCGAGCGGTTTGTAGCACCCGGCTACGGCTGCGTCTCGCACGCCGACTGGGTCCGCCGACTCCGCAACACCGTGCTTCCCAACGGGGCCCATTTTTGGTACAAGGGGCGACGACGGTCTGTGGTGGCTCGGGAAAATCAGCTCGACTACGCCCACGGATGGAGTACATTTGGTTCGAGTTTTGGACGACCCGGGACCGATCAAGCTCCCTCTTTCTCCGGCGCGCTACACGACTTCGACGAGAGCTGTGCGTGGCTCTTGGTGCCTTCAAATTCACTCAGCTAGCGCATATGCACGGGGGGTCTAGCGTAACTTAGACGAATCTCGAGGCGCCGCCGTGGATAGCTGACTTCCGCTTCTCGGCTGCTCTCGATTTGTTTTGCTTGACGTTTTCCTGGGATCTGGGGGGTGTTTTTTCAAATTATTGGCATTTTCCGAGTTTTCGGGTCGGGGTTTTTCTGGCAGGTGTGTTCCTTGGTTTGTTTGTTTGTTTGTTTGTTTGTTTTGTTTTGTTTTTCTTGGGCTTGGTTGGGGATATTTTTCGCGTATTCTGTCCTGCCTACCCCCCCGCTCAGTGTCGGGGCTGGTTTGGGTACTCGAGCCACTCATTTGTGGCACAGGACACGTTTCCCGAGTTGTAGGCTGGGTTTTCGGTGTTTCTTGACATCTTCCGTGTTATTTTTTCTGGTTGTTTTTTTTTATATTCACTTTTCACTTGTCCCTGCATCTTCCTCGCCTGCCCCCGTCGCGGGTGACATGGCGATGATTTTTCGTTGGCGATTTATTCCTTTCCCTCAAGGCTACGTCTTCCTTTCATTTTGTTTACGTATTTTGGCGGCTTCGTTGCCTTGCCGTTCAGAGGTGCGGGAGTGGGTTTTGAGGAGCCGCATCTTCGACTCATGTTTTAGCTTGTGGAATCGGGGTTTCTTCCATGAATTTCCCATAATTCTGCATATACGGCTCATCAGAGTGGGCTAGTGCTATGATACTGCTTTGTATGAGGTTGAAAGCCCGGTAATTACCTGGGTTCTGGCACTGGGATCGTATTTGTAGTACTCAGAAGGCGTATCTTAGGTGGAAAACCAGAGGTTTTCCAGAGAGGCACGAGCGTGGTCTCAGTCTCCGTCGTGCACGAAAGGAATAAAGCTACTCTTCTATCTCTAGGCGAACATCAACGTGAGTACCAACGAGTACCAGATGTCCAGGGATACAAAATGTCCCGCTATCGGTGATCTTAGCAGTTATTCCAGCTCTGAATCCGCTGCTTCGAAAAACACGGAGTGAGGGCCCATCTTAACGATAAACGCTTTTTTTTATGATACTCCGCCAATACATTAAACGTTTTCGTTTGATTTCATCTGCATGTGATTTGTCGAAAGATCAATCATCAATCAGGCATTTTGACAGAATAGATTCGAATAAAACGAATAAAAACGAACTCGACAAGAAGTATTTTGGGACTTTTTTGCAAGGCTTATCACAGTGACTGAGAGTCGGGGCGAGACGGGACGGGACAGATTTAACTTGTTTGGCGGGGGGGGAAATGACAATGGGACGGGGCGAGACGGTAAAATGAAGACAAAAAAGTTGGCGGGACGGGATAGCGGGTGCATATTGTTTCAACGGGGCGGGACGGTAAAAACAGATTTGCACGACGGAACGGGACGGCAAATATTTTTTCCCTCGGCGGGACGGGACGGTAAATGTTTTTTTCCTCGGCGGGACGGGACGTTAAATATGTTTTTCCTGTAGTATTCTGTCTCTCTACAGTGGATCATTTAATGTAAGTATTGGATTAGATGAGGCCTCCTGCGCCGGGCAGGAGTTCCCGTCCGGTATTTCCCCCCGCGCTGAGTATAGTGGCGAATCACAAACTCTGCGCGGGGTTAGTACCTATAAATGATCTGGGTATACAAGCCCAAGAATACCAATCTTACGGCCGGGTGGGTGGGATGGTCGCGAGAAATGGCGCGACCAACTCTACTCCCGAGGTTTCGGGAGCGAAAGGAAGAATTGACCTCGATTCGAAAAAAGTTCCGAGACATTTCGATATAATCAATGGTTCCATTATTTGTGCCAAATTTGAACCCATTGATTGGATCGCCATTTTACTGTAGTATTCTGCCTCTCTACCGTGGATCATTTAATGTAAGTATTGGATTGGATGAGGCCTCCTGCGCCGGCCTGTGGTCCCGCCCATACTTCCTTACGCCTCCTTTCAGATTGCCTTTGTAGTTGATGGATGGTCCGGGGCAGAATAGTCTCACCCAAACTTCTATCACCTGAACTCAGTCCTTACCCGCACACGCCGCAAAGTCCTTTCTGAACTCCGGTGACAACGTTAGCTCGCTAGCGTCCGCGTAGCTCTGGACACGTTTCTTCTTGCTACCCCGCACTTGTCCCCTCGAGGTAGCCCCGATGTAGTACTTTGCAACTGACTCTGTCTTCCAGCCACCAATTTTCATGATCTCGTCCACAGCCGTCCCGGCCAGGGATTTGCTGAGCGAGCCTCCCACTCGAAAGGAGTGCATCGTGAAGTGGTTCGGCAGGTCTGCCATTCGCAGACAGCTTTGCAGGTTTGCCGTCATACGGGCCGCGGAGAGAGAGAGATGGCCCCGGCCACCTTCTGCCGTAGAAACGGGGAAGAGGTGCCCAGTGCTTAAGTCCCACCCAATCCGCTGTGCGGCCGAGATGTACGCCGTGACCGCCCGAAAGGCGCAAATCGCCGGGCAGTCCCGGCCGGATACCACCTCCATAGAGGCCAGCAGCGTCTTGCCAAACTGATTGTTGAAGATCAAACCCTCAGACGCTGGGAGCCTCAAGATGTGCGAACCCATGGTAAAGGAAATATTGTAACTCTTACGCATCGAATAGAAACCCAAGGAATACAAGGCGATACCTCGGGTCAGCGAAATATGCTCTGCCAGAGAGCTGGCCACCTGAGCGCGCAACCGCATGTCGCTTAGCAGATCTATGAGTGTGTGTTCAAGCATCGGCGCCGCCTAATTGACCTGAATCCCGACTTGCTTTTGTTCCTCAGGTACGAAGGTAAGGTACGAATCTACCAACGGGCTCGAGCACGGACTTCCTACCCGGCGGCCGGGGTCCCATTCCTCTCCTTGTCCGCTTTCTTTTATCGCCATTTTCAGCTTCGACCCAAAACCTTTTCGAATAGACTCGGCCGCATACCGTTTAGCACACGAAGACCCCGTCAGGCACGTATCGTCGCCCGCGTGGCCCACACCGGGGCAAGACGCTTCATGCACCATCTTGGTGCCTTTCCCTTGCGTGTCGAGGAAGCAGAGGAAAGTAAAGCCATCGTCCGGGGTAGCTGTTTGTCAACGACGAGACCCCGCCGAGACAACGAGCACAAACGCGTCAAACTCGTCGGCCACCCTGCTTTTTCGGACTTGCCCGGGACGCCCCTCCATCGCCGCCAGTACATGGCGTCGACGTGGTTGCGTCTTATCAACATCCACAACCACAGGCACCCGCGCCGGATACCGCGGGGCCGGCAATGATCGAACCGGCTGAGCGCCACACTTCCTAGTAGAAATTAAACTGTGCAACGTTTTCTTCCTGACACGTAGAGCAAAAAGCAAACCGAACCAAGTCCCTGGTCGTTGCCTCCCCACATAGAGGTGACCCACCCTGAAGAGGCTCCCGCCAGTGTTTTCCTTTTTTTTTTGCTCATCCCATTCACTATCTTCGCCCATCTTCTTCTTTCTCTCCTTCCAACTCGTAACTCAGATCCGGGGTCACATAGCAGGCTCTTCTCCCCCCTTCCCGCTACGGTACGTGCCTTCATCTTTATCGCGAGAATATTTCAGCCTTTTCTTCCCTCGTCGACTCGCATCGAATTGCGCCTACCCACGCTGCAAGGCGCTCTCAACAATTGAATCCTTTTTATTTTTTATTGTTGCAAATAAAGAAAAATCCGACCCACCTGGGGCTCGAACCCAGGACTCAAACGCAAGTAGAATTCGAGGTTAACCACTTGAACCACCGGGGCGACCGGCTCCGTTCTGTTTGGAAGAGAACACCAAATAAAGCGGGACCATAAGCCTCGAAGAGCGTTTGAAGACGCCCGGAACAGCGAACTATATGCGCGCCACTATGTGATGGCTGCCCGTCCCTGCGCGATAGACACCGAAACTTGGGCACCCGTTACCCTTTGGTACGGAAGTCTAAAGCCGAGGGCTCGTACCTCGTCGTCCACACCTGGTGAACCTTGACGGGATACGGTTGGGGAACACCGCTCCGGGAAATCGGACGACGTCATACGGGCCGGCGCTCGACAGACCCCGGTATTCCCTTGGGAGGAGATCGTGAAGAACCCCTCCATTGCGTAAGTACAACACCAACGTGTCTCGAAGCGGGTGCTCTTTAAGGATGATGTCGTGCCAGAAGCCTACATGCCGGCGCACGAACCCAGGCACGAATTGGTTCCCATCCCCCCCCGCATCCCATATCGGAGCATCCCACGGAAATACGCCGTAGGATACCCTGCAAGGGGTCACGAGTGACATCCGCCACGGACGGCCACACTCCCGAGGCGGGCCGGGCTTCCGTGCGCGCCCACTCGCGTTCGTCGGTATCCAAGGGGGACGTGGGGAGAAGAACGAGCCGCACGTGCGCGTGGCGTCGATCAAGGCGTCGGAGCCAACCGTCGGCGACCATCTATCTATATCGCGCCGTGGGAAAAAAGAGGTGAGGATACTCATATGTGATACGGGGTATCATATAGCGCAAAAGGAAACCTCGCGAAACGCGCGTGTATCCTTAATTGAGGTAATCGGATCAACCAGGGGCATAGCTTTGCCACCCTGGTACGGAGTAAGTAATTTTTTGCCAGCAAGCGTCATATACGGAATGCTGTATCACACAATAAGCAGCCCCGCGAAGACACGCGTGACAACCTTGGTGAGGTAATCGATTCAAACGAGGGACATAATTCTGCCCACCTTGATACAAAGTAAGTAAATATTTGTAAGCAAGCGTCGAAGCGAAGCTGTGAATCCAGGCGGGTCGTCGAGAAAACATGACGATTGCACAGACACCGGCAGCGCAACTCCGTGCGTATCTACATGGATGTTAATACGGTAACATAAAGTGAGGATAAGGAGTTGCGTTGGTGTCTGCATACATCGAACAAAAATGAAATAAAATAAAATACAGATATATATATATAAAACAATATACATATATGCAAACAGAACCTGTGGCGTTGGAGTATCGAAAACGCATGTGAGACCCCGAAAGGGGCGCCGTCATACGTGAGCGCAAATATCATCATATTAGCTTGAGTCAAGCGGGTCCCCCACCAGCCCACGGAGTGTCTATGGCCAAGGTAACGGTCGCCGCTTCCTAACGTACGAGCGCCGCCCTCGATCCCTTAGAATCCCGAGTCGAATGGAATAAACGCCAGACATAAACGGTTGTCGGCGAGACCAAGCAGTCGCCCTCGCCTAAGTCCCCGGCTGAGCCAAGTAAACTAATCGTCATACCATGGAGCCTCTGCAGCCAACCGCTGTCGCAACCGACTGACTGGTATGCGCTGGCAGCCACCAAAGACTATTATCATGGGTCGAAGGGAACTGAACGCCAGAAACTGCATGTTATACGCGCGGAGACGGACGTCCCAGCCCCTAACTACATTGGCCGTTTCGCCACCGGGCCAATCAAGAGACCGAACCAAGATCGCCAGTCAATAGTAGCATGATACACGCGGCTCAGACACAAACTGAGGGGTTCTACCGTAGTATCGACACGTATACGAGGACCCAAAGGATAATACAGCATTATCGAGAGGGAGGGAGGGGGCACAACCGTTGCAGACACCGGAGGACCATACCCTCCCCTCCCCCGTCAAAACGGGAGAATACAGCAGTATGAAGAGCAAGGGAGGTGGCACAACGGTACCAGACCCCGTAGGACCATAACCTCGACTCCACCGTCCAAACGAGAGAAAACAGCAGTATCCAGAGGAAGGGAGGGAGCACTACAGTACTAGACCCCGCAGGACCATACCCTTCACTCCGCCGTCAACACGAGAAAATACAGCAGTATCAAGAGGGAGGGAGGGGGCACAACAGTACCAGTCCACTCCGCCGTCAAACGAGAGAGTACCGCAGTATCAAGAGGGAGGGAGGGGGCACAACAGTACCAGACCCCGTAGGATCATACCCTCCCCTGAACTGTCAAGACAAGAGAACGCAGCAGTCGAGGGGGCACAACAGTACCAGACCCCGTATGACCCTACCCTCCTCTCCACCGTCAGAACGAGAGAGTACAGCAGTATCAAGAGGGTGGGAGGGGCACAACAGTACCGGACCCCGTAGGACCATACCCTCCACTTTCACGTCGAAACGGGAGAATACATCAGTATCGAGAGGAAGTGAGGGGGGACAACAGTACCCGACCCCGTAGGACCATACCCTCTACGCCCCCGTCAAAACGGGAGACAACAGCAGTATCGAGAAGGAGGGAGGGGGCACAACAGTACCAAACCCGGTAGGGTCATACCCTCCCCTCCCCCGTCAGAACGAGAAAATGTAGCAAAGGGGGCACAACAGTACCAGACCCCGTAGGACCATACCCTCTACTCCACTGTCAAAGCGGGAGAAAACAGCAGCATCGAGCGGGAGGGAGGGGGCACAACAGTACCCGACCCCGTAGGACCATACCCTCCATTCCACCGTCAAGACGCGAAATAAAGCTGTATCAAGAAGGAGGGAGGGGCACAACAGTACCCGACCCCGTAGGACCATACCCTCCCCTCCCCGGTCAGAACGACAAAATCCAGCAACACCCAGCGGGAGGGAAGGGGCACAAGAGTACCAGACCCCGTAGGACCATACCCTCCTCTGAACGCCCAAGCGGGAGAATGCAGCAGTATCAATAGGGAGGAGGAGGCACAACAGTACCCGACCCCGTACCGCCATACCGTCCACTCCACCGTCAAGACGCGAAATAAAGCTGTATCGAGAAGGAGAGAGGGGGAACAACAGTACCCGCCCCCGGAGGACCATACCCTCCCCTCCCCCGTCCGAACAAGAAAGTCCAGCGACATCAAGCGGGAGGGAGGGGGTACAACAGTACCAGACCCCGTAGGAACATACCCTCGTCTGAACGTCCAAGCGGGAGAATGCAGCAGGACAGCAGTGGGGGGGCACAACAGTACTAGACCCCGTCAGACCCTACCCTCTACTTCCTCGTCAAGCGGGAGAAAACAGCAGTATCGAGAGGGAGGGAGGGGGCACAACAGTACCCGATCCAGGGTCACACCCTCCTCGCCACCGTCCAACGAGAGAATACAGCAGCACAGAGAACATACAGCAGTATCGAGGGGGGGTGGGGGGGGGGGGCACAACAGGGCCCTCCCTCCCCGTCAAAGCCAAATCGCGGCCTCGTACTGTAGTCAGTACGAGCGGGAAAATGTAAATGTATACTGTACTCAGTACGAGCGGGAAAGGGCAGCAGTATCGAGGGAGACCCTTTGCTCCACCGTCCAACGAGAGCATACAGCAGTACCACGAGATAATACAGCCTTATGGAGAGAAAGTGAGGGGCACAACAATACACGACCAGGGTCCCACCCCCCTCGCCACCGTCAAACGAGAGAATACGGCAGTACAAAGAGCCTACAGCAGTATCAAGGGGACGTCAAAACCAAATCGTGGTCTCGTACTGTACTCAGGACAAGCGGGAAAATGCAGAAGTATCCTGTACTCAGTACGAGCGGGAGAGTGCAGCAGTATCGAGGGAGACCCTTCGCCACCATCTCTGTTAACGCACGTCAATTGGCAGTGAGAGGGCATAGCGGGATCGTAGCAAAATTCGCTCTACCCCCCACAATCTTCGATACCAATCTGTGTCCCCACGTACTCAATCTCCGATACCAATTTGTCTTTGTCGCCCTGCACCCGTTTTTTATTGTTGTTCATCTACGGCCCGCGGGGACAGCGGCGCCAGACCAACACAACCTCATATACGCGAGAAAGCGGCAAACACACTCGTACCTCTGGAAGGTGCGTGCTTGTAATGAGTCCGATCAGATCCTGATAATCTCTACCTGGTACACTTTATTTCCATGGTCGGCGGCTGGACCTGCGAGGCCCAACTTGGACGAGCTCCGCTCCCAAGCTCGCTCCAGCTGAGGCATACTCACCAGCGTTCGCCCCACTGGCGATCTCGACCGTCTCGGTTTTAGCCGCCGGTCCCTACGTTCCCGCAGCCTAGCTGACGCGCAGCGCCTCCCCAAGCGCCCCCACCTCGGATGCTCCGAGGAGCAGAACACAGTGCTCCGACTCCAGGGGGATGGCATGGAACCGGAGGTCTAGAATGTATCAGACTAAAAGCCGCGATGCTTCAAGCTCGCGGTTCGGCCGGGAGGCGCCGGCCCGGGGCCTACGTGCGGCAGTCGCGTCCGCTGGAGTGGCTGGTGTCGACCGGGTGGTTCTCAGCATACTCTCAAGAATTTCGCGACCAACTCGTGAAGCTCACGAGGTTTCGGGAGCGAAAGGAAGACGTCACCTCGATTCGATACAAATTCCGAGACATTTCGATATAATCAATGGTTCCATTGATTGTGCCAAATTTGAATCCATGGGTTGGATCGCCTCTTTACTCGGTGTGTTTGTGTTCTTCACATTAAACCGTTCTTTCTACCCGTCGCCATCCAGCACAACCAGTGTCCGTGCCGATTCTTCAATCCTAGAAGAGATACAAGTTCTGTGGTCACAAAGCTACGCCACAGAGATACTACGTTGCCACGTGTGCAGTATGCACTGCAGTGGGCAATGCAAAGCCATGTCATCATACTAGATACAACAGGCACGGCATACGCAATCTATGAAATAGTGAAACGAAAATAAACAATCAAAGAGAAAACAAAAACAAGGTAGACAAATCGAAAAAGAAAAAGAAAAAAATGAAAGCAAAATCTAGGGGAAACAATCTGTCGTGTCCCCCACCCGCAGGCGAGGTGGCCAACACTTGGAAAAGAACGAGCTGGAGAAAAGAAAGAAAATAAAATAAAATAAGAAAAAACACCACTGCTTGTAAACAGAGTAAGACAAAGAACCAAGGAAAAAAGTAACAAGGAAAAATAACAAAGGGGAAATAATAGGCAGACCAAAGCCCAAAGCACCTTCCAGGTGGCGGCAGCAGCTTGTGGTACGAGTAGTATAGCCAGGTTCTCCCTGCTAATCCGCCTGGTACCTTGCTACCCAGACTGCCGTATCCACCCTGCGTTCGTCAACTATGCCCAGCCCCTTGGCGTCAGACAATACGAAACGAGCAGAGCAGGTTCGTCATCCAACCACGCCACACGGCTCCTTCAGTACGGCTTATCAATCAGAAAAGGAAGAGGAAGAGAAAAAAATAATATGAAAATCACGGAGAATCAGCGCAAGAAAAAAACAAGAAAAAAAGAAAAAAAGAGAAGACAAGGGAAGACCACGTTCAAACCAGCCATGTTCTACTTCCTAGTCGACTTGGTGCCTTGCTACCCTGTCTGCCATTTCCTTCCTACTTTCGTCTACCGCCGTTTCCCTTCTACCCTTCCTGTTCCCCCCCCTCTCCGCATTCCCTCGGTCGGGCTTTCTGCCACTTCTCCTGTTGCCCCCTCCCCCCCCGTTCCCTTGGGCACCATCCACGGCGGATGCGCGGCGCCGCCTACTCATCTCAGCCTCAGCCTCGTGCCACCTCACCATGAACCGTTCGGCTGCTTCAAGGATCCCCCGGTACCACTTCCCCGCCTTTTTGGCTGCAGTGGACCACAACGCGGTCTCAACTCCAAACACCAAGGGGGCAACTCCCGTTGACCCTTCGGTGGCTCGGAACTCCCTAAGGTCTTCGACTATGATTATATGCCAAGTCTTACATTGTCCGCCTGGTCTCGGGTTCTCCCCACCAATTATCGTCCCGAGCATTACCCGACTGGGTAACCGCTCCTTGCTTTGCCGTGCCACGCCCCCCGCAAAGAAGAGCCGCCGTTTACGAATGGTCGTTTCGATGCTCTCGCAACGTGTCATCTTGAGGGCCTTCGCGTACGAAAGGGTGGCATGGTCAGTACGAAGTCGGCGCTGGAAGCCAATGACTCGCAGCAGGACTTGGTGGTGAGCCGTTCGAAGCTTGGCAAAGTGTTCCGCTCTGAGGGTCCACGTCACACACCCGTACAGCAGGGTCTCAATCACCTCGGCCTTCAGCATTCGGACTTTAAGGCTAAGGGGGGCGGTCGTCCTATCATACAACTCCGGGCCGAACCGTTTGAGGCATGCTCGCATGAGGCGGATCCGTCGGTCGATTTCGAGCGAGAGGTCAACGTTTTCGTGGATAACGCCGCCTAGGTATAATAACTGGGTCGTCTGCTTATACCTCTGACCTCTGGCCTGCCGCTTCGATGACGAGCGGTGGTGCGAGGGTTGTCCGGTCTGGTGTTTGTAGGACCATTGTCTCTGTCTTCGTTTTTCGACACCGTGAGGCCTGCTGCTTCGAAGACAGTCACGATGACTGTCATCATTTTCGCGAGCCCTTCAGCCGACTTCGAGACAATTCCTGCATCATCGGCGTACAACATGCCCCATACAGACCTTCGCACGCACGCCAATGGCTCCTTCTTCCCTGTTCGAACTACTTCAGCTTCACTGAGTTGGACCAAATCTCTTACAATGGCTTCGTCTTGGCTGAAGCGTACTAGTACGACGTGTAACGCAGCAGCGAAGAACACGTTGAACAGTAACGGTGATAGTACACAGCCTTGCCGCAGCCCCTGCGTGACATCAAACCATTCCGAGTGCTCGCCGTCATCAGTACGCACGCGAGCCCGCATGCCATCGTGGAAATTACGGATAATTCTCAGCATCTTGGTTGGTACGCCAAAGCGTGTGAGTACCTTCCATAACAGCTCTCGGTCGACAGAGTCGTACGCTTTCGGCAGATCGATGAAGCACACGTATAAGGGGATTTTCCTCTGTCGTCCTAGCTCTTGCAGCCGGCGCACGACGAACAACATATCAATCGTTGATCGTGCGGGGCGGAAGCCGCACTGTTCCTCAGGGAGTAGTTCCTCGGTCTCGCAGTAGTTGCTGAGGCGGGACACGACGATTTTCAACAACACTTTGCCTGCGTGGGCAACAAGCGAAATCCCTCTATAGTTGTTGCAGTCAGTTCGATCCTTCTTTTTGTGAAGGACCTTGATGATCGCATCTTTCCATTGCTGAGGGACTTCTCCTGTTAACCAAACATTGACAAGGATGTTGTGAAAGCACTGGGCGAATGCCTGGTGGTCGATTTTTAGGAGTTCGGGGCGGCACGGTAATGTTTTTTTTCCTACTACAGCGGGACGGTAATTTTGTTTTTTATTCGGCGGGGCGGGACGGTAAATATTGTTTCCTCGACTGAACGGGACGGTAAATATATGTATTTCGTCTTTCTTGCTTCAAGGTCGGCGCGGTTGTACATGAAGACTTTCCCGCACTGCTATTAATAGCTGCGCCAGGGGAGCCATCCCGACGCAGGCGTTTTTCTTCTCGACCCGCGGCCCAAGCTCCGAGAACTGCTGCCACTACACGAGTGACGTTTTCTTCTTGTTTAATCCCACCCCTGCCCCAAGTACTGCTTGTTGTTGCGGTGCCAGCTCATTCATGGTGAGTTCTGATGGGTGTGCTTTTGCGCTATTTTACTGGTGGTAGTGGAGGTGGAGGTAGGTGGTGGTGGAGGTGCTGGCGGTGGCGGTGGTGATTCTAGTGCCGTTCGCAGCTGGTCGTTCGACCCCACCCGTGAGATAGGCATCGATGGCGTCCGTGCCGGTCACAATAAACACCAGGTATGTTGTTTTGACTGACACCAAATTCCTAGGTTTAGTGTGGAAAACTCGGCCCTACATCCTTGACAGCGCACGTTTTGCGTCTCGCTTGATGACATGTCACCTGAGGTATCTTTTTGGGCCACATCACAGCTTTAGTACTGGTGGTGTGGCCGTGAGTTGGGTGGTCTCTGTGCTGCTCGTGCGTGGTGGCGAGCTTGCGGCTGTGGCAGGTGTTGCGGGTGAAAATATGAAGTATGAAGATTCTCAAAAACAAAAAACAGCAGCAACAACACCAGGTATAATACCACTACTACACACTACTCGTTTTTTCGTAATATTTGTAATTACTTTAATTTCAATATATATATCGTACGAGCGTGTACTGGCGAAGGGACGGCAACTCGGCTGTGACTTCATTGGCCTGCAGGAAACTGGGAGGTCCGGCAGCACGACGTTCCGTGCGGCAGGGTATCGTGTTTTCTGTTCAGGACAGGAAACAACAGCCACCAGGCAAGGGCTGTACGGAGTAGGCCTAGCTGTCAAGGAATCGTTGTGCAGTAAGTCTGTGTATACTCATCAGTTCGTTGACGAGCGGCTAACGTCTATGCGCTTTGAGCTGTCTGGCAAATGCGAGGCAGTCAATTTCGTCGTTGCGTATGCTCCAACTGATTGTACCAAGGACGCCGAACTGAAACGTATTTTCTGGCAGAAGCTGGAGTACTTGGTGGAAAAAATTCCGACGAAAGAGTGTCTGTTTGTACTGATGGATGCCAACGCGCGAACTGGACAGAGGAAAGAAGGGTGCGTTGATGATGAAAGCAGAGTGCTGGGAGCGTATGGACGTGATGTTCGTAACGATAATGGCAGACGGCTCCTGTCGTTCGCCACCAATTGCAAGTTAGCTCTCACCAACACGTTTTTCAGCACGCGCAAGGAAGGGTGGGATATCGCATACTCACAACGGCACCGGCCCGAATGACCGTAAGCGGATCGACTACATCCTAACCCGTCAAGTCCATCGACCTAGAGTACAAGATGCGAAAGTCGTCCCACAGCCTCCTGCCCCAGCTAAGGCTGACTCAGACCACAACCTCTTGTATATCAAAGTCTGACTCGGTGGTCATTTTGCGCCCAACAGACAAATACGTAGACCGACAAAACGCCGAGAGTTCGACAGGCAGCTTTTTATGTCCGATGGGAAGTGTCGTGGACGAGTAGTCTCCAGGGTCATCTCCACTCTCAACCAGCCTATCCAGCCCCGTAATACGTCTGGTATGGTTGAGTTTTTCACTACGGCTGTTATTGATGCGGTCGAAAAAGAGGTACCACCCCCTGCACGTCGCCACCGCAGACATGGATGGTGTGAGTCTGCCGAAACCTTGGCCGCATTCATACCAGCATGGACAGCGAGGGAGGATGCACGACAATTCTTGCGTGCCCACCCCCGGGACAGAACCGCGTGGAAGACCCTGAGATCTGCGTGTGCGAACCTGCAGAAGGTGATTGCCGCAGGACTGCATGCGTACTTCGAAGCGTACCTTGCCGAAACCGAACGACTCCTAGCGATCAACGACCAGAGAGGCTTTTACTAGCACCTTAAGAGTACGGTAGGATTGGAAGGGACTAAAGCGAGGAGCGAACAGTTCATTAGGGTCGAGGATGGCACGATCCTACGGGATAAGGTGCGAATTCGTGAACGATGGGCGGGGTTTTACCACAACCTCTTGAACACGAAGTGGCTGAAACTCGATCCCACGATCATCGACCTCTTGCCACCGCGACCCCCTAAACTGTCGCTTGAAGATGAACCATCCATAGACGAGACGACAGAAGCACTTAAGGGGATGTCGAATTGGAAAGCTGTCGGGCCAGATGATCCCCCGGTCGAACTCCTAAAACTCGACCACCAGGCATTCGCCCAGTGCTTTCACAACATCCTTGTCAATGTTTGGTTAACAGGAGAAGTCCCTCAGCAATGGAAAGATGCGATCATCAAGGTCCTTCGCGAAAAGAAGGATCGAACTGACTGCAACAACTACAGAGGGGATTTCACTTGTTGCCCACGCAGGCAAAGTGTTGTTGAAAATCGTCGCGTCCGCCTCAGCAACTACTGCGAGACCGAGGAACTACTCCCTGAGGAACAGTGCGGCTTCCGCCCCGCACGATCAACGATTGATATGTTGTTCGTCTTTCGCCGGTTGCAAGAGCTAGGACGACAGAGGAAAATCCCCTTATACGTGTGCTTCATCGATCTGCCGAAAGCGTACGACTCTGTCGACCGAGAGCTGTTATGGAAGGTACTCACACGCTTTGGCGTACCAACCAAGATGCTGAGAATTATCCGTAATTTCCACGATGGCATGCGGGCTCGCGTGCGTGCTGATGACGGCGAGCACTCGGAATGGTTTGATGTCTCGCAGGGGCTGCGGCAAGGCTGTGTACTATCACCGTTACTGTTCAACGTGTTCTTCGCTGCTGCGCTACACGTCGTACTAGTACGCTTCAGCCAAGACGAAGCCATCGTAAGGGATTTGGTCCAACTCAGTGAAGCTGAAGTAGTTCGAACAGGGAAGGAGGAGCCATTGGCGTGCGTGCGAAGGTCTGTATGGGGCATGTTGTACGCCGATGATGCAGGAATTGTCTCGAAGTCGGCTGAAGGGCTCGCGAAAATGATGACAGTCATCGTGACTGTCTTCGAAGCAGCAGGCCTCACGGTGTCGAAAAACGAAGACAGAGACAATGGTCCTACAAACACCAGACCGGACAACCCTCGCACCACCGCTCGTCATCGAAGCGGCAGGCCAGAGGTCAGAGGTATAAGCAGACGACCCAGTTCTTATACCTAGGCGGCGTTATCCACGAAAACGTTGACCTCTCGCTCGAAATCGACCGACGGATCCGCCTCATGCGAGCATGCCTCAAACGGTTCGGCCCGGAGTTGTATGATAGGACGACCGCCCCCCTTAGCCTTAAAGTCCGAATGCTGAAGGCCGAGGTGATTGAGACTCTGCTGTACGGATGTGTGACGTGGACCCTCAGAGCGGAACACTTTGCCAAGCTTCGAACGGCTCACCACCAAGTCCTGTTGCGAGTCATTGGCTTCCAGCGCCGACTTCGTACTGACCATGGCACCCTCTCGTACGCGAAGGCCTTCAAGATGACACGTTGCGAGAGCATCGAAAAGACCATTCGTAAACGGCGGCTCTTCTTTGCGGGGGGCGTGGCACGGCAAAGCAAGGAGCGATTACTCAGTCGGGTAATGTTCGGGACGATAGCTGGTGGGGAGAACCCGAGACCAGGCGGACAATGTACGACTTGGCATATAATCATAGTCGAAGACCTTAGGGAGTTCCGAGCCACCGAAGGGTCAACGGAAGTTGCCCCCTTGGTGTTTGGAGTTGAGACCGCGTTGTGGTCCACTGCAGCCAAAAAGGCGGGGAAGTGGTACCGGGGGGTCCTTGAAGCAGCCGAACGGTTCATGGTGAGGTGGCACGAGGCTGAGGCTGAGATGAGTAGGCGGCGCCGCGCATACGTCGTGGATGGTGTCCAAGGGAACGGGGGGGGAGGGGGCAACAGGAGAAGTGGCAGAAAGCCCGACCGAGGGAATGCGGAGAGGGGGGGGGACAGGAGAGGTAGAAGGGAAACGGCGGTAGACGAAAGTAGGAAGGAAATGGCAGACAGGGTAGCAATGCACCAGGCCGACTAGGAAGTAGAACATGGCTGGTTTGAACGTGGTCTTCCCTTGTCTTCTCTTTTTTTCTTTTTTTTTTGTTTTTTTCTTGCGCTGATTCTCCGTGATTTTCATATTATTTTTTTCTCTTCCTCTTCCTTTTCTGATTGATAAGCCGTACTGAAGGAGCCGTGTGGCGTGGTTGGATGACGAACCTGCTCTGCTCGTTTCGTATTGTCTGACGCCAAGGGGCTGGGCATAGTTGACGAACGCAGGGCGGAGACGGCAGTCTGGGTAGCAAGGAACCAGGCGGATTAGCAGGGAGAACCTGACTATACTACTCGTACCACAAGCTGCTGCCGCCACCTGGAAGGTGCTTCGGGCTTTGGTCCGCCTCTTATTTCCCCTTTATTATTGTTTTTCTTGGTTCTTTGTCTTACTCTGTTTACAAGCAGTGGTGTTTATGTTGTTATTTTCTTTTTTTTTTCCAGCTCGTTCTTTTTCAAGTGTTGGCCACCTCGCCTGCGGGGGTCACGACAGCTTGTTTCTGCTAGTTTTTTATTTCATTTTTTTTTCTTTTTCTCTTTTGATTCGTCTTCTTTGTTTTTGTTTTCTCTTTGATTGTTTTTTTTCGTTTCACTATTTCATAGGTTGTGTATGTCGTGCCTGTCGTATCTAGTATGATGACATGGCTTTGCATTGCCCACTGCAGTGCATACTGCACACGTGGCAACGTAGTATCTCTGTGGCGTAGCTTTGTGACCACAGAACTTGTATCTCTTCTAGGATTGGAGAATCGGCCCGGTGGTTCAAGTGGTTAACCTCGAATTCTACTTGTTTGAGTCCTGGGTTCGAGCCCCAGGTGGGTCGGATTTTTTCTTTATTTGCAACAAAATAAAATAAAAAGGATTCAATTGTTGAGAGCGCCTTGCAGCGTGGGTAGGCACAATTCGATGCGAGTCGACGAGAGAAGAAAAGGCTGAAATCTTCTCGCGATAAAAATGAAGGCACGTACCGTAGCGGGAAGGGGGTAGAAGAGCCTGCTATGTGACCCCGGATCTGAGTTACGAGTTGGAAGGAGAGAGAGAAGAAGATGTGCGAAGATAACAAATGTGATGAGCTAAAAAAACAAAAAAAACACAAACAGCCCCCCTATTCGGTGCTCGGTACGATATGTTTCGATATTTTTATCACCAATTGCCAGGTAAAACGGCAACTCCAAATTCCATCCTTCATCGTTGCCAAGGTAAAACGGCAATCCCTAATTCCACATCTCTCAATCTCGATTCCAGTATAAACCTCCTAAAATATATCAAGACAGTAACTATGGGAAGGAAAAAATTCAACAAACATAAGTATGTTGGTAAAACCTTCAAACAAAATCAATAACACCGCCTTCACATAGATATCGTACCGCCCGATAGCATCGGCCCCCCTGTTTTGCACTCTCGAAGGGCAGAACAACAGAACGTCTCTGATGTAGGACATCTCAAATCGAGTTATAATAGCCCCCCTGTTATTAGTAGGTGCTCACTCCGGGAGTATGCAAAAGTCAACAACATACTGCATCTTTAAAAGTACTATGGATACTAGTAATTTTGGGTCCCCTTTACGTTGTGCATACTTAATCAATAGCCAACGGGTACGGCACGATTCATCAAGACCATCGGCATATTCTATTGGCGTATTAACATTACTCAACGCATGAGTACATCCCAATACTTTCTCCAATTCCCTAAAAATCACTCTTCTCCGTTCTCATCACCCAATACCCCAAAATACCCGAAACCAAGAAATACACGAAAGAAATCACCACAAATTCATCACAAAGTCAAGCCCAAAACAAAACATCTAAGCGGGCAACGGTTCGATTAGAAAATCGGCATGCTGCTCTGCCGACCGTACGTGTTGATCTCAGACTCCCCGCTAAACACATACATGCCTTAGACATCTACATCCAGGAAAACGATGAACAGATATCCGCGCACAAAATCACTCCACAAGAGACAGACCTCCGGTCAGTACCCTTGCGTGCATGGTCCGCATCCACTTATGAGCTCACTCCAACTAAAGTCCACTATCTGCGATGGAAAGACTTCGTCGTGTTACTGAGTACAGCTACCATGCCCCCACTGCTCGGTAGACGACGAAGCACTCATCATAAAAATGTTGCGATGTCATTATGTTGCAGCGCTACGGGCTCCAGGAGTCGCCCAGGGGGGCGACAGGGTATTCTGTGATGTACGTCGACTGACCTGACCAGTGGCGCACGGAGGGTGCATCGTGTAAGGCAGCGATAAAGCCGTAGGGTGGCTCGCTGTCATATCGTGTACGTATACAATGGAGTGTCCCCGGCGGGGGAGGCCATTGTCTGGGTCATGGAAACCCCGTATCGGCTGTAGTGGTCGATACGGGTGCTCTGTGGCCCTACCTGGGGTTAGTCAATCCCACCAAAGAACGAAAGAAACAAGTCAAACCATATCCTGTTCACACACCGTGCATGATTACTGCCTATCACGTGCCTGTCTGTAAATCACACGTCGCACTTGCTGAGCAATACCAACACTCAACTCTCGTGGCGTCTGGCCACCCCGTGGCCTGAAAGGATTCAGGAGCGAGGTACGGAGGAAATCCCCACAAGGACTCTCAACGAACGATTGGCTATCGAGGTGAGACCGAGCCGATAGCGGCACACAAGAGGAGGTCAGCTGTAACAATTACGACTCCAAAATACCTCAACCATAAAATCAAAAGGAGCGAACTCAAGTCCAAACACCCTACAACCCCACCTCTCAACCTCCGTCTCCTGCTCCCTACAATACGGATGCGACACTTGTCTTCCGTCGCGGCTCCATATTGCCGCGACATGGACTACATCTCGCAAAGCAGCAGGGTGCAGTGGGCAGTGGGCAGTATCGGCTGGGTCAGCGTCAGAAATCAAGCCAGTTCGTGTTACAGCTGCCTCTTCCTGTGTGCCGCTATCGGCTCGGTCTCACCTCGATAGCCAGCTGTTGTCGTTCGTTGAGAGAGTCCTCATGGGGATTTCCTCCGTACCTCGCTCCTAAATCCTCTCAGGCCACGGGGTGGCCAGACCCCACGAGAGTTGAGTGTTGGTATTGCTCAGCGAATGCGACGTGGGATTAACTGACATGCACGTTATGGGCAACTGACATGAATGTGGTGGGCAAGACTCATGCACGGTGTGTGAACAGGATATGGTTTGACTTGTTTCTTTCGTTCTTTGGTGGGATTGACTAACCCCAGGTAGGGCCAGAGAGCACCCGCATCGACCATTACAGCCGATACGGGGTTTCCATGACCCAGACAATGGCCTCCCCCGCCGGGGACACTCCATTGTATACCTACATCGATATGACAGCGAGCCATCCTACGGCTTTATCGCTGCCTTACACGATGCACCCTCCGTGCGTCACTGGTCAGGTCAGTCAACGTACATCACAGAATACCCTGTCGCCCACCTGGGCGACTCCTGAAGCCCGTAGCGCTGCAACACCCCCCCTGCCCGACGCATAACTATCGTCGGTGCACAGCGGGTATCCCGGCCACTACCCGGTAACAGCGTGGGCAACTCCTCCTCCATATCCCCGACGAACCGGCTGCCGCGTCCTTCCTTATCCGTTCGACGATTAACGAGCTTCGGCCACGTACGGACATCCCCGATGCTCGTGACGCGGCTCCTACGCCTTCCGCTTCTCCTTTTGACGGTCACTGCTGCTGTTTCGGCTTCTGCGGCGGCTGCAGTTGCCGCTGCTGCTGACGACACAGTTGCTGCGCCTGATGCTGTTCCACCTCTTCCTCCTTCTCCTGCTGGGCCGGCTGTTTACGCTCCCTCCACGGCGGCGGAGGTGGTGGACCTGATTGCCCCCCCGTCCTGCGGGTTCCCGTTGCCGTGCTCGGTTGCTGCTACTGCGGTTGCGCTCCTGCGTGGCACTCCTGCTACGGCGGTGGTGGCTGCTACGGCGGTCACGACTGCGACAGCGGCTCCGTGCATCTAACTTGAAAATGGTACGATGCTTTAGCATCCTTTGCCGCTTATGTAACGGGGTACACACAAACCTACCCGACCCCTGATCCGGCGTCCTCTCATAGACGCTTGATAGCTCAGACAGGGCTGTTCGACGGAAGTGATTCGCTACCCCCCGGTCCAATGCTCGTGCGCCCGATTCGCGTGGATGACTTCCCTTCCGCGTTTGCTGGCCGCCTCCTTGATCAAGACCCTGTTATCCCCCCAGCGTCTGCTCACCCGAGGAACTCCTCTGAGTTGCCGCGTCGTCCCGCGCTCTTCTGGGGCTCTTTTCCCCCTGCTGTCTCGTGAGTATCCCTCTCAGCCTCCAGAACATCTGCTGCCTCTCCACCACGAAATTGGACGAATTCGAGCCTCATGTGGTTCGGCCGCTCATGGAAGATCTTGAGTTTGGCTGCCAATACCCCAAGACCAGCTGTGCAATCGAGGATTTCGTCGAAACTCATCTTTGCAAGCTCTGTGTGAAACTTCGCTCAGGAATGTTTGGTGCACCCCTAGTGTGGTCTTTTGGAGATACTGACGTTTGACTCCAAGAAAGTAAGTCGTTTGAAGGTTCAGACGTTCACGCCACCCCCTCAAGTACTGACGTGACTCCGAGTAAGCAGATCGTTTGAGGGCACTGACATTCACGCCACGTTTGAAGGTATTGACGTGATTCCGAGTATGTAAGTCGTTTGAAGGCACTGACGTTCACCCCACGTTTGAAGGTACAGACATGACTCCGAGTAAGTAAGTCGTTTGAAGGCACTGACGTTCACGCCACGTTTGAAGGTACAGACATGACTCCGAGTAAGTAAGTCGTTTGAAGGCACTGACGTTCACGCCACGTTTGAAGGTACAGACATGACTCCGAGTAAGTAAGTCGTTTGAGGGCACTGACATTCACGCCACCTTCACTGACGTGCCTCCGAGTAAGTAAGTCGTTTGAAGGCACTGACGTTCACGCCACGTTTGAAGGTACTGACATTCACGCCACCTTCACGCCACCCCCCCAGCCCGAACAGTGTCCACTGGTGAGACCCTTTCGTGCTAAAACTAATTCACGAGTCCTCAAACGTCATTCATCCACCACCACTTCAAGATCGTACCCCTTGTATAACGGTTTCGTGAAAGTGGTTGTAGAAAGGTGGTGGCAAACACCCCCCCAGCACGGAAACTACCTACTGCATATTGGCATCCCAATCCCACCTTTCGCTTCGTGTCTCCAACACTGGGCCACTAATCTTGGAGAGTCAAATAGGAAGGTATCCTGCTCGGTTACACCATACCTACATCATGTTTTCCAGCATTAGTCATGCAGTTTAGAATTCCTACTAACGTTCTTCTCCGATCAGGCGGATCGCCCGATGCTTGGGAGACGGACGACACAACAGGTGCGTGGTACGCTCAACCACTTCACGATCGCGTTCGCAAATGAAGGGAACCTTTAGTTTGGGCATTGGGCATATGTGGCCTCGCCTTTATAGAACTGCCCTCCCCATGCGGGGACGAAGCACTTGAAAATTAGGGTCAACCTTATGTGCATGTACAGCAGTGCAGTACTCAAACGGTGAAGATGCCCAATCGTCATTGGGAACCATGTCAAATACTTGAACAAAGTCAAGCTCGTTTGATTCTCCGTTCACTGCGTCAGCGACTAAGACGGCGCGGGAGTATGCGCGCTGGGGAGGGGCTTTGTTTTCCTATCGGAAACTACCAGGTTTTCTCTCCTCAGTTTGATTTGCATTGTGTATCTCGTATCCACTGCTTAGGATGCATGTATTTGCTCTGGAAGAGCAGACACCCTTGCTACAGGCAAAGCGCTCCGGATAGAGGCCAGCGCTCCGAGGTCCTTTCAGTACGAATGTAAAACAAACGCCTGTTTTCACGGTTTTCAAATATTCGTGCATGATACTATCAAGTAACTGTTCACGCATCCCCCAGTATTCGGGCGCTGTGATCACGGGATTGCAACTATTTATGTGTGTGATCCCCGATTCTGTGACACAAACTGCTGTGTCGACATCCTGGTAGTCGATAATCTAGTGCCGGGTGGTTTGTAACTACCTGTACTAATATGCCCGGTGCCACTAGGTTGATAGGTTTTATTTATTCGTTGGTGTCGCACTGCTATCTCTCTCTGCTCTTGGACGGAATGCGTGCGTCGTGCCTGCCGTATCCAGTGTGATGTGATACCAGCTCGGTATGCTGAATGAAGATAATATACATACTTTACAGCAGTCGGGATGAATAAGGTAATGCGGCCGTATGTGTTCGACTCGTACTCTGCACGTATTGTGTATGTGTTCTTCGCCTTAAACCATTCTTTCTACCCGTCGACATCCAGCACAACCAGTGTCCGTGCCCTTTATTTGATCCTAGAGAGAGATTTTTCCTGTGGTCACAAACTACACCACAGTCATCACAATATACGTGGATTTATCGAAAGTTCCATGTTTGCCAGCCGACAATGCACGTTGTTGTCCAGGGGTTCATCGTTCTAAAGGGTGGTTTTGTACGCCCAAACAGCGTAAGGCTCGACATTGTTAGTTTCCGTTATCAGTTAACCGAGCAAACGGTCCACGAGAGCATGCGTGTATTAGTACGTACGGGACCTATGGCTTGTATCGACACCTGTCGGTTGCATTTGGTTTTGAAGACATTATGTGGTCAATCGCATGCAGGCATTTATTAACGAACATGCATGTGTGTGCGATCATGAAAAACGAGCGAACATACGAGCACAAGCAACAGGCAAACGGAGCACGAGCAACGAGTATGCCTGCATGCATTGACCAGACAAGTATCTTCAAAGCCTCACGAAACAACAGGCAGAGCACCATCGGCAGCGTGAATACATAACCGCATATCACACAAATCACCGTCCTACAAGGCAGGCAACACCGAAAACATGTGGATGTATGCATATAACGAGTATCCCGTAACATAGCATGCAAGATGGAACGTGGGATTATAGAAAGAACACGATCACCTCATATCACAGTTTTGCAAACATTCCCATCGCCTGGGTTGTCCGTTCTTATTTCTTATAATTGACGGACTAATTATGTGCGCGGAAGCTAGAACATACTGGTAGTATGCAAAATAGAACTTGGGATTATACAAAGAGCATGATCACCTCATATCACAGTTTTGCAAACATTCCCATCGCCTGGGTTGTCCGTTCTTCTTTCTTATAATTGACGGACTAATTATGTGCGCGAAAGCTAATGAGTATGGTTGTTCCCTATGGCCACGTACCGGGTCAAAAGACCAGGGAAAGCCAGTGAAATGCCAACGTACCGGGTGAGGAGACCCGAACGGGTGAAACAAGTGCAATTCCAGGGTATCGGGTACTTGGAGATCATAACAACCCGCTATGACTCTCGTGGTGTGCCCTCAGTTGTTTCAACATAGCTTTCATCTACCCCCGAATGGTAACATGCCGTACACTGCACAGCTGAACGGCTTCCCAACAACATTACTTTGCTCCGGTAGTAGGGGACACTCATCCCGTACGTGTGTAGGGATGTGTGGGGCCAAAGTTAAACGTCTCCACGCTTGTGAAAGCAAGAGGAGCGATGGACCCAAGGATCTAGAGAGCTTTTGCCGTGCGACCTTCAGTCCCATGAACGGTTATATTGATAGTTATTAATAGTGGTATGAATACTGCTGTATATACTGTGGATACATCCTCCACGTATGATATGTGGCCTTCGACTAAAACTCGTCATTTCTACCCAGCTTCATCACCGTAGTATGCCCCGTATGAATCCCAGATACCTGGTACTCGTGTGCATACATACGGTGTGTGTGATACATCCTGATATATACCTGGTATGTCGCTTTTCAACGCGTTATCATGACTCGAAAAGATGGGAAGAGAGATGTACGAAATGGTCCCTAAGGATTTTGCCATACGGCCTACCAGGTACCAGGTACCTGGTACAGTTTTACGGGAGTGTGTAGTATTATATATAGCCCATAAACGCCCTTTATTGATGTTGTCAAAAGCATACATACTGCGAGCCACCCCCCCTGTATGCTTAACCGTGTATCAAGAGCTCACCCTGTTCGGGGTAGAAAAAATAAATAAAAAACTGCAGGTACAGAGTAGAGCAGTAGTAGTAGGAGTATGGTTTCCTATTTTTTTTCCACAGTACATGTACTATCGTTAATATTCATATTCTTAGTCGTGTACGCACGGTAATGCAACTCGTCGTATAATATACCCTGGTATACCATCTTCTCTGCTTCCCTGGTGTCCGCAGTGGTGGAGTGCGTATGCCTGTTTTTTGTTTTTTTTTGCCTCTGTTTTTACTTGAGGTATTTCTTCCACTCACTCCAGAGTTATTGGAGCCTGTCCTGCGACCACGGACTGCATTGAATTGTGAGTTAATGTGAGAACAACAACAACAACAACAACAACTTCTCATATTTTTGAGCATCGTGTGAAACTGCGTACCAGGTAGTGTTGTTGTTGTTGTTGTTCTCTCATTAACTCTCTGACGAAGGAGTCCGTGGTCACACAAAGGTGCTGGAGCCCTAGGAAGATCCGAAAAACGAAAAAAATCGAAAATTTGGCTGCCTCAAAATACACGAGACGGAAAAAGCGCACACAAGATAAAACCAATGTGCAAAACTGAACTAACATGGCCGCGGGTATATCCTCTCAACTATAATATAGAAGAGTACCCCCGTTCCCACCACTAACCAACTCGTGGCTGCTGACTACAGCGGATGCTGTCTGAAGTGCCGCCTGCACCGTACGAAACGCACGGTAGTCGTGAAAACGAAAGAGGAACACACCTGCCTGCTATCTGGAGTGCTGTCAGAGTGAAGACTCGCGGATATGCAGTGAAAAAAGGAGCAATCGAACCTTACTGCCACACGAATATCAACGATCGCCATCTCTTCCTGGACTGTCTGACACAAAAAGGTGCAGCACAGTTATGATACCACGTCCCTGATAATTGCGTAGGTTATTCCCCATGAAGGGTGTACAACTCGTTAAACTACAAAAACCAGTGACGAGTACCGGTAGATACTATTCTGCCTCGTGAAAAACAAAACCAGGAAAAAACAAACTATGACTGCTTCTCTCGTGATGATAGTATGCGCGCAAATCATGGGTCTCCATGCACCGTCTTCCTGCCGCTCTTCATGGCCGCATCATCGCCTTGGCCCAATCCACCCGCTCCTTTGCGCGTGCACTCGTTGCCATTCCCTTCCAGTCGTTTCCCTTTCTTCGTCATCCTGAAAAACAAAATGCTCCTCGCACTTGCGGTTCTGATCTGGGAAATAAAAATTCTCGCGCAGGGGGAGGTCAATCCGTCTCTTCCCCGCACGTCGACGCTCAGTCTCCCTCCTCCCTCGTCGTCGAATCCAGCCTCCTACCGGCGCAATAGACTGTGCCGTAGTGTGGAGTGTGTATAGACTACTGATGGAATTGTAGACGGGGATACGGCTTTTCTGTGTAATTTTCAAGTTGAGGCGCCTTTGCTCCAGGCAGCTATTACTCAGTGCTCGGGGCATGGTAGGTTATCGGTTCCTGCGTACAACTTCAAACTTAGAACCATCTACGGAAAGCGCTCCTCCCGCAACGATATTCAAAGGTACTCCCTGTTTCGATACCAGCAGCGAGGTATACTTCAACAAACAGCAGTTACATGTGACATGTGACCACGAAAATACTGCTGTCGCTCAGGTTGGGCTGATTATTAGAGTCGTACGCATACGTATTGCCATGGTAGTCTAAATGAATACAGCCGACACCCCCCATTTTTTTTCTCGAGGAGTACCGCACAGCAAGAAAAAAAACCGGCCGCACCAAAAAACACAGACGAGATGTGCGGGGCCGAAAACAAAAACAATCGAGAGTGACGCCTGAGGCGGAGAACGGCCGCAAAAAAACGAGAGTTACACCTGAGGCGAAGGCCGGCCGCAAACAATCGTCAAGGCGTGCGCGGGAACAAAAAACAAATCGAGGGTCAGGACGGAGAGATTTGTGGCCTTCTTCTTTTTTTGGTGCTGCCTTATCGCGAGTATGCGATGATGGTGGCTACCTGCCGTGACTACTGTTTCCTGATACGTTATGCATGGTCACTGCTATAAACAGCAGTAGTGCTACCCGAATATATGTACTCTATCGTAGTTTCTATTAATACGTGTATCCCTCGCCGCTGGTACCCATCAGACTCCATCATCCCGGACAGAACTCGGGGCTCGATACTTGGCCACCCATCATAATCCATCCCGGAAAAGCTCGGGCAGAGACACTGATCCCACCCAGGGAAAACTCGGGCCCCGATGTTTGGGCCTCATTCCGCCCAGGAGGACTCTCGGGCCCAGTTATTCGGGCCCTCGTTCCGCCCGGGAGAAAACTCGGGCCCATGTGCTCGGGGCCGAACAAATTCCCTGGGTACCGATCTCTCGTGTCCCCGCCAGAGCTCATGACCTTGCGCTCCAATCTCCCCCTCTCTCTGTCATCGGCCTGGGTTCATCATGTTACAGCTGCCTCCTCCTGTGTGCCGCTATCGGCTCGGTCTCACCTCGATAGCCAGCTGTTGTCGTTCGTTGAGAGAGTCCTCATGGGGATTTCCTCCGTACCTCGCTCCTAAATCCTCTCAGGCCACGGGGTGGCCAGACGCCACGAGAGTTGAGTGTTGGTATTGCTCAGCGAATGCGACGTGATATTAACTGACATGCACGTTATGGGCAACTGACATGAACGTGGTGGGCAAGACTCATGCACGGTGTGTGAACAGGATATGGTTTGACTTGTTTCTTTCGTTCTTTGGTGGGATTGACTAACCCCAGGTAGGGCCAGAGAGCACCCGCATCGACCATTACAGCCGATACGGGGTTTCCATGACCCAGACAATGGCCTCCCCCGCCGGGGACACTCCATTGTATACCTACATCGATATGACAGCGAGCCATCCTACGGCTTTATCGCTGCCTTACACGATGCACCCTCCGCGCGTCACTGGTCAGGTCAGTCAACGTACATCACAGAATACCCTGTCGCCCACCTGGGCGACTCCTGAAGCCCGTAGCGCTGCAACATTCGTGCCAGAAACCGAGGTTACTCGTTAGATAACGAATCGCATCATTATGCACTACCAGGTATGTCTACGAGTAGAATCATGCCATCAACCCCCCCCTCATGATTTCACTCAAAACAATGGTGACAAGACAACGTCAGTACCGATTTCTATTCATAGTTGGTCTTCCTCATATTCAAGTGGGTAATTGGCAACGCAGGTACGTCCGTTTTGCCATTACAACTCGCGGCCTGGGTAGACACAGCAGTATGGAATCAGGTATCAGACGTGGTACGGTTTCCTCATACCCTCTGGTTAATATACGGGCACGTATACAGCAGCTGCGGTGGAAATGCTTCAGTCATAAAAGACATACCAGGTACCAGGTACACCACACCTTCCGCAATATTGCACACTTCATTTGAGAACATATCAGGCAAACACAAAGAAAGCACAGGAAAGGACAAACAAAAAAGATCCAGTCCACCAAAACTAAAAGTGGGCGACACTGGAAAAATATTACATGCCTGTTTCCCAGGGTCGAACGGGAAATCTCGCTTGCCGCTGCTGCTGCCGCTGCTAGTCCCCGCCCCCTCGTAATCCCCGTCTCCCCATCCGCCACCATACCCCCCCAAACCGAGTCAGATCCGTATTCCCAGCCACTCGGTGCCAGCCTCGCCCATATGAGTTTTCCCCGGTCGAAGGGGTACGTTGACCCCCCCTTCTGACCGGAGTTGCGCACGTCGGACACAGCAACACCAAGCTCCACCACCTCAGGCTCAGCATAACCAAGGCCCACCACCTCGGACACAGTAACACCAAGCTTCACCACCTCAGGCTCAGCGTAGCCAAGGCCCACCACCTCGGACACAGTAACACCAAGCTTCACGACCTCAGGCTCAGCATCACCGAGCTCCGGCACTTCGGACACAGCAACACCAAGCTCCACCTCGGACACAGCAAGACCAAGCTCCACCACCGCAGGCACGGCAACACCAAGCTCCACCACCTCAGGCTTAGCATCACCGAGATCCACCACGTCGGACAAAGCAACACCAAGATCCACCTCGGACACAGAAATACCAAGCTCCACCACCTCGGACACGGCAACACCAAGCTCCACCTCGGGTTTAGCATCACCGAGCTCCACCATGTCGGACAAAGCAACACCAAGCTCCACCTCCTCAGGCTTAGCATCACCGAGATCCATCACGTCGGAAAAAAAGCAACACCAAGGTCCACCACCTCAGGGTAATCCTGCTGCAGCACAGACGTTACACGCGGCTCTTCAGCATCACAGAGCTTGTTCGGTGGAGGCTCGCGTCGGCAACTCCACACCACATCGGTTGAGTAGCTCGTTGCCAAGCTCGTCGCTGTCGGCTCCACCCGTGGCTTCTGGGGCGCCGGCGTTCCAGCCTGCGGCGTACTGTAGTAGTTCGGCGCGTAGACGACAGCAGGCTGGGCAGTGATACACTGCCTGGCCATGCGACCATGAAAGATGAAGTCGTCGCACACACTGTTGGGTGCACGGCAAATCACATACCTATGCCCTCGGGCGCCACACCGTGCTCACATGTAGGATCCGTACATCGACGCTGCTGCAGGCGGAGGGGACTCAGGCTGATACCGCACGCGATCGGTGTTACCAGCCGCCCCAGTGCACCACTCCGAAGCAGCATGTGGCTGCTGCCGTTGCTGCTGCTGCTGCTGCTGATGATGATGATAACTCTGCCCCCCCCCCCAGCGTTGCTGCTGTTGAGGCTGAAGCTGTTGCTGCCCTCGGCCTCCATACTGCCGCCGATGATGCTGCTGCTGATAACTCCGGTCTCCACCCCAGCGTTGCTGCTGTTTCCCACCAAGGTGCTGCTGCTGAGGCCGGGGCTGTTGCTACCCTCGGCATCCATACTGCCCCTGATGATGTTACTGCTGATAACTCTGGCCTCAACCCCAGCGGTGCTGCTGTTGCCCACCAAAGTCATACTGCTGGTACTGCAACCGCGCGTCACCTCCATACCGTCGTTCCTGCTGCGCCTCCATACCAAGCAGCTCCTCCATTTGCGCCATACCACCACAGGTGCCCTACCACCAGTAGGTGCTCTACTCTAACACAGTATAACCCTTCAGCGTCCTCCGGGCCCGGAGTCACGACATCGTGTTTGATCACAGGAGCTGTCGGACGCGTGCACGTGATACACGCGTGGTCTACACCATGATGGTTGAGGAAGAGCAAATAAAATACTAGTTACAATAAGCCAAACACAACACACACCAGGTGAGTCAATACCGTTCTGTCAGAGACCCCACAACATAAACCACACACAGGAGGTAAGCCGCACCAAGATTGTCACCGGCTGCACCACTCACATATAGACAGGCAGCATCATTATCATCAAAGCCTGGGCCATATCATTAACATCAGCGACTGCTCCCGGAGGAGCAGCTCCATCCCTCCATCCACGAGGCACACTAAATAGTGCCCCGATACATACTATGAAACCCATAAACATTATAAACCCCCAATATCCGCAGACCCGTATCAAGCTACCACATACCACAAACACTCGGAACTCCCTAAGGTCTTCGACTATGCATCTATGCCAAGTCTTACACTGCCCGCCTGGTCTCGGGTTCTCCCCACCAGCTATCGTCCCGAACAGTACCCGACTGGGTAATCGCTCTTTGCTTTGCCGTGCCACGCCCCCCGCAAAGAAGAGCCGCCGTTTTCGAATGGTTGTTTCGATGCTCTCGCAACGTGTCATCTTGAGGGCCTTCGCGTACGAGAGGGTGGCGTGGTCAGTACGAAGTCGGCGCTGGAAGCCAATGACTCGCAACAGGACTTGGTGGTGAGCCGTTCGAAGCTTAGCAAAGTGTTCCGCTCTGAGGGTCCACGTCACACACCCGTACAGCAGGGTCTCAATCACCTCGGCCTTCAGCATTCGGACTTTGAGGCTAAGGGGGGCGGTCGTCCTATCATACAACTCCGGGCCGAACCGTTTGAGGCATGCTCGCATGAGCCGGATCCGTCGGTCGATTTCGAGCGAGAGGTCAGCGTTTTCGTGGATAATGCCGCTTAGGCACAATAACTGGGTCGTCTGCTTATACCTCTGGCCTGTGCTGTTTCGATGACGAGCGGTGGTGCGAGGGTTGTCTGGTCTGGTGTTTGTAGAAGCATTGTCTCTGCAACTGCTGTTGCTCTATACGTATTGTATTCATATATAGTGGTATGGGAGTTGTGCACAAGCTTTGATAACATGTATATATATATATTGAAAAGCTGTCGGGCCAGATGGTCTCTGGGCCGAACTCCTGAAAATTGTCCTCCCGGCAGTCGCCCAGTGCTTTCACAACATCCTTGTCAACGTTTGGGTAACCGGAGAAGTCCTCCAGCAATGGAAATATGCGATCATCAAGGTCCTTCACAAAAGGAAGGGCCGAACTGACTGCAACAACTACAGAGCGATTTCGCTTGTTGCCCACGCAGGCAAACTTTTGTTGAAAATCGTCGCGTCCCGCCTCAGCAACTACTGCAAGACAGAGGAATTACTCCCTGAGGAACAGGGCGGCTTCCGCCCCGCACGATCAACGATTGATGTGTTGTTCGTCGTGTGCCGATTGCAAGAACTCGAACGACAGAGGAAAACCCCCCTGTACGTGTGCTTCATCGATCTGCAGAAAGCGTACGACTCTGTCGACCGAGAGCTGTTATGGAAGGTACTCACACGCTTTGGCGTACCAACCAAGATGCTGAGAATTATCCGTAATTTCCAGGATGGCATGCGGGTTCGCGTGCGTACTGATGACGGCGAGCACGCGGAATGGTTTGCTGTCACGCAGGGACTGCGGCAAGGCTGTGTACTATCACCGTTACTGTTCAACGTGTGCTTCGCTGCTGCGCTACACGTCGTACTATCAATAGTACGCTTCAGCCAAGACGAAGCCATTGTAAGGGATTTGGTCCAACTCAGTGATGCTGGAGTAGTTCGAACAGGAGCCGTTGGCGTGCGCGAAAAGGGCTGTATGGGGCATGTTGTACGCCGATGATGCAGGAATTGTCTCGAAGTCGGCTGAAGGGCTCGCGAAAATGATGACAGTCATCGTGACTGTCTTCGAAGCAGCAGGCCTCACGGTGTCGGAAAATAGGACAGAGATAATGGTCCTACAAACACCAGACCGGACAACCCTCGCACCACCGCTCGTCACCGAAGCGGCAGGTCAGAGGTATAAGCAGACGACCCAGTTCTTATACCTAGGCGGCGTTATCCACGAAAACGCTGCGCTCTCGCTCGAAATCGACCGACGGATCCGCCTCATGCGAGCATGCCTCAAACGGTTCGGCCCGGAGTTGTATGATAGGACGACCGCCCCCCTTCGCCTTAAAGCCCGAATGCTGAAGGCCGAGGTGATTGAGACCCTGCTGTACGGGTGTGTGACGTGGACCCTCAGAGCGGAACACTTTGCCAAGCTTCGAACGGCTCACCACCAAGTCCTGTTGCGAGTCATTGGCTTCCAGCGCCGACTTCATACTGACCATGGCACCCTCTCGTACGCAAAGGCCCTCAAGATGATACGTTGCGAGAGCATCGAAACGACCATTCGTAAACGGCGGCTCTTCTTTGCGGGGGGCGTGGCACGGCAAAGCAAGGAGCGGTTACCCAGTCGGGTAATGTTCGGGACGATAGCTGGTGGGGAGAACCCGAGACCAGGCGGACAATGTAAGACTTGGCATAGAATCATAGTCGAAGACCTTAGGGAGTTCCGAGCCACGGAAGGGTCAACGGTAGTTGCCCCCTTGGTGTTTGGAGTTGAGACCACGTTGTGGCCTACTGCAGCCACAAAGGTGGAGAAGTGGTACCGGGGGGTAATCAAAGCAGCCGAACGGTTCATGGTGAGGTGGCACGAAGCTGAGATGAGTAGGCAGCGCCGCGCATCCGCCGTGGATGGTGTCCAAGGGAATGGGGGTGGAGGGGGCAACAGGAGAAGTGGCAGAAAGCCCTACCAAGGGAATGCGGAGAGGGGGGGGGGGCAGGAAGAGTAGAAGGGAAACGGCGGTAGACGAAAGTAGGAAGGAGATGGCAGACAGGGTAGCAAGGCACCAGTCCGACTAGGAAGTAGAACATGACCATACTACTACTAGTGCCACCAACTGGTGCGGTTGGTTCGAACGTGGTCCTCCTTTGTCATCTCTTTTTGTTTTGTTTTTTCCTTTCTTGCGCTGACTCTCCGTGATTTCATTTTATTTCGTTTCTCTTCCTTTTCTGATTGATAAGCCGTACTGAAGGAGCCGTGTGGCGTGGTTGGATGACGAACCTGCTCTGCTCGTTTCGTATTGTCTGACGTTAAGGGGCTGGGCATAGTTGACGAACGCAGGGCGGAGACGGCTGTCTGGGTAGCAAGGTAACAGGCGGATTAACAGGGGGAACCTGGCTATACTACTCGTACCACAAACTGCTGCCGCCGCCTGGAGGGTGTTTGGGCTTTGGTCTGCCTGTTATTTTCCCTTTGCTATTTTCAAGCCTTATCACAGTGACTGAGAATCGTGACCGGACGGGACGGGACAGATGTTTCTTGTTTGGCGGGGAAAAAAATGAGAACGGGACGGTAAAATGAAGACATAAAAAGTTGGCGGGACGGAACGGGACGGGACGGCGGGTGCACAATTTCTCGACGGGACGGTAAAATTCAACGGGACAGAGTTTCACGGCGGGACGGGACGGTAATTATGTTTTCCTCCGGCGGGACGGGACGGTAATTGTTTTTTCCTCGGCGGGACGGGTCGGTAAATATTTTTTCCCTCGGCGGGACGGGACGGTAAAAATATTTCCCCTCGGCGGGACGGGACGGTAAATATGTTTCTCACGGCGGGACGGGACGGTAAATTTGTTTTCTTTCGACGGGGCGGGACGGTATTTTTTTTCCCTTGGCTGAACGGGACGGTAGTTAACACTGGTATACCAGGTATATTTCTTTTTTCCTGCTGCAAGGTCGGCGCGGTTGTACGTGAAGACTTTCCCGCACTACTGATTGCGCGAAGGGAGCCGGCCTGACGCAGGCATTGTTCTTCTCGACCCGCGGGCCACAATCTCCGAGAAGTTCTACCACTACGCGGGCGACGTTTTTTTTCAATTTTTTTCTCACCCCTGCCCCAAGTACTCTTCTTGTTGCCGTGCCAGCTCATGGTGGCTGTTCTGATGATTATTGTGCTTGCGCTGGGTTCCTGGTGGTTGTTGTGGAGGTAGGTGGAGATAGGTGGTGGAGGTGGTGGCGGCGGCGGTGATTCTAATGCCGCTCGCTGCTAATCGATCGACCCAGCCCGTGAGATAGGCATCCATGGCGTCCGTACCGGTCTTACCAAAGATGCTAGGAGACAGCATTTTTACATTCTTACCCAGGGGTGCACGCGGATCTGAATCCCAGATACCCCACTACCCCCCCCCCCTATATTGGAGGAGAAAAAAACATTTTTTTTTTTTTTTCCCGTGTTTTTTGTTTGTCTCGCGCCTGCTGACGCTGCTCTATGTATGTGTGTCTAGCGTCTACGAGTACTTCGTACTGCTTGGCTTTGGGTGTACACTGGTGTACACAATAGTTTGTACAAGGTTTGTATGATATGCACAAGAATGTGTTGATACTGTCGGGAGGGTCGGAGTTGGGGAACCGCCACCACGCTCGCCACACCAGCCACTCGTAACAAGATTGATAAAAAAACTGCGTTGTGAAATATACCGGCGTGCGAACCTGGGTGGAAGGTGCACGTGCCGACAGTCGCGCGTACTATTAATAGAATAACACCACTGCCATCTTACACTACGGTGTCCACTACCCGGGTCTTCGAAAAAACAAAATCCGACACCACACCAGACTACCTCGATGTTGCTCCAAGATATACTACAGTAGTACAAAGCTTGCGTCAAGGTCAATTGAAGCTGTCGTACCGTGTGCCGGTGATAATCCCCTAGCACGACAGTATCCCACGATCGTGCACAATAACCCGAGCGAAACATACTAAAGACAAATCTACGTACGTACCCGAATCAACCCAACTGACTCCACTGCCTCTTCGACGTGCAGCGCCGCCCGGTTCTGCTTACAGCGTAAGGCGTTGCTGCCCCTACCCCCCGACCCCCACGCCCGCAATCCTTATTTCCTACCCCATCGACTCCCCGACTGTCGTCCTCGTTGTTCCCCCCCCCCCTCTCTTCCTCCTTGTCTTCCTCCTCCTCCTCCTCCTCCTCTGCTTCGATGTTTCCTTCCTCTTCCTCCTCCTTGTCTTTTTTGTGTTCGTCCTCCTCCTCCTCATTCACCCCCTCTTCGTCCTCTTCCTCTTCGTCTTCCCCGTCTTCCTCCTCGTCGCTCCCCTCGTCCTCCTTGTCGTCGCCCTCTTCCTCCTCGTCGTCCCCCTCTTCCTCCTCGTCGTCCACCTCGTCCTCCCCGTCGTCGTCGTCGTCCTCCTCCTCCTCCTCCTCGTCCTCCTCTTCGTCCGACGCATCGATGTCGATGGGAACGCCGCTTGCTTGCTGTCGGGTTCCTTTTCCTCCCCTTCCACCCGATCTCTTGCGTGGTCCGTGAAATCCGGGCTTTCTTCGCTGTGCTGTCACTCACCGAACGTTCCCGGATCTTCTCGCACACCGACGTTGCTCCAGGAAATCCTGCTCCTTGGTGCAACGCTACCAGCATAGCTTGTCCTCCGAGACGCATTGCAAGAATCGCCATGTCAACCTCCTTGTCGCTGTACCCCCCTGCCCTGTACTTGCCCTCAAATGCCTGCTCCAGCCTGTGCAGCATGGCCTTCGCAGACAAGCCATCTCGCAGCGATTGACTCAGCACTCTCCTCACACCGCTCACCTCGTTGTCCGCCAGAAAAATGAGGATGCGCTTCTGCAGTGCGACGTGACGATGCAGATTGGTGACCTTTCTCAGTAGGTTGAATACCCTGAGCCTAGTTATTTGCTGTTTTTGCTTCCACCCATTCGACCGGTCTTCAACTTGTTGTGGGGTCAACAGCGGAAACGAAAGGTTCCTCACGTCTTCGTGCGTCCCGTGTTTCGCAGCTCGTTGGACCATACCTGCATAAATAAAGCCAGGGGTCGGGGAACATGCGTCAAAGTTCGTGCATACCGCGTCAACACTACTGACAGGTACGACTGGTACAAATTATATTTCGAAAATGCAATATAAATTCAAATCAAAGTAGTTTTTTAAGCCTGATTCGCAACTTCAGCACTTCGTGTTTCGCGTCCAGTTGTGTCCTAGCCCGTCTCACCTCTGTACGCCCGCGAGAACTTAACGGCACAACACGCGTCGCAAGTGTCCCCCGGCTGGTCCACCATCGTCGTACACCCTCGTGCCTGAGCTCCCGCGGTCGTACTTTCCACAGCATGAAGAGAGAGTCGACCCGCCCTTACCCGTGTCTCCCACGGAAGTCGCTGACTGGCAACACTGTGCAAAGTCACCGGGTAGTTCCTGACTCGAGGCTCAGGGACGTCAGGTGAAAGCCCCGTGCAAGGGTAGGAGGTTTCCGCCCGTAGAACGCTGCTGGTCGTCGCGGACAAGATTGCTTCGGTGCTACTATAGTCGTCTACCTTTGGCCCGCCTAATGATGGCGGCGAAACCACCTCGACCGCATCCCTTTCGGAACCTTTGCCGCTGTCCTCCATCGCCGATGATGTTTTCGCGGTCTTCTCTGTGGTGCTACTCGCGGCAGACTGGAAATAGCCAAACAACGTCTTCCTGGTCTGTGTCGACGTAACGTAGTCCCTGCCGGCACGAAAACATGAACACGGCCGATCGTTTGTTAGTCACCCCGTGCATCAATTTACGTTGCCTACCGTATGTCTTAATTGCTGTACCACTGCAACCCGACGAAAGTAGGGCCTACTCGTAGTCGACAAAACGTGTTTTTTTGGGGCGCCCTGGGTGAGCAGTAGTGAGGCGACCAATGGAAAATAACAGTGGCGGGGATCCATGCTCTCACTTGTGTTTGGTTGAAGCCTCATGCTGCTGCACGTGCGTGCCGGTGGTCTTGCATGGGTCAACCCCAAAAGATTTCCCACACTTGCAGACCCACTTTCCACTGCTGTTCCTCGTGGCTATACGTGCCAACGGCCAATCACGCTCGGTGACCTTCACTGGGCTGCACGTACACGGAGGTTGTGAAACAAACGTACGGGAAGGTTTCATTTTCTGTCGCTTCGAAGAGTTTTTTTTTGTGTTCTTCGTGCTCTCCCGGTGGCTACGTATACGAGTAGCTGCTATTACTAGTACGAGGAACGAACGCCTGCTCCTGTATTCTCCCTTCTCAACTTGCGGCACCCCTGGTATTCCAAGTCAACCACAATCCCGAAGGGGAGCCTTCTATCTCGTATTATTCCGGCGGAGGTGTGCAGGCAGGTATGTGTGTCGCTCGAGTGCCGTGTGGTGCGACGTGCGAAGGGAGGAGGGGGTCTCCGCGTACGTCGGCATTTGTATACGTAGGGGGCATAGCGTGGACATAACAAGAGCCTTTGATTGGCTTAAAAATGACCAAAAAAAAAGGTGAAAGTCAAGCAGAGTAGACAGAATCAGGTATACCTACAGTATGCATTGTCTGCTCTGCTTACTGCACTGTTCAGCGTAGTATCTCTGTGTCGTAGTTTTGTGACCACATAACTGGTACCTCTCTAGGATGAAGAATCGGCACGGACACTGGGTGTGCTGGATGTCGACGGGTAGAAAGGAAGGTTTAATGTGAAGAACACACACACACAGTAGGCAAAAACACGTACAACGAGTTTTGGACCAATGGCAAGACACGTGGAGTGCGTTTTCACTTGAGTTCAAGTATGTACCTGTCTTTGGCCGCAAACGGACAACGTATACCTGTTTTTGGCCGCTGCCAAGCCGCTGCCCCGGTATTTATCTACAAGTTTGTACCAGCTTGAAACTCCGGCAAGAAATCATTGAGAAAGCAGCCTTTGCGAGCCTTCTATAAAATATGAGAACATTTGCTGCGAGTCAACCGAGTCAAGATATCGTGATTTATGATACATACTCGACCCAGTAGCGCTGCCACTCACCGTTCGTGCGCCTTGGAACACTCGTGCTCTCTAGCCAATGCCGCGTCAAGCGTCGAACCATCCCCGAAATCATGGCCGCAGCAGCAAACCCACACGTCGTGTCCACCGCTTCCAGCGTCGCTGGAGCTCTTGCTGCAGTGACGCTGCAACCAACCCTGAGCAGTGAACGGCGCTGCTGTGCCTGCTTCCTCGGCATCGACGGTGCTCATGCTCTCGGCCGTGTCCATGCTTTTTCTTCCCCAGAGTGTTCAGCTACAAGCAGAAACGCTGGGTGGTGTTGTATTGTCTAGAAGGCCTTGCGTACCCTCGGGAATGCGGGGACGATTCAATCTCATCCCCTGCTATTGGTGTATATAGGTTTTAGTATGGATTCGGATTATATAGGAAATAGTATGGTACTGCGCTTTATGGGTGGTCTGATTTCGTTTATATAGGATTTAGTGTGGTGTGCACCCCCCTATACGCCGAAGGGTGCCTAAATAAAAAACTTGACACCCCCCCCCCTATATTTGGTTTCCCAAAAATAAATTTTGGAGTGTGGTGTCGTTTTTTTTTTTTTTGTGCACCCCTGTCTTTCCCCTTGACAGACAGCAAGTTTGCCTTGAGACAAATACATACCTGGTACATGTTTTGACTGACACCAAACTACTAGGTTTAGTGTGGAACACTCGGCCCTACATCGTTGACAGCGCACGTTTTGCGTCTCGCTTCATGACAGGTCACCTGACATCTTTTTGGGCCACACCAGTGTATACTGGTGGTGTGGCCGTGAGTTGAATGGTCTCTGTTCCAGTCGTGTGTAGTGGCGAGCTTGCGGCTACTACTGCTGTGGCAGTACTTACTTTCATTTCAACATACAAAAATAAAGTCCAGCCAGATACAGCAAAGCTATTAATAGTAATAGCTGCTGATCATCAACGCCAGCACCTTTTGTGCTAAAAAAATAACTAAAGGAGGTGCGGAGCAATTTCATACCTGGTATTTTCCAAGATGAAAGTGATGAATACGAATATACGTCTGTCTTCAGTCATCAGCTGTGAGTTCGCCCGGTTTTTGGTTCTATAGTATTGATATTAATAGTTGATACACTCAATTTTCAATTTTGCAAGCTGCGTAATGTGTGTGTGTTCTTCAAATTAAACCGTTATTTTTCCCCGTCGATATCCAGCACAACTAGTGTACGTGCCGATTCTTCAATCCTAGAAGAGATACAAGTTCTGTAGTCACAAAGCTACGCCACAGAGATACTACGTTGCCACGTGTGCAGTATGCACTGCAGTGGGCAATGCAAAGCCATGTCATCATACTAGATACGACAGGCACGACATACGCAATCTATGAAATAGTGAAACGAAAAAGAAACAATCAAAGAGAAAAAAAAAACAAGGTAGTAGACAAATCGAAAGAGAAAAAGTAAAAAAAATGAAAGCAAAATCTAGGAGAAACAATCTGTCGTGCCCCCCCCCCGCAGGCGAGGTGGCCGACACTTGGAAAAGAACGAGCTGGAAACAAAGGAAAAAAAAAGGAAAAAAAAAAACGAAAAAACACCACTGCTTGTAAATAGAGTAAGACAAAGAACCAAGGAAAACAATAATAAAGGGGAAATAACAGGCAGACCAAAGCCCAAAGCACCTTCCAGGTGGCGGCAGCAGTTTGTGGTACGAGTAGTATAGCCAGGTTCTCCCTGCTAATCCGCCTGGTTCCTTGCTACCCAGACTGCCGTCTCCGCCCTGCGTTCGTCAACTATGCCCAGCCCCTTGGCGTCAGACAATACGAGCCGAGCAGAGCAGGTTCGTCTTCCAACCACGCCACACGGCTCCTTGAGTACGGCTTATCAATCAGAAAAGGGAGATAATTTTTTTTAATGAAAATCACGGAGAGTCAGCGCAAGAAAGAAAAAAAAACACAACAAAAAGAGAAGACAAGGGAAGACCACGTTCGAACCAGCTGCACCAGTTGGTAGCACTAGTAGTATGGTCATGTTTTACTTCCTAGTCGACTTGGTGCCTTGCTACCCTGTCTGCCATCTCCTTCCTACTTTCGTCTACCGCCGTTTCCCTTCTACCCCTCCTGTCCCCCCCCCTCTCCGCATTCCCTTGGTCGGGCTTTCTGCCACTTCTCCTGTTGCCCCCTCCCCCCCCGTTCCCTTGGACACCATCCACGGCGGATGCGCGGCGCTGCCTACTCATCTCAGCCTCAGCCTCGTTCCACCTCACCATGAACCGTTCCGCTGCTTCAAGGATCCCCCGGTACCACTTCCCCGCCTTTTTGGCTGCAGTAGGCCACAACGCGGTCTCAACTCCAAACACGAGGGGGGCAACTTCCGTTGACCCTTCGGTGGCTCGGAACTCCCTAAGGTCTTCGACGATGCATCTATGCCAAGTCTTACACTGTCCGCCTGGTCTCGGGTTCTCCCCACCAGTTATCGTCCCGAGCATTACCCGACTGGGTAATCGCTCCTTGCTTTGCCGTGCCACGCCCCCCGCAAAGAAGAGCCGCCGTTTTCGAATGGTCGTTTCGATGCTCTCGCAACGTGTCATCTTGAGGGCCTTCGCGTACGAGAGGGTGCCATGGTCAGTACGAAGTCGGCGCTGGAAGCCAATGACTCGCAACAGGACTTGGTGGTGAGCCGTTCGAAGCTTGGCAAAGTGTTCCGCTCTGAGGGTCCACGTCACACACCCGTACAACAGGGTCTCAATCACCTCGGCCTTCAGCATTCGGACTTGAAGGCTAAGGGGGGCGGTCGTCCTATCATACAACTCCGGGCCGAACCGTTTGAGGCATGCTCGCATGAGGCGGATCCGTCGGTCGATTTCGAGCGAGAGCGCAGCGTTTTCGTGGATAACGCCGCCTAGGTATAAGAACTGGGTCGTCTGCTTATACCTCTGACCTGCCGCTTCGGTGACGAGCGGTGGTGCGAGGGTTGTCCGGTCTGGTGTTTGTAGGACCATTGTCTCTGTCCTATTTTCCGACACCGTGGGGCCTGCTGCTTCGAAGACAGTCACGATGACTGTCATCATTTTCGCGAGCCCTTCAGCCGACTTCGAGACAATTCCTGCATCATCGGCGTACAACATGCCCCATACAGACCTTCGCACGCACGCCAATGGCTCCTCCTTCCCTGTTCGAACTACTCTAGCTTCACTGAGTAGGACCAAATCTCTTACAATGGCTTCGTCTTGGCTGAAGCGTACTAGTACGACGTGTAACGCAGCAGCGAAGAACACGTTGAACAGTAACGGTGATAGTACACAGCCTTGCCGCAGCCCCTGCGTGACATCAAACCATTCCGAGGGCTCACCGTCATCAGTACGCACGCAGCCCGCATGCCATCGTGGAAATTACGGATAATTCTCAGCATCTTGGTTGGTACGCCAAAGCGTGTGAGTACCTTCCATAACAGCTCTCGGTCGGCAGAGTCGTACGCTTTCTGCAGATCGATGAAGCACACGTATAATATATATGGGGATTTTCCTCGTCCGAGCTCTTGCAGCCGGCGCACGACGAACAACATATCAATCGTTGATCGTGCGGGGCGGAAGCCGCACTGTTCCTCGGGGAGTGGTTTCTCGGTCTGGCAGTAGTTGCTGAGGCGGGACGCGACGATTTTCAACAACACTTTGCCTGCGTGGGCAACAAGCGAAATCCCTCTATAGCTGTTGCAGTCAGTTCGATCCTTCTTTTTGTGAAGGACCTTGATGATCGCCTCTTTCCATTGCTGAGGGACTTCTCCTGTTAACCAAACATTGACAAGGATGTTGTGAGAGCACTGGGCGAATGCCGGGGGGTCGAGTTTTAGGAGTTCGACCGGGAGACCATCTGGCCCGACAGCTTTCCAATTCGACATCTCCTTAACCCTCTTAGAATTGCAGTCTCGTTTTGGGGACAATTGGGGACAACATACTTGGAATTTGAGTGGTTTGTCCTCAAAACGGGACTGGAGTTCTAAAAGGGTTGTGCTTCTGTCATCTCGTCTATTGATGGTTCATCTTCAAGCGACGTTTAGGCGGTCGCGGTGGCAAGAGGTCGATGATCGTGGGTTATAGAGTTTCAGCGATACGCCTGTACAATTATTTACTACCCTGGTATGTTCTATACTTATTTCATTCATACATAGTGGTATATGGGAGTTGTGTAAATTTATGATATCAGTACCTGGTCCCTGGTAGTTTTATACCTGGTAGGAATTATTGCTATTAAGACTAAATTTTAGTACAACTCGATTTTATTTTTTTATTAATTTCGTGATTTGTGGTGGGAATGGATGGGAACAGACCACCACGAATGAATGTATCTCGCAGGGGAAGAGGCACTTAGTACTTTGCTTTCGAAGTTGTACTATATTAATGCGCAACCCCCCGCCCGGAGAAGGGGGCTGGAGGAGGGGTGATCCCCCGGGGCTGCCGCAACAGCAACCCCACGCTAACATCCGTATACTCGAGTCAACTCCCAACCCAACTGGCGGCATAGAACTCTCGACGCCAGCTTCCATCGACCCAAATGGGAGTCGACCCTATTTACGGATGTACTCTCACGGCCCCTTTCCCCCTGACTTGCAATATCATAGGGAACGCAAGTAATACCACACTTCGTCATAGTTTCACTTCTGCCTAGTCAAATCTAAGAGTGAGTTAACCCGCCCCAACTCTGTGCCCTGGCCCGGCTGAATCCCACCGCTAATTCCTTCATGGGCCATCACGTCGGCTACCCAACTGGCATCCTTTCTATGAATGACTGCGAACATACGTCTTGTACGCATCGGACGCCCATCGGCCCTCACGCTGCAACACCTCTGGTGTTGCCCCCCCCGCCGACAAGTGAGTTGCGCCTCCAATCCTCAGAAAGTGCAAAGCGTACTCCTCCGCACGCACGCCCGCCAACGCAACCACTTTTCGCAGAGCTGCCGTCGCTTGCTGCTGTGTCCACATGGGCCATCTGCCATTACCAACACCAAAAGCGGCAAGTGGGGCCGACGAGGGAAGAAACAAATAGCAAGACATCAATTCGATCATGAGATCGACAGCACCGCCACCGTCGCCCACGCGCAACGCCGGACCACAACGTACGCGCGTCAAAATCGCCCCTTTCCGCAGTTGGTCCCCTTTCGACCCACGAAACCTAACCTCAACGCGGTCTGCAGGAGACCACTGCGACGCGGTAAGCTGAATATTCTCGCGAAAAAACGCAACATCGGCCCGTCGCAAGCAATAAGTTTCGTGCACACGCGACCGAGTTTCCGCAAACATTTCTGACGCGCGAGTCAAAAAACAAAAGGAAGCGCAGAGGGCAAGCCACAAGACACGACCCCCCGTCTGCCATGTGGAGAACAAGTTTTCGCCCGCGATCAACATTTCCCACGAAACAGGCCGACGAACGGTTGCTTGGTTACCAGCGTCGGCATGCGAACGAGCGGCTCCTTTGAGGGCATTACCCAAAACAGGATGGGTAGTGTCCAGTTCGAACCCTCGTGAAATTCGATGGAAAAACTTGATCGCTGACAAATGGCTCTCGATAGTTGCCGACCGCAATTTCTTAGTGGCAAAGGCGTACGCTACGTACTCGAACAAATGCCACACGTTAGTCATGCTGTCTCCGCCACGCTCTAGGAATACAGGCATGTCACAACGTACCCGAAAGTCTACCCATGCGCCAAAATGCCCCTGATAAGTGCGTTCAGACGAGGTCGCAATGGCGTTTCGCATGAGTTCGAGGCCAACACCGAAGTACAGAGGGATGTGCCCGCACCCCCCAGGTCCTGCTCCTGCCACGGAATGTCGGGTCGAGCAGGACGCAAATTAACGAGGACGGAGGCACAATCCCACCGTGAGATACCATCAGCGGCCACGTTAAAAATTCCACGTACGTGTTTTGCGTCAAAGTGCCAACCAGAGGACAACTCGAGCACCCCGAGGAGACGCATTAATGCGCCAGATCTCGGCTCCTTTCCCCCTCGACAACGCCGCACCTACTCGACGGCTGCTTCGTTGTCGCCACGGAACAACACACAGTCCCCCATGGCGAACGGAACTCGATCCACAAAATCGAGACCGCTCTCCTGCGTCAAGCTCGTATCTCCAATACACCCCAGTTTCCAAGCAAAAACCCCCGACAGCGGTTTTAGATGCGTCCGAAAAAGGAGTACGTCTAGGGGGGCGCTCAAGCAAATTATACATCGGAGCCGACAAGGTTCCTCCGCGCGCGTCCCACCCTTCCTCAACGAACCACCGCCAGAACTCGAGGTCACCATGGAACTCGGGTCCCAGGGCGAGACGCCGCCCGGGGTTTGCCATACGGCAATCAAAATTAGCTCCGGCGGCAATGCGCGGCATACCAACTGAAGCTAACAAGCGGTTAACGAAAAAACGCCCCGGACGTACAGCAAAGGAAACATGCGTGAGAAAGCCAACGAGCTGCGACACCTGCTTCGCAGAAGCAGATGCACGAGACGAGGGCCACTCCTTGAGGATATTGTGCAGCTTGAGGCGCTTATGGGGCGGCAACGTGACCGTAAGCGCCTCAGTATCAATGATCCATCCCAAAACTTCCCGTTGCGTGTCCCAATTAGTAATTTTCTTGCCTGACAGGAGGGGCGGATCGGAAACACCACGTTCGCCCAACAAGCGAAAGTGGTCCGACGCCAGTGACTGTACAGCACGCAAGCAACGGCGGCCGTCCGGCCACCATTGCAACGCGACAAGAATGCCATCGTCCACGTAGTACCTCACAAAACAACTGCTCCCGGTGTTGCCCCCTGAACCAGGAACGGGCCCACAATCACGCGGGATAGCAACGACCCGAACTCCCCGCGGCGGGGAGAGTTCAACGTGCGCAACGGCGGCAGCCCCTTGTTGGGAAACGTCTGCGCCTTGAAAGGTAGAGTGGGTATGAGCATGCTCGAGCGCAGATGCCATTAACCCCCAAAACCCAGGACTATTGCGCCAACCAAACTGCAAGCGCAAATCCACGACAACGTGATCACCGAAAACGTATCCAAAATTCGGCGCGCCTGCCGGATCAACCAAAACCTGCCGAAAAGCGTCTTTGACATCCACACGGCACAACAGGATTCGAGCGCGACTACCATGCGTCTGTCGCAAAAACAGCACCCGTAACAGCACATCACGAAGCACATGGCCGAGCTCACACGATGGTGCGGAGTTAAAGTCAGTGTCACCATTAACGCTGGTCCGACCGCCCTCGCGCGCAAACGTAAGATCGTGAATAATCCTTAATTGGGGTTCGAGAACGACACTCAGCGGTGAAAGGCGAAGACCCTGAATCTCGTCTGCATGTCGCAAATCAAACACCACCGCTCGGCCGTGCACCACGTCTGCGCATATCTTATTGTGGATATCCCCCGCATGCGTGGCGACGACCGGGTGATTACCATACGCGAGTTCTGTGGTCAAATCCCCCCCCCGTGCGACGCCGACAGGCGCGCCCGGCGCCAGCACACGAAGCAACAGAGAAATACGAGGGAATTTCTTGATCTCACCAAACCAGTGCTGTACGACAGCAACGTTAATATGCGGAGAGAAAATTGAGGAGCCGATGGTGGACAGAAAAAGGTGAACACTGCCTTGACACTGTCGCAAGAGTGAGGAGCTGAGTGACGCGACCTGATCGAGGCTCGCTGAGCCTCGCGCGGACACCGCTTGCACCACTACCTCCCGAGCGGCAAGCCACGCATCTACCTCATCTACTCGCAACGCATCCAGACGCACGTCGCCGACCTCACCTTGTACGTACGCCGTGTCAACTGGCAAATATCTCGCACGCACGCCCATACCCGTATCTTTCTCTGAGAAGGGAACCGAACCCGGAGTCACAGCGACGCTATCACGCCCGACGCCGACATCGCCAGCCAGAGCTCCTAACGCACGCCTACGCAACCCCCCCGCTCCTTCGCGGGTGGCCGGCCGAGTGCCCGTTCCACAACTGGCGACGTGCGCCGTCGCCGCTCCGCCACCGGCCCGCACCGCCGCCGCCCCCCCAGGTGTTGGCCCAACCGACAGGAAGGGCCCGTGTCTTCATCCCGAACCCGAGCCACCACCACCCCCGGCCCCCCCGCGACCACCATCTGGGCGGAGCACCAGAGCCCGCATCCCGCTAGCTTGCGCCGCCGCTCCACCTCGCGTTCCCCCAGCTGGAGACGCCGATCCGCCGCCGAGAAGAGCTGCAGGAGAGGAAGAGTTGGCCGGGGTATTCGCATGCACGAATTTGCAGTCTGAATACCGGCATAGGCCCGTGGAAGCGAACATCCTGCACAGCGCGGCGCTCTTCTTTCTGGCCGGACCCGTCTTGGCAGGGGCGAGGCTTTGGCCCCGCTTGGGTGCCCCATCCCTGCTGTCGCGTAGAACTTGGAGACCTTCCACGAGCTTCAGGACGTCGCCACCGGACGAGCAAAAGTTGCGTGTACGACCAAACGCTGGGACAGGCGGCGCGTTAAACACGGCGTTGAACTGAGGGGGAACAATCAACGGACGAACTTGCTGGGCAAACCTCATGAGGTCGTTCACCCACAGGCGCAGGTCGTCGTTCACCATGTCGCTCATAACAGCCCGCGACGCGGAGCCGGAAAGCAAAATTATGTTGCTTAGAGTATGCCGGCGAAGACCGGCCGCCGCGGATGTGAACGAGACGTCGACGGGTGCCAGCCGGTCCAGGCACGCGCGGTCGTCGGCGACGTCAGCTGAGAGTCCAACTGTAATAACCGCCATAAGAGCCTGGCGCAAAAGGTCCAGGCGGTCAGCGACAAACACCAGGTGGTCGACAGGGCGGTCGGCACGTGGCCCATACATGCTCACGTCAAAGTTGCTGACAGCGCGAAGCTGAGCCGCCACCCCCGCCGTAACGTCGACGCTCTCACCCACGAATGACTGAATATCTGCGGCCGACTCGCCGAGGTTCGGAGGCAAGCGTCCCCGAAGCAGCCAGTGTTTGCGTGACGACATTTTTTTCCAAAGGGCCGTGTCGTCAGTCAACTGTGATTTCTGGACGTGCCGCTCCCTCGCATCCCCGCCGTCTCGCACGGAAGGCTCACGGTCGGCAAAGTTGTCCACAAACTGCTGAATCAGGACCTCGACGTCGGCTGTCTTGGATGCGCCGCCGGCGACGGCGTCCCAAAGGCTCGCAACAGACAGGAGCACGTTGTCCAGAGATGACTTGACGCCGAGGATCTCCGTATCCATGCGGGAAAACTCGGAGGACACCTGGTTTTGCCAATGCCGCACGTCAGCTGTCGATACCACACCCCCCGAGGCTGCCGGCATAGATGGAGGACTAGCCGTAGCAGCAGGAGTAGCAGCCGCAGCAGCAGTAGCAGCAGCATCGTTGGCCTGGCGAGAGGCCACAGCAGCGTCGGTGGCCTGGCGAGCCTCGGCTTCGGCTCGTCCAGCACGGCGTGCGTCGACCTCCGCTTGCACAGCAGCTACAGAAGCATGAGCATTCGCCTCGGCTTGTGTTTGCGCAGCAAACAACGCAACCTGCACACCTCGCGCCGCAGTAGCCGCGTTGGCACCGGCCTCCGGCGACTTGCTCTCGTCGGACATCCCGAACTCAAACTAGTCTGTATCACACCTTGAACCTGTAGCGTTGCCTCTGCTTCACTGCGCTGTTGCGTGTAGGCTGCGGCTACGTACCAGACAAGGTGTATGCACCAAGGGCTACGATTCATGCTACCGTGAAACATCGCATTCATCTGATTGGCTAAACTTCTTACGTACGTACAAAACTCACATTCTCTCACTCTTCCGAGAATACTCTGCGTTATGTCCGCCGGAGACCATAATTCGCGGGAGAGATTTTATCGGCGAGACGGGACGGTAACTTTTCATTGTCAGGGCGGGACGGGACGGTAATTGTTCGGTGTCCCGGCGGGACGGGACGGCAATTGTCCGGTGTCACGGCGAGACGGGACGGCAATTGTTCGGTGTCACGGCGGGACGGGACGGTAATTGTTCGATGTCACGGCGGGACGGGACGGTAATTTTCAACGGGAGAGATTTTATCGGCGGGACGGGACGGTAATTTTTAAGGGGAGAGATTTTATCGGCGGGACGGGACGATATGTGACGACGGCCCGGGAATTTGTCGGTGGGACGGGACGGCGGGACCATTTTGACGGCGGTTTTACCGTCCCGTCCCGTCCCGCCGTTACCGTCCCGCCGAAATACCGTGATAAGCCTTGGTTTTTTTCCATTACTTATTTTTTTCCTTGGTTCTTTGTCTTACCCTGTGTACAAGCAATGGTGTTTTTGGTATTTTTTCTTTTTTTCCAGCTTTTTCTTTTTCGAGTGTTGGCCACCTCGCCTGCGGGGGGGGCACGACAGTTTTTTTCTTCTATTTTGTGGTTTTATTTTTCTCTTCCGATTTGTCTACTTTTTTTTTGTTTTCTCTTCGATTGTTTCCTTTCGTTTATCTATTTCATAGAATGTGTATGTCGTGCCTGTCGTATGTTGTTGTTGTTGCTGTTCTCACATTAACTCACAATTCAATGCAGTCCGTGGTCGAAGGACAGGCTCCAATAACTCTGGAGTGGAAGAAATACCTCAAGTAAAAACAGAGGCAAAAACAAAAAACGAGCATACGCACTCCACCACTGCGGACACCAGGGAAGCAAAGAGGAGACTATTAATAGCAGACAAAAACCTAAAAAAGAAGATGAAGCTAAGCAAAAAAAAACAGAACAAAACAAAAACAGACGCAGATATATAGCAAAACGCAAAAAATAAAAAAATAAAAAAATAAAAAAATCTAGTATGATGGCACGGCATTGCATTGCCCACTGCAGTGCTTACTGCATACCAGGTACTTGGTACGTGGCTACGTAGTATCTCTGTGGCGTAGCGTTGTGACCTCATAACTTGTATCTCTTCTAGGATTGAAGAATCGGCACGGACGCTGATTGTGCTGGACATGTATGTCGACGGGTAGAAAGGACGAAGGATACACACGAACACACGGCGGGACGGGACGGTAATTTTTCGATGTCACGGCGGGACGGGACGGTAATTTCCAACGGGAGAGATTTTATCGACGGGACGGGACGGTAGGTGACGACGGTCAGGAATTTCTGGGCTGGACGGGACGGGACGGGACGGCGGAACCATTTTGACGGCGGTTTTACCGTCCCGTCCCGCTGTTACCGCCGTTACCGTCTATTGACTGTGCTCAATAGACACGACGTAGATGTTTCATTTAGTATCAGGGAGTTCCATATATTGATGTGGGATTATAAGAGCGGGAGATTAATTGTGCCTGCAATGTGATGGATAATCGTGTGGATGCGCCGCCACCTGAGTCACTCGACAGCACTGATACGTAATAATATATATAAGAGAAGTTCCGTGTTATTGTCTGGAGTCAACCACGCGTTCCCGTGCCAGCTGCGTCTATACCTTTAGAGATCAATCAACACACTAGTGGACCGGTGATCTTCTATTGGCAAGCGTAGCCGAGGCCAACCTAGAGAGGTGGGAACCTTCCGACATGTCTGGTTCAGATGGCATATCTAGTCAGGAAACAAGCGTGGCCATGGAAGAGATGCTGAGGATGAAAGAGAAAATCGAGATCCTGGAGAAGATGATAGAAGAGCAGAAGCTGGGCGCCGAGAAGAACGCGCCGCAAGAAGGAATGGAAGGGGGGGCCGGTGGGGGGGCGAGGGGAGAAGCAGCTGCGAGGGAACCAGCAGCATCGACGGTGACGACACCTGGGCTGGGAGCCCGTCCAGGCATGTCACCAAACACTTCTTTATACCGCCCTAGTTTGTCCCGGTCGAGACCCCCCAAATTCGATAACATAGAAGCCCACTTTAGTATGTACGTGGCGTAGCAAGTTCGAAGCGTACCTGTCATCCCTAGGGTGCCTTCATATGTTAAGCACGTCAACCCCTGTTATGGTTGGTGACGTGAGGGTGTCGGAAGAGGAGCTAGCATCGAGGCATTCTCCTCAGGAGATTAGGGATGCCCGATTAGTTTATGGATTGATGATGGAAGCAATGACTGGATACGCAATGGCTGAGTTCAGAATGCAGAAGGCAATGTCGCCAAGTGGTGCATGGAAGGAATTAGAAGATTACTACATGCCAAGGACAATAGCGGCCACCCATAGACTGAAGAGAGAGTTTACAACCATCAGAATGGTCGAGGACGAAAACCCCGTGCTGTTCCTAGGGAGGGTGGATAAGGCAGCAGATGAGCTGGCCATGCTTGGCTGTGGGATGAGTGTGGAAGAGGTTAACCGACATATCGTGACGAACCTCTCGCCTCTATATATGATACAAAGCAAGTCCGTTCTTTCCCGCCCGTCCATCCCCCGTTCCGAGATCGATGAGATCATCCGCGATGCGTACGCAAACGATAGGGCAGATAAAGAGATGGTTTCCAAGGCGTTGGGTGTGCAGGGAGTGGGAAACCAGCATGCTTTGTACGCCGGAGGTGCGCAGCCTGCCAGTGGTGGAGGTGCGGGTCCAGGAAGGGAAAGGAGGGACAGGAGAGGCGGGAGGTACAAGGGTGGGCAGCAGCCGCAGCAGCAGCAGCAGTATCAGCAGCAGCAGCAGCAGCAGTATCAGCAGCAGCAGCAGCAGTAGCAGCAGCAACCGCAGCAGCAGCGGCAGCAGCAGCAGCGACCCCAGCAGCAGCAGCAGTACCATCAACAGCAGCAGCAGCAACAACTCCAGCAACAGCAGTACCAGCAGCAGCAGCATCGTCCCCGTCGGCATGATGGCAACCGGGGAGGAGCTTCGCCGGGGGGAGTTACCGGCCCCAAATGGCGTTGGGATGCCGTGGCCTGCAGGTACCGTTGGGATAACTCCGGTCCCGACCCCTTCGGTGCGGGTGGGACGGTCCCGCCCATGGGTTGGGTACCTACCGAGCCACCACCAGGGGCAATGCCCCCTATGCCCCCGCCGCCCGTAATGACTCCGGCGGGCTGGGGTTTCCCGCCGAACAACACGCAACCGAGGAGCAAGGGGGTCTGTTTTCGGTGTGGCAAACACGGCCACTACGTCGCAGCTTGCCCGGTAGCCGCCCCGCAGATGAACGTCGCAGTCCCGAGTACTGCTGCCCCTCCCCCTCAACAGATATACTACGGAGGTGGCTGGCAGCAGGAGACGCCCTACGGCAGTGGTGGGTATACCTCAGCCGGAGCTTTCCCGCCACAACAACCCTCCTCGAGCACTTTCCCTTCCCCTGGCCCAGCGAACAACGGCAACCCTACGCCTACGTTCGACCCGCACCTCCTCACCGCGCAGTTTGCGCACCAAGGCAAGAGTATTTTTAGCGACGATTTGTTTTGGGCTAGTGGGAGGGAAGAGTGGGTAGCGGATTCGGGAGCAACCTTTCACGTAACTGGTAACCCCTTTGGTATGGTAGGCTGTTACCCCCCTCCCCCCGGTAAGAGTAGTTTGGTCGTCGGTGACATGAGGTCACTGAAGGTCAAGTACTTCGGACAGATTCCGATGGTAATGCACAGCCCGCAGTGTGATGTCCAGGTTAGGCTTTTGGACGTAGCCTACGTGCCCGGTGTTCGGTTCAACCTGTTTTCACTTCACGCAGTAATGCTGAAATGCCCGGTGACTTTAGATTCCCAGGGAGCTCACTTGTTGGATGAGCAATTGTCCTTCATGCGTAAGGACGCAGGTTCGTACGTAGACGCCACGCGGACTGTAGAGACCCCGATTGCTGCCGCTGTTTTGGCCCCCGGAAAAATGCGGAGGATTGATATTAACGACCTTCACGTTTCCCTTGCCCACTCCCATGCTGACACTCTCCGTGAGACGGCACGCCAGGTGGGCATTAAGGTTTTTGGGGAGTTGGTTTCGTGTGCTGGATGTTCTGAGGCGAAGGGGAGGAGGATGGCGGTACCGTGGACGACCGAGTGCCGCTCCACCAGGCCTCTGGAACGTCTGTTCGTGGATCTGTCGGGACAGCAGTCGACGTCTGCTGGCGGTGCGCAGTACATGATGATGATCGTCGACGACTACTCGCGACTGGGATGGCCGTATTTCTTGAAGCGGAAGTCCGACGTCCCGAAGGTCTTCGCTGGTTTTCTGGCCGACATCAACGCCAAGGGTGTTCCGTCCATCGTGGAGTGCCTTCGCTCGGACAACGGCACCGAGTTCACAAAGGCGGAGTTCGTGGAGCTGCTCAACCACCACGGTATCCGCCGCGAGCACACGCCCGTCGATTCTCCGAAGCATGACGGCGTGGTCGAGCGGCGAATTGCGATGACGCTGGAGCTTGCAATGGCGTCCCGCCTGGAGGCCCCCCGCCTGTTCGGCGATGCAAGGATGCCGGCGACGCAGCCCCTTTGGGCTGAGTCCTGCGTGTACGCGAGCGACGTCATCAACATGACGGCAAGGGTGAGGGACAAGCCGGAAATGCACTCGCCGTACCGCAAATTTTACGGGAGAGCACCGTTTGCGCGGCTGCTCCCATTTTTGAAGCCAGGTTTCCACCACGTCAGGAGGAGCTTGAAGACCGAGCCGAAGGCGGAGGCTTGTTTCTACCTCAACGGCGGCAACCACCACGCAGCTGACTGCAGCAAGATTCTGCTGGCATCTGGCCGGAGGTCGTTCTCCCGCGACGTCACTTGGGAGCACCCGAGGAAGCCGTTCGTGGGGTTACTGCCTTCGGAGGAGGAGAGCTCCCCGCCGCCGCCGTTGCCGTCACCACCGCACCCGGGTACGCCGGAGCCTCTGAGAGGCCCTGACGTATGGCCCGAATTACCGTCCCCATCTCCACTGCTGCCGCCGCTACCGCCGTCATCACCGCCGCTACCGCCGTCGCCGCCGCCGTCGCCGTCGCCACCGCCCCCGCCGTCACCGTCGCCGTCGCTGCCGCCGTCATCGTCACCGCCGCCGCCACTGCCACCGTCACCGCCACCGCCGTCGCCACCGCCGCCGCCGCCGCCGTTGCCGTCGCCGCCGAGATCATCGCCGTCGCCGCCGCAGCAGCCATCGCAGCCACAGCGTTCGCAGCGTGCTGCTCGGGAACTGGGTTCTTATATCCCGGACCCGGAGGATGGCGACGTACTGAGGGGGCGGACCAGGGGGGAGACTGCACGGCACCAGGAAAGTGGCGGCGGTGTACAGGGTGGTCGGACAGTGGGGGAAGCTGGACGACCCCCGGAGGAAGGGGACGTACTGAGGGGGCGGACAAGGGGGGAGACTGCACGGCACCAGGAGGGTGGTGGCGGTGTGCAGGGTGGTCGGACAGTGGGGGAAGCTGGACGACACCCGGAGGAAGGGGACGTTCTGAGGGGGCGGACAAGAGGGGAGACCGCGCGGAACCGCGAGGCTATGGGGCATGGGCTGCTATCGCTGATGGCAGCACGGGAAGGTATAGGCCATGTACTTTTCCACCAAGCCCCACCGCGCGAGAATCCTCCCCTTCCCACGCGCCCGGCAAGCGAGCTTTCGACGCCGAACTCGTATGCTGAAGCGTGTGTGGACGAGTATTCGACGATCTGGAGGCAGGCGATGGACAAGGAATATCATGGACTGGCGGACGCGGGGACGTTTGGAGCGACGTAGCAACCAGAGGGGCTCAACGTCATCTCGGCGAAGTGGGTGTTCACCTGGAAGTCCAACGAGCATGGTGATGTGGTGCGGGCGAAAGCAAGGCTGGTGGCACGAGGTTTCAAGCAGCG